>OX632361.1:20041088-20317943 GCA_951751655.1 Ophion costatus
AAAACTGAAACTTACGAATCTCCCTGCCATTCCCAAAAGTCAATTGGACCTTGAGTTGTGTCCGCCTTGAAATTCGGTACGATTGAGTTCAGTCTCATTTTCTTGGCGGTGGGTTGCTAGGCTGAAAAATCTCGGTAGACACGAGTTGACGTATATATGGCAGGGTATAGAATGTACGAAGCTCTGGCTGTAGGCGACTCAGTTGAACGTCGGCGATGCACTGATGAGAAAAGATGGGCGTTGAACCGCTTTAATACAGTCACTCCCATATCCGCAGCCCGTGAATTTGCACGTGTACGCTCAAGTAGGGTATTCTGTCCGTCTGTGTATAATGATGTTATTGAATGTGACGTTGCGAATTGATAATGAAATCTCATTACGAAGAACACTGATAAGACGGAAAATTTGTCCTGTGCTCGTATCGATTCTGATCACTTATCGCAATTCATTTCCTCTGTTGCTCTAGAACGAGCGGCTTGAGAAAAAAATATACGCTATTTCCTGTTCTAATCTTACCAAGGGGCGAGGCTGCTTTGACAGTCCAAAAATCAGGGCTATTTGACAAAATTAATTTTGAAGGTACAAGGATTCATGGACGGCTGAATGGAAAATCGTGTGGACATTTATTCGTATGTACATTAACAAAGTTGGGTCTCAAATTTCCTTAAAAATTATTAATGATTGAAGAAGTTAGAAACATTCTCGTGAAGGACTTTTGAAGGTAAGGGGCTCAACGGTGTACTTGATTTTGGCCATCCGGTTGATCCGAAACAACAAAAACGCGTTTTTACTTGACATAAATCATATTTGCTAAGACTTGACCGAGCTTTTTAGGTATCGTGGTTCAATAATAAAAAAAAATGAACTTTTTTTCGATTTTTCGACGAAAAATGACATTATTGTTGATAACTAATGGAAACAAAAATTTAAGAAAAACGTCGGTCCAGACTACTATTACACTGAATAATTGTACTAAATTTCAAGTCAATCCGTTAAATTTCAAGTCAATCACCATCTATTAGAAAAATGAAATCGCACTTTCTCAAGCTTTTCTTGACAGACGGTGTGAAATCGAGTGTTGGGAAATTCCGAAAGCATTCGTTTTCACATGCCGACGCTTTGGGAAAAGACCTTAAGACCTTTTAACGCTACCTTCGCTCAAACGGCCAGACGAAATTTCCAAAAATGATAGAAATGATCAATGTCATCTTCGCCTCGTACTCCAACCGTGCCACTGAGAACAGTGACAGTTGAACACTACCGTTCCATAACATTAATGGGATAGACATTTTTCTCTCGAATTCTCTTTCCATCGATTCATGGCAACTTTTTATTTACTTTTCAGGTCGCGGTTCCCGACGTTGCGGAAGCTGCTAAAGATGCAGATATTCTCGTATTCGTCATACCTCATCAATTCATACCGGGTCTGTGCGCGACACTCCTTGGAAAAATAAAACCATCTGCGGTCGGTCTCTCGCTGATCAAGGTAAATTATTGGTTTTTCGTGCCAATATTAAATATCGACTGATCTCTAGGGATCGCGAGGTTCTCACTTCGTCAATTATTCAATTGCATTAGCACTCTCGACGAAACGATGGAAAATTGACCTAATCGATAACGAGATTGATTTCTCTTTATTCTATTTGCTTCTATTACCGAAGTGTTGAGTCGTTTCAACAATGAAAAATCTAGATGTTTTTACTCTACCGATGTCTATTCAATTTTATCGCCACTAAAGGCACGCGAATGCAACGATTCTGAAGATATCGCAGTGGGTGATTCTCACTGGAGGTTTAACTGCTACTCGATGGTACAGATCAAGGGCATCGCCAGCTAAGGGACCAGGGAGGGACAAGAAAGAGAGAGGATGGGGGATATATGGATTGTAGACGTTTTAGACTCTTCTTATATACATTTTTTTGAATCTCGGGCGGGGGGCCTTGGTACGATCGTAAAGAGAAATCTTCTCACTATTGTACCTGGGAAACTGATGCGTAGATTACTTTTCCACTAATTCTCAATCTTTTCTAGGATCTTTTCGGGAAATGGCTGCAGATTTTAAACTTTTTTTTTCATAGTGAAGGGTATCATTTCAAGTATCTTTGACAATTTTTTTATTGGGAAATATTTATAAACGACGGGAAATTTCGGTGAAAAAAAACACTCTATTTTCCTTGATATAAAAAAAAGTATGCATTGAAAAAAAAATCCTTCGATTAAGGACTGCCTTTTGGAGTACAAAAAATGTCTGTGAAATTCGAAGCATATAGGTTTAGTTGTTTTTGAGATATTTTGGTCACCGATTCCGAAAAAGTCATTCCGAGAAAAACGCGTTTAAAGTTTTACGCTCACAATTACCCCAATTTTCAACGGGCCGATTTGAAATTCTTAAAGAATATTTTTGAAAGGTCATATCATAAGAATCCGTCGAAAACGAAAAATCGATTTTTTTTCAAAAATTCCAACTGGCTGTAACCCCTTAATGGACTTCGTTTCCCAGCATTTTTATTTTCCATGACACTGTATATATATATATCCATTCAAGGGTTAGGCTACTGCAAAGACCCGAAAGTCAGGGACATTAAACAAAATTGCTTTTGAACGAATAAGTCAGATGATTGAAAAATCGTTTGGACATTTCCTTATATGTACATTAACAAAGTTGTGTACGATATTCCATTACAGAGTATTAGCAATTTAAGAAGTTGTAAACAATCTCGCGAAGGACCTTTAAACGTGAGAGGCTTAACTTTCTTTGCTATTGTGTTTCAAAAATTTGAAAAGGGATTTTTTTCCATTTATTTTGGGAAAAGTGACATAATTATTGTTACTAAACGATGGAAAAAAAAATGTGAAGAAGAGCAACGTCAACCAAGACTAGACCCCTATTACACTGAAGTTTTTTTTAAATGAATTTCCCTATGCACTTTACAATTTGTCCAATCGAACATTCGGTAAATTAGTATCCACTGAATAAGTGTACCGAATTTCAAGTCAATCCGTTCATTAGATGTCGAGGCATCGTATACACCGTTTTGAAAAACATAGTTTCGAGAAAAACGCGTTTAAGGGATCGTCACAGTGTAACGGGTCGAAAAATAGCTGATTTTCGCGATTTCTTTTTCGATGGTTAAAATACGCTAATCAGTCTGCCTTTTTTTATTTCGAATCAAAGCATTCATGAAGAACAGAAAATACATGTTTAAACGATAATTTTGATTACATTTTATTTAACTTTATTAATCAGTATGAAAGCGGCAGGAGACACGCTGGCCACATTTCTATCTAATAATTTCTACACTAAATAACTCTAGATGCCTGATCTAAACTGCTCACGCGCGTAAAAGGATCTAACGATTCCGTAACGACAATAAAAACCAGGGGTCACCGAATGTTCAAAGAAAAAATTAATGCATAATTTAGAAAAATGTGACTAGCAGAAGAATGTTCGTAGCCACGATGTTTCAGAAAAAACGCCAGAATGTCTAAATCTGTCAAATTCACGCGGCAGTTTTAATTTCGGTTTATCGTTGGGTATGATAATTGATTGTGACTTATTTTTGCGTCACTGTAACTTAACCAATGATTCAGAAGGGCTCTCCTCATGTCCACCCCCCCCCCCCAAATATGACCCTTTGCGAAACGAATACCTTGAAATTTTACTAGCAGTTCTGTCATTGTATTTAAGTTTACCTCCAATCTGCGATTCCTGCACCATATGTTGGATCTTCCTTTTCAATTTAAGTTGCCTGAACGAGCGTTCGTTATTTTCACAGTAGCCTCACCCCCTAATACCGTCTCTGTACTCCATAGGGCTTCGGTGACAAGGGAGACGGCACAAACATCGAGCTCATATCCAAAATCGTCGAGAAACATCTCAAGGTGCCATGCTATGTTCTAATGGGAGCTAATCTAGCCAATGAGGTAGCCGAGGAACATTTCTGCGAAACGACAATTGGTAATTGAAAAATAAAATCAATTGACTGTTTTTTTCTTCGTAATTTATGTTCTGCATTTATCGTTCAGTCGTGTGCTTCACGATGTTATTTTTTACAACCCTGAAACGCCGTTGCTTTATTATCACTTTATCACACAGATTAATGTATGAGCTCAAGATTTCAACGGAAGCACTCATATATATATATATATATATATATATATATATATATATATATATATATATATATATATATATTGTTGTTGTTGAATTGTTTTGCAGGCTGCAAAGATAAGCGTCTTGCTCCACTTTTGAAGGACATCATTCAAACGGCAAACTTTAGGGTCGTCGTCGTTGAAGATGCCGAGGCAGTTGAAGTGTGTGGAGCTCTCAAGGTTAACGATCGCGAATTTTTTACTCTTTTTCTCACTTGCACAAAAAAAGAAATCAACGATTTCGCCGAACTTAGGAAATTCCCTGCTCATTGGAAAATAAAACAATATTCAATGAAGATAAAATAAAAAGAATATTCGTTAACGAAACTTGTATAGAGTTTTTGTATTATACATGTATGTTCAGCAAGACTGTTGTATAAACCATTTTTGAAGGGCAAGATGTTATTGAAATTTCACGGTACGTGAGATCATAAAAAATGTTATTGATGAATAAAAATGGTTGTAGAACATCGTCGCATGTGCGGCCGGTTTCGTGGACGGTCTCGGTCTCGGCGACAACACCAAGGCCGCGGTGATACGGCTTGGCCTTATGGAAATGGTCAAATTCGTAGATACGTTCTTTGGCGGTGCAAAGCTTTCGACTTTCTTCGAGAGTTGCGGCGTGGCCGATCTCATTACAACGTGCTACGGTGGACGAAATCGTCGCGTTTGCGAGCAATTTGTCAAGACCGGAAAGGTGAAGTGAACGTCTCTGGAAGTGGAACATCAAATGCTGAACCGTCGAAGGAGTTGCATTAATTGAATTGAAAAATAATGTTTAGACGATCAAAGTGCTCGAGGACGAACTTCTCTCTGGTCAGAAACTCCAGGGACCAGCGACTGCCGATGAGGTGAACGGTATGCTCAAGGCGCGAAATTTGACCGATCAATTTCCAATTTTCACCGCTGTTCATCGTATTTGCAACGGCGAATTAAAAGCTGCCGATCTCATAGACCAGATTCGCAATCATCCAGAGCACGCGTGAGTGTTCGTTCATCCTATCCTTATAACTATTATTCCCAAATCGGCTATTGCAACTGGCAATTGTTTTCGTTTGTCATTGTTCGTCGCAGACTCGCACCCAAAACTTTGTACACGTATCGATCATCCCGGCAACTCATTCATTATTTTTTATCTAATCACATTCCGTGATAATATCTCACAGTCGCGTTGGCACGCAATAATACTAGAGTAGAGACAGAAATTAGTCCGGTAAGTTGTCAAGCCTGCGAGTCGATCCGTATGCAAACAGCGTTAGGGGATAACACCACCATGGTAAGTCCGAAAACTCATATGGTGGCTTTGAAGTTGATTTTGCAAAAAATTTGGTTTCCTAGGGTGGTCCTATCGACAGGCTCCAATTCGTAGGATTTTCATAATTTTTTTTTGAGCTCCACTAAATATATTAATAATCGTCTCTGTAAAATTTCAGGGTCGGTTTTCGACCTTATTACAGAGAAAAAAAAATATAAAAATTGCGTACTTTTGTGAAGGAATCCCGAGACGACATACAAAAACCCAATTTCCAGTCGCTACAAAAGTGAGAATTCGTCAGTTTCTTAAAAATAATCAGATCTACATACTTAACGCTTGTAGTAATCGAATGCTCTCAGAAAAATTACGCTTATTGACCTAATTTTCATGTAATGTCAAGTTAAATTTGAACTTCCGGTATTGGATTTATTACCACTTGCTACGATAAAGAGACGTGACAGCAAGGCAACAGCTGACTGTAGTCGTAACCTCATCTCACTCATTCGAATTTCCACACATATTTCATTTTTAACCGACATATTTCGCTGACACAAATTTTCCACGCTTCTTTACCAGTCGTGGCCCGAATGCAATGCTTTACATTTCCCGCACCTGACATTGTTTTGACAGATCGACGTTGAAAAGCATGGAGGTTAAACTCGTCTAAATGAGTAAAAAGAGGCAGAGATAAAACCAATGTTGCCAAATATCAAACCCAGAAATACTACGCGAATCGTTGGAATAGCTATTTTTTCATTTTTCTAATTAAATGTGAGCATTCATTAAACGGTTTGCAAATGGAAAATTTTAGTTATTGCATATTTTTTCTTCGTATTTAAAAAATATACATTGTGCAGGTCTCAAGTATGATCAGTGGTATGAGTAGTGTGAAGCGATAGGACTACCTTAAGAAATATACAACGAAAAGTGGAAAAATATTTTAAAGATCGTTAAATGGAAAGTGGCGGCATATTAGCGCTCGATTCAAAGCCATGTTTTTCGCTAGATAGGCCATCGCTGGAAGGATATTGCCAATTTTATGATTGAACTTGAAGAAAATACCAAAGCGTTTTCTAATGTATATATTAAACACAATGCAAGCACCAATGATTCTGCGGAATATTGTAAAATTTTTCACTAATATTTTTGAAAGAAGTTTTCATTTAAAGAATTGTCCAAGTGTGCGTAATTTCTTTGAAAACAATGTTTTTAATCCTCGATCGTTCTTTAATGTTTTATATTTACATGAAAGCACACTTTCGTGTTATGCTCAAGGTTAAATTCTAAACAATCGATTTTGTTTTGAAGAAAATTGTTTAAGACGTTTTCATTCTCATGTCCGTGTATATTTTGAAGAACCAATTGTAAATTTTCAATGAACTTCATTGATTTGAAATAAAATTTACTTAATTCTCGGGTGCTGTTTAGGATTTTATATCCACATAGAGAAACATGTTAGTACCTTGCTCCAGTTTCAATTCTCAAAATAAATAATGAAAGCAGCGCACAGTAATACGTGAAAACCCACCAGGGGATAGTTGGAAGTTAGGAAACAGTAATAAAAAATAAATATAAGCACAGGGCTTCGCCTTAAAAAAATGGCTTCGGATGAACTGCCAGTGCCGCCATTTTTCCTCCGTATCAGTTACCTCTCAATCAAACTCTTATAATGTTCTTCCGAATATTGCAGAAGCAAGGCGTGAGTTGGATGTACACGAACAGCAGAAGCCGGCTGCCCTTCGATGAAGCTAGTTATGGGAAAGATAAAAAGATGAAAAAAAAATGGTCAACAACGCAAACAAAATTACTCAATCCTCTGTAATTGGTACTCGAATAAATGAGAGGAAACGGAAGAAAATACCGTAATGATTATTTTGTCAAACCGTTTAGCTAATATAATAATTTTACGCAAGTACTACGGTCTAGGGCAATGCGTATTCCGTCTTTGTATACACATCAGGTTTTCTTTGTGGTCATATCGTTGCCGCACTTTTTCACTTTGTGCTTAGGTAAGGTGTAGGATCCTGGTAGAACTTCATTACTTACTTTCACCGTATCGTCGGTTATGCGTAGTTCTAAAAGAATTATACAAAATTAATAAAAGCTTGCGCAAAACAAATACTTAAGTTGAACGAGCGATTACTGAATTTCCCAGGTTCTTCCTCGACGGCTTGAATCACAGTCGTTCTTACGTCATGTTCCACTGCCTCGGCGAATTTGATCAGCTGAAAAGAGAACGCAAATTGTACCAGCCTCCCGAAGCGAAGAGAAAAAAAAGCAAACAAATTTACTTGGTATTTAAATTGAATAAAACGGAGATAATCATGAGAATAGTATGTTATGGTAAGGATATTATTTATACAGTATGAATAATTTTCATATAAAAGATTTCTACGCTTAAAACGCAATTGATTATTCTCTTGACAGAGTTTAAGCTTGATGGCACATCTCTGAAAATGCCAAGATTTTAAATTATTCCCCAACGTTATGTAAAATCCTAATTCACTATAAATGTTAATTGTACGCTGGTATTTTTATGTGAAATTAAACAATAACTTAGTTACCTTAATAATTGATTCTTCGTCCGACAGATTTTTATTCTTTCTGTACTCCTCATTTATTTTATTTCTCGTCACTAAGGAACGGATTCGACCGATTAGCCCACATAAAAACACTATGCACTTGTGAATAAAGCACCAATCGTTTTATTGGAAAGTTTTCTTTAAGTTTTTACTCACCGTCTAAAGCGAATTCGTCTCCTTGAAACGTATTTAATCGTGTTCTGTGCAGCTTCTTAAACATTCGCAATGCCTGGAAGACGAAAGAAAAACAATGGTTATGTACTTTGAATTGCCGCACATTTCCCGCGGTTTGCGTTGACGCCACGGCCCCGAGAGGGCAGGTCGAATCGCTTGTAAAACTGCGTTATTCGCACGTCCCGCTCCGTAAAAGTCGTAATGAATTCTCGTGCGAATGTTTGTTACGTTACTGCGAAACCTTTTAGTCAACGTATATTACGACATTGTAGTACCTCCTTTCGAAGATTTCCACTCATACTCGGTTCAAACGTCTTAACTGTTTTCTTAAATGTGCTCGGACAATCTTCCGGGTGTCGCCACGTTAATCATGAACTCGTTGACATCGAGAAGCGTAGATCGCGCGGATATTTGGAACTCGTCGCTTGGACAATGTCAAAGATGCCAAGTACAGTCGGTAAAGTAATTTGTTGAAATTGTCGAGAAACGAGTTCCAATAGCTCATTTTTTCCACGTCGATTATCGATTCAAATACAAAAACAAAGCAGAAAAACTGCGCCATATTTGTGACATGTACTGTTCTCGCTACGTCACCGATTATTTTTTCCAACATGGCGTCGAGAATGATCTTTTATCACTAGTTTTTTTTTACGTGATTTTACTAATCATTCTACGAATCAAACTATTCAGCGTGATAAAACTTTACAAAAATTCGAAGATCGCAGTGAGGCTGCAATGGTCGCGTGTATTTCGCAGCAATAGCGAGTATTTATTAATTAATCAACATAGGCCAAATTACAATCGTACAAACATTGCTACCCAGTAGGCCTAGTCTGTAACTCGGTAGCGGTAGTTTTTGCTATCGTTAGCTAGCGAAAGCCAATCGCATGCATGATCAGAGAAGAAAGGGAGCCTCTTATTGGCTGCCGCTAGCTAACGATACGAAAGTGTCGTTGGCTAGTGACAGCCAATGAGAGATGCCATTTCTTTTGTAATTGTTTATGCGATTGGCTGTCGCTAGCTAACGATAAGGAAAACTGTCGCTAAAACGTTAGAGAATCCCGGCACAGTAGGCCTATTGTGTAACTCGTAGTGACAACTTTCGGTATCGTTAGCTAGCGACAGCCAATAAGAGGCTCCCTTTCTTTTGTAATCGTGCATGCGATTGGCTGTCGCTAGCTAACGATAGCGAAAACTGTCGCTACCGAGTTATAGAATAGGCCTACTGTAGCGGGATTCCGTAACTCGTTATAATTATAACGACATGCGACGTTACGGTAACGATACCGACTTTCGCCGCGTGTAACGATACACGGATAACGATGGTCTGATTCCGTAACTCCGAATAGCGACATTTCAACGTTACAGAATGCGATAACGAATCGTCGCTATTTAACGTTGTCGTTATGCCTGTAACCTAGGAGGACGTGAAAAATTTCGTTGGTTGGTATGTTGTGGACCATGAAAATGACCATCATTATAGTAAGTTTCTAGTAATTCTTAAAAACATTAGTAACTCTCGGAAGACAAAGCGCTCTTTATTTTCTGTCCGTTTGTTCTCCTCCGCGGTTTTATTAAGAAGATATTCTTGCATTGAGGATTAAAACAAATTTTCAGTCTTTTAACAATGGCTACTGTATCACGGTAAGTCAGTTCCAGTTGCAGTAAAAAAAAATAAATACGTTCTATATTTGCGATGTATAATACGTCAGTAATGAAGATTATCATACATGACAGACGTTATGCGATTACAGGTTATGAATACTCATTTCCACTCATAGTTTAGCTATATTTCTTTACGTGAAGCAAACTTATTAAGTTTGATTGATATTTTCCTTTTAGAATAACAAAATCAAAAGCAGCCGTCGGTAAACGGCAAGCTAAGGCAACATCAGCCCAAATCGACTTCATGGTCGATTATTTCGTACAGCATCCTCATGTTGCAACAGGAAAATTAAAAACTGCATGGAAAAGCCGATTTGAGTGCATCATGGGACAAATTAGTAGACGAATTAAATCAAATGAGTAAAGACGGAAAAAGTAAAGATATGAAGTCGTGGAAATCGGTAAGTTTTTCCTTAAGAAACATCATATACGAAGATAATATAATAATGATTTCACATCAAGATATTTCCACAACTCTTCATAATACATATTTTTATTTCATAGACGTGGAGGGACAACAAGACAATGGTTTCGCAGAAAATAGCGAAGATACGCGCTAATCGGGCTGCAACGGGAAACGTTGGAGAGCCTCCAGCGAATTTAAGCGGGCGAGAACGAAAAATTTTGGGTCTAATGGGTTTCGATTATGTGGAAGGAGTACAGTGTCCAGATGCATTCCCCGAAGAACAGGTACAATTTTTTTTATGTGACGGCAGCAATCTTAATAAAACACAACTTTTTTTTCAATCCACGTAATAGGTTACGTTCTATTAATCGGCCAGAAAAAGTTGATCATTTTTATTTTAGTCGAGAATATATACATTTTTTTTTATCTATAAAGTGTCTCCCAATGAATAAAAGTATAACATAATAATTCCCGATTTACGTCTTAAATTATGATTTCAGCTAAACTCGTTCGAATTATTAGCAGAGGGACAGGAAGACGTATTAAACAGTGCTGCCAATAATTTAACAGTTCGAAGCAGTAGCGATGTCAGTTGCACGGCTTATACGAGTTAGTCCATGCTTCTTAAGACTGCATATATGACTTGGCATAATACTTCATATGACACGGTAGTCGGACGGTAACATAAGGCTTACTTGACCTTGCTGTTCAAATAAATGATCTTCTGTTGTATGTTAGATTATGAAATGCTAGACGGCTTAGAAAGCATTGAAAGTACAGCCACTGAGCCATACTTTATGCGAGAAAACTCGGAGACAATTGTCGACCCTCTGGAAAGACGAAAATCAGTACCTACAGCGTCAGAAATAATAGCAGCTACATCATCCGAACCCGTTTCTAGCGGTGTACGAAACTCCAATCGACAGGAGAGGGCATCAAAAGTCGCAAGGCGCAGTGAGTATAATTGTAGTTAATCAGTTGTTTTCTTTTACAAGATGTCCAGAGGTGAAATGTTTGTTTTATTTGGAAGGTGGCGATCGATTGAGCACGCATCTGCAAAATGCGCGAACAGATTTTGCGACTCTAGCTGAGCGACAAATTTCGTGCATGGAGGTAACTACTATGATATGTTTCAAGAAGTTTTAATCCAACCTTAATTAAAACGCTATTTTAAAATAAATTCGACGCCTTTTTTTTTCAAAATGACCATTTCTTCATTATACAGATGTTTGCCAAAGCTATGCAGCAAATCGCGGACAACGATAAACAGAGGAACGAGATTCTCCGATCATTCGCCGAAGCTCAAAAAGCTCGAGACCAGACTTTCTCTGAGCTAGTCGTCTTAATAAAAGACTGCGTGAACGTTTTAAAAAAACAGTGACGACCGACTTAATTTGCAGGGTTCGAATGTAAAGTTTTTACGGTTTAGGATCCATTCGATTCGATTCGATTGACGATTATATTTTTGTTGTCGTATGTTCACTGTATAGCTTATTGGTTTCCAAATATAAAGGTAATATGCGTTTTGAAATAAAGAGGTTACTTTTGTTCTAAACTGTTTGTACAATTATTTTTATTTCAATGCTACACATGCTGAAATTCAATGGTAAGTTTGGTCATGGTAATAATGATACAAATTTTCGTTAAAGGAACACTCGTTACAATTTGATCATAATGAAAAGAGGTAGATCTCGTCTGAGTGGATATTCACATACTGAGTGTTTTCCACATTGACATGAACGCAAAAAATTCAGTATCTACAATATCAAGATACGCGAAAATGCTCGATGTTAAATTTTTACAAAATTAGAAACAAATCAGCAAAGCCAACGCATAGCAATGTCACGCTGTTCTCCAATATACATAATTGATAATCAAAAGAACATTACATCCATTTTTTGTTATTTTTATCCTAACATGTTCATCAGATACACTAATTTAAAAAATTGCATGATTTTCCAATGAAAATAAGCGTACTGTATCGATTATATATTCAACATTATTGTTTGGGAATACATTTTCGTCTGAAAATATATTAAACACTCACTATGTAACGGTTTAAATGTGATGTAATCTTTTTTCTTTTTGAAGCCTCGTGAGATTATAGAATAATAGACCGTTCTATTTTTTTAAACTCATTATTCCTCTTCGTCATTCTCTTCCTCTTCTGCATCACGATAGTTATAAAACCTCTCTCTCATAATTTGTCGTTGGATTCTCCGAGCTAAAGCGCGTGGCCCTCTTGCAGGTAAATCGTCATCGATGTCCGCAAGATGAGGATTTTCGTTTTGATCATGATCAGGGACTATTGGTGCTTGGAAATGTTCATCACAAAAACGATGTTGGATTCTCATATTGTGAAGTACTGCACATGCATTCACTATTTTTGCAGCAAATGTCGGTTCGTACATCAACACGCGCTGATAGGAAAGACATCTCCATACAGATTTGAAGACACCGAAGAAACGTTCAACAACGTTCCTTGCCTTGCAAAGCTGCTGCGTGTAATAAAACTGTTGAGTATCTTCAGGAAAATTCGCCAAGGGTTTCATAAGCCACGGTTCTAGCGGGTATCCAGCGTCACCTGATAAAGAACATTCATACTGTTACAAATATACTGAACGTATACATAAATGAGAAAAAAATTAGAAATGGCGGCTTTTAAATTTATTTTTTTTAAAGTAGACACATCATCGGTCGTTTTAAGGAATGTCTGAAATGTAATTTCTTCGAACAGTAAAAATTTCACGGTTTTGCCGTGTTGCAAAAACCTCTATAATGGTCAGACTCACCGATAAGCCAAGTTTTTCGTTCGCCTCGATTACAATGAAATTCCATTGCCCGACGAATTGGTGATGTACTCCAGATGTACGCATCATTTCGTGCACCTGGATACCGTGCATTGATATTCAGCAATTTCATATCGGGGTCAACAATCTGAAAGAATATATAACGCAACAGTGGAACGTAAGCTTTATAGCAACCACTCAGAATACAGTAAGTATTAAAGTATTCGTACGCCGATGATTGAAGGTAGCGAACGCATTTTATTAACGAAGCCTTTGTAGCTAACATATATGTGTTCAAAACGCATGCCATTTGATGCTTAAAACATAATATCAATGTTGGGTACTTTTTTCACTCACACTATACTTGCTACATATATATGTATACTTGCCGCTTGTATGTTCAAAGAATGTCGACCATGGTGATTGATGAAGGCCTCTTCATGCTCAGAAGGGGCAAGAATATGGACAAAAGTGCAATCTATAGCACCAATGGCACCCTCAAATGACTGTGCAGTCGTTGAAAATTTTTCACGCGCTCGCTGTCGATCTACTTCAGTCATTGGAAATTTCACCCACCTACGTAGCAAACGCCTATTTATTGCCTCGGTCACAGCATGGAGGCAACGACTCGTTGTTGTCTGACTAACGTTGAAATGATATTGATTGCCGACACTTCTTTGGTAGTTGCCTTGTGCATAAAACTGTATAGCGATTAATACCTGTAATAAAGGATATATATATTGCCATGTTCCAAAGACACATTATACTATTAAGAGTTTAATCATATTAATTACTGCTACAGACTTACCTTGATTTCTGGGCTTAAGCCCGTAGTGCGTTTGCTTTGCAATTCTTCTCGTAATGCATTGCAAATGCCGATTACAAGTTCTGGAGTCAGGCGAAAGTAATCAACGAATTCGTCGTGTGGTAGATGAAAGGGGTTCTGCGCATCTCTTAGTTGTCTTCGTTCTATGTGCCGTTCTATCCGACGCACCCTTTCACCCAACAATCCCAGCTCCCAAGCCAAATAATCAAGGGCCATGTTCGCTACAAAATGCAAACATTTTATAATATGCAGAAACAGGTATTAAAAAAATGATTATCGTGTTATATGATTGGTGATTATATAAAAGTAAGATTTTGATCACAATATCAAAATAAAAAATATTCTTCGAACAGAAATAGTAATTATAGGTTATGCACGGTTTGAAAAACCTTATAAAACATATAGGCGGGGATTAACTGGAAATCCGTGAATCTTTTACACATTTTTTTTAACGTGATAATTAGTCAAAATATGTCCCAGGTTGTTTTTAAAAAATATAACACGTTATTTTTGGAGTACGCGTTTTCTTACCCAGAAATGCAAATTATTCACGCAGTTCGAGCGCTCACGAATCACAACGCGTCTAACCGTATTTCGACTCGTCGCTACGGCATAACGAGGGGTACGCTGCCCCTCGCTATGTCAGCAGCTCATACCGACACCATAACGACATTTTTTGTTACGAATAGCGACGAACGACGTTATACCTTATGTACGGAATCGCATTTGTCGTTACCGCGACGCGTCGTTATTCATCGTACCGAAAAGTGTCGCTATAAGCTCATAACGACAGTATAACGAGTTACGGAATCCCGCTACTGGTAGGCAAATTTTATCTATATGGTATCAGAAACATATCGCAAAACGGATATGGATCACTTTTTAGTTGTCAAAAAAGATGACGTTTTGTATTACAACGTGTATCATTTATGTCCGCTTGATAGATAGCTTATTTATGCAGGATAGACATATAAAGAGATTCGGTCAGTATGATGCACTGAAATGTATGCATACATTTCCTCGTACAAATGTATGCATACAACTGTGTGATGATGATGATCGCTTCCTCTCTACTCACGTATTTGTCGGTGGCTTGTCCAGTTTCTGTGAGGTCGGTAAGATAAGAGGCAGGAAAAAGATATTGCGTTTCGTCTCAGGTATCTGTGACAGACTCATCGTAGAGCTGGATGATTGCACCCTGCCTAAGACCGCGATCTTATATACAAGTGTTGAAAGGACCCAAGCAGCTTAGACACCAGAAGACTAAACTCGTATGCAAAAATCACGGTCTTACATGCAGGTCTGGAAACTTCGGCATTTTTTCAGTGGTGGGAATAGGTCGCCCAAGACCGTTAACCGGCTGACGAAATTTTTAAATCGGAAGTGGCCTCTTGTGTCGCTGCGCTAGGGTTACCCGCATCGCCGAGCGACAGCCGTTGCGGGGGAGGGGTATCTCTGTCTGTCTTATTTTTGCATAGCCACAACTCGTCGCTGTTATCGGAATCGCAGATGAACATAACATGAAAATCCGCGAAATTGGAGAGAAAACCGCGTGTATTTATTGGCAGATTATTCAATAAAATAATAATCTGGCGTATGGTGCCAAACTGCGAAACTGGTAGTAAAATCGAGAAATCCTTCAAAATCGTTTGTTTTGTCAAGCTCGCTTAGATTTCGAAGATTTAAGTTTCGATCGCCATTAATGTCATATCGTTCCGCGTATATTCATTCCGGAATATCTTTTACAACGTGTTATAAATTCGCCAATATAATAAATAGGTATGTAAACGTACGGAGGTTGAATCGGGGCGAAAGTCCGTGGGTGAGGCTGAGACAGAGATCCCTCCCCTGCAACGGCCCCTACTCATTAATGCGGGTAACCCTACCGCAGCACTGCTAGAGGCCATTACATAATTTCTTCAGTGAGCGATCTATCCCCACCACTGGAGTTTCCAGCCCGCATGAACCCGCACCATAGAATAGTCCTCCAGCTTCATATTCATGAATATTTCTATGGGTATAGAAGCGTTTCAAACAGCTATTATTGAATAGACGACTCTCCACATGGTGCCTACACTTGCGCCCAGGGCACCAAACGGAGCCGACGTTAGTCACGCTTAAAGGCTCTCGATTACTTCATTTTTTTTAAATTGACCAAAATCCTTAACTGCATCGTATTCTATAGGTTCCAAGCTATACATTTAAGCAATAAAAGAAATGCATTTTTTAAGCCTATAGATCTACCTAGAGGCCCGCAAAAGGTGCCAAATGCTGAACTTTTTTCTGGGAACGGGTTGATGAAAAGGAAATGAATTTTTTTAAACAGAACGGTACATGTCTTGAGAGCCTTAAAAAAATCACGAAAAAATACAAACAGCTAAAACATGGCCGCCGGCAGGGGATGATTTTTTTTCGGCAGAGAATGAAATTTTTTTCGCGACATTTGGCGGTGGACACTTCGGCGGACGGTCCATCTGAAGTCTGAAAATCAAACGGATTATTCAAGTTAATCATAAATATGATTTGTTGACGACCATCGATTTTTATGATCTTTTTTTTAACAACGTGGTGATGAATTGAAACTTGAGCATACAAAATCTATTTTTTTAAAGTCGTCATTTTTACGTAACTATCAAGAAATGAAGATCGATTTAAAAAGAATCAGATCGTCAACGACTGTTGAATGTTCCTCATCGTATATCCTATAAATTTGGAGAAAACCCATCATGTAGTTAGTTCTCGAGATATCATGTCCACCGACTGCGAAAAAAGTGATTCGGTAAAAGCGCGATTAAAGTTTGAAGTATGGTGCTGCTACTTCTCACCCGGATGACTGTTAGAAGCTCATTCCATTTTAGTAATATTTCAATGAAAGTTTCACGGAATATAGGTAAAGAGTGATAATACCAAATAAAAATGTTTTTGGACAATGCAATTTTTGACCTACCTAGGTAGATGAAGCCTGTTAAATATAAATATATTTATTTATAATGGCTTATAAAAAATATAAGCCATAAAAAGGCCAAGGTGCCGCTGCCATCTAATTCCAAGAGCTGTCCAATAGGCACCCACATAAGGTTTGCGAAACGACATCTAAACGTTATCAAAGAGTACTATCGAAAGGATATCTATTTATTGGCTGCATATTTTGTATATGACAAAACCCTATCCATTTCTTATACATATTTCTCAAGATTAACTTCTTAATAGTCTAGAATATTTAATATACTTCAATATTACCCTTTTTCATTATACAGTGGGCATAGTTGATCAAAGTGTTGGTTATTTTCAATAGGTTTGTATTGCATACACACACACACACACACACACGCTCGCGCGCGTTCCTATAGCAAATAAAAAAACATTTATCAACTATGGCATAGGTTACACGGTCACCCACGTTGCGAAGCCAGTCAGTAATTAGATTTTCGACATCCTTTAACTTAGATTCAGGGAATGCCGCTTCGTACGACATCTGGAAAAGGAAATGTAAAAATATCAATAGGATACTATTAAACGTGTGTTGATTTCTGTACAGCGAATGACTTTACAAAATATCGAAATAATAGAAAGGTTATTTATGCACACGCACACATATATGCGTACCAGTAATAACGTAAGGGAATTGAAATTTGGAAAGTTTGGGTTTGTCCTCTGCGCCAAGAATCCAAATGGCTGCGAACGACGAATATCTGTCATCTGTTGAGGATAACATTTAGATGCTTTTTTGGTATTTCCCACCAATATCAAACATCTTAAGGATGTTGAGTCCCAAATCGCAAATGATGATAAAATTCTGAAAATTTGGTATGTTTTTGTATGAAGTATTTCAGAGGTCGTGTAAAAATTTCACGACAATTAGGAAGCTCGTTATTGAACAATTAACATTCACAAATTAAATGCTGTCTTATGGAAACTGATGTAACTTTGCAATAAGTTTTTTTTTGACCTCTCAATTTTGTGATATCTACAATATATTGAAAGCAACGGAAACAAAACGAAGTTTATTGATAAATTTTTTTTTGTTTCTTTTAAAAATTGTTCTTAACAAAATGTTAATTATTTAATAACGAGCTTTCTAATCGTCGTGAAATTTTAACACGATCTCTTAAATACTTCATACAAAAACATACCAAATTTTCAGGATTTTCTTATCATTTTTTATTTCAACTCTTAAGGAAGTCGAAGTAATGATGATAGAATTCTGAATATTTTGTATGTTTTTACATGAAGTATTCAGAAGGTCGTGTAAGAATTTCATGACGATTAAGAAGCTATTTATTGAACAAATAACATTAACATGTTTCATAGGGACTCAACATCCTTAAGAGGGAATGATACCTTATCGCGGTCGGTATGGTAGAACGATTATAGATTCCCAGGAATCTCTGAAACGGCTCTTCAGATCCCGTCGAAATTTTGCCAAACGACGTCAAATAGATAGATGAATGGCTCTCTTCTTCTCAAATTTTCTGATTTTGAGAAAAAGAATGTAGATTGGCTTATGATAACCCAATCTACATTTTTTTTCTCAAATTCGGAAAACTTGAGGAGAAGACAGCCGTTCGTCTATCTATTTGACGTCGTTTGGCAAAGTTTCGATGGGATCTGAAGAGCCGTTTCAGAGATTCGTGGGAATCTATAATCGTTTTACCATACCGACCGCGATAAGGTATCATTCCCTCTTAAAGAACATGCGAGACAGCCTCATTCAAAAGCAAACATACGGTCGAGTTCTTACCAGGTGTAGAAGAATGTAACCGGAATTCGCCTATAGATGGTGCTACCCATCAGTTTAGGGACCGTAGACCGCTTCTGCAGCGCCATCATCTCCTTCTAACAGCTGACGAAGATTTTCAACACACAACAACCCAGCCCCCTGGCACTGCTGGGTCTACCGTGTCTCGTTATTGTCGCCACGTAAACTAACCCACCATGCGGCGCTAGTAGTCACCAGCATGACCCCCACTCCAGTCGCGCAGCGTCTGCATAGTTTGCATTCGACGTGTCTGGAAAATTCATTGTTTAGAATAGAATTTAGAAGTATATGTGTGTATAGGAAGGGATGCAATATTTACACTTGTTGCAATATTATGTATTTAAAAATATTTATTGAACGAAATAAACAGATACCATTAATATTTTTTAAATAATGCATTAGTCACGTTGTACAATGTTTTGCGATTTTTTTCTTATCGAGATTGCTTTTTTTTGTTCTGCGTTGAGACGTGCAGAATATTGCTGCATCCGCATCAATACGTAATATTGTATTATGTGTAAAAGAACACTATCGGCGTGTTCTATACACGGAAAAGAGAGCTTTTCATAGTTATACACGTCGTCCAATATAGACTCGAAAACACGTGTTGAATTGCGATGAGCCACAAATCGCTCTTCTAATGCGATAAAATTATTACGATTTTACCGGCTACGATTTTTTTTATTCGAGAACAATGACAGATCGAGAAAAAATGACGAAATAATACGGAGAGGTGCTTTGCGGAGTGGGGGTCATGCGAGTGACTACTAGCGCCGCATGGTGGGTTAGTTCCGTGGCGACAATACGGGGACACGTTACTGTTTAGAGAATTTATCCCAGTGTCAGCCCCTGCAACAACCCAAGTTCCATGCACCGGTGTATTTTTCTATAACCTTAAACATGTCGAGTTTTGTGCCTACGAACTACGATTTGCGGACAGCATTGGTTTTTTGTTATCGTTTGAAGAAAACTGCTGCAGAATCGAATCGACTGCTTGTCGAGGCTTACCGTGAACATGCTCTTGGTAAAACACAGTGTTTTGAGTGGTTCAAAAATTCAAAAGTGGTGGTTTTGACGTGAGAAACGAAGAGCGTGGAAAACCACCGAAAAAGTTTGCAGACAACGAATTGCAAGCCTTACCAGGCTTGCCAACCAGCTTGAAAGCAGGCCAAGACTTAGAGGGGTGGTCGTTTTGCTGTGCACGGCCTGTCGAATCAACGAGAGAGTGAAAGGCCAATACTAAGACCTTGGAGGAGATGAAAATGAAAAATTTCAAGAGAAATATAAAAATGCTCTCCCTGGCTATATATTTTTGGCATCTCTCCGGCAATACATGAATATCGCGACGATAAAACGACGCGTCTTTGGAGTGAAACCATTCCCCTAACCAATGTTACACTTCTTCGAAATAGGCCAAGTACGATTCAACCAAGCCATGCACCATAGATAATAAGAACATGTGATAAACGGAAGGGGCCGGGTTTGGCGAATACGACGCGTGCGGTAGCAGGTCCCATTTCAGCCTTATGATGGTGTCGTGGACTATGAAAGTGTGATGGCACGGAGCGTTGTCGTGCTGCAATATCAGTCGTTCCTGTCTTGTGGCCATTCTGGACGTTTTTCGAGTAATGCATGATTGAAATTGATCAGTTGTTGTCGCTAACGATTGACAGGTTCTTCACCCAACCATCTTCATCTTGTTCCAATAACGCTTCCAGCTCGGCGTCCTCAATTGTTTTTGGTCTTCTTGAGCGCTCCTTATTCTCAGAATCGAAATCGCCAATTCTGAAGGGTTTAAACCAATCCTCGCAGCCAGTTTTCGAAGGTGCATGTGCGCCGTAGGTCCCCTCAAGCAAACAGCGTGATTAAGCTGCATTCTTTTTCAAGTTGCAGCAGAAAAGCGAAGCTTTCCCCAAATGCTGTTTATTAGACACAAACCTCGACATCTTCGTTCTTAGAAAAAATATTTTTGCGCTGCGATATGTGTTGGTATTGCGACTGGGTATAGTATTGATAGATGACCAACCTAAAAAACACGCAGGATCAGACTTGTAAGTTAACATTTTTTTTTATTGATAAAACAGGCTCGTAGGCCTTAGGACTGTTGTCCCATCTGGCCCAGACTTGTACGTTGACTACATGCGTCGTTCGCGCCACCCATGTGTGAAACCTGGAAGTTTAGTTGCGCACCTAGTAGATACGCGAAGTGCGGGAAGTAAAAGGTTCAATTGAGAATAGTAATACGTGAAAACCCGCAAGGGTATGTGTTGGAACTCGGGAAATAATATGAACAATTTTGTATGATTCCAAGTACATTCACTTTCATTATAAGCACTGAAAATTTCAGTTGAAATTATTATTCCTTTGAAAGTTGATATGCGACTATATTACATTTTTTGGATCTACGTTTTATCCGAATTATTTTGCCGTATCAACCGAGCTTTTACCGTCACTTTCCAGCATATGGTGAAAGTTATTTCCAAGCTCATGACTAAATATACGACTTTTAGATGCAGCGTTATTTATCGGTACATTTGCAGAAGTTGTTCTTTTTCTGATCTTTATACTGTGGGGATAATTGTTTACTTCCAATCGGTTTTTCATTTACTTGAATGCGCCCCCTCCATCCCGAGATCCCCTAATCGTATATACAGGACCTCGTTACAGCAAATATACTTTTTCACTTGACGTCAAATAAACGGGTTTGCTCGACCTCAATCTGTATTTGTCAAGCCCCGAGTTGCATCCGATCGTCTGGTCATTTCTAACCCGACGACCTATCCAGCAGCCTGATCGGTCTGAATAGCCAATGACTGCAAATGTAAATGAGACCTAAAAGTTTTTAAGCGGATGCTATCTATCGACTGTAAGATAAATTCAAAAGATTTAAATTACTCCGCTTGCCTAGGCTACGACGGATATTGTCAATAACCTGAACGTGACCGCCTTTCGCGAAGTCTCAATTAATTTTAACACGTAATCTCTCTTGTCGAAACTTTAAACAACCTTGATATCGGAAAGTAGAGCAATGACGGCTACATTTCTCCCGGAATGAGGGAGATGCTGCAAAAACGCAGATAAAATATATAATCGTGTCATATGCCAAAAAAACCCAGGCGGTTTTCCCCAGTTATCTTCCTTCGGCCACTTCGCAGCGAGTTATCAAAATTTATCGAATCGTACGTAAAATTCACACACCTAATGATGCAATGTTCACAGACACGAGCGGGCACATCTGTTTTTTTGGTACGCGTAACCACATACATGCGCAGTTGATTCAACTATGTTGACATGATGCAAGGTTAACCTTTTATATGAATTAGCAGTTATGCCGCGCCATTTCTATAGATTCGTCTGGCAGTGCAAATTTAGGATGGCTCAGCTCGTTTCAAAATAAATCTATGTCTAGCATGTATGTGGGGACAGAGGTCAATAATGCTTTGAACGTGTGGGGTTGAGACTATCGCATATGTAATAAGCGAACGTGGTAAGTCTCTTCTGGAAATGTTTTCTTCGAGATCCTGTGTCACAGCATTATCTTTGACTTCAGATATGAAACGTAATGTGATATTCCATGACCCCTGTTCGAATTGAAGGGATTTACCGCAAGATTAACAATATATCTTTTATCCATTCTTTGCGAAATTAATCAAATTCGTCGTATTACCGCGAGATTGCGAAAAAGATTTGCCCCATTCTCTCGACTATAAAACTCGACTAATCCCGGGTCCAACAGACACTCAGGAAAAGAAAAGCGAACAGTGACACTAGTACGAGAGGAGAACAAAGACAACATGATCGCCAAATTCACGGTAGGCAAAGATATTCCATATTAATGATTACACGTAAATATCCGATGACATGATCCGATAAGTCGCGCTGACTTGAGATCGCTCAAGCAAACCAGATCTTCATCCCAGTTTCCTCTTGCTCACTTTTGTACGTGTTATCCAGACATTGCCCAATGTTCCGGGGGAGCCACAGAACGTAATTGCCAAGTTTCGCTTTTCGAATTTGCACTTTCGTAAAAGCAGCGTTTTATTTTCAACGTTAAAATTTGATACGCCACCTATCGTTATAGTTTCTCAAACTGAGTCGAGTTGTTATAATTAGTCATGATGTTGCAATCGACCACGGCAACGAGTGTTGTTCTATTCCTTGCATTCCCATACACACATCGCCGATAAAATCACTCAAGCGAGGGCGGAGAGCGAAAGGGTGGGCAAGCGGGACTAAGATGGTGGTTTTTTGCTGAGAATGAACTTATCGGATCGTGGAATGCGTTGGGGTATAGACACGCAAAACGGCTTAATGAACCGTTGTGGTCAGTGCAGATTCTAGTGGTAGCTAGTGCTCTGTCGATTGCTATGTCGGCACCGAACGGGGCATACGAGGGTTCGCACGGTTCCTATGGACGCGGTGGTCAGCAACAGCAACATATTCCGGGACAAGGACAAATGGGAGTACCCGGCAACTCGAATTACAATAAGCAACATGGACAACAGGGACAATACGGGCAACAGGGACAACACGGACAACACGGGCAACAGGGACAACGCGGACAACACGGGCAACAGGGACAGTGGGGACAACAGGGACAATTGGGTACTCAGGGACACGGTCCGCAGGGGCAACGAGTCAACCCTAGTCAACAGAACAGTCAAGGAGGTGGCTACCAACAGCACGGTTACTGAGATCTCTCTCGGTTTCTGCCGCTTCCCGTCATCTTTATTCTATCATCGCATCGTTAATAAACGTGTCTTGACCCTTCATTCCGAATGACCGACTATCAAATTACCGTCAATACGGATCTATGTATATGTCGTGAAATATATAAGAAGTCTGCGATCGGAATAAAAACAGACTTCGCCAACCACTCGGAGGTCGAAGTGGACATCGTGGATGCGAACTTGCAAATTCATATGGCTAATTTGATGTTGTTATAATGTTACGCGATCAGCGTCTATTCTGTTCGGTCGTGCGATCGATAACTCGTTTAAAGGAAAGCTGCGAAAGTCCGCTCGGCTCGCCAATCATTGAGTCTTATAGAGATTCATGATCATAAAGGATGTAGAGACCTTCTGGATGAACCTGTTTTATTGCCATCGTCCAGCCGATGTGACGTAATAAGGAAAATTTATCGCTCAACCAACAGTCGCCTTTTTATCGAGTCGTCGATACATTCTCCTCGCGATGTTCGATAAGAAGAAAGTAATAGACAGCCATCTATGTCAACCCGGTGATTCATAGAACGTTGTTCTATAAAATTGATGGCGAAACGGCAACAATTTTTTCCCATTATTGGGTATCCCGTGGCTGCAGATCTAGGCTTGGTTAATTCTTGAGATCAGTACAATTCACAACGATATTCTCCAAGACAATCGTATTCTCAGCAACCGCAAGATTTTTTATTTCCGTCCCCAGCCGCCGTGACGGCTCGCCGGGAAAAAGGAGGAGGACGATAATTACCGGACAGCTACAGCCTCGAGCCGAGGTAAAGGGGCAGGGTTAGGGGTCACAATCCTCAAAAAGTTAACTCTTGCTTGCCACTGTGGGGTGCGAAACAGCCCCACCATTTTTTTCTTATGCGAAAGGCTATTGATGATGTGTATTCTGCAGGAGGGTGACAGGTAAGGGTTAAATTAGGTAAACATTTATACATCTTTCCTTTTACTGTCAATAATTTTGTCTCCTTTTAAGAAACGCGATTTTTCTCTTCATGATTATCAATTCCTTCTGTACAACTCTTGTTGTAAAAAAATAAAAAAACATGTAAATATTTAAAATAATTTTTTTTTCCAAATGTCAATACATTCTCAAAGGGAGAATAAATACATATGTAAAATTTCATCAAGACAACTTCATCGGTTTAAAAGTTATTCCAACTCAAAAATGACGTAAAAATCTCGCTCTAGACCAGATTACTGCCTTAAAGTACATCTACGTCGAGGCCCGAAACAAAGTACCAATTTCTGGGAACGGGTTGATGACAAAGAAATGCATTTTTAAACAGAAAGGTACATATATGGAGAGCCTAAAAAAATCACGGAAAAATACAAACAGCCAAAACTTGGCCGCCGGCAGAGCATGAATTTGTAGTCGGTAGAGGATGAAATTTTTTTCCCGACATTTGGCGGTGGACACTCCAGCCGACGGTCCATCTGAAATCTGAAAATCAAACGGATTATTCAAGTTAATCATAAATATGATTTGTTGACGACCATCGATTTTTATGATCTTTTTTTTAACAACGTGGTGATGAATTGAAACTTGAGCATACAAAATCTATTTTTAAAAATCGTCATTTTTACGTAACTATCAAGAAATGAAGATCGATTTAAAAAGAATCAGATCGTCAACGACTGTTGAATGTTTCTCATCGTATATCCTATAAATTTGGAGAAAATCCATCATGTAGTTAGTTCTCGAGATATCATGTCCACCGACTGTGAAAAAAGTGATTCGGTAAAAACGCGATTAAAGTTTGAAGTATGATGCTGGTACTTCTCACCGGGATGACTGTTAGAAGCTCATTCCATTTTAGAAATATTTCAATGAAATTTTCCGGGACTATAGGTAAAAAGTCATACTATTGAATAAAAATATTTTTTTTTATGCGATTTTTGACCCACCTGGGTATGTAGCCTGTTAAAGGCATAAATATGCCAAGATGCCACTGCCACTTAATTTCGATCGGTTTTTCATTTATTTAAATGTGTCCCCTCCATCACGGGATCTCCTAATCGTATATACAGGACCTCGTTACAGCAAATATACTTTTTCACTTAATGTCTGGTCATTTCTAACCTGACTACCTATCCAGCCAGATCGTTCCGAATAGCCAATGACTTCTAATGTAAACGGAAACTAAAAGTTTTCAACCGACGTTACTTATCGACTGTAAGATAAATTTTAAATATTCAAGCTGCTCTGCTTTCCTAGTCTAAGACGGATACCGTCAATAACGTAAGCGCGATCGGCTTTCGCGAAGTTTCAATTAAATTGAACACGCAATGTCTCTTGTCGAAAATTTCAACAAACTTGATGTCAGAAATTATAACAATGGCGGCGCCATTTCTCCCGCGATGACGAAGACGCTGCACTAATGCAGATAAAATATAAATATAATCGTGTAATATGCCAAAAAAAACCCTGGTGGTTTTCCCCGCTTATTCTTCCTTCGGTCACTCCGCAGCGAGTTATCAATATTTATCTTATCGTGCGTAAAATTCCCACACCTAAAGATGCAATGTTTACAAATACGAGCGAGCCCATCCGCTTTTTCGGTACGCGTAACAACATACATGCGCCGTTGATTCAACTATGTTGACAAGGTTAACCTTCTATACGAATTAGCAGTTATGCCGCGCCATTTTTATGTATTCGTCTGGTAGTGCAAATTTACGGAGGCTCAGCTTGTTTCAAAATAAATCTTTGTTTAGCAAGTTGCGAAGACAGAGGTCAATAATTCTTTGAACGTGTGGGGTTGAGATTATCGCATACGCAATAAGCGATGGTGGTAAGTCTCTTCTGGAAAGGTTTTCTCCGAAATCCTGTGTCACGGCTTTATCTGTAACCACAGATACGAAACGTAATGTGATATCCCATGACCCCTATTCGAACTGAAGAGATCGCATCTTTAATAAACGTGTCTTGACCCTTCATTCCGAATGACCGCTATCAAATTACCGTCAATACGGATCTATGTATATGTCGTGAAATCTATAAAAATTCCGGGATCGGAATAAAAGCAGACTGAATTGTGTTTTCTTCTAAAGTGACGATGCGCCCTCGGCTCCCGTAGCATAATTGGCTTCGCCAACCACTTGGACGTCGAAGTGGACGTCATAACTACGAACTTGCAAATCTATATGGCCAATTTGATCTTGTTTACGATGGCACACGATCAACGTCTATAAAGTTCCGTCGTGCGATCGATAAGTCGTTTGAAAGAAAACTGCGAAAGTCCGCTTCGACCCGCCAATCATTGAGAATTATGTAGATTCATGATAATAAAGAATGTAGTGACCTTCTGGATCAACCTGTTTCGTTGCCATTGTCCAGCTGATGCGTCGTAATAAAAAAAAAATTCTCGCCCGATCAGCATCCGGCTTTTTATTGCGCCGTCGATACATTCAACTCATTACATTCGATAAGAACGAAGTAATAGATAGTCATCTATGCCAACTCGATGATTCATAGAACGTTTGTTGTTATCATTGATGGCGAAACGCTAACCGTTTTTCGCCCTTGTCGGTTTTCTGGTAGCTGCAGAATCAAGCTTGGCTAATTCTCAAGATTTGTACAATTCACAACGATACTCTCCAAGCCCAATCGTACTCTCAGCAACCTCAACGTCTTTAATTTTGGGCGCCAGCCGCCGCGCCGTGACGGCTCGCCCGAAAGAAAAGTAGGAGGATGATAATTTCCGGCAATCTACAGGGGGCAGGGTTACGAGCCACAATCCTCAATAAGTCAAATTAGGCAAAGCGTTACGTCTTTCCTTTTATTGTCAATAATTTTGTCTCCTTTTACGAATCGCGATTCTTTTCTTTATGATCAACAATTCTTTCGATGCCCCTGCGCACTGCGGGCTCCGTCTCCTTTTCTCACACACTGACACACAAACAAAGGAAGGTCACCTCGCACAATGATGCAATAATAAAAAATAAATGTCACAACATTCAAAATCACTCTCTCACTTAACGCCAACCTTCACTCCCACGTAACGCATCCCGGACCCGACATAATTTCCAAGAGGGACAACATAACTAACGGTAAGATGAAGGGCGGACGATATTATAAACTTTTCGAAAAATCGTTTTTTTGGAAACACTTCTAAAAAATGTGTTGAACCTTCAAAAATATGATGCCTCTTCGTTCATAGCTGACAAAACAGTTTTAAGGTGGACTCGAGCTATTTTTAGGGAAATTTCCAAGTGCTGAAAAGCGCCTTCGGCGATGCCACGCCGGTCGACGTGGTACCAGCTACAGAAAATACCGTCCAAAAATTTGGTCCTAAAGTAAAAACTGTTTCCAACGAGTACCACGTAACTCACTGACGAATAAACTTCCGAAAAGCTGTTACACCCCATTTGACATCCCCCGAAGGGATTTCTGGCACATTCCAATAGATCACGAGAAATCGAATTTTTAAATTTACTTTTTAGCCTGCACGAGTGTATCTATATCGCTCGCCACGGCCGATCGATATCTCCACTCCTCCGACGACTTCACTGGTGGCTCGCGTGCCGCGCTTGCCCCTGCAAGTATATCTGTACTGCAGGGGTAACCGAAACACACAAACCCAAACAAACCCAAACGAATTCGATATCTCGTAAGCTATTGAAATGCGCCAAAAGTCCCTTTGGGGGATGACTTTATATATTAAATGGAACATCTGTGCAAAAATTCAGCCAAGAATATGTCGATAAGGGGATCTTCAACATATTTCAAATTTTACAAACGTATCGAGTTCAACCTGGCCAACATTGGTAATAATTTACAAAACTTTCTGTCTCACAATTTTTTGCACGTACTACCTTAATGTTTTTACTTCCTTTTGTCCATCTCATATGTATAGTAAAAAAGATTGATCAGCCAGGGTACGAAAGAGATCAAGGAAATGTCAGAACGACGATATCTATCATATGTCCATTACCGGATGTCGTTCTTTGGATAAAAACAAATTAAGCGATTTTAAGGATCGCATATTAAATTACGATTTTTATAGCGAAAGTAATACTGAAATTGATTACATTTACTTTCAACCGGCTCCGGCGGATTTTTGAGTTAAGCAGCATTGTGCATGGCCGACACTTAGAAGGGTGGCCGCTTTGCTGTGCACCGCCTGTCGAATCAATGAGTGAGCGAAAGGCCAATAATTCTGAGACCTTGGTGTAGACACTTGAATGAAGGGTTTCCCACAGTTTCCCCATACCCACGGACAATGCGGGACAGTGTAGCTGTGTAAGACAGCTGTGCACGCACCAGGAGTTCGGTTAGATCAGCGAAGTGTGGGTAGGGAAGGCTAGCTTAAAGTTTAATTGGGAAGGGTACTACGTAAAAACCCGCAAGCTTATACGTTGGAATTCGGCAAATAATTGTATCAATTTGGTAGTATTCCAAGTACATTATCTTTCAATATAAAACTTTATAAATTTCAGTTAAAATGATTTCCTTTTAAACGCCGATATGGGACTATATTACATATTTTGGATCTATGTTTCATCCGAACTATTTCGCCGTATAATCTGAACTTTTACTGTAAGGTTCGAGCATATGTTGAAAGTTATTTCCAAGCTCATAACTAGAAAAACTTTCTTTAGGTGCAGCGCTATTTATCGGTAGATCGGACCTATATACTGTGGGGATAATTGTGTACTTCTGATCGATCTATCATTTATTTTAATGCGCCCACTTCGTCCCGAGATCTCTTACGGGGGGAAATACATATACCTAAATAGGTAAATGGTTGAAAATTACGAAAAATTTCGGAATTTTTTTCCAACGCAACTACTACACCAATCGTTTTGGAATTTGTAGGGTATTTTATCGTATATTAGGAGACAGGAAAACATCTTTTTAACCGGCAATAAATGTTCATCAGCAGCATGCAGCCAATTGTTGCTGAACGAATTTTCAAAATCTGCGGAAGCGCTAAAAAAAACTATTTATCCGGTTCATTTCAACCAAAGGTTTTTAGACACATAATTGCAAACCCTCGTCTATATACCTCCATGTTCAATGAAAAATTAATTAAACAATCATTTTTTGCATAAAAAAACACGAAAATTTTCGGTGAAAATTCGATGTTTTTTTTCTAAGTGCCGCTATTACAACATTCAACTTTTTCAACTTATATTTGGTTTATCGACAGTGTACTTTCATATAGAATGTAATGGTTTTTTTTGTTGGAAACTAAAAACACTACAGCTGCAGCAATTTGACATCACGGAGAAAATTCGTTCAGCAACAATTGGTTGCAGGCTGCTGATGAACCCTTATTGTCGATTAAAAAAAAAAATGTTTTTCATGTCTTCTAATGGACAATAAAGTACTCTACAAATTTCGAAACGATTGGTTCAGTAGTTGCGTTGGAAAAAATCCCGTAATGTTTCGTCATTTTCGACCATTTATGTATACTCGTATTTCCCCCTTAATCGTATATACAGGACCTCTTGACTGTAAATATGCTTTTTCATTTAACGTCAAATGAACTTTTTTTCTTCAATTTGAAACTACATTTGTCAAGCCCCGAGTTGCATCCGATCGTCTGCTAATTTGTAACGCGGCGACTTATCCAGCCAGATTGTTTCGAATAGCCAACGACTTGTCCATTATAAACGAGAACTAAAAGTTTTCAATCTGATATTATTTATCGGCTGCAAGATAACATTTAAAAAAACTCAAATTGCTCTGCTTGCCTAGTATACGCTGGGTATTCTCAATAACGTAAGCGCGACCGACTTTCGCAGTCACAATTAATTATAATACATATTGTCTCTTGTCGAAACATTCAACAACCTTGACGTCGAAAATGAGAGCAATGACAGCTCCATATTCTCCCGCAACAAGGGAGACGCTGCAATCTCGCAGATAAAAAAATATAATCGCGTGACATGCACGAAAAACCACAACCGTTTTCCGCGCTTATCTTCATTCGGCCACTTCGCAGCGGCTTGTCGACATTTATCGTAGCGTACGAATAATACGCGCCTGCTAACGTGTGCAGCTCCGCGCCGAACATGGTCCAATACGTAGTTACGAAAAGCCTCACACATAATGATCCAATGTTTACAGAAACGCGCGGGCCCATCCGCTTTTTCGGCACGCGGAACAAGATACATGCGCAGTTGATTCAACTATGTTAACAAAGAGCAAGGTTAATCTCTCATACGAATTAGCCGTTATGCCGCGTTACTTTTGTGTATTCGTCTGGCTGTGCAAATTTACGAAGACTCAGCTTGTTTCAAAATAAAACTTTAGCAAGTGTGTGAGGACAGAGGTCAATAATGCTTTGAACGTGTGGGGTTGACACTATCGTATACGTAATAAGCGATGATGGTAAGTGTCTTCTGGAAATGTTTTCTCCGAAATCCCGTGTCACAGTTCTATCTTTGACCACACATACGCAACGTAATGTGATATTTCATGACCCCTTTGACCCATCCTCTCGAGTATAAAGCTCGACTAATCCCGGGTCCAACAAGCATTCAGGAAAAGAAGAGCGAACAGTGACACTAGTGCCCGAGAAAAACAAAGGCAATATGATCGCCAAATTTACGGTAAGCGAAAACATTCCATATTAAGAATTGCATGCAGATATCCGGGCATTATCCGATAGTCGAGCTGACCTATGATTACTCAAGCAAACCAGAGCTTCATCCCAGTTTTCTTTTGCTCACTCGTATTCCTGTCGTCCAGATAAATTGGACCCCCCCTATATTCCGTGAGAGCCACAGAACGTAACTGCCAAGTTTCGCTCTTCAAGTTTGCACCTTCGTAAGGCAATCATTTTGTTTACAACGGTAATATTTTGATACGCCACCTATCGTTATCGTTTCTCAAAACAAGTCGCGTTCTTAGTCATGATGTTGGATTCGACGACCGCGACGATTGTTGTTTTATTCCTTCCATACACACATACACACAATGCCGATAAAATCACTCAAGAGAGGAACGGAGAGCAAGAGGGTGGACAAGCGGGACTAAGATAGTGGATTTTTACCGTGAAAATGATAAGAACTTGGCGGTATCGATTGGGGCACCCCGCTACGGCATCTCAGCTTGTCGGATCGTCCAATGCGTTGGGGTATAAAGACGCAAGGCGGCTTAATCAAGCATTTATTGTGGTCAGTGCAGATTCTAGTCGTAGCTAGTGCTCTGTCGATTGCTATGTCGGCACCGAACAGAGGATACGGGGGTTCGCACGGTTCCTATGGCGGCGGTCAGCAAGTGCAACATATTCCGGGACAAGGGCAATTGGGTGTAGCCGGCCAACCTAATTACAATCAGCAGGGCGGAGTCTATGACGACGGTCAGGGACAACTTGGAGTTGGTCATCCTGGCAGCAATTATCCACAGCAGGGTGGAGTCTACGACGATGGTCAGGGACATGGACACCACGGACAATTGGGTGCCCATGGACACGGTCAGCACGGCTATGGAGTTCACATCAAGCCAGGCCAACAAGTCGACCCGAGTCAACAAGGCGGAACATACAATGAACAAGGAAGTCTAGGAGGTGGCTACCAACAGCACGGTTACTGAGGTTTCTCTCGATTTCTGCCTCATATTTATTCGATCGTCGCATCGTTTATAAACGTGTCTTGGCCCTTCATTTCTGATGATCGACAGTCAAACTACCATCAATACCGATCTATGTACATGACTTGAAATATATGAGAAGTCCGAAATAGGAGTAAAAACAGACTAAATTGTGTTTTCTTCTAAAGTGACGATGCGCCCTCGACTCCCGTAGAATAATTGGCTTCGGCACCCACTCGGATGTCGAAGTTACCATCGTGGATGGAACTTGCAAATTTATATGGCTAATTTATTGTTGTCTATAATGTTACACAATCGACGTCTATATTGTTCGAGCGTGCGAATATTAATTCGTTCAAAGGAAAATTACAAAAGTCTGCCTCGACTCGCCAATCATTAAGGATTATGTAGATGCATGATAATAAAGGATGTAGTGACCTTTTGAATGAACCTGTTTCGTTCTCATTGTCCAGCCGATGCGTCGTAATAAGGAAAAAATTTCGCTTGATCAACAGTCGCCTTTTTATTGCGTCGTCGATACATTCTCCTCGCTACCCTCGATAAGAACGAAGTAATAGATAGCCATCTATGTCAACTAAGTGATTCATAGAACGTTGTTGTTATCATCGATGGCGAAACGCCGACAGCTTTTTGCCGTTATCGGGTTTTTCCTAGCTGCGGAATCAGGCTTGGTTAATGCTCGAGCATGGTACGATTCACAACGATACTCTCCAAGGCAATCGTACCCAAACGAACCACAACGACCGGGCAGTATCGATATAGTCCGGGGAACGATCGACCAGTTGAATCAAATCGACGCCAAATGGGTCTGCACAAATCCTAAGACCGGTGACCAGGTGGGTTTTGGTATTCGTAAAGTGTAGCATTGTCCTTTACCTTGAGGTTAGGTGAATCGTTCGCTCTTCTTTATCGTTTATCAAGGCTCGTTTAAAATATTCCTTTCGCGGACGGCCTTTTTTGTGGGAAGGAGGGCCCTTCTGAATCATTGTTTGAATTAAAGTGGCGCCTTATAAAAATAAATCACAATCAATTATCATGCCCAACGATAAACGCGAATAAAAAATTTCGCGCAAATTTAGTAGATTGGGACATTTTTACATTTCCTCTGATTTCAGAGGAAATGTAAAGTAAATGTAAAGAAGAATTTCAAAAATTCAGAGGAATTTTTCTATGTTTGATCATTAATATTTTCTTTAAACATTCGTTGACCTTCTGTTTTTATTGTCGTTGCGGAGTCTTTAGATGTTTTGCACGCGTGAGTAATTTATATCGAACGTATAGAATTATTTATTGCATAAACTGTCAGACCGAAATATGGCCAGCGTGTCATCTCCATAAAGCGCCGCATAAATGAGACGATTCTTAGAGCCGTAATTTTTCGATGAAGGTTTGGTACCTTGGCTTGAAATTTCACCGGTACACTGGGATGTATTTTTACTTGATTATAGACGAAAATTCATGAATTGTTAAATATTCGGGTTCGTAAGGGGAATACCTTAAGAGGCATCGATTTATAGACAAACTCGAACGATTTGTCGTACAAGGATCTGACGGTGACGAAGCTTAAAACTTGACTCTTTCGATAGAACTATAAAACCTTACAGAAACAGATTATTATGGTTTTTCTTACCGAGCAAGCTTGCTTCACCGCATCTTAACGGAAGGGATTCAGCGTGAAAAAAAACACTTTTTTGCGAATTTTTTTCATCTATATGGATAGAGTAATCTTATTGAAACCTTTTGTACATTGTTAAGTGTCATTTCAAGAACATTCTGAAAGAAATGATCTGAAATCAAGTACCATTAAAATTTAGTCAAAGTACCATCAAATCCTCCCCCAAGGGTCTTTGAAAATTTTTTTTTCATTTCTAAATGTTTGGTGGTCATGTAAAGTGAAAAGTGCTATTTTTCACGAAAAATGCCGCCATTTCGGGGGTGGAAAATCCCCTCAATGTAAAAAAAATCTCAAGCTAACCGTTGGGGGGAGGTATTTTATATGTAGAAAGTGTGTACCAAGTTTGAAATAAATCGGTCATGTAGTTTTCAAATGGCAGTGAACACGGACTTTGAAAAAGTGGTTTCGAGAAAAACGCGTTTGAAGTATTACCTGCAGTATGAAACACGAGCTACCGTGTTAGAGGAGCGGGAGTAAATATTCAATAACTTCGAGAGTTTTGCTCTGATTGCCTTGAAATTTTTGAATTATATTCTTGAAATGTTTAACTATAAGAAAAAAACAACAAACAAGATCGATTTTTCAAAAGTGCGAATCCCTACCCTCTCCTTAAGATGAGGAGAAAGCCGCTTGGATTGTAAAAATCCCGTAGCCTACTTTCCTTCGAGGCGATGAACATTTCGGGACAAAAAAGAAACTCACCTTGTCGTTTTTTTTATAAAGCTCGAGAGGAGACTTTTTCATCCCACATGTCATCTCGGGGAAAAAAATGAGGAATGAACTTTTAGCTATCCCTCCCGTACTCGCGTATGTCAAATACATCTCTTACTTTACCTGACGGGGACTATCATGATTGCCGTTGAAAATGTGCTAGCCCGATGTTGCGCGAGTACAAAAACTTTGCCGCGTTTCGAAACTCATCCTACTATAAATCAATGCAGGAAAACTTGCCCTCCCTTCACACGTTAACGACGATGTAGCATAATTCTCATTTACGCCAAGTTAACACTATCTTAGTATTGACAATTACGCTTTCCGAAATTTCACGGGATGAATCAGAGATATCGTTTTGAAATTCGGGAAAAATGTTTGACCTCGTGCAATGCAATTTTTGAGGAAGCTGAATCGGCTTCCGTTGCGAGTAATGCATCATTAACTTATCGACAGATGATCTTCGGCACTGAGATTGAAAATGGAAATACCGCGAATAATAATGCGTATCTACAGCAGTATAGTGCGACAAGCAATAGCGTTCCCTGGCGCTTTCAACAACCGAATGATCTTCAGAAACAAGTACCGACATACAATCCATCGCCAACACGGTATCCGCAAATCCCGGTGGCCGGAAAAAATGAAGCTCCGCTTTCTTCCAAGCCGCTCACTGTCGAGCAAGTTAGAAAAAAATTTGATAACTGGGATTGGACTCAGTACGTCACGACGGAGCGTATGAACGATGTGGCATATGATGGTATGAGTACTATCGCCTATGGACCTGCGAGAATGACATCGTTTATTCCGTCGACCACTATCGGTTACGATGGTCAAGGAGTCATCGAGCCTCGCAATTTCGACACTCACGAACAAAGGAACCCATCAAAATATTGAATATGGTGTTATGGACTTTTTGTCTGCAGAGTTATTTGGTTTTGTCTTTTATTTTCTTTTTCACCTTTGTAGAAACCAAATACTCTCTGTCTGCAAAGTGACTGCGTGACTTTTTTATTTCATCACAGCTTGAAATCGGCTGATTGAAAAATACATTGTTTGATGACCGTATACACTATCGAAGGGAAACAACTAGGAGATATGCGGTGGCAAGTTCATTGCGTCATTCTGAGATGCAAATAAATTGTATAACTCGTGGCTTGGAAATACACTTCATCGTTGTTTTATCTGCGCCAAAGTTCGAACCTAACAAGGAACATCACTTTTAAGAACAAGCAAAGACTCTGCTTTTTACGTACTCCTTTCGCAATCGTTTGCTTCAAAAACTGCCTCCTGATTCATCAAGCTAGAATCATTTTTTAATTTGACGGAATTTATACCAGTAAATTGGACCATCGATTTCGTGAATGTTTCCATACTTTGAATATTAATGTGTGGCTTCTATAAATATTTTGAATCAACTTAAGGTTGCTCGACTTGCCAAATTTATGTAGCTCACCTTGGAAAGTGAGAAGAAACACTATTCTTCGGCACCTTCTAACGGAATACATGGGCCATTGGCGTCCGTAACATATTTAACAACGTTAATGTTACAAACAGTTCTGAAAAAAATCATAGGTGTTCTTTGTGGTTTTAACTATAAGTTCGATCAATAATATCATAACATCACTTTTAGATTGTTAACTCAATCGTTAAAAAAAATATGCAGGAAATGCACGGTAATGTTGAAAAATTCATAACTTTTGTCAAGTGACTTCTTTTAAAAAATCCTCTGAGTTGTTTTTACATGAGATGATGAACATTCAGAAAAAAATATGCGTGGCTTCGGGAATTAACGAGGGTATTTATTTCAACTATTTATTTCAACTATTTAGTACCGACACTTGTAGAAGACAAAATTGATAATAAATGTAAAATATCGATAGATAAATTGAAAAAACGTCCGTATTGGAAAACGCATCGCACTCCTCTTCCTCTTCCTGATGATCTTCCACTTCGACACACTCTTCGTCCTCGGAATTTTGTCCGCCGAAATATTTCACTTATTTGCGACGGCGAAGTGACTAACCTCTTCGCTGGTTCTCACATCCATTTTCACTTTTATTTACTAACCACCATCATGAAGATTGATATATTGAGCATAGAAAACAGAATTAGAGAGGAAAAAAAATGTTTTCGTGAAGTCGGACGTTACATACGTTTCCAGAACACATGGGTCGTTTGCGTTCTCGACAGATTTTTACGGCTTGCCAGCTGGAGTAAAAATAACCGATTCCGGTGGGCCTGTGGCAGTGAACTACCCCTACCCCAAACTTTTTTACAAAACAATACATTTAAACGGTAAACGGACCTTCACGGTATACTCCATTGTTAAAATGCCAAGGACCCAAACAGCCCGGTTCGAGGGTGAGAATGCTTACTTAATGTATAAACATGACGATCACTAGGACCCTGACGACCACTGGGCCGACTACCTTACACAATTTAAATATAGAAATATAGAATGATAGAATAAAATCAACTGCAATAAAGAACTTCAAGTAGACGTGTTTTACCCCTTTAACCTTGCTCCTCGGGAAAAATGCAAAAATACATAAACGTTAATTGTATCTCCCCTTCAAAGTGTTTCTCGTACCATCTAATAGAATGCTTCCCTTTTAAATTTGGGGAGGAAAAAAGAACAATAAACAGGTACTTCATTCCTTAATGTTTTTTTTTCAACGAACCTTTAGAGGATTTGTGATCGTTTTGCATTACAATAATTTTCGTTTCTATTTCACCAAAATTTGTGGAACGCTTGCGGGTGAAACTGCAAAATTAGCCCTTGACATGCTTCACTCGAAGGTCGTTTCACCCGATAAAATCGTCTTCCAGCCGATCAAAAAAATACGTAGCTAATCATTTTCAATGTTCTACCATATACGTGGGTTTCAACAAAATCGAAGGCGGACAGCGAGGTAATGTTATGCGTGACGCTTTATATTTCCACTACATTAATGTTAGTAATCTTAAACAGTTTTCACTTGTAGATAGCCACCCAATTAAGCGTGAAGACTCTTGCTCTGATTATATGTAATCCGAAACCATCTGTTTAGAATCTTAAATAACGGGAACAACGCTGTAGACGTGCATGTATAATCAGCAGCTGTTATTTACGTTATCTGGAATAGTTCTCGTGTTCAGGTGCTCTTGCTCGCAATCGGCGCAGCTGTTCGTTTATCGTTTTCGTCAACGCGAAACGTGTCTAAAAATTTTTCAACATCCTGAGGTTGCTCACCTAGGTAAAAGGGTTCTCAAAATTATGAAAACTTGTAAACCACAACTAAAAGCCCAATAAAAAGAAAACGCATAACGACCACGACGTAATAGCGAGTGAGAGAAAGAAAGCTGCTTTAAAGGTTCAAAGTTTTTTTCTAAAGCAACTGACATTCCGTAAACAAACAGACCACATTCCTTAAACGAAAACCCGCCGAGTGTATCCCAACATTTGCTCCCAAACTAATTCTTGAGCATCCTGTTATGGGGTGACCACTTACACCCCCTTGAGCCTCTTTTCGCGGACACAATTGACGTGGAGAGTAGCTATTTTGCAGGCAACCGTTGTTTACTCTGATGCGAAATTGTCCAAGGAACACGCTTTCGGTTTCGCATTTTCTGTCACAAGTGGTTCTCCACACAGTTCACGGGTCCCTCTCGTCGTAAAAAGTTATACAAGGCTTACAAATCGCCAAATGGGTCTATGCGATCCACGTGTATTAGTTCGATCATTTACCCAACTAAGCAGACATACGGATAGATTACGTCCACTCAACCAAGACCGCAGCACAGATACGTTAGAAGTCTATTCAATGAATATACCTCATCAGATATTGTCAAATCAATCGCCATGAATGAGAATTTATAATAATGAACCAATAATAAAGCTAATTAGGCATTTTCGAAACGTAGCGTTTCCTTCGATAAACTAGCCCAGTGAAACGGATAAAAGCAGGACTCTTTGCTAGTTTGGCTACACAGTGATTTTGAACGTTCAACAGTCGAAAGGTTCAGCGATAGCTGCTCTCTGCACATCATCGCCATGAAGAGACAACAGTTTTACGTTGTTTGGCTCTGTCTTTTCGCAATAGCCGGGTCATTTTGGCGGCTGTGCGAAGCTGCGCCCAGTAATTCGGAACCATCAAGCGAAAAAACATTCCCGTTAGTGATCCCAACTATCGATCACTTGTTTCGACAGGTGAGTTTTCGCGACAGATAGAAAAAACATCTAATTCACAAATCGTTGATGATCAAGATCTATGTGAGGGCTGACGAAGATTATGAATTTAGAAGCAAGCAGATGAACAAGAGCGATTGCAAGACAAGCGGCAATCACGCGTTGCAAGATTCACCCCTAGTGACGACTCGAACATGGGTCCATCCCCAGATCAAATGCGAGCGGAGAGGATAAGGGCTCAAGCGGAAAGAGACCGTCTTCAAAGGGAAAGAGACCGTCTTCAGAGGGAACAGCGGCAGCGAGAGCGTACAGCGGCGGATCGGCTAAAAGCAAGTTCCAATTTGGTTCAAGAGCGAATAGACCAGGAAAGGGGCGATGCCGAGTTGTGGGTTAGGTCTAACGATGCACAGAAAAAAAAAAACAAACGGCCGTCTAAAAAAAACGTACAACACTGATCCACTGGAAAATTGAAAATTGGTTGATAAGTTTTTGAGTATTCGCTGAGACAAGGTCGAAAAAAGTAGTTCGCGAAAAACGCGTTAAAAGTTTTCGTTCCGTTTTCCTTTTATATACAGTTGTGTTTTTTTCTCTAGAATATTGATATTTACATCAGAGTATCTAGTCGCGAGCGATATGACGGTTCTTCATCTTCATTATAATTCACGGAATAATAAGAGTCACTTGATCTATTGTGAACGATGCCACACCTGTGGGGACTGAGGGCACTTACCGGTCGCGCTACCGCTTCTCACTAAAGTCACTGTAACTTCGCCGATTTTCGGACTTGTGAATAAAAAAGTTGCCAATGTATATTTGAACATATGTACTTTCAAGAATTATAACAAACAATTGTGTTTTCTTCAAATGTTGGTTGGGGAACGTGGGAAAGCTACTTTCCTACTACTGTGCAACGACTTGCACAGTGTCTTCCCCCCTTAACTGACATTTCGTATGGAAAGCTGTCAGCTTTTCGCGGTAAAATTGCGCGCGAGTTTTGAATTCAAAACTTGAACATGCAGAAATGTTGCTATTTCTGGCAGTTCTAAAATCGTGACGTGACCCCCCTTCCTACGTACGTACAACGTAACACCTGGCTGGACCACTCCCCAAAATTGCGTTCCGTAATTTGCCTAGGCTCCCTTATCTAAGGCATAAAAATGATACGACCGTTTTTGGGTGAAAAGCGAATAAACGTACTGGTGCGATGAAAATGGATCAGCGAAACTTATCTTAGATTCAAATTTTCGTAGAACATCGAACGTTCCTACCATAAGCCACGCAATGTTTGAATGAACAGTTTTTAAGGCGAGTAATTTTGGATAAGTAAATTGACTATTGTCGGTCATGTGTTGTATGAGCTGGAAAGTAAATATTAGATGCCATCTTGCGCGAGAATAATCAGGACATACGAGTAGAATATATTCTAGGAAAAGAAATTTCATCGACCGAATGTGGAATTCATCGGCTTAGGCATTATTTATTCAATGTATAGGGCATCCAGCAAATAGCTGATCACTAAGGTGCCGTCAAATTTGGTTTCGTGAATGAATTTCAAGTGAAATCGTGAGATTTCGCACGCAACGGTTTCTTTGGTCCGATTACTGAACTTCTGCAAAGGACCTGCTTTTCCTTTTAGATTTTTCGGTTGCAAGTGATCCTCCCTAAAGTTTATCGATCCGTCTTGTCGCGAGACAAGTCTTTACGTTATAGCCTGCGAGACTTAAGAACTTCAAAAAGGTCCGGTCCAAATGACGTGTACATACTTCCAAATAGGTCACGCGTATCCGACGCATACCCTATAATACATACCTTCGAAGCTTGTTCGGTAAATGTAATTAATTCGACTCACTAATGCCACATCTACTAAAAAATTTCAATCACATTGGTTTTGCAGCAGAAGTACGCAAAATTATTTTAAAAATACGGTTTTGCGCAAAATGGCATATTTTTTGTTGTTTTTTCGCTAAAAAATCGGCCTTGGTTTGTTAATGAAAAGAGAATTGTTGCCGAATCATAAAAATCAAGTGTACTTCTCAAGAGAATCTATCTAAGAAGCTACAGATAAAATTTGAAGTTAATTGGAGGAAAACTCCCCGAATGATGCTTTATCCCGATTTCAAAATCGTGGTTTCGAGACAAACGCGTTTGAAGTTTCGCAACTGTTTTTCTCCATGAAATTTTTTTAATAGAGGCTTCATGATTATTTTACCTGTATTCGGCTATCCCAGGACCATAAAACATCCCTTCTGCTCTTCTACCGGCTCATTTTGACAACCTATGGGCTGAAAAGTGTAAAACAAAATTTGTTTACTCTTAGCCACATAGTAGTTTAGGCTCTTGATGAGATCTTTCATTAAACCTCCGCGGTCACATGGGGTCCGCGGGACCCCACGCGCGACGTTGCGCCAAAATTATTAAAAGTTGTAGACGACCAAGGAGGCTGGCCTGCCTTGTGAGGATGCTTTGGAGTGTCCTTTGCAAGTGCCGATTAGGGTCGGACGATTGACGACAGCAGTTTCGTCGTGGTTATCTATACAAAAAAAATCGGGCGGGCGCTGAGGTCGTTTTGACCTCATGTGATCTGCACGTATATTTTTTTGTAAAAAGCGGTTTTTTGCTCCGTGGGATCATTCTACGTAATGTAAGTATGAATATGCGAACGGTAAAAAATGTTTCTATCAAGTTTATATGAACTACTCCGAAATGCGATTTTTTTGCGACGTCCATCTACGTCATGTAAAACTAAGTCCCTGGAAAACCATGAGACCATTTAAAATGTGCGACAAGCACAGAGTTCTCACCTGTGTCGACTGTGGGGGACAAACTTGGTTTATTTATGAATTTTTAATATTTTGTATTTTTGAAAATATTTTTTTTATATCTCTCATTGTCTTTACACTATGATTTCACAATTTTCCGAGCCGTTGTTGCGAATAAATAGTTCATTTGTCACGATTATCGTTCTTTTTTACTACGAAATGGGCCCTCGCCAAATGTCCAAGTAATTACCTTTTTCGAAACGCCCACTATGAAGCTATTTTTTCCCTCAAACTATCATATCTAAGGAGTATCAACCTATTTTTTTTTTATTGGAAAATGCAACAGCTATGATTTTGTTAAGTAAAAAATTGCTTTTTTTCGCGCATCGATCCCTTCCAGATTTTTTCCGCCATTTCAAATGTCGATTACAATATTATACTGAGAATTTTACATTCCAGAAGGTTCAAACCAACACCCTGAAATTTTACAAGCCATTCGGATGGATTGAAACTGCGTGGCAATCGTTTAAATATATCTGGGGTCACACGGACCCCCTGTGACCACGAAGTTACAGGCCGAGGGTATGACCTCAAAGGGTTGATGGAGTAAATTATAAATATTATAAGGTGTCGAAACTGTTATCCGTCAGCTTGGCATTTTTAACGTTTTGTGTCATGGGGTGGGGATCGATTAGGGATGTGAAGTGAAGAAAATGGTGGGGAATGTAATAAGGAGAAGTACCCCGTACATGGAAGCTTCAATAAGCGGAAGCGTTCCCCGTAGCAGAGAGAATAATAAAAATAATAATAAAAAATATTATCGTTAAAACTTTGCTCGGCTTTAATAACTTTCGACGTTGCCTAATAATTTGTCCGGTTGCTGAGAAAACGCGTTCACAGGGCACTGAGGTCGCGAAGATGCAACACCTTTTCGAAATATATGCATATAAATGACGATATACATGGCACCGCACGTGCCAACAGTGAAGGGATCTTCTTTTCGATGTAAATATTCTTCGTTAAGGTATTTATCCAGCTTGCAAATGCCAGCTACGGTTTTATTGTGTGGTCTCATGATGTTATTTATTTTACTGCCGAATTCATCCTAGGGTAATGGTCCTAATGCTCGGACTGTTCAGAGCATCCTTAGATTGTAGGACTTATTATTCATTTATGGACCGTAAAAAAAAATAACGGGATCTAACGGCAAGCTCGTGAATTCTAGTTTTCAAAACACATGCATTAACTGCCGGAAAGTTAAATATTTTTATTTTTATAAATTTAAATGTTCAATAGTCCCAAATGTACCAATTTTCGGACCGCGGTTCGTGTTACGTGCCTATGTTCGGACACTATCATGACCCAATTTTCGGGCAAGTCTCTATAACCGACCATTATGAGGTCTTCGTTTTCGGACATGCAAAAATTGATTCTCATAGGGTCTGTTCGTTTTAGCTACACTTTTCTACACTTCTTACACCTCCAGTGGACTTTCTATTACTGTATCTGGTCAAAGTGTAGAAAGTGTAGCTAGCGCGAACAAACCTATAGTTACAAAGTTTAAATTGAACAGGTACGAGAGAACTCTTTTATTGGTCTATATACTGACCATATATTATCATAATGTTTAGCGACTCGACCCCCGTAAGCAATAATTCAATATATTAGTAAAGAAAGTAACCCTACGGGCACATTTCGAATATATAACTAAGAAAAAGACGGCATCGATGCCGTATAACCTCGCGAGCAGCCGGCTACATAACCCCATACTTTGTTTTCGTCGAGACTAGTTACGTTACCTATTATATTATGCAAATATGGGACACATGTACTTGCCAATTGATTTTCTCTTCTTTTCTCGAAATCACAAACTAAGTTAGTAATGAGTCGTTTATCGCGAGGTACGCAGCGAAACGAACTGTCGACGCTTGGCGTCCGGCGATTCGGTCTCTGCGACTATGTTCTCTCGTACCTGTAATCGGGCATCAGATTCGACCGCGTTACATGCGTGTGATAGATGTCCCAATTAATGAGACGCTGAATTTATTATTTTTTTTTGTTTTGTTTATTTTTTGAATTATATAAAATCTTATCCAAACCGAAATGTAACGCCGGCGTCGAAAAGTCGGTTCGATTCGCTTTCGATTGGTCATAAGTCGTCTAGAAATCGATAAAATATAGTTTTGTCGACTATTACTATCACAAATTATCGCAACTCTTTAGCTCTTCGGGTTAGAAAAGTGCCTTCATGACACGACTGACGCGGACTCGTTGGAGTAACTCGTCAATTTTACTACTAAAATTTGTTAATAGCGTACAATTTTCCAGTAATAAATGAAAAGTTGAAGGCTGAATAGAATGCGAGCGTCATTTTTCATTGCCTATCAATTATATACCTAATATAGTGAAATATTCGACCTACTGTCTGAATAGTGGGACCCGTTCGAGCATCCTATATATATACTATATACGTCCATACTTTTTATTTTTCGTGCTACTGATGATAGTCTAGGGCGAAACCGCCAAAGAACGAACCATCGAGCGGTAAACAAACGAATACATCCTATATACATCCATAATTTTTATTTTTCGTGCTACTGGATGATAGTCTTGGGCGAAATCGCCAAAAAATGAACCATCGAGAGGTAAACAAACGAATAGGCGCCTGAGCACTCAGTGACGGAGCGGTCCCGGTCGTCAGCCGAACTAAGAACTAAGAGCAGGATAGACGGCGAACTAATTCGCATAGTTCATGAGAGAGATCGCTCTTCCGAAGTAGTTAGTTCGCGAACTACACAATACTACTGCTTACGCGGTTTCGACACGTGGCATTTCTTTCGAGAATCTATCCCATTGAGATCAATAAAAGCTGACTTCTTCGCGAGTTTGGCAACACAGTGACTTTAAAAGTACAACAACTTAAAAAGTCAAAGGCTTCAACGATAGCTGCCCTCTGTACATCGTCGATATGGAGAGACAACAATTTTACGCCGTTTGGCTTTGTCTTTTCGCAACAGCCGGATCTTCTTCCCGAATGCGCCAAGCTGCGCCCAGTGATCTGAAACAATCGAGCAGAGGCTTTTCCGAACTGCGACTCGAAACTACCGAGGACTTGCTTCTGAAGGTAAGTTTCGCGACAAGGCGGGGAAAAAATAAACTTTTTATTATATAATATAAGATTATAAATTTCGAAAACAGGTAGACGAGCAGGAGGGGCCACACGGTGTATTCAAAACACGCGTTGCGAGATACGTCCCGAGGCCAGATAACGACCAAGGTCCAACGGCAGAATGGACGGCAGAGCAACAGAGGATCGCTCAGAACGAAAGAGACCGGCTTCGCAGGGAACAACTGCAGCGAGAGCGTACGCTGGAAGTTCAGCGACAAACACATGCCCGATTGGCCGAAGAGGAACGAAACCGGCAGAGGGGCATTGCTGAGTTGCGTAATAGATATAACAATCCACGGAATTTAAATAACGGGCAGCGGTCTATGAAAGTCATGTAACACTGATATGCTACGTGGTACTCAAAGATGCAGTGCGTTGATGAGATTAACGATGGATCGGGATATACAAAAACAAGGAACTTCATCTGTTTTCCGAAAGTGTTACAATTATATACTATTTTCCGACTTGTTAAGAAAACAAAGGGATTCCACAATGATAGCAGTGTTTCTGCGTGCATTGGTCCACTGAATCGTTGAAGACAGAAGACATGTCACGATGATTCTTCGGTCAGAGGCGAAGAAATATACCGATGCGACAAAAATAACTCACTGAAACTTTTCGTCGAACGAAAATTTTGTACGACATTGATCCTTATCCAAGTTCGTTGAGCCACGCAATATTTAAACATCTCAATTGACTTTTATCGGCTTTGTTTTCGTAATGATAGGAAAAAAACTGAAATATTATTTTTCCAGGGATTACTAATTAGCACATATAAGTACAAAATATTCTAGAAAAAATGTAAAATTCCGTTTGGACGAGAATAAATATTTGCAAAATATATAAAATCGCTGTTAATTTAAACAAAAACTATAATGTCTTTAGAATTAAGGTGGAACATCTACGTAGCTCACCGAGAGATGAGAGTCTTTGGATTCCTTTTTGAGAATAGTAGAAAACCAAATGGGATGTGGTTTGGATGCTTTATTCTACACTTGATTACGTATACAAAAAAAAACATTTGATGAAAGAGAATGGCGACTCAGTCGTAGCTACGATAAGAGATTCTTAGGCGTTCTGCAGGAGGACGCAATACTTTAATGGATCAGCACTGGAAATTAAAAATAATTTCATTTACATTAGTTTTGCAACAGAAGTGCACACATTTATTGAAAAAATACGATTCTGCGCAAAATGGCATATTTAAAAAAAATGTTATTTCGCTAAAAAATTGGCCTTAGTTTGTTAATAAAAAGAGAATTGTTGCGGAATCATAAAAATCAAGTGTACTTCTTTAGAGGATCTATCAAAGGAGCTACAGCTGAAATTTGAAGTCAATTGGAGGAAAAATCCCCGATTTCAAAATCGTGGTTTCGAGATAAACGCGTTTGAAGTTTCGCAACTCTTTTTCTCCATGAAATTTTTTAAATAGAGGCTTCATGATTCTTTTACCTTTATTCGGCTATCCCAGGGCCATAAAGCATCCCTTCTACCGATTTGGTATAATGGTTTTCAGGTATGATCCCTTTCGTTTATCATCCTTGTGATCATTATACATTATTTAAACCAATAAAAAAACGTTCAAACACTTTTTTCTACATACATGTATGCCTTCATATTGTTTTAAATTCAGCACGAGTGTTTTTCGATCTCCGTCCCAATTTTACATTTCAGATCAGAGCATATTGTCGGCAGCCTGACATCTGAAGAATGCATCGACGACACACATTAGGTTGCTCTTACAAACTAGCCATTACTAATCAGTGGTTCGGCTCGAACATGTAGGATGCACTTAGATTGTGGACGCAATTTCAAGATTTTATATAGCGAGCGGAAGAGATTAATTTTTTCACATACTTAATAAATAAAACAAACTGTCAAGACGCTTTTTCATTAATAAAACGAATCTACGATATAGACTGGTAGATAGGAATAAATTGGTTCAAATTTCTTTTCGTATACATTGCTCCTTCTTTGTGTTACAGTTTTTTTTGTCATTATAGAATTTTCAATAATTGATCACTCCCGGTTTTATATTTATATGCATGTTTCCATAGCCAATGGTATCGAATTTTGATGCGTTCTTGGGTGGATACAATTCACCCAGCTGCTTTTGTGTTTCGTTCGTTTACGTTTTCTAGTTAGACATTTTTTATTCCGTTATACGAGCTGTTGGAGTTCTTGGAGATATTTGCTAGTCTATTCACGTTTTCTCAATTTTTATTTATTTCTGAAGTCTTGGCTGAATGCTTCACCGATTGCGAAATATTAAAATTTGAATTACCCTTACTTGCATTTTGGTTAATAAGTACACTTCTCTCGGTGCGTCAATGGCTTCGACAAAGCCGATCGGATCAGGAAAATTTCATTTTTAAAATATCGCAAATCATCTTGTTGACCAGGGAGACTAGAGAGAAAGAGTGGACACACTATAGGCCCAAACGTAGTTTCAGCGTCTTAAAAAATCCGACTCGCAATAGTTCCAAATCGTGCCACTAGCAGCTGTCCTGACGATAACGTCTCAAATAATTATAATAGTCCAAACTTAACGCATGCGCACAAATAATAAAAGAATTTGATTTCGATGTGTATTTGTGCTCCGCTTTGAGGCTCATTTTTAATATTATTGTGTTTTGTAATATTGAAAAAATCTTCACGAAATTGTTTTCTTCAATGCCCAAGGTAGAATTATTTTCAATATTGCTCCCAATCAATCGTCATTAGGGTTATCCTTCAGTTTCTTTTTTCATGCATGTAGTTCAGTTCATGAGAAATATAACCTTTACGCTTCATTCTCCCTGGAGTAACAAGCAGAAAATGGAGCATAATTTATAAGTTATTTTTCTTGCAAATATAACTGCAATTTTTTGACAAGTTCCTTTTTTCCTCCAGTGCAGTTACATTTACAAGCCACATGAAGAGTAATAATGTTTGCATAGGGCAATTTTTTTCAAACTTTCATTCGTATCGGTGAAAAAAATAAATCAACTGAATACCCTTTTCTGAAACATATTTCCAATCCATGACAGTCAAGGCTACATTTGTGTTCTGTTTTTATTTTCTTAGTTGGTGTATTTAGTTGGTTCACGGCTTAATTTCATTAATTATTAGTTGCCATTTGGAGTTTGCAACAATGAAAGACAGCGAAATAGGGAAGGTAGACGCAAAAGTTAGGTCCCCCACCACGAGTGTGCTGTCAACAGCAACCGAGAGCACGCTAAGAGCACGAGACTAGTAGGCGAGCTAATCGATCGGACACATACGATCGCAGCGCCTCCTTATTTGCTGCGTTTTTGCGGACGTTTCGTAAGCACTGTGTATCCACTCCTTACCACTAGTCTTCGTGGAGTCAACAATCGACTTCCATCTCTCTCGCACAGCCTGCATCACTCTATCGAAGCGACACTCGTGGTCACTGGGCGAAACGGCCGGTTCTTCAATCCGGTGACATACCCCCACCACCAGAGTTTCAAGACCTGTATGTAGGACCGTGGCCTACCCCCACCGCGGTCGTTTCCAGAACTGTATGTAAGACCGTGGGCCCGGGACAACTCTGAGGTAGAGACCAGCCCCCTGACACTGGCCCAGGGAGGTGACACTCGTATATATTCCCTTAATAATCGGCGGCCCCGTTCATGGAGACTAGAGTCTCCATGGCCCCGTTATTGACGCCACGGAAAGCAGCCCCCTATGCCGCGCTAGTAGTCACTCGCGTTACCCCATTCCGCAAACCGCCTCGTCGCCTTATTTCATCATTTCTAACGTCTGCAACCTTGACATTTTCTTTGGTTTTCTCCGTTTTTTCGATATCTATTTTTGACTGGAAAGTGTCGAAATTTTAGAAGGTGTTCGGCAGTTTTTTCTAGAAACAAGTCGATCTGGTGTAAAAGACAAAGCGATTTAGAAAAAAAAACACTTTCGGTGGTTATCGTTTTTATATGTAACAATACCTGCGTGCATCGTTCGTAGATGCACGTCGGGTTTGTAATGTTTTTGGAAGAGCGATTTGAGGCTCATCGCAATTCAGCACAGATTTTCGATTCCATATTGGACGATATTCATCAGCACGAAAAACTCTCTTTTCCGTGTTAAGGAACACGCCGATGTTCTTGTACACGTAATTTAATGTTACGTAACGATGCAAATGCAGCAATATTCTGCACATCTCAACGTTGAGCGAAAAAATTTAATCTGTATGAGAAAAAATGATCAAAGTATTGTTTGACGTAACGAAAATTGAATTTTAAATTAAATAATTGTTATTTGTTTATATCCAATCAATATTTTATAATACATTAATACTTTGATATGTATAAATATCATATCCATTTCCTTGTACAAATGTACTCTGAAATTCTAATATATTGATAATGAATAATCCAAATACGTCGTATGCGTCGAATGCAGACGCTGCGCGACCGGAGTGGGAGTAACGCGGGTGACCACTAGCGCCCCTTGTGTAGAGGGTCAATAAGCGGGACATGATATTCGCGGAGTGTCACGACCATGCACTGGCCTACTATTCCTATACGATAAACGAACAATAGTTTTGTCCCAGCTTCTTAGTTCTTGAAATCGCCACTGCCTAGCGTTGGCTGTTATGTGGCCGCTTTCAGCTCTAAATACACCGATCAGCTGAACGATTTAATACTGCAAAACAATGGAAAATCGCTGTGAAACGTACAGAAATTATAATTCAAATCCATCATACACGCGAATGATGATTTTCATAAAGATATCTACAAAAGACTTTTATTCGTGTAAAATATTCGAAACACCGGTGCAACATAAATATATGCGCATCCCGCTCACATGACTACTAGCGCCGCAGTGCGGCAATGACATTTTGCGAACAACATTTATTTACCAGTGTCAGGGGGCTGGTATAGACCTTGTAGCGGTTATGCGGCTGGCCGCAGCGCGGCTAACCATCGTTCCAACGTTTCTCATAAGTGATGAAAGAGTTACAGTTGGTCTGTTCGTTTTAGCTACACTTTTACCAGATACAGTAATGGAAAGTCCACCAGGGGGCTGGCACCTCCTATCCCTTACCGTACGTAAGAATGCTACGGTTTTGACCGCTTTATTTACAATTAGTTCTACCTATTCCCGTGGTGCTAGTAGGTTATTTACAATATTCTTATTGCGCAGGCGCGAGGCCCGCACGGCGTACTTATCTATCCCGCGCCGAATATGACTATTTTGACGTTTGGAGTTTAAGGACATGGGTCACACGTCCGGTCGGTAAAGATCGTAGATCCAACTTCTCTCTCAGACGAATCACATTTCGGGCAAACGAAGAGAAAGACGTTGACGTCGTTCAACAAAGCGGAAGGTGCGTCTTTTATTTTTTCCAAAAAATCAACCATTTACGAGAACACTGGGAATCTGAAAATCAGCTATCTCTCTCCCTCTCGTGGCCGCTCGGTCGGTGTGACACATGGCCTTAAGCCGCGGTGCGGGTTGATTAAAATTACCAAAATTACTTACGCTCGTGCGCTAATACCGCAGGGTACCCGCGTAATTCTGAAAAGGTGCATTTTTCACCATACCAGCCGAACCCCGTATTCGACGCTATGGAATGTCTTTGAGTTATATGGGTGCGTGTGTGTATATATACATAGACCGTACGCGCGCGTCGGGATGTAGGAGAACAACTAGCGCTACGAGTGGCAGAGTCGGACACTACAAACAGCAGACAATTCGCGTAACAAAAATTCCAAAAGATGCCAGCCCCCGAAGTCCACAGAGTGTGTTAGAAGTGTAGAAAATTGTAGCTAAAACAAAAAGACCGAATATGTACCATGGGTCTGTTCGTTTTTGCAATACTTTCTACACTTCTACCAGATATAGTGATAGACAGTCGACAGAAGGTGTAAGAAGTGTAGCTCAAACGATCAGACCCCATGTGTCCCTATAGATACTTACACCCAGCGCGTCTAGGGCAGGGTACAGTGACAAACCCCTACCCAGGGAGACTCTCCCTGCCTCACCGATAAATCTGTCACGGTACCCGAATCGCAAACATCGTTTTCTTGGCTTCCTTACTCCAGAACCTGAGACTCTACAGAACCTGAGTAACAACAAGCAACGTCAGGGATCAACACTAGCACAAAATCTTTACAATCTGGTATATCAATTACCGGCAAGAGAGACCAATATTCCTTATCAGAGGAGTGTGTAATATATTGGAATAGACGTCAAATTCGTCCAAGTTATCGACTAACGATAAGTGTTCGTTTTCTTTAGCGTCTTCTAGAAGATTGTTCCTTGCAATGCTAGATTCCTCCCTTATCTTCGGTTTTCATGGAACATCTAGAGCCTTTGTCGAGGGAACTGCAGCTTTTGACTATATCATAAGACGAAATGATACCTCATCGCGGTCGGTAAGGTAGAACAATTATAGATACCCAACAATCTCTGAAACGGCTCTCCAGATGCCGTCAAAACTTTGCCAAACGACGTCAAATAGATAGACAAACAGCGTCTGCCCCTCAAATTTTCTGAATTTGAAAAAAAAAACGTAGATTGACTTATCATCAGCTGATTTACGTCTTTTTCTCCCAAATTCAGAAAATTTTCGGGGCAGACAGCTGTTCGTCTATCTATTTGACGTCGTTTCGCAAAGTTTTGACGGGATCTGAAGAGCCGTTTCAGAGATTGTGGGGTCTTAAGGCTGCCATTTCATAGGCGGCGAAAATTAGCAGCCTTTTAGTAATATACTAGCATCGGTTTATTTGCCAGCCTAGTAACAACTAGTGAGTTACTAAAACGCTGCTGCTTTCGGATGCCCATGCAATGCTAGCTGAGAGTGTTGAACTGCAAAAGGTTGCAAAGGATTTTGATTGAAGTATATGTGCTTAACGATTGCAAACGCCTTTTTTGCCTCGGATGCCGTAATGTTTCCAAGAAGTCAAAGTCAAGAACTTGAGAACATAACTTGAAATTTTTGTTGATCATTCAGACGTGTGGGGCAAATAATCCAAAGCCTTTTAACATTCAGTGTCACCACCCTGATTTGGTACTACACCAGTCGCTATAATTTCCTAAGATTGTTTCCTGGGCACTTCTCAAGAATTTACGGGATGTACGTAACATGCTATGTAACGCGCTTGGGACTACTGTATTCGTTGCGTGGCGCTGATAATGCTTTACAGCTGCCACATTTACCTTCTCAGAAATGATGTTTTTTAGGCTGTTGAACTCGCTGGCAAATAAAAAGGAAAGAAACGGCATGAGACGATACCCCCTGCATGTACGGAATATTTAAACATCTACACGTTCAGATTAACAGATAAACGAAAGTAACTATAAGTGAAGTGCGATGTATGCCAAACTTCTAAATAATTGAAATCAGATATTTTGACGCTGGCAAAAATGAATATAATTTCATCAATAATTTTTTTTTAAACTTCAATAAATAAAAGTATAAGTCTACATTAGATCTTAGATTATTGATGCGTCAGTCCTGTCAACCCCATTTATGTACTAACCGAGTACTTATTTTTATTGTCAACGCCGAGCTGAGGGGCTAGTGGCGCAACACAAAAGAATCTTCAAAACTCCAGTGAAAGTGATTTTTTAATTTATTTATTGAAGGCTGTGAAAGATTCAGCTATTCGGTTGATATAGTTATTTTTTCGTTACTGTTACATAGCTTTCCTAACTCCTCATTTGCATAAGTATACGTCAAACGAAAACAAGTGATGACTTATAGTGTCTTCGCTCCGGGTGAGATGTTTATTATGCGACTAGTTTGTAAACAGATCACTCGGAATATTTGCGTGCGATTGACGTAATTGATGTCCTCAAACGGTCCTCAAGGAGAAAGATTTATACCCAATTTCATGAGAGTCGGTCGATTAGTTTTTTAGCTATACGTCACGCCAGTTTTGAATAAGCAGTTTAGAAAACCGTGCTATACCTCCGCCCCATTTTTTAAGATTCATTTAGAAAAATACCATGTCACAGCCATAAGTATCAATAAAACATACCTTAAGTGCCAAAATGAGTGAAAAAATCGTTCTTTAAAAAAAATCATCAAAATCCGCAATTTTTTTCTGCAGAACTATGAAAATCCCGTACCAAATGAAATTATGATTTATGTCTGCCTACAGGTTTTCGAAGCGTGAGCTTTCCTTTGCTCAATAAATAACTAAAATAAAATAGGAAGTCCTAACTATAAGACCTAAAACGAACTAAAACAAATAGCAAAAATAACACCGGAAGTCCTCCGGAAGCATGAACACGTATTCACTGTGTACTTCGAACAATCGAAATTTCGTATGATATCCGCCCTCTGTACATCATCAATAGGGAGAGGCAATCATCTTTTGCTTGCGTTATAGATCGCTAAATAAGAATTTTAAAAAAGTTTGCGGATATTTGTAGCCAAATCGGCCAAAGCAAATTTGGGAAATAACAAAATTTCGTCTTCGTTGTACTCGAACGATGCAAACTTTAAGGCCATGAAACTTTTCTTTTAATTATACCACGGCATTTCTACCTCTCTATTTTCATAGAACTCATTGAGAGGTAAAAAAAGTGATAATTAACGAGGTATTCGCTGCTAGTAGAAATGTTTATTTTAGAACGTTTGTCAACGAATAATTTGGAAGACACATGTGCCATTGACGCAACTGATAAACTTCTATGGGTCTGAACAGCGTGAAAGTCCGTGTTTGTATGCTGCACTCGACGTTGAAGTTCTGCAAATCATTTAAGGAGTTCGATTACATAGGCCACTTTAAAAATGGGTTCATTTAGACAATCTATGGGCTGAACATTGTAAAACAAAATTTGTTTATTCTTAGCCACACCATAGTTTAGGCTCTTGATGAGATCTTTCATGAAGGGGCTATACCAGTGTGACGCTTTCAAAAAAATCCATTTTTTTGCATTTTTCGACAGTTTATACTTTCAAGAATATCCTGTAAAAATTTCAAGGCCGTATCTCCAATACTGCCCGAATGGCATCCTTCTAAAGAGCAACCGCTCGTAGGTATAAAATCGATAATTAGTTCTTTAAACGCGTGTTTCTCGAAATGAGATTTTTCAAATCTACTGACATTGTAACTCAAAGAGCAATTATCCGATTGACTTGAAATTTGAACTGAGTACTCTTGAATATATTTACTCTAGAATGACGTAGCATATTTTTGATTGGATGAAAACTGACGATTTGGCATTGAAAAAAAACGACCATTTTAAAGGCAAGAGAACAGACTTTTTTCATAATAACGCCATTTTGTTAGATTTTGATACTTTTCGAAAATCCTATGCCATTGTACAGGAAATACCTTCCAGTTTGACGACATTTTTTCCTTTTTTGTTTTCGGCTCCTCAATCGCCCGGAATCATGTCAGCAGTGGAGGAACTTTTTTTTTGGCGCCTCAGAAGGCAGCGCATAAGTCGCTTGGATCCCAATATTTTTCTATGAAAAAATTATGTAATATAGGTCAAATCTAGCCAAATACATTCTTAATTTTCCGAAACATTGAATTGAATACTTATCTTCCACCAAATTGTCGAATATCACCCAAAATTTCAGCGTTCACACTGACATGACCCCTTAAATCTGCGCGGTCACATAGGGTCCACGGGACCCCACGCACGACTTTGAGCCGACATTACTATAAGTTGTAGACGGCCAAGGGGGCTCGCCTGGTGAGGGTGCTTTGGAGTGTCCTTTGCAAGTACCGATTAGGGGCGGACGATTCACGACAGCAATTTCGTCGTGGTAGTCTATACAAAAAAAGAATCGGGCGGACGCTGGGGTCATTTTGACCCCACGTGGCCTGCATGTATATTTTTTTGTAAGAAGCGGTATTTTTTTCTACGTGGGATCATTCTACGTAATGTAAATATGCATATGCGAACGGTAAAAAATGTTTCTATTAAGTTTATATGAATTACTCCGAAATGCGAATTCTTTGCGACGTCCATCTACGTCATTTAAAGCTCATTACCTGGAAAACCATGAAACCATTTAGAATGTGCGACAAGCACAGAGTTTTCATCTGTGTCGACTGTGGGGGACAAAATTGATTTATTTACGATTTCTTAATATTTTGTATTATTTAATATATATATTTTTTTATATTCATAATTTTATATTCATATTTTTATATTCATATTTTTATATTGGGTGCATGTCCGAAAACCCCATACCTTGATTAATTTAGAATTTCGTGTACCCATGTATTTTGACTCGCTGATTACGAATATCATAGTGAAAATACCCGCAAATTTGATTTTCAAGGTCAACGGTCACGAAAACTGATTTTTTAACATTTTTTCTGTTTTATTTTAGTGAATATCCATTTTAGAGAAAAATGTTTCACATAAAAGTTATAGCCTATGAAAATATTGATCTTTTATGCTCTATACAGTTTTTACTTAAAACCATTCTGTTTCGAGAAAAATGGCATAATGGTCCAATAAGTGAAAATTGCTTAGCTCCATTAGTTTTTATATTATCGACTTACGCACTTTACCGCGGAAAGGTTGGAGTCTAATCTTTAAAGTGCACGTTTTTATTTTCTTTTTTGGTTTTTTATTTATTTTTTTATTTTTTTAAATTTTATTTCAGTTTCTTTTTGTATTATACACTATTTTTGCATTCTTTGTGTTTCAGTTAATTTTAAAGTGCATGTTTTTTTCGCTTTTTTGTTTTTTTATTAACTTTTTTTCTTTTATTTTAGTTTCTTTTTTGTATGATATACTATTTTTGCATTGTTTGGGTTTGTTCGGGTTTGTTCGGGTTTGGTTTTTTTCGTTGGGTTTGCTTGGGCTTTTTATTTAATTTTGTTTTTGGTTTACTTTCGGTTGTTGGGACTTTTTAGTTTAGATTTGTGTTTGGATTTTTTTGTTGGTTTTGTTTCACTGTAAATGTGGTTTTTTTCTTTGGGTTTGTGTGGGCTAAGGAACATTATCTATATTCTTGGTGTTACCGATCCGTTACTATAGATACGTAGATAATATCGAACCTAATAAAGCTAAGCAATTTTCACTTATTGAACCATTATGTGATTTTTCTCAAAATGGAATAGTTTTAGACAAAAATTGTAGTGAAAACATAAAAGATCAAGACTTTCATAGGCTACAACTTTTGTAGGAAACGTTTTTCTCTAATATGAATATTTACTAAAATAAAACAGAACAACTGTTAAAAATTCAGTTTTTGTGAGTGTTGACCTTGAAAATTAAATTTGCGGGTATTTTTAATATGATATTCGTGATCAGCGAGTCAAAATACATAGTTACACGAAATTCCAAATTAATCAGAGGCATGGGCTTTTCGGAACTGTATCCTTTATATTCTTATTCATATTATTGTGTTTACACTATGATCTCATAATTTTCCACGCCGCTGTTTCGAATAAATTGGTCATTTTTCACGATTATCGTTCTTTTCTACTCCGAAATGGGTCCTCTCCAAATATCCAAATAAATACCTTCTTTGAAACGCCCACTATGAAGCTATTTTTTTGGCCTCAAGGCGTTACCCCCACTTGTAGCGCAAAAAAAGGCCTTTTTCATGAATTTTTTAAAAGAAAACTACAAAACTTTTTTAATCGATCAATATACCATCTTAAAGAACACATCTTGAAGAACTTTCAGTAATTTTTTTAATGAAAAATATTACATTGTTTAGTGGCATATGGCCGTCAATGAAATAATGTTTTTATATACACGGTTTGCGGTGACCAACATTGCGGCGAAGTGAATCATCTGAAAAAAAATGCGGATGGTTTTAGTCAAATATAAGTATATACTAGTCTTTAATCGAAGGATTTTATAAAATATTCATTTTTCACAAAATGGCGGACAGTCAAAGTTAATGGTTCGATTTTAACGAAAAAAACGGCCGTTTTTTGGCTATTAAACGGCCATTTTTTGTCGAAAAAAAAATCGAACGATTAAAGACCACATTTTTATGTATTAAATAAGCCTGCAAAATTTCAAGAAGATCGGTTCATTAGTGTTCGAGTAATCTTGGTCACCGACTTCAGATATGCCATTTTGAGAAAAACGCGTTTAAAGTTTCAATTAGCCGGTCGTTTGCACAATGGATTCTTCTCTTTCAACGCTCATATCTCAGTCAATTTTGTTCGGATCGACTTGAAATTTTCAGGACATATTCTCAGATACTTATACTTCAAAAAAATGCAATAAAAAAATCGATTTTTTCAAAATCGCACGTGGGGGTAACCCCTCAAACCATCATATCTAAAGAGTATCATATCCTAATTTTTTTAAATTGAAAATTGCAACAGCTACGGTTTTTGGGTAAAAAATGGCTTTTTTTCGCGCATTGATCCCTTCCTGATTTATTCCCGCGATTTTAAATGTCGATTACAATATTATACTGAGAATGCCACATTCCAGAAGGTTGAAACCAACACCCTGAATTTTTATACGCCATTCGGAAGAATGGAAACAGCGTGGCAATCGTTTAAAAATAGCTGGGGTCACACGGACCGCCTTGGCCGAGAAGTTACAGGCCGAGGGTATGACCTCAAAGGGTTGATGGGGTAAAATATAAATATTATAAGGTGTCGAAGCTGTGCGGCGTGGCGTGTTTTTTTTTCTTCTACGAAAGACCTGCAAAAATACATAGCGGCAACCCTTTATGCCTTCAATTAATATCAAAAGTACACGATGTGTTACGAGAGAGATAGTAACAGCGGAACTAACGGCCGAGCTAAAGAGAGGATCGGAAATGTGAGGCATCGCATTACCGATGAGACACGTGGATAACGAATATAAATTGAATACACGAGGTGAGAGAGGATAGTATAGCAATACCGCTTTGAAAGAATGATGTAAATTAAATAAACGTTGTACGCAGAATGTAGATGACGATTAGTGTGTATATACATCTAGTATCAAAAGAAAATACCATCGCAAAGAAAAATTGAAGCATTTCAGTAAAGGAAAACTTCTGACGATATACGCAGGTGTGGTAGACGGGGAGGGGTTATTTTTTAATCTCCTCAGCTATGAGGCATCTGTATAAAAGGTAGATGATGCTGGTAAATTTGGCAACAGCAAAGAGTCTGAGTTTGAGAAATACCCCACGATCTCCGCAAGTTACAGTATCATGATGGAAGCATGCCGTTCCGTTGCCGTTTGCTTTTTGCTGGTGGGAATCGTCGGGGCTTACTCCGAGATGCGGATCGATGGAAAACACGAGATTGAAAGTAGGCCGGCAATAAATGGTAACAAATTTGGATTCGGGCAACAGGTATGTTATTTTCACACCCGCAAGAGGAAAAAAGCTTGCGGGCACCTTTCATGTACACATACATGACTGAAATATTTCAGAAACGATTGATTCACACGTTGATATATTATGCACAGTGACTTCGCAATATTCGTAGTTGAAATATTGATGCAATACGACGGAAACGTAAAAATGTTCGCCTTACATCTAGAACATTGGAAATTGATATTGGAAAAATGGAAACTGGAAAACTGAGCCCAAAAAGATTTATTTTATACATATCTTGTCATAGAAAATTATATATTTTCCACGTGAGATGTACATACGTTTACATTTTTGACAAGTTTTTACAAGTACTCAACCAACGTGTTGGGTGAGAAAAAGTCCATGGTATGGCGAAAGAGAAGGTAATAAAATGCCCTTTAGTTTATTGACACCGAAGTCATACGGTTAACATTACTGTAAGCTAAAATTATATCTAATTTGGGTGTTTCGATTATGAATAGATAATCCTTATCAAAGGATAATAATCCTCGAAGTAATTATTGACTATTGCAAAAGGTTCGAGAATTAAAATAAGGTTGATTCGGTGCTGTAACAAAATTGGCGCACAAATAGTTAAGTTGTACACTGTACGTTAGGTTTTCTTCGGACCAAACTTCTGTTATTCTATTCGTTTGTGCGGTTCACGTGATTGAGGCGGGACATACATTTAGACAGGGGAAAATTGAGCAAATTTGAGCGATTTTTTAAACTAAGAAATAATTATTCTACACTTATGAAGCTGTAGGTATACTTCAATAGTATACTTACGTATACAAAACAATTTTTTAAAGTTCATTTATCATTAAAATTCACGGAGCTGTGCCAGAGTGTCTCGGTGCTCGTAGACTTTGATTTGCAAATAACTTCAACATTTCTCCCAGTTAGAACATTTATAGTTTCTATTTGACATTAACTAAAATGAAAAAAATGCACATTTAGGAGAATGGAACGCATTTACAAAAAAATAACATTTCACGCAGTTTCTGTAAAATTTGAATGTAAAAAATATTTTTTTTTTCCTCTAACTTCTCAAAAATAATTCCCGTCAAGAGGAAGGAAGCAATATTATCAATATTTATACCAAATTTCAACTCAATCGGATTAATAGTTTTCAAGTAATCCTACACGCCAATTTGAAAAATGCAGTTTTGACAAAAACGCGTTTGACGTTTAGATAGAATTTGAATTGAATTGCCCTAGGTACATGTAGTAACAAAAATTACCTAAGTAATTCGTTACAAAGTAATTCAATTATCAATTACAGTAGTATTGTAACTGTAATTGTTAGTTGTTAATTTTATGACGGGCTGTGACGTTTTTCAATATTACTTTGATACTTTGGGGAAAATATTCGCCATATATAGATCTATCGTTCAAAGAAGAAAAAAGAAATCGATTTTTTGATCCTTGTAAATGTATATTCCGCTTGAACTTTAACGTTTGTCGAGAATGATTTGTTGGAAGACCTCATGAAAGGTACTTTTAAAAACTATGCTTATGCTTATTCAGAGCGAAGACGTGAAACATTTGCAGTTGGAGCCACCACGGCTTGGTAATTTTAAGAACTACGTGTCTCATAATGGGTTACATGAGTATACTACTTGCAATTGGTTGTTGCATTGCAAAAATAGGATATCAGTTTAACACTTCTTCCTGTAGTTCACCATCTATTCTTGTGAGAGTCACGTTACAATGCATATAGCAGGTCGTATCATATAATGATCCGAATCACTATTTTATGGTACAAATCTATTGCGATACGCCAAAAATCCATTCAAGCAGTCTTATATTATCAAAAAAAGATCTGTGCAAAATTTTACTTTCGTCTGTTATGTCATGTCTGCGGTAACGATGCCACTCGCACTCGATAGCATAGGCAGGTGGGTTGTAGGTTTCCATCTGTGGCCGAAATATTTTCTTCGCAATAAATCATTACGTCACGCTTATGTACATTGCGAGTTCACGAAAACGCTTGTTTTCGTTCTACAATACCTAATACCCACTATGCTTCGTTATGCAGTCAATAGAGTAATAAAACATGTCAATGTTTTTAAGAAGAATAAAACCAGCGCCAATCGCCTTTACGAGTTTCATATGACCAAAAGCCTTGGACATCCACAGAGGATGTAATTTTTTAAACAATAGACGCAAAACTAGAAATATTATACTGCAACCTGCAATGTTACTGCAAGTGTAGCAATGCTTTATAAATATGCTCTGCGATCAACTGTAGAATAGTGTAGAAACAAGTAAACTAATAGGGACACACTGGTGGTTCCAGCAACGGGATTCTGTCCATGACTATCGATAGCTAGCGACGTCGTTAGCTATCGACAGTTTTCGCTTGTAGTATCGATGCGTGCGATTCTGTACGAAGCAGTTAACAAGACTTGTCGTTGCAGCAGCTGGTATCGATAATCGCTAACATTTTTCCGAAAAGTGGCAACAGCGCGGAACGTAGCCAACATAATACTAGTTATTTTGCCAGGGGGAAATGCCTAAGATGAAGTATTTAAAATCTGTGTTCCTATCTATGTATATTGTCTGGTCCACGAATTTGACAAAAATGTTCAGCATTATATCCGACACCGTCTTTGTTCTTTGATCGGGATTTGATTGATCGGGCAATGTCGTGATTGAAAAAATTTGTAATGAATTCTTCGCTACGTAAGTATGGTCTTCATTTTTAACGATAACAAATTCAGTATTAAAGTGAACGAAAAAATATGATACATGGCCATAGAAAGAGATGTGAATAATGAAAGAATAATGAAACATGTTATTTAGACTCAAAGAAATCGAGGGGTTCACGGGTGACGGAAACACAAATTCGTGCAATGCTCGATTATATGGAATTAAACTGTAGTCTGGCCACGGGAAAATTTCCTGGTATGAATGGGAGAGATCAGTTGAGAAAAAAGTGGACTGACTTAACGGATCACCTTAACACGATGAGCGGTGCAAAGAAAAGTACCTTACAATCGCAAGTGGTATGTATGCTTTGTGTATAAATTGTGCGTTTAAGTCTTCATTTTGTAGAAAACCTTTATAAATTTACCTGTTATCATGTTATGCTTTTTTTGTGCAGGCGTGGAGAGATTTGAAGAGCCGCCCATCAATCAAAATTCGGAATTTAAGAATGACAAAGCTGCGACAGGGAATAAACAAATAACCACGGGGGAACTAACAACAATAGACGAACGAATTGTTGGTGTGATCGGAAGGACCTACGTCAAGGGAAGTGAAGACTGTCCCGACAGCACACCGGAAGAACAAGTAAATTTAATAATTATTGGATTTTACACTTGTAGCCTTGCTGACTAACGAAATAATAATTTAAATACACCGAACATGCATTATACAAAACGAGCTATCGATTGATCAATATGAATAAAAGTAACAAAATGTCTACAGGAATTACTTGATCGCCTTGCGGATGGCGACGATACAGCATTACTCGAGCGACCAACAACACTCACTATGATTCCAAACAGCAGAACCACCGAGGGCAGTGATCTAGATGGGATCAACAGTTCAGGTTGATATTATGTTTGAATCAAGACAACGTATAATAATTCTATGCACCGAATATTTATTTTATCAATTGTAAAGATTTACAGGATATAATGGTTGATAGGGAGTCAAGCGTATTGGACAATGAAGTTTCGGCCGGAATAAAGCCCCGTTCCGTCGACGTTTCGCGCGATCAGCAACCAGCAAAAGCGCAGACAATACGGGCAGAACGATCGCGTACGTATATACATCAATTAGATAAGTTGTTAATGATTATACTCTTTATGCAATGAAATACGTAACTTGATTTACAAATGAATAATTCAGTACATGAAATACAATAGGTAATCGAACGAGGCTCAGTGCACAGCTTGATGACTCTAGGAAAGAGTTTATGCAAATCGCCCTCAAACAGGCAAACGCAATGGAGGTATGAATATAGTATCAATATAATTTCATCAATATAAAAGTAATCTTAGTTTTTAACATTTAGATGCAATTACTAACAGGTCATAGCTGATGCTATGAAAATGCAAGCGCAAGCATCCCTCGTTGCTGCCGATGCAGCTCGGCAAGAAGCTGCTAATGATGCTGCTAGAGTAGCAGTGTTCAAGCAGTTGACTGATGTTTTGGCACAACTTCTGCCACAGTACGCCGAATAAGAAAATATTAGTTTATAATGTTTTATATGAAAGATATAATAATATCATATATTTTTGTGATTGTTGAAAATACAACATGTTGCATACTGACAATGCTCGTCATATTCATTACATTTTAATTTCATGATTGGATTATTCCGAACCCAGTAATTGATATGCACAATTTAACGGTAATTCTTAGGTGTACAGTCCAATTGAAAGTCGCAGGATCATTACTATTGGGCGAATCAAACGCCATATCGCTGCAGTATCATTCGGTTTTGAATGCGGCGTGCTACAGCAAGGGGTCGAAGATTTTCTAATCCGTCGTTTTGGGGGTAATCCTTCACCAAGTTGTTGTCTACCATTTCGGCTTCATCAATAATTTCCATTTGTATTCCATTTTGAATACGCATATTATGTAAAACGCGCACGCATTCACGAATTTTTCTGCGATACCGGGCTCGTACTGCAAGACTCTGTGTTTTGACAGGCACCTCCATGTCGGTTTCATTACTCCAAAGAGACGTTCAACACAATTTCTCGCACTACAGAGATCCTGATTGTACATAAACCTTGGTGTTCCGATAGGTTCGTTTGGTAGTGGAGTCATCAGCCATGGTTCAAGGGCGTATCCTTGATCACCTGTAATTAAAGATATCGGCAGTAGATGCATAATTAAACATCCTTAAAATATTTATGCTGCATAGAAACCAACCAATGAGGAATGTCCCACATTCACCACTATTGTAACGCTGCTCCATTATTCGGCGTGCTGGGGACGCACTCTAAATGTACGAATCGGTTCTCGATCCAGGATACCTCGCATTCACATTGAGTATTTTTAGATTCGGATCGCAAATCTGAAATTAGTATAAACATGTTTTACGCGATATTACAATCTTTTTTCAATCATGGTGTTTACCATTTGCACGTTGAGCGAGTGATACCCTTTATGATTAATGTATCCTTCTTCGTGTTCTCTTGGAGCAAGTATGGCGATATGCGAACAATCAATCGCACCAATTGCGCTTTCGAAAGGCTGATTTGCAGTTACGAATTCTTGTCGTGCAATTTGTCTTTCCCCTTCTGTTATCGGAAATCTTACCCACGGTCGTAGGAGTAATTCATTGATCGCATTTGTCACGCTCCGAATGGAGCGAGAAATAGACGGTTGACTCATAGATACACCCCATTGCTCACAAACTGGTCGTTGATAACATCCAGTTGCATAAAATTTGACTGTTGCCAATACCTGTGCCAATTGAACAGTTAGCCCATCATTTAAACTGATTAAGCGAACAAGCAGATCGTGAAATTAACAACAAAGCATACCTGCTTTTCCACGGACAATCCTGTAGGTAAAATTCGCTGAACTCGTCGGTATAATGCATCTATCAAATCGAACATAAGCGCTGGAGATAGGCGGTATAATTCAATGAATGCATTCTCTGGGAGTTCGAATGGATCATGAACTTCACGCAATTCTCACCGCTCAAGTCTTCTTTCAACATGTCGTACGCGAGCCTCCAAATTTTGTAAATTCCATGCAAGGTATGCCTCTGCCATACCGCAACAATGAGTAGATGCAACCAAGAAATGCAGCAGTATCTCGACGTCACCTTTTTGAAGAAAAAATCGAATTTAAAATAAAAAACATCCCAATATACATTTAGGTTGCGTTAAAAAAAACATGCATCTAAAACATTGTGCAAGATTATAAAAATGTAAGCTTTTGCTCTAATAAAAATAACACAATGTGTACATAACCTAAAAGGTACACATATTTCCACACGTTCGCCGACCAATCGTCAAGTTTCATTATTGTCAAAAACATTGTACTTACCTACATATGAATTACGTGTATTGACTCGGTTCAAATATACATTTTTCTAGAATTTTCGAAATACTTTTTTGTTACACATGAGGTTATCGAACGTCGCTAAGCGTTAGCGATGCCTCTCGGACCCATCGATACGTTAACGACGTTTCTCGTTCAGTAACGACGCTCTACAATCGCTCGTAGCGACACTTGTCGTTAAAGGCGGTTATCAATATCGTTAAGAGGGAATGATACCTTATCGCGGTCGGTATGGTAGAACGATTATAGATTCCCACGAATCTCTGAAACGGCTCTTCAGATCTCGTCGAAACTTTGCCAAACGACGTCAAATAGATAGACGAACGCCTGTCTTCTCCTCAAATTTTCCGAATTTGAGAAAAAAATGTAGATTGGGTTATCATAAGCCAATCTACCTTCTTTTTCTCAAAATCAGAAAATTTAAGAGGAAGAGAGCCATTCATCTATCTATTTGACGTCGTTTGGCAAAGTTTCGACGGGGTCTGAAGAGCCGTTTCAGAGATTCGTGGGTAGAACCATTATAGATTCCCACGTATCTCTGAAAAGGCTCTTCAGATCCCGTCGAAATTTTGCCAAACGACGTCAAGTAGATAGACGATCGGCTGTGTTCTCCTCAAATTTTCCGAATTTGAGAAAAAAATGTAGATTGGATTATCATATGCCAATCTACATTCTTTTTCTCAAAATCAGAAAATTTGAGAAGAAGAGCGCCATTCATCTATCTATTTGACGTCGTTTCGCAAAGTTTCGACGGGATCTGAAGAGCCATTTCAGAGATACGTGGGAATCTATAATCGTTCTACCATACCGACCGCGATAAGGTATCATTCCCTCTTAACTAGCGATAGTCGTGGACAGAATCCCGCTACAGGAGGAAACTCGGGGAGCACTGAAGTCACGTGTAGCAAGATTGGCCCCGCTTGACCGGCCAATGAAGATGCCTACGACTACTCAGTTAGCGGCGCAGCGAAGGCAAAGAGAGCAGGAGCTAAGGGAACAGCGCGTCGCGGTCCGACAAAGCGCGGCAGCAGCAGCGGAATCGCTGCATGGTCGCGATTGGGAAAGGGAGCGGGTGCTGCGGGAAAATATCGCACACATAACGACTCGGTTGGTAACGGGCGCTAATTTAGCGGTAGAGCGACGCAACCAGGAGAGAGGTGCAGAGGAGTTGAGACGACTGCACAACCACGACTACCCGTATCATCGTCCCTAGTCGCTGAACCGACTTCATGCGTATCCGGCGAATCTTCCGCACACCGATATTCAAAAACGCTAGTAACATTTCTCGAGATACCTTTTTTTGCGAACAATCCTTTCCCGTTTGTGGAGTTACGTGATTTAAAGCAGGTGAGCTAATCGGAAAGTCTCAAGATCGACGAATGCCGATTGCCGGGATCTTGTCTCGGCGTCGCTTTAGCCTATACTTGTAGAACAGGTGTAGTATGTGGCGTTATGCGGAAAGAAATGAATTGTTTCATGTAAAAATTCAGAAATTGTGAACATTTTTTATTTCATTTTTTCCTTCCAACGTTGACTTGAAAAAGAATTTTCTTCGCAAGACTCGAATCTCTTAGAGCGGTACTTTTGATCAGACAATGAAACTTTTTTTGCGAAATAGACATCCGTGCATTTAAAAAAATGGTGATCGTTTTAAATAAATTGAAAGTTTCGTTGGTCAGCAGTCTCCCTCACGCTCACGCTCTCTCCCCCGGTCTCTCTTAGGGCTGGTTCCACAACTCTTGGTTAACTAATGTTAACTGAGGTTTGAGGGCAAGGAGGAGGTAAACATAACCTCACAAATTTTCGAACGGAGTGTTCTCATCAATTGTTAAGTTTTTTTTAGGAAACACAAAGCATCAGGCTCTGTGAATTCACTGACGCAGAACTTGACGATTTTATTTCGCCCTAAATATGATTCATCTCGGATAAATTTCTGTTCGTAAATTTTCGCGATCTCTTTCGCCATGCAATCTAGACACAGAAGAGCAAACGCCAATGGGGAGACAGTGAATAAACGTTACCCAAAAATTCGAATAACAGGGATGGCGCGTCCATCAAACAAACCCATATATATAGTAATATATTAGTCGACAATGTGAAAGCACGATCTTGAGGGAGTTCATCTGATGATCGAATTAACAAACAGATATTGATAAAAAAAATTCGAGTTCACTTATGAGTATCTAAAAAGTCACCTGTTCAAATTTCAAACTCGCCGAATACCTTGTTTCTGAGCAATTAATAAATAACATTTTTTTAAAATTAACATGGTCTCTTATGGATTGCCGTGTTTTTCCCGTCTATAAACGTGAAATTTGCAAGCATTGACAAACAGTTTCGAAAGAAACTTTTATAATGGATAAAAAAGCATCCCAAGGACGTTTGGACCGCTTTCTGAAATCCATGAGGTACTTGTGAACTTCAGAATAAATTAATTTGTATCGAAAAATGCTGATTTTTTGGAGGTTAACCTCCGTATTACTCCAGTCGCATTAATATGCGACTGGAGTAATACGGAGGTTAACCTCCAAAAAATCAGCATTTTTCGATACAAATTAATTTATTCTGAAGTTCACAAGTACCTCATGGATTTCAGAAAGCGGTCCAAACGTCCTTGGGATGCTTTTTTATCCATTATAAAAGTTTCTTCATTGCCATCTTATGATGGCAAAAGTTGCCATCGGCAAGATGGCAAGATGGCAAAAGTTTCTTCATTGCCAATTATGATGGCAAAAGTTGCCATCATAATTGATGGCAACGTTGCAACCGCGCGCTTTTTGAAATCAACACTAATACTTTCCGAACGACGCAATATGCACTACACTTCTACAGCAAATTGTACAGAAGTGACTGGAAATGTAATGAGTAAATCGGCTCAAAGAATAAAATCAAATAAATTAATCGCACCAAAATCATTGTAGTTATAAAAAACGGATACGAAATAATAACACATAAAAAATTGATTTCGAGATTGATTGAGAAAAAATTTCATTTTCGAAAATTGATTTTGTTTGCCTTTTCAGAAAAACGCTTTCCTTTTTGAATTTTCTTCCATGGTCGAAAAAGAGACCGACGATGAACCATGGACGCGAGTGAAAAATTTCTAGTACATCGCAGCTGTAAGGATACGCGGTCGCGCTTGGTTGCAGCGTTGCCAAACTTATTGAACGGACTACGCTAGTCGCAATAATTTTTCTTTTGACTAACTCCGTACCAGGTAAACTTCCTTAAGACGTAGGTGTTGCAATGAGGCAACATCTGAATTGTGGAAATAGCAGAAACCAATCGAAGATCTAGCGTGCCAATGTCGAATACGTTAAAGTCAAATGCGAGTAAGGGGAACTACTTTATTTATTCTTTATGATGTATTCCCTTTTTCTAGCTTCGGTGAGCATAGTATGATGCGTGTGGGCACGAGCGCTGACTGACTTTTTCATTGGAAACTTTGTGGCGCTCCTTTTTCACGAATCATTTGTTGCTTCATTTTGCTCTGACATAACCTCTAAAAACGCCAACCGGCACAAAACGCGGCACAATCCTAGTGCCAAGTTCTCTCTCAGACGAATCACATTCCGGGAAAACGAAGTGAAAAACGTTCTTCGTCGTTCAACAAAGCGAAAGGTGTTTCTTTTCTTCTTTCCAGGAAATCAACTATTTAGGAGAATACTGGGAATCTGAAAATCAGCTATCTCTCTCGCACTCGTGGCCGCTCGGTCGGTGTGACACATTGCCGTAACACAATTAACACGACCGGTCGGTAAAAATGCGACGGCCAAGTTTTCTCCTGGGCGGATCATATTTCGGCAAAATTAAGAGAAAGACATTGTTGTTCGTCTTTGATTACAAGCTGAAGGTGTTTCTTTTCTTTTTTCTGAAATATCAGCCGTTTAGGAGAATGTTAGAATTCTGAAAATTCGCTCTCTTCGCTCATGGGCACTCGGTCGGTGTGACACATGGACTTATAATATTGATTTCGATAATCGTCTTATTGTGCTCGACTCTGGTCGTCGTACAACAGCCGCATTACCAAATGGGCATGGACTAACGAAAGATACACGCAGCGAATTACTGACCGTTGGCATAGCAGAGTTGAACAGATAAATGTCTATACTGGTTGCCCATCAGTAACGCGATTCTGTAACCCGTTAAGAGGGAATGGTACCCCATCGCGGTCGGTATGGTAGAACAATTATAGATACCCAACAATCTCTGAAACGGCTCTTCAGAACCCGTCAAAACTTTGCCAATCGACGTCAAATAGATAGACGAACAGCTGTCTTCCCCTCAAATTGTCTGAATTTGAGGGGTAGACAGCTGTTCGTCTATCTATTTGACGTCGTTTGGCAAAGTTTTGACGGGATCTGAAGAGCCGATTCAGAGATTGTTGGGTATCTCCAATTGTTCTACCATACCGACCGCGATGGAGTGTTATTCCTTCTTTAAACTCGTCAGCGACAGTTTTTGTTATCGATAAATAGTAACAGCCAATCGCATACACGATCACAGAAGAAAGGGGGCCTCTTATTGGCTGTCGCTAGGTAACGATGGCCAAAACTGTCGCTATCGAGTTACAACGAGTTAAAAAATCGCGCGAGTGCCGGATGATCTCGATGACAGAAAAATCGAACCAGACGCTCAATACCTTGCGCCGTCACGGTCGTTGGTTCATTTTTACCATGGTCCGTTAGTTAGACAAGCGTTTTAAGGTTCATCGCTAATATTATGTACGGCCGCTTCTAGTCTGTGAATTAGCGTCGATGGCGTCAGGGCCGTATTCACAGTCGCGTCTCAAGATCGATCTCAGGGATCGCCTAGCATAAGGTCGTCCTATGCCGTTGAGGCGGTCCTGAGATCTTATGTATTCACAGTCGTAAAGTAAGATCACCTTGGGCAAGAATTTGGTCCCAAGCTGTAGCTTACTTTATTTAGGACCGCCTCAGCTAAGGTAATACTTGGGACGAGCTTAGATGAGATTCGGGTATTTCCGGAATAATTCCGTTAGAGCAGCCAATCGGAAAGCACGTTTAGCTGTCACGGAATCGTGTCATTTCGGTTCTACTGAAGATGTATATCCCATGCTCTAGTAATCTGTTATTTATTATTCAACATTTTATCCGGTGCGTGCAGTGACAACATTAATTGTGAAGCAGGAATTGTGAAGCAGGGTGCAGTGTTTTCTGAGAATGGCCACGAAGGACAAAACCCGCAATTACACCGTAAAGGCGAAACAACTGTTCATAAAGATTGTTCAAAAATACTCGCATGTAGTGGAAAATAAAAAAAATTCGGCAGCCAGTCTGCAAGACAAAGACGCAGCGTGGGAGAAGATCGTCGGCGAGTATAACGCGTCGACGATAATTGAAGAGGAGGTAAGAAACAATTGATGCAAATTTGTTTACTTTTAATGGTTTTTTCGAAAATGAATCTAATTCAAATTTTCCAATGTTTCAGAGATGCGAGAAACAACTTCGAAAGTTATGGACTAATTTAAAACAGTCTCAACGAGACGCATTGACCAAAGAGAGACAGAGCCATTTCTTCACCGGTGGGGGTCCACCAGCGGCTCCGGCGACCATCGACCCAGAAATCAGTGCCATAGTTCCGAACCTCATGACGACGGCACCAGTGCTGTTCACGTCGACTCTCGACGAAGAGACGCTGATAGGTAAGAACTTATATTCAAATGTATATTTAGAATAAATCTTCTCTTGCTACATATTTCATAAAAATAATTTATACAATATATAATTTTTTATTACAGAGCGAGAGAATCTTGCAATTTGTGACGACGCGGAAAAAATACTCAGTGAGACTGTGGATGACGACGAGCTGTGTGAGGTCGCAGAAGTTTCCCAGAGAGAGATTAACAATCTGCTGGTTGGACAAGGTTCATCGGAAAAGAGCCAGCTAGAATCTCAAGGTACTGATCGATCCGAGATGATTGCAAAGAGAAGACGATCGACGTCGTCAACACCTGCAGGTATTAACAATCGTTTTTTAAAATTGAAATTGCAGTTATTTTGATTTTCCTTTTAATTATAGGTCAGAAATCGAGGAGAACAAACCAAAAAGGTGATTTGGACGAAGAAAAAAATTAGAAAATTCGACGATTACAGTCCATTATCGAGCAGGAAACGGCATTATTCAAACAAAAGCAGCGTCACGAAGAGGAGTTGCACGAGATCATCAAGGCCAAAAGTGCATTTGATTTGAGAGAGGCAAAAGCAAGAGCGGAGTTAGCAGAAATGAGGTTAGCAGAAAGCCGGAAGGCGGAACGCCAAACTCATTGCCTGATCGAGGGAAAAATCATATTGGTTAAAAAAAACAGTTATCGAATTCATGCTTATTTTTACACAGAAATACGGATGTACACCAGCTCAAGTCGTGGATTACACGAGAAGGAACCGAGAGAATATTCATTTGGGTTTTTACACGCGTACAATCGTAAATATATTTCGTTTTACATTACAATTAATTTTTTTCATGGAAAAATTTGAAATATCATATTAGCCACTCAGCGAAACATGCGTTCGATGAGGGCATCTCTGGCCACAAGCCCGTCCGCAGGCTGATAGTCAGGTGCGATTGCAGGAATTGCTTCGACCGCATCGACCTCGTCTTCTTCAGCTAATACGTCGTTGAACTGCAGAGCAAGGTTGTGTAACACGGCACAAGCCACGACGATTGTCGTCGATCAAACGAGTTTTGTTGTCAGGCCTCTCGACAAACTCGGAAATGCACGTTTCCACACGCCGTACGTTCTCTCGACGATTTGCCTCGTTCGTACCTGTATAATATTGTATCTGAAACACAAAAATTAGAAATCAGTGTAAACATTGGTAATTATGCAGTTTGAGGACTTTTCCGAAAAACGACGGGAAATTTTTTTTTCACCGTCAACTTGTTTATTCCATTGTATTGAGTGATATTCCGTCGGGGGAGGCTGACATTTCCCATTAATTCCATACGTTATGGGGGTTTGAAGTTCGCGGAAACACGTGATAAATAAGGAATTTTTAAATATTTCGACGCCTATTTTGGGGAGTATGGAGTATTATACAATTGTACTACTTAGATAATTTTTGTGGCCCTAATAAGGGCCGATGGAAATCTTGAAAAAGACTATTCTTTCTCCATGGTGCCGATGACTTCGAAAATCATGTGAAATCGATCACAATGGTCTGGATATTGACGCTTGAAGAAAAATTGGACAAGTTGGACACTTCACAGTGCGAAATAAAACGCCGTGGGCTTGCAAGAATTGTACCAATTGTTTTGAATGTTCACACAATCGATGAAATTGGCGTAATCCGTACGAACAATTGGTACAATTCATTTCGCGATATAATCGAGACTGAGCTGTTCTTGTTTTCTTTTCGGTACTTCGGAAAGTAATATAAATAGAAATAGTGTGAGAGAGGGCAGTTGTGGTCACCGAAATCAAAACATCTCATTGTTCCAAAATGTATACATCGTTACCTTCATAATACACTATCTATAAGGAAACACGTAGTTGTTTAGCGAGGCGTCGAAATATTACATGTTTCTGGAAACTTCAAAACCCCATAACGTAAGGAATTAATGGGAAATGCCAGCCTCCTCCGACGGAATATCACTTACTTCAATGGAATAAACAACACCATGGTGGAAAAAAAAATTTCCCGTGGTTTTTCGGAAAAGTCCTCAAACTGCATAATTACCTAAACATTATTTTGCGGCCAGTGAAACTAGAGATTTTTTCAGACATTTATAAAATTGTGGTTGATATACGCAGATAATTATTATTTTGATTAAAAAATGTATTTAAATAAAAGAGACTCGTTTTTTAAATTATTTTTAGGCTTTTTTTACATTTTATATACATTAAAAACTTACATCTGCTGCTCAGGCGTTTGCGGATTTTGTATCGGCGTCATCAAGAACGGAAAGCATGGGTACCCGGCGTCGCCAACAGGCAGCCCGTCGAAAGAGCCTCGAAAATACCGTGCATAGATGCGCGAGTTCTGAAATATCCGGCTGTCGTGGGCACTGCCGGGCCATTATGGCACAATGTCCAAGAACTCCATTCTTGGCCCACTGACAGTCTGTGGAAAATAAAAGTTCAATTGTTTATTTTCTCATGCGAATTTGTAGTTATTTCAATGTTAATAAAGTAAATAATAAAAACTTACCTGCACATTCGAGGAGAAATATCCCTTTCTGTTTCGGAATACCTCGTCGATGTTGTGGAACCTCGTATGCACTAGCCGAATGTGCGTGCAATCGATGGCACCGTCGACGCCAGGGATTCCAATTGCTCCATTCCCATAGCCGAGCCTTTGAAACAGTTGTCGATTTTCGAATCGTACTTCGGCACTACTTGGCATTTTTATTTTCGTTCGCAATAAACTTGCCAGTAGCGTGCTTATCCGAAACACGATTCTCGACACTGTCGGCTGAGAGATTGGAGCAGTATCTCTAAGAAGAAGCTATTTATCGAAAATATGTATTAAGAGGGAATGATATCTTATCGCGGTCGGTATGGTAGAACGATTATAGATTCCCACTCATCTCTGAAACGGCTCTTCAGATCCCGTCGAAACTTTGCCAAACGACGTCAAATAGATAGATGAATGGCTCTCTTCTTCTCAAATTTTCTGATTTTGAGAAAAAGAATGTAGATTGGCTTATGATAACCCAATCTACATTTTTTTTCTCAAATTCGGAAAATTTGAGGAGAAGACAGCCGTTCGTCTATCTATTTGACGTCGTTTGGCAAAATTTCGACGGGATCTGAAGAGCCGTTTCAGAGATTTGTGGGAATCTATAATCGTTCTACCATACCGACCGCGGTAAGGTATCATTCCCTCTTCATTATAATTTTAGCAATAACCATACAATGATGATAACGAGATATTGATTGAAACAATTTCACTCACCTGGAAGCTTGCGGTGGCATAAAATCGGAGTGCCACGAGTAGCTCGAAGATGGGAGGAATCGGCAAGCCTCGGTTATTTGGCTTCGCTAAGCCGACCTCAATCAGGGGCAGAATTCCAAATCGTACGACGTCTTTCCCAAATCAGAATCGCCTCCTGAATTCGTCTTCGTTATAGTTTTCGAAAAGGTTAAGACCATCACGCACGTATCGCCTGGGAACGCGTGCGTTATTCTCGATGGCGAAGTCCTTTTCATTGTCAATGACGATAAAGTCAATGTCGTTTGGAAAATCCATTGTGGCCACTCAACCACAATAGTTTTTTCGATTTCACTTAACCACACTAACTTTTTCGCTCCGATTTATACAGCTCAACCACAACAATAACTTTGTGCAGAGTATTTTTAATGCCGTTTACATTTTATTTTCACCGCTTGATTTTTTATTCGAACTCTTCTTTAATCACAATTTTACTCTTTAAATCACAAACGAACACGAACGATTAATTTTGGAGCACGCTACATTGGTTTTTGAGATCTGAGATCGTCTCGAGTCGTGCAAATCGTCGACTTGACAAATGCCGTCTGTTTTACTCAAATAGCGAGGTTATGTTGGCTTTTGAGACATCTCAGAATCGACTGTGAATCTTGGACAGTAAGATCGCCTCTGGATGATCTCAAGATTCGTCTGTGAATCAGTCCTATCTTGGGTAAGGTAGAGATCTGAGTTCTACCTCAAGGCAAACCTCGAGACGCGACTGTGACTCAAAACGCCATCTTGAGATCGCCTCGGGGCGAGCTTGCATTCTGAGACGCGACTGTGAATACGGCCCATAATCCACAAATATCTCGTCCGCTGAAATGTAATAACGCTGGAACGCTTGGCAGAACTAAACGTGCTCAACCAATCAGTAGCCGACATTATTGAAAACTCGGATATCTCCATCCTTCCCGAGCAGAGACTTGTCGACATTCGTGTGACGATTCGTGTGTGATATTTAACAATCTTAAATGTTACAAAAAGTTCTGAAAAAAAGCATAGGTGTTCTTTGTGGTTTTAACTATAAGTTCGATCAATAATAATACTATAACATCACTTTTAGATTGTTAACTCAATCGTTGAAAAAAATATGCAGGAAATGCACGGTAATGTTGAAAAATTCATAATTTTTGTCAAGTAACTTCTTTTAAAAAATCCTCTGAGTGGTTTTTACATGAGATGATGAACTTTCAGACAAAAATATGCGTGGCTTCGGGAATTAACGAGGGTATTTATTTCAACTATTTATTTCAGCTATTTAGTACCGACACTTGTAGAAGACAAAATTGTTAATAAATGTAAAATATCGTTGGATAAATTGAAAAAACGTCCGTATTGGAAAACTCAACGCACTCCTCTTCCTCTTCCTGACGATCTTCCACCTCAACGCACTCTTCGTCCTCAGAATTTTGTCCAGCGAAATATTACACTTATTTGCGACGGCGAAGTGACTAACCTCTTCGCTGGTTCTCACATCCATTTTTGCTTTTATTTACTAACCACCATCATGAAGATTTATATATTGAGCATAAAAAACAGAATTAGAGAGAAAAAAAAATGTTTTCATGAAGTCGGACGTTACATACGTTTCCAGAACACATGGGTCGTTTGCGTTCTCGACAGATTTCTACGGCTTGCCAGCTGGAGCAAAAATAACCGATTCCGGTGGGCCTGTGGCAGTAAACTACCCCTACCCCAAACTTTTTTACAAAAAAATACATTTAAACGGTAAACGGACCTTCACGGTATACTCCATTGTTAAAATGCCAAGGACGCAAACAGCACGGTTCGAGGGTGAGAATGCTTACTTAATGTATAAACATGACGATCACTAGGACCCTGACGACCACTGGGCCAACTACCTTACACAATTTAAATATAGAAATATAGAATGATAGAATAAAATCAACTGCAATAAAGAACTTCAACTAGACGTGTTTTACCCCTTTAACCTTGATCCTCGAGAAAAATGCAAAAATACATAAACGTTAATTGTATCTCCCGTTCAAAGTGTTTCTCGTACCATCTAATTGAATGCTTTCCTTTTAAATTTGGGGAGGAAAAAAGAACAATAAACAGGTACTTCATCCCTTAATGTTTTTTTTCAACGAAACCTATAGAGGATTTGTGATCGTTTTGCATTACAATAATTTTCGTTCCTATTTCACCGAAATTTGTGGAACGCTTGCGGGTGAAACTGCAAAATTAGCCCTTGACATGCTTCACTCGAAGGTCGTTTCACCCGATAAAATCGTCTTCCGGCCGATCAAAAAAATACGTAGCTAATCATTTTCAATGTTCTACCATATACGTGGGTTTCAACAAAATCGAAGGCGGACAGCAAGGTGATGTTATGCGTGATGCTTTATATTTCCACTACATTAATGTTAGTAATATAAAACAGTTTTCATTTGTAGATAGCCACCCAATTAAGCGTGAAGACTCTTGCTCTGATTATATGAAATCCGAAACCATCTGTTTAGAATCTTAAATAACGGGAACAACGCTGTAGACGTGCATGTATAATTAGCAGCTGTTATTTACGTTATCTGGAATAGTTCTCGTGTTCAGGTGCTCTTGCTCGCAATCGGCGCAGCTGTTCGTTTATCGTGTTCGTCAACGCGAAACGTGTCTAAAAATGTTTCAACATCCTGAGGTTGCTCACCTAGGTAAAAGGGTTCTCAAAATTTTGAAAACTTGTAAACCACAACTACAAGCCCAATAAAAAGAAAACGCATAACGACCACGACGTAATAGCGAGTGAGAGAAAGAAAGCTGCTTTAAAGGTTCAAAGTTTTTTTCTAAAGCAACTGACATTCCGTAAACAAACAGACCACATTCCTTAAACGAAAACCCGCCGAGTGTATCCCAACATTTGCTCCCAAACTAATCCTTGAGCATCCTGTTATGGGGTGACCACTTACACCCCCTTGAGCCTCTTTTCGCGGACACAATTGACGTGGAGCATCCTGTTATGGGGTGACCACTTACACCCCCTTGAGCCTCTTTTCGCGGACACAATTGACGTGGAGAGTAGCTATTTTGCAGGCAACCGTTGTTTACTCTGATGCGAAATTTTCCAAGGAACACGCTTTCGGTTTCGCATTTTCTGTCACAAGTGGTTCTCCACACAGTTCACCGGTCCCTCTCGTCGTAAAAAGTTATACAAGGCTTACAAATTGCCAAATGGGTTTATGCGATCCACGTGTATTAGTTCGATCATTTACCCAACTAAGCAGACATACGGATAGATTACGTCCACTCAACCAAGACCGCAGCACAGATACGTCAAAAGTCTATTCAATGAATATACCTCATCAGATATTGTCAAATCAATCGCCATGAATGAGAATTTATAATAATGAACCAATAATAAAGCTAATTAGGCATTTTCGAAACGTAGCGTTTCCTTCGATAAACTAGCCCAGTGAAACGGATAAAAGCAGGACTCTTTGCTAGTTTGGCTACACAGTGATTTTGAACGTTCAATAGTCGAAAGGTTCAGCGATAGCTGCTCTCTGCACATCATCGCCATGAAGAGACAACAGTTTTACGTTGTTTGGCTCTGTCTTTTCGCAATAGCCGGGTCGTTTTGGCGGCTGTGCGAAGCTGCGCCCAGTAATTCGGAACCATCAAGCGAAAAAACATTCCCGTTAGTGATCCCAACTATCCATCACTTGTTTCGACAGGTGAGTTTTCGCGACAGATAGAAAAAACATCTAATTCACAAATCGTTGATGATCAAGATCTATGTGAGGGCTGACGAAGATTATGAATTTAGAAGCAAGCAGATGAACAAGAGCGATTGCAAGACAAGCGGCAATCACGCGTTGCAAGATTCACCCCTAGTGACGACTCGAACATGGGTCCATCCCCAGATCAAATGCGAGCGGAGAGGATAAGGGCTCAAGCGGAAAGAGACCGTCTTCAAAGGGAAAGAGACCGTCTTCAGAGGGAACAGCGGCAGCGAGAGCGTACAGCGGCGGATCGGCTAAAAGCAAGTTCCAATTTGGTTCAAGAGCGAATAGACCAGGAAAGGGGCGATGCCGAGTTGTGGGTTAGGTACAACGATGCACAGAAAAAAAACAAACGGCCGTCTAAAAAAAACGTACAACACTGATCCACTGGAAAATTGAAAATTGGTTGATAAGTTTTTGAGTATTCGCTGAGACAAGGTCGAAAAAAGTAGTTCGCGAAAAACGCGTTAAAAGTTTTTGATCCGTTTTCCTTTTTTATACAGTTGTGTTTTTCTCTCTAGAATATTGATATTTACATCAGAGTATCTAGTCGCGAGCGATCTGACGGTTCTTCATCTTCATTATAATTCACGGAATAATAAGAGTCACTTCATCTATTGTGAACGATGCCACACCTGTGGGGACTGAGGGCACTTACCGGTCGCGCTACCGCTTCTCACTAAAGTCACTGTAACTTCGCCAATTTTCGGACTTGTGAATAAAAATGATGCCAATGTATATTTGAACATATGTACTTTCAAGAATTATAACAAACAATTGTGTTTTCTTCAAATGTTTCTTGGGAACGTGGGAAAGCTACTTTCCTACTACTGTGCAACGACTTGCACAGTGACTTCCCCCCTTAACTGACATTTCGTATGGAAAGCTGTCAGCTTTTCGCGGTAAAATTGCGCGCGAGTTTTGAATTCAAAACTTGAACATGCAGAAATTTTGCTATTTCTGGCAGTTCTAAAATCGTGACGTGACCTCCCTTCCTACGTACGTACAACGTAATACCTGGCTGGACCACTCCCCAAAACTGAGGCACGTAATTTGCCTACGCTCCCTTATCTGAGGCATAAAAATGATACGACCGTTTTTGGGTGAATAGCGAATAAACGTACTGGTGCGATGAAAAAGGCTCAGCGAAACTTATCTTAGATTCAAATTTTCGTAGAACATCGAGCGTTCCTACCATAAGCCACGCAATGTTTGAATGAACAGTTTTTAAGGCGAGTAATATTTGGATAAGTAAATTGACTATTGTCGGTCATGTGTTGTATGAGCTGGAAAGTAAATATTAGATGCCATTTTGCGCGAGAATAATCAGGACGTACGAGTAGAATATATTCTAGGAAAAGAAGTTTCATTGACCGAATGTGGAATTCATCGGCTTAGGCGTTATTTATTCAATGTATAGGGCATCCAGCAAATAGCTGATCACTAAGGTGCCGTCAAATTTGGTTTCGTGAATGAATTTCACGTGAAATCGTGAGATTTCGCACGCAACGGTTTCTTTGGTCCGATTACTGAACTTCTGCAAAGGACCTGCTTTTCCTTTTACATTTTTCGGTTGCAAGTGATCCTCCCTAAAGTTTAGCGATCCCTCTTGTCGCGAGACAAGTCTTTACCTTATAGCCTGCGAGACCTAAGAACTTCAAAAAGGTCCGGTCCAAATGACGTGTACATACGCCCAAATAGATCACGCGTAGCCGACGCATACCCTATAATACATACCTTCGAAGCTTGTTCGGTAAATGTAATTAATTCGACTCACTAATGCCACATCTACTAAAAAATTTCAATCACATTGGTTTTGCAGCAGAAGTACACAAAATTATTTAAAAAATACGGTTTTGCGCGAAATGGCATATGTTTTGTTGTTTTTTCGCTAAAAAATCGGCCTTAATTTGTTAATGAAAAGAGATATGTTGTCGAATCATAAAAATCAAGTGCACTTCTTAAGAGAATCTATCTAAGAAGCTACAGCTAAAATTTGAAGTCAATTGGAGGAAAACTTGCTGAATGATGCTTTATCCCGATTTCAAAATCGTGGTTTCGAGACAAGCGCGTTTGAAGTTTCGCAACTGTTTTTTTCCATGAAATTTTTTTAATAGAGGCTTCATGATTATTTCACCTGTATTCGGCTATCCCACGACCATAAAGCATCCCTTCTACCCTTCTGCCGGCTCATTTTGACAACCTATGGGCTGAAAAGTGTAAAACAAAATTTGTTTACTCTTAGCCACATAGTAGTTGAGGCTCTCGATGAGATCTTTCAGTATTCCTCCGCGGTCACATGGGGTCCGCGGGACCCCACGTGCGACGTTGAGCCAAAATTATTAAAAGTTGTAGACGACCAAGGAGGCTGGCCTGCCTTGAGAGGATGCTTTGGAGTGTCCTTTGCAAGTACCGATTAGGGTCGGACGATTGACGACAGCAATTTCGTCATGGTAGTCTATACAAAAAAGAATCGGGCGAACGCTAGGGTCGTTTTGACCCCACGTGGCCTGCATGTATATTTGTTTGTAAGAAGCGGTATTTTTTTCTCCGTGGGATCATTCTACGTAATGTAAGTATGAATAGGTGAACGGTAAAAAATGTTTCTATCAAGTTTATATGAACTACTCCGAAATGCGATTTTTTTGCGACGTCCATCTACGTCATTTAAACCTAAGTCCCTGGAAAACCATGGAACCATTTAGAATGCGCGACAAGCACAGAGTTCTCACCTGTGTCGACTGTGGGAAACAAACTTGATTTATTAATGAATTTTTAATATTTTGTATTTTTGAATATATTTTTTTTATATCTCTCATTGCGTTTACACTATGATTTCATAATTTTCCGAGCCGTTGTTGCGAATAAATAGTTCATTTGTCACGATTATCGTTCTTTTTTACTACGAAATGGGCCCTCGCCAAATGTGCAAGTAATTACCTTTTTCGAAACTATGAAGCTATTTATTCCCTCAAACTATCATATCTAAATTGTATCATCCTATTTTTTTTTAATTGGAAATTGCAACAGCTATGATTTTTTTTAAGTAAAAAATTGCTTTTATTTCGCGCATCGATCCCTTCCAGATTTTTTCCGCCATTTCAAATGTCGATTACAATATTATACTGAGAATTTTACATTCCAGAAGGTTCAAACCAATACCCTGAATTGTTATAAGCCATTCAGATGAATTGAAACTGCCTGGCAATCGTGTAAATATATCTGGGGTCACACGGACCCCCTGTGTTCACGAAGTTACAGGCCGAGGATATGACCTCAAAGGGTAGATGGGGTAAATTATAAATATTATAAGGTGTCGAAACTGTTATTCGTTAGCTCGGCATTTTTAACGTTTTGTGTCATGGGGTGGGGATCGATTAGGGATAGTGAAGTGAAGAAAAAGGTGGGGAATGTAATAAGGAGAAGTACCCCGTGCATGGAAGCTTCAATAAGCGGAAGCGTTCCCCGTAGCAGAGAGAATAAAAAAAAAAAATAATAAAAAAATATTAACTTTTAAACTTTGCTTGGCTTTAATAACTTTCGACGTTGCCTATTAATTTGTCCGGTTGCTGAGAAAACGCGTTCACAGGGCACTGAGGTCGCGAAGATGCAACGCCTTTACAAAATATATGCATATAAATGAGGATATACATGGCACCGCACGTGCCAATAGTGAAGGGACCTTCTTTTCGATCTAAATATTCTTCATTAAGGTATTTTTCCAGCTGGCGAATGCCAGCTACGGATTTATTGTGGGCTCATGATTTTATTTATTTTACTGCCGAATTCATCCTAGGGTAATGGTCCTAATGCTCGGACTGTTCAGAGCATCCTTAGATTGTAGGACTTATTATTCATTTATGGACCGTTAAAAAAAAATAACGGGATCTAACGGCAAGCTCGTGAGTTCTAGTTTTCAAAACACATGCATTAACTGCCGGAAAGTTAAATATTTTTATTTTTATAAATTTAAATGTTCAATAGTCCCAAATGTACGAATTTTCGGACCGCGGTTCGTGTTACGTGTCTATGTTCGGACACTATCATGGCCCAATTTTCGGGCAAGTCTCTATAACCGACCATTATGAGGTCTTCGTTTTCGGACATGCAAAAATTGATTCTCATAGGGTCTGTTCGCTTTAGCTGCACTTTTCTACACTTCTTACACCTCCAGTGGGCTTTCTATTACTGTATCTGGTCAAAGTGTAGAAAGTGTAGCTAGCGCAAACAAACCTATAGTTACAAAGTTTAAATTGAACAGGTACGAGAGAACTTTTTTATTGGTCTATATACTGACCATATATTATCATAATTTTTTAGCGACTCGACCCCCGTAAGCAATAATTCAATATATTAATAAAGAAAGTAACCCTACGGGCACATTTAGAATATATGACTGAGAAAAAGACGGCATCGATGCCGTATAACCTCGCGAACAGCCGGCCACATAACCCCATACTTTGTTTTCGTCGGGACTAGTTACGTTACCTATTATATTATCCAAATATGGGACACATGTACTTGCCAATTGATTTTCTCTTCTTTTCTCGAAATCACAAACTAAGTTAGTAATGAGTCGTTTATCGCGAGGTACGCAGCGAAACGAACTGTCGACGCTTGGCGTCCGGCGATTCGGTCTCTGCGACTACGTTCTCTCGTACCTGAAATCGGGCATGAGATTCGACCGTGTTACATGCGTGTGATAGATGTCCCAATTAATGAGTCACTGAATTTATTGTTTTTTTGTTTTGTTTATTTTTTTAATTATATAGAATCTTATCCAAACCGATATGTAACGCCGGCGTCGAAAAGTCGGTTCGATTCGCTTTCGATTGGTCGTCTAGAAATCGATAAAATATAGTTTCATCGACTATTACTATCACAAATTATCGCAACTCTTTAGCTCTTCGGGTTAGAAAAGTGCCTTCATGACATGACTGACGCGGACTCGTTGGAGTAACTCGTCAATTTTACTACTAAAATTTGTTAATAGCGTACAATTTTCCAGTAATAAATGAATAGTTGAAGGCTGAATAGAATGCAAACGTCATTTTTCATTACCTATCAATTATATACCTAATATAGTGAAATATTCGACTTAGTGTCCGAATAGTGGGACCCGTTCGAGCATCCTATATATATACTATATACGTCCATACTTTTTATTTTTCGTGCTACTGATGATGATAGGCTTGGGCGAAACCGCCAACGAACGAACCATCGAGCGGTAAACAAACGAATACATCCTATATACATCTATAATTATTATTTTTCGTGCTACTGGATGATAGTCTTGGGCGAAATCGCCAAAAAATGAACCATCGAGAGGTAAACAAACGAATAAGCGCCTGAGCACGCAGTGACGGAGCGGTCCCGGTCGTCAGCCGAACTAAAAATTAAGAGCATGATAGACGGCGAACTAATTCGCATAGTTCATGAGAGAGATCGCTCTTCCGAACTAGTTCGTTCGCGAACTACACAATACTACTGCTTACGCGGTTTCGACACGTGGCATTTCGTTCGACAATCTATCCCATTGAGATCAATAAAAGCTGACTTCTTCGCGAGTTTGCAACACAGTGACTTTAAAAGTACAACAACTTAAAAAGTCAAAGGCTTCAACGATAGCTGCCCTCTGTACATCGTCGATATGGAGAGACAACAATTTTACGCCGTTTGGCTTTGTCTTTTCGCAACAGCCGGATCTTCTTCGCAACTGCGCCAAGCTGCGCCCAGTGATCTGAAACAATCGAGCAGAGGCTTTCCCGAACTGCGACTCGAAACTACCGAGGACTTGCTTGTGAAGGTAAGTTTCGCGACAAGGCGGGGAAAAAATAAACTTTTTATGGTCAAATTCACAAATGGTGGAAGATTGATGAAGATTATAAATTTCGAAAACAGGTAGACCAGCAGGAGGGGCCAGACGGTATATTCAAAACACGCGTTGCGAGATACGTCCCGAGGTCAGACAACGACCGAGGTCCACCCGCAGAATGGATGGCAGAGCAACAGAGGATCGCTCAGAACGAAAGAGACCGACTTCGCAGGGAACAACTGCAGCGAGAGCGTATGCTGGAAGTTCAGCGACAAACACATGCCCGATTGGCCGAAGAGGAACGAAACCGGCAGAGGGGCATTGTTGAGTTGCGTAATAGATATAACAATCCACTGAATTTAAATAACGGGCAGCGGTCTATGAAAGTCATGTAACATTGATATGCTACGTGGTACTCAAAGACGCAGTGCGTTGATGAGATTAACGATGGATCGGGATATACAAAAACAAGGAACTTCATCTGTTTTCCGAAAGTGTTACAATTATATACTATTTTCCGACTTGTTAAGAAAACAAAGGGATTCCACAATGATAGCAGTGTTTCTGCGTGCATTCACATTGATCCTTATCCAAGTTCATTGAGCCACGCAATATTTAAACAACTCAATTGACTTTTATCAGCTTTGTTTTCGTAATAATAGGAAAAAAACTGAAATATAATTTTTTCAGGGATTACTAATTAGCACATATAAGTACAAAATATTCTAGAAAAAATGTAAAATTCCGTTGGGACGAGAATAAATATTTGCAAAATATATAAAATCGCTGTTAATTTAAACAAAAACTATAATGTCTTTAGAATTAAGGTGGAACATCTACGTAGCTCACCGAGAGATGAGAGTCTTTGGATTCCTTTTTGAGAATAGTAAAAAACCAAATGGGATGTGGTTTGGATGCTTTATTCTACACTTGATTACGTATACAAAAAAAAACAGTTGATGAAAAAGAATGGCGACTCAGTCGTAGCTACGATAAGAGATTCTTAGGCGTTCTGCAGGAGGACGGAATACTTTAATGGATCAGCACTGGAAATTAAAAATAATTTCAATTACATTAGTTTTGCAACAGAAGTGCACACATTTATTAAAAAAATACGATTTTGCGCAAAATGGCATATTTAAAAAAAACGTTATTTCACTAAAAAATTGGCCTTAGTTTGTTAAGAAAAAACGAATTGTTGCGGAATCATAAAAATCAAGTGTACTTCTTTAGAGGATCTATCAAAGGAGCTACAGCTGAAATTTGAAGTCAATTGGAGAAAAAATCCCCGATTTCAAAATCGTGGTTTCGAGACAAACGCGTTTGAAGTTTCGCAACTCTTTTTCTCCATGAAATTTTTTAAATAGAGGCTTCATGATTCTTTTACCTTTATTCGGCTATCCCAGGGCCATAAAGCATCCCTTCTACCGATTTGGTATAATGGTTTTCGGGTATGATCCCTTTCGTTTATCATCCTTGTGATGATTATACATTATTTAAACCAATAAAAAAACGTTCAAACACTTTTTTCTACTTACATGTATGCCTTCATATTGTTTTAAATTCAGCACGAGTGTTTTTCAATCTCCCTCCCAATTTTATATTTCAGATCAGAGCATATTGTCGGCAGCCTGACATCTGAAGCATGCATGGACGACACACATTAGGTTGCTCTTACAAACTAGCCATTACTAATCAGTGGTTTGGCTCGAACATGTAGGATGCACTTAGATTGCGGACGCAATTTCAAGATTTTATATAGCGAGCGGAAGAGGTTTATTATTTCACATACTTAATAAATAAAACAAACTGTCGAGACGCTTTTTGATTAATAAAACGAATCTACGATATAGACCGACAGATAGGAATAAATTGGTTCAAATTTCTTTTCGTATACATTTCTCCTTCTTTGTGTTATAATTTTTTTTGTCATTATAGAATTTTCAATAATTGATCACTCCCGGTTTTATATTTATATGCATCTTTCCATAGCCAATGGTATCGAATTTTGATGCGTTCTTGGGTGGATACAATTCACCCAGCTGCTTTTGTGTTTCGTTCGTTTACGTTTTCTAGTTAGACATTTTTTATTCCGTTATAAGAGCTGTTGGAGTTCTTGGAGATATTTGCTAGTCTATTCACGTTTTCTCAATTTTTATTTATTTCTGAAGTCTTGGCTGAATGCTTCACCGATTGCGAAATATTAAAATTTGAATTACCTTTACTTGCATTTTGGTTAATAAGTACACTTCTCTCGGTGCGTCAATGGCTTCGACAATGCCGAGCGGATCAGGAAAATATCATTTTTAAAATATCGCAAATCATCTTGTTGACCAGGGAGACTAGAGAGAAGGAGTGGACATAGCATAGGCCCAAACGTAGTTCCAGCGTCTTAAAAAATCCGACTCGCAATAGTTCCAGATCGTGCCACTAGCAGCTCTCCTGACCATAACGTCTCAAATAATTATAATAGTCCAAACTTAACGCATGCGCACAAATAATAAAAGAATTTGATTTCGATGTGTATTTGTGCTCCACTTTGAGGCTCACTTTTAATATTATTGTGTTTTGTAATATTGAAAAAATCTTCGCGAAATTGTTTTCTTCAAAGCCCAAGGTAGAATTATTTTCAATATTGCTCCCAATCAATCGTCATTAGGGTTAGCCTTCAGTTTCTTTTTTCATGCACGTAGTTCAGTTCATGAGAAATATAACCTTTACGCTTCATTCTCCCTGGAGTAAGAAGCAAAAAATGGAGCATAATTTATAAGTTATTTTTCTTGCAAATATAACAGCAATTTTTTGACAAGTTCCTTTTTTTCTCCAGTGCAGTTACATTTACAAGCCACATAAAGAGTAATATTGTTTGCATAGGGCAATTTTTTTCAAACTTTCATTCGTATCGGTGAAAAAAATAAATCAACTGAATACCCTTTTCTGAAACATATTTCCAATCCATGACAGTCAAGGCTACATTTGTGTTCTGTTTTTTTTTTTCTTAGTCGGTTTATTTAGTTGGTTCACGGCTTAATTTCATTAATTATTAGTTGCCATTATGAGTTTGCAACAATGAGAGACAGCGAAATAGGGAAGGTAGACGCGAAACTTAGGTCCCCCACCACGACTGTGCTGTCAACAGCAACCGAGAGCACGCCAAGAGCACCAGACTAGTAGGCGAGCTAATCGATCGGACACAGACGATCGCAGCGCCTCCTTATTTGCTGCGTTTTTGCGGACGTTTCGTAAGCACTATGTGTCCACTCCTTACCTCTAGTCTCCGTGGAGTCGACAATCGATTTACATCTCTCTCGCACAGCCTGCATCACTCTATCGCAGCGACACTCGTGGTCATTAGGCGAAACGGCCGCAGCTTCAATCCTGCGACATACCCCCACCACCAGAGTTTCAAGACCTGTATGTAGGACTGTGACCTACCCCCACCACGGTCGTTTCCAGGCCTGTATGTAAGACCGTGGGCCCGAGACAACTCTGAGGTTGTCTCAGAGTGGGCCCGAGACAACGAGACAACTCTGACCAGCCCCCTGACACTGGCCCAAGGAGGTGACACTCGTGTATATATTCCCTTAACAATCGGCGGCCCCGTTCATGGAGACTAGAGTCTCCATGGCCCCGTTATTGACGCCACGGAAAGCAGCCCACTATGCCGCGCTAGTAGTCACTCGCGTTACTCCCATTCCGCAAACTGCCTCGTCGCATTATTTCATCATTTCTAACGTCTGCAACCTTGACATTTTCTTTGGTTTTCTCCGTTTTTTCGATATCTATTTTTGACTGGAAAGTGTCGAAATTTCAGAAGGTGTTCTGCAGTTTTTTGTAAAAACAAGTCGATTTGGTGTAAAAGACAAAGCGATTTAGAAAAAAAAAACACTTTCGGTGGTTTTCGTTTTTATATTTAACAATACATGCGTGCCTCGTTCGTAGATGCACGTCGGGTTTGTAATGTTTTTGGAAGAGCGATTTGAGGCTCATCGCAATTCAGCACAGATTTTCGATTCCATATTGGACAATATTCATCAGCACGAAAAACTCTCTTTTCCGTGTTAAGGAACACGCCGATGTTCTTTTACACGTAATTTAATGTTACGTAACGATGCGAATGCAGCAATATTCTGCACGTCTCAACGTTGAGCGAAAAAATTTAATCTGTATACGAAAAAATGATCAAAGTATTGTTTGACGTAATGAAAAATGAATTTTAAATTAAATAATTGTTATTTGTTTATATCCAATCAATATTTTATAATACATTAATACTTTAATATGTATAAATATCCTATCCCTTTCCTTGTACAAATGTACTCTGAAATTCTAATATATTGATAATGAATAATCCAAATACGTCGTATGCGTCGAATGCAGACGCTACGCGACCGGAGTGGGAGTAACGCGGGTGACCACTAGCGCCCCTTGTGGAGAGGGTCAATAAGCGGGACATGATATTCGCGGAGTGTAACGACCATGCACTGGCCTACTATTCCTATACGATAGACGAACAAGAGTTTTGTCCCAGCTTTTTAGTTTTTGAAATCGCCAGTGCCTAGCGTTGGCTGTTTTGTGGCCGCTTTCGGCTCTAAATACACCGATCAACTGAACGATTTAATACTGCAAAACAATGGAAAATCGCTGTGGAACGCACAGAAATTATAATTCTAATCCATCATACACGCGAATGATGATTTTCATAAAGATATCTACAAAAGACTTTTATTCGTGTAAAATATTCGAAACACCGGTGCAACATAAATTTATGCGCATCCCGCTCACATGACTACTAGCGCCGCAGTGCGGCAATGACATTTTGCGAACAAGATTTATTTACCAGTGTCAGGGGGCTGGTATAGACCTTGTAGCGGTTATGCAACTGGCCGCAGCGCGGCTAACCATCGTTCCAACGTTTCTCATAAGTGATGGAAGAGTTACAGTTGGTCTGTTCGTTTTAGCTACACTTTTACCAGATACAGTAATGGAAAGTCCACCAGGGGGGTTGGCACCTCCTATCCCTTACCGTACTCAAAAATGCTACGGTTTTGACCGCATTATTTACAATCAGTTCTAACTATTCCCGTGGTGCTAGTAGGTTATTTACAATATTCTTATTGCGCAGGCGCGAGGCCCGCACGGCGTACCTATCTAGCCCGCGCCGAATATGACTATTTTGACATTCGGAGTTTAAGGACATGGGTCACACGTCCGGTCGGTAAAAATCCTAGATCCAAGTTCTCTCTCAGACGAATCACATTTCGGGCAAACGGAGAGAAAGACGTTGTTCGTTGTTCAACAAAGCGGAAGGTGCGTTTTTTATTGTTTCCAACAAATCAACCATTTACGAGAACTGGGAATCTGAAAATCAGCTATCTCTCTCGCTCTCGTGGCCGCTCGGTCGGTGGGACACATCGCCTTAAGCCGCGGTGCGGGTTGATTAAAATTACCAAAATTACTTACGCTCGTGCGCTAATACCTCAGGGTACCCGCGTAATTCTGAAAAGGTGCATTTTTCACCATACCAGCCGAACCCCGTATTCGACGCTATGGAAAGTCTTTGAGTTATATGGGTGCGTGTGTGTATATATACATAGACCGTACGCGCGCGTCGGGATGTAGGAGAACAACTAGCGCCACGAGTGGCAGAGTCGGACACTACAAACAGCAGACAATTCGCGTAAGAAAAATTCCAAAAGATGCCAGCCCCCGAAGTCCACAGAGTGTGTTAGAAGTGTAGAAAATTGTAGCTAAAACAAAAAGACCCAATATGTACCATGGGTCTGTTCGTTTTTGCAATACTTTCTACACTTCTACCAGATATACTGATAGAAAGTCGACAGAAGGTGTAAGAAGTGTAGCTCAAACGATCAGACCCCATGTGTCCCTATAGATCCTTACACCCAGCGCGTCTAGGGCAGGGTACAGTGACAAACCCCTACCCAGGGAGACTCTCCCTGCCCCTACCGATAAATCTGTCACGGTACCCGAATCGCAAACATCGTTTTCTTGGCTTCCTTACTCCAGAACCTGAGACCCTACAGAACCTGAGTAACAACAAGCAACGTCAGGGATCAACACAAGCACAAAATCCTTACAATCAGGTATATCAATTACCGGCAAGGGAGACCAATATTCCTTATCAGAGGAGTGTGTAATATACTGGAATAGACGTCAAATTCGTCCAAGTTATCGACTAACGATAAGTGTTCGTTTTCTTTAGCGTCTTCTAGAAGATTGTTCCTTGCAATGCTAGATTCCTCCCTTATCTTCGGTTTTCATGGAACATCTAGGGCCTTTGTCGAGGGAACTGCAGCCTTTGACTACCCAGATCGACCCAGATACACAAGCGTACGATTCCCCTAGGGCACTCCACGGCGTGAAGTCACCGTACCATTACCGTACTGTCACGGCGTACTATGTCACGGCGTAATGTTACCGTACCGGTACGCCGTGCGATTCGAGCGAATCGTACACGAGCAGTACGGCGTAATGTCACCGTACCAATACGCCGTGCGATTCGAGCGAATCGTACACGAGCACTACGGCGTACTGTTACCGTACCGGTACGGTACTATTACGCCGTACGATTCGAGCGAATCGTACATGAACGGTATGGCGTATTACATATTTATAAATACGTATGCAAGAGAAAGTGTTTTTGTAAGGATAATATTCTGTCATATAATTCCTTGAAAAATTATATATAAATATGCCATCTGTAACAGTTATTAAATAGGCACGGGAGGATAGCTTATTCCACCATCTTCCGTCTGCCTCTCGCGTTACGGCTCTGTAGAAAGCGCGCAAAAGCCGCATTCGCATTCACACTACGAAACATTCCGTAAATTACTAAATCACTTTATGCGTGCTTATTGCTCGATTAGATTTTGCTCCATTTCTATGGCATTGTATTGTTTTTTTTAAACACATTTCAGGGGCCGTTTACCGTTCATTCGATTTTTCTTCGACAACAAAACATTCTTTTTCATCCTTTTCTTGCTCATAGAGGCTCGTCTCTTCCGAATTCGGTTTCTTTTCGGTTGCAATTGTTTTCTTATCGTAGTTTCCCTAAATTCGGTAGGTATGTTTCTGCTCTCGAATAGACCAAGTCGTAAGCCTTACGATGCAATTTTGCATCGTAGCGCTGGATTTTACCCCACCCCTAACCACTGTAGCCCCGGAAAAGCCCTCATCCGAATATTTTCCATCTGTTTCCCAATGATCAATGCCACACGTGTATATTTTGCATTTAATACCTGAAAAATCCCGAGCAATGCCGCAATTAATACCTCTCGTCTAAAGCAGTGCAAAAATATACGAGCGACTTCTTCTCCGTCTCTTTCATTCGAATCGCATATCAACAAATGAATCTTGAGTTAAAAGCACAATGGTAAAACCCACGAGAATTGAATTTTCTCCCAAATTTAATGATTCCACGCGTTCAGGATCTTCCACGTTGAAATTAACCAAAACTTTTACAAAAAAAACGAGTTCGTTGTGAAAAAAAGATTTTTTTTATCATAAAATGAATTTCCAGCTAAAATTTTCAATTTCAGACTTCATCTTCACAGAAAAAGAATTTGGACACACTCTGTTTTAGATAAATAAATGCGTCTCAATGGACAATTCATTAGGGAGAAGAAAAATGTTTTTTTGATGTGGCTGAGAATCCCAATTTCTTATTAATTAAATCTACAAGTAATAAAATCATAAACAAATAATATAAATAATAAATATTCCTTACATTTATATTAGATATTTTTCATTTTCTTCGGATTGGCCAAAATGGAACACAGACGTTTATAATTAAAATGATTTTGAAGATAATTTTTTACTCAATTTTTATATTTTACTAAATTTACTATACAGTCTCTCTTATTTATGTTATTGTTTACTACTAACTGTTTTTAATATTATACTTTCAACTTCGATTAAAAGTTTTCGCTTTAATATCATTATAATTATTATTAGTATTAGAAGATATAGACAATTGAGGAGGTCATATTTTTCAGGTCCATTTTTTGTCGCATATGCGCAATGACCTTCGACATATGCCGATATATATATATATATATATATATATATATATATATATATATATATATATATTATTGTAGATAATGTGTATTTTTTGTAGTCGATCCCGCAATCTACTTTTGGGCCGAGATATTCGAGAAATCGGAGAACGAGGTGCCCTGAGAGGAGGAGCTCGTGAACAAATTGGAGTCGTGCGACTTGGATTTTACCAATTTTAATTCGGACGACGATGTGGCCGTGCTGCCTCCCGTGAACGTGGCGAACGGAGTGCCACCACTGCTAAGACAAGATCCCGACAATTCTCACGTTGCTCGCACCAATACCGTCATGCTCAAACTCGAGACCGACAATCTTCATATAATGGAGACTAGAACGAGAATACCGAAACGCGTGGCACAATTATATTGTGCCACCGCCGATGTGTGGCGGATGGCGGCAGTTGAAATAAAGCGAAAATTTCCGAAAATGTAGTGCCCAATTGTTAACGTTATAAAAATAATAAATTGTCGCAATCGGCTTTCTTTTCCAAAGTATAACGAAGTTTCGCTGTGGAAAAGAAAGCAAAAATTTCTGAAAATCTAATGTGCAATTGTAAAAGTAATAAAAAATAAGAAATTGTCCCAATTCACTTTGTTTCTCAAATCAAAACGCATTTTCGCTTTGGAAAACAAAGCAAAAGTTTCTAAAAATCCAATTCACAATTGTTAAAGTAATGAAAATACAATTTGTTAAAATTACGACAATCAAGAGTTGTTAAAAACTATACAAATTTAAAAAACCACAAGATTAAAAAATAGTAGAAACCGAAAAAAAAGCAAAAATCGTAAATTCGCCTTGTTTTGAAAATTACAAAAAATGTAATGCGCATTCGTCAAAGTTATTAAAATAAAGAATTGTCGCAATTCGCTTCGTTTTCTAATACAAAACGAATTTTCGCTTTGGAAAACAAAGCGAATATTTATGGAATTCAATGTTCAGTGGCAAAAGTTATAGAAACGAAAAATTGTTAAAATTGCGACAATATAAAATTGTTGAAAATTGTATAAATTTTAAAAACCAAAAAAATGATTAAATTGTCTAAACGAAATTGTAAGCAATCTGTAAGAAATTGTTGTAAATTGTAAGAAACTTTCGTCAATTGTGAGAAATATTTACAAATTGTAAGAAATTTTCGTAAAACGTAAGAAAATTTTGTTAATTGTAAAACAATTCTAAAAATTGTAAAATATTTCCGTACATTCTAAGAAATTTTCGTAAAGCGTAAGAAAATTTTGTTAATTGTAAAAAAATTCTAAAAATTGTAAAATATTTCCGTATATTCTAAGAAATTTTCGTACATTGTTAGAAATGTATTTAAATTGTAAATTTTTTTAGACTGTAAGAAATGTTTATAAATTGCAAAAAAAATCGAATATTGTCAAAATTTCAGTAAATTGTGAGGAATTTTTGTAAATTGTAAGAAATTTTCGTATACGCTAAGATTTTTGTTAATTCTCGGAAATTTTGGTAAATTGTAAGAAATGTTTGTAAATTGCAAAAAAATCTTGTAAAATGTAAGAAAATTACATCAATTGTACAAAATTTTCGTAAACGGTAAGAAATTTTTGTAAATTGTAAAAAAAAGTTGTAAATTCTAAGCAATGTTTGTAAATTGTATAATAATTACAAAAAATATAAAATATTTCCGTGAATTATAAGAAATTTTTATAAATTGTAAGAAAAATTCAAAAATTGTACGACTCTTCCGTAAATTTAAGAAATTTTCGTAAGTTCTAATAAGTTTTTGTAAATTGTAAGAAATTTTTGTGAATTGTAAGAAAAAATCGAATATTGCAAAAAGGCTTCGTACATTGTAAGGGATTTTTGTAAACTGTAAGAAATGTTTGTCAATTGTAAGCAAATTTCGTCGATTGCAAACATTTTCGTAAATTGTAAAAAGAATTTGTACATTCTAAGCAATCTTTGTAAATTGTAAAAAAAAATTGTATATTATAAAAAGATTTTGTAAATTGTGAACGATGTTTGCAAAGGAAACGGAAATAAATCAATAATTGAAAAACAATTTCCCTTTTTATTTACTATATATATACACACACACACACATACATGCAAAGAAAAAAAAGCGGTCCGTTCATGTATGGTACTACAGTGGTACGGTGTGAGTATTTTGAGCCTAACGAGAGGTTATTTTAACCGTACTATGAACGTACGGAGCTCGTTTTGAACGGATACAATAGCTTCACTATACCGGTACCGGGAGCGTACGTTAACAGCACGGTAACGTCACGGTACTGGCACATTCACCGTACGCTGTACCACACGCCGTACTACTCCTGTACCGTACACGAGCAGTACGCCGTACTACTCGCGTACGATACGGTGTGAGCTCACCGTACTGGTACATCCACTGTACGCCGTACTGTACGCTGTACTGTTACGGTACCGTTACCGTACGCACGTACGTGGAGGTCAGGGTGACGTTACGGCGTACTCCACCAGAGCAGTACACGAGCGGTACGTGTCTATCTGGGACGAAATGATACCTCATCGCGGTCGGTATGCTAGAACAATTATAGATACCCAACAATCTCTGAAACGGCTCTCCAGATGCCGTCAAAACTTTGCCAAACGACGTCAAATAGATAGACAAACAGCGTCTGCCCCTCAAACTTTCTGAATTTGAGAAAAAAAACGTAGATTGGCTTATCATCAGCTGAGCTACGTTTTTTTCTCTCAAATTCAGAAAATTTTCGGGGCAGAGAGCCGTTCGTCTATCTATTTGACGTCGTTTGGCAAAGTTTTGACAGGATCTGAAGAGCCGTTTCAGAGATTGTGGGGTCTTAAGGCTGCCATTTCATAGGCGGCGAAAATTAGCTGCGTTTTAGTAATATACTAGCATCGGTTTATTTGCCAAGCTAGTAACAACTAGTGAGCTACTAAAACGCTGCTGCTTTCGGATGCCCATGCAATGCTAGCTGAGAGTGTTGAACTGCAAAAGGTTGCAAAGGATTTTGATTGAAGTATATGTGCTTTAACGATTACAAACGCCTTTTTTGCCTCGGATGCTGTAATGTTTCCAAGAAGTCAAAGTGAAGAACTTCAGAACATAGCTCGACATTTTTGTTGATCATTCAGACGCGTGGGGCAAATAATCCAAAGCCTTTTAACATTCAGTGTCACCACCCCGATTTGGTACTACTCCGGTCGCTATAATTTCCTAAGATTGTTTCCTGGGCACTACTCAAGAATTTACGGGATGTACGTAACATGCTATGTAACGCGCTTGGGACTACTGTATTCGTTGCGTGGCGCTGATAATGCTTTACAGCTGCCACATTTACCTTCTCAGAAATGATGTTTTTTAGGCTGTTGAACTCGCTGGCAAATAAAAAGGAAAGAAACGGCATGAGACGATACCCCCTGCATGTACGTAATATGTAAACATCTACACGGTTCAGATTAGCAGATAAACGAAAGTAACTATAAGTGAAGTGCGATGTATGCCAAACTTCAAAATAATTGAAATCAGATATTTTGACGCTGGCAAAAATGAATATAATTTCATCAATAATTTTTTTTTAAACTTCAATAAATAAAAGTATAAGTCTACATTAGATCTTAGATTATTTATGCGTCAGTCCTGTCAACCCCATTTATGTACTAACCGAGTACTTATTTTTATTGTCAACGCCGAGCTGAGGGGCTAGTGGCGCAAAATAAAGAATCTTCAAAACTTCAGTGAAAGTGATTTTTTTATTTATTTATTGAAGGCTGTGAAAGATTCAGCTATTCGGTTGATATAGTTATTTTTTCGTTACTGTTACATAGCTTTCCTAACTCCTCATTTGCATAAGTATACGTCAAACGAAAAAAAGTGATGACTTATAGTGTCGTCGCTCCGGGTGAGATGTTTATTTTGCGACTAGTTTGTAAACAGATCACCTGGAATATTTGCGTGCGATTGACGTAATTGATGTCCTCAAACGGTCCTCAAGGAGAAAGATTTATACCCACTTTCATGAGAGTCGGTCGATTAGTTTTTTAGCTATACGTCACGCCAGTTTTGAATAAGCAGTTTACAAAACCGTGCTATACCTCCGCTCCATTTTTTAAGATTCATTTAGAATAATACCATGTCACCGCCATGAGTATCAATAATACATACCTTAAGTGTCAAAATGAGTGAAAAAATCGTTCTTTCAAAAAAATCATGAAAATCTGCAATTATTTTCTGCTATACTGTGAAAATCCCGTACCAAATGAAATTATGATTTATGTCTGCCTACAGGTTTTCGAAGCGTGAGCTTTCCTTTGATCAATAAATAAATAAATTAAAATAGGAAGTCCTAACTATAAGACCTAAAACGAACTAAAACAAATAGCAAAAATAACACCGGAAGTCCTCCGGAAGCATGAACACGTATTCACTTTGTACTTCGAACAATCGAAATTTCGTATAATATCCGCCCTCTGTACATCATCAATAGGGAGAGACAATCATCTTTTGCTTGCGTTATAGATCGCTAAATAAGATTTTTTTAAAAAGTTTGCGGATATTTGTAGCCAAATCGGCCAAAGCAAATTTGGGAAGTAACAAAATTTCGTCTTCGTTGTACTCCAACGATGCAAACTTCAAGGCCATGAACCTTTTCTTTTAATTATACCACAGCATTTCTACCTCTCTATTTTCGGAAAAAGCATTGAGAGGTAAAAAAGTGATAATTAACGAGGTATTCGCTGCTAGTAGAAATGTTTATTTTAGAACGTTTGTCAACAAATAACTTGGAATACGCATGTGCCATTGACGCAACTGATAAACTTCTATGGGTCTGAACAGCGTGAAGTTCCGTGTTTGTATGCTGTACTCGACGTTGAAGTTCTGCGAAGAATTTAAGGAGTTCGATTACATAGGCCACTTTAAAAATGCGTTCATTTAGACAATCTGTGGACTGAAAATTGTAAAACATAATTTGTTTATTCTTAGCCACACAATAGTTTAGGCTCTTGATGAGATCTTTCATGACGGGGCTATACCAGTGTGACGCTTTCAAAAAAATCCATTTTTTTGCATTTTTCGACAGTTTATACTTTCAAGAATATCCTGTAAAAATTTCAAGGCCGTATCTCCAATACTGCCCGAATGGCAGCCTTCTAAGGAGCAACCGCTCGTAGGTATAAAATCGATAATTAGTTCTTTAAACGTGTGCTTCCCGAAATGAGACTTTTCAAATCTACTGAGATTGTAACTCCAAGAGCAATTATCCGATTGACTTGAAATTTGAACTGAGTACTCTTGAATATATTTACTCTAGAATGACGTAGGATATTTTTGATTGGATGAAAATTGACGATTTGGCATTGAAAAAAAGCGACCATTTTATAGGCAAGAAAACAGACTTTTTTCATAATTACGCCATTTTGTTAGATTTTGATACTTTTCGAAAATCCTATGCCATTGTACAGGAAATACCTTCCAGTTTGACGACATTTTTTCCTTTTTTGTTTTCGGCCCCTCAATCGCCCGGAATCATGTCAGCAGTGGGGGAACTTTTTTTTGTCGCCTCCGAAGGCAGCGCATCAGTCGCTTGGATCACAATATTTTTTTATGAAAAAATTATGTAATATAGGTCAAATCGAGCCAAATATATTCTTAATTTTCCGAAACATTGAATTGAGTACTTATCTTCCACCAAATTGTCGAAAATCATCCAAATTTTCAGCGTTCACACTGGGATAGCCCCTTAAACCTCCGCGGACACATAGGGTCCACGGGACCCCACGCACGACTTTAAGCCGAAATTACTATAAATTGTAGACGGCCAAGGGGGCAAGCCTGCCTTGTGAGGGTGCTTTGGCGTGTCCTTTGCAAGTACCGATTAGGGGCGGACGATTCACGACAGCAATTTCGTCGTGGTAGTCTATACAAAAAAAGAATCGGGCGGACGCTGGGGTCGTTTTGACCCCACGTGGCCTGCATGTATATTTTTTTGTATGAAGCGGTATTTTTTTCTACGTGGGATCATTCTACGTAATGTAAGTATGCATATGCGAACGGTAAAAAATGTTTCTATTAAGTTTATATGAATTACTCCGAAATGCGAATTCTTTGCGACGTCCATCGACGTCATTTAAAGCTCATTACCTGGAAAACCATGAAACCATTTAGAATGTGCGACAAGCACAGAGTTTTCATCTGTGTCGACTGTGGGGGACAAAATCGATTTGTTTACGATTTCTTAATATTTTGTATTATTTAATATATATTTTTTTTATATTCATATTTTTATATTCATATTTTTATATTGGGTGCAGGTCCGAAAACCCCATAACTTGCTTAATTTGGAATTTCGTGTACCCATGTATTTTGACTCGCTGATTACGAATATCATAGTGAAAATACGCGCAAATTTGATTTTCAAGGTCAACGGTCACGAAAACGGATTTTTTAACAGTTTTTCTGTTTTATTATAGTGAATATCCATTTTAGAGAAAAATGTTTCCCATAAAAGTTATAGCCTATGAAAATATTGATCTTTTATGTTCCATACAGTTTTGATTTAAAACCATTCCGTTTCGAGAAAAATGGCATAATGGTCCAATAAGTGAAAATTGCTTAGCTCCATTAGTTTTTATATTATGGACTTACGCACTTTACCGCGGGAAGGTTGGAGTCTAATCTTAAGTGCACGTTTTTATTTGCTCTTTTGTTTTTTTATTTTTTTAAATTTTATTTTAGTTTCTTTTTGTATTATACACTATTTTTGCATTCTTTGTGTTTCAGTTAATTTTAAAGTGCATGTTTTTTTCGCTTTTTTGTTTTTTTATTAACTTTTTTTCTTTTATTTTAGTTTCTTTTTTGTATGATATACTATTTTTGCATTGTTTGGGTTTGTTCGGGTTTGGTTTTTTTTCGTTGGGTTTGCTTGGGCTTTTTATTTAATTTTGTTTTTGGTTTACTTTGGGTTGTTTGGACTTTTTAGTTTAGATTTGTGTTTGGATTTTTTTGATGGTTTTGTTTCACTATAAATGTGGTTTTTTTCTTTGGGTTTGTGTGGGCTAATGAACATTATCTATATTCTTGGTGTTACCGATCCGTTACTATAGATAAGTAGATAATATCGAACCTAATGAAGCTAAGCAATTTTCACTTATTGAACCATTATGTGATTTTTCTCAAAATGGAATAGTTTTAGACAAAAATTGTAGTGAAAACACAAAAGATCAAGACTTTCATAGGCTACAACTTTTGTAGGGAATGTTTTTCTCTAAAATGAATATTTACTAAAATAAAACAGAACAACTGTAAAAAAATGAGTTTTCGTGAGTGTTGACCTTGAAAATCAAATTCGCGGGTATTTTCAATATGATATTCGTTATCAGCGAGTTAAAATACATAGGTACACGAAATTCCAAATCAATCAGAGGCATGGGCTTTTCGGAACTGTATCCTTTATATTCATATTCATATTATTGTGTTTACACTATGATCTCATAATTTTCCACGCCGCTGTTTCGAATAAATTGGTCATTTTTCACGATTATCGTTCTTTTTTACTCCGAAATGGGTCCTCTCCAAATATCCAAATAAATACCTTCTTTGAAACGCCCACTATGAAGCTATTTTTTTGGCCTCAAGGCGTTACCCCCACTTGTAGCGCAAAAAAGGCCTTTTTCATGAATTTTCTAAAAGAAAACAACAAAACTTTTCTAATCGATCAATATACCATCTTAAAGAACACATCTTGAAGAACTTTCAGTAATTTTTTTGTTGAAAAATATTACATTGTTTAGTGGCAAATGGCCGTCAATGAAATAATGTTTTTATATACACGGTTTGCGGTGACCAACATTGCGGCGAAGTGGATCTGAAAAAAAAATGCGGATGGATTTAGTCAAATATAAGTAGAGACTAGTCTTTAATCGAAGGATTTTAAGAAAATATTCATCTTTCACAAAATGGCGGACAGTCAAAGTTAATGGTTCGATTTTAACGAAAAAAACGGCCGTTTTTTGGCTATTAAACGGCCATTTTTTTCGAAAAAAAAATCGAGTGATTAAGGACTACATTTTTATGTATTAAATAAGCCTGCAAAATTTCAAGAAGATCGGTTCATTAGTGTTCGAGTAATCTTGGTCACCGACTACAGATATGCCATTTTGAGAAAAGGCGTATTCTCAGATTCAGGACATATTCTCAGATACTTATACTTCAAAAAAATGCAGTAAAAAAAATCGATTTTTTCAAAATCGCACGTGGCGGTGACCCCTCAAACCATCATATCTAAAGAGTATCATCACCCTAATTTTTTTAAATTGAAAATGGCAACAGCTACGATTTTTTGGGTTAAAAATGGCTTTTTTCGCGCATTGATCCCTTGCTGATCTATTCCCGCGATTTTAAATGTCGATTACAATATTATACTGAGAATGCCACATTGCAGAAGGTTGAAACCAACACCCTGAATTTTTATACGCCATTCGGAAGAATGGAAACAGCGTGGCAATGGTGTAAATATATCTGGGGTCACACGGACCCCCTGTGTTCACGAAGTTACAGGCCGAGGGTATGACCTCAAAGGGTTGATGGGGTGAAATATAAATATTATAAGGTGTCGAAACTGTGCGGCGTGGCGTGTTTTTTCTCTTCTGCGAAAGACCTGCAAAAATACATAGGGGCGACCCTTTATGCCTTCAATTAATATCAAAAGTACACGATGTATTACGAGAGAGATAGTAATAGCGGATCTAACGGCCGAGCTAAAGAGAAGATCGGAAATGTGAGGCATCGCATTACCGATGAGACACGTGGATAACGAATATAAATTGAATTCACGAGGTGAGAGAGGATAGTATAGCAATAACGCTTTAAAAGAATGATGTGAATTAAATAAACGTTGTACGCAGAATGTAGATGACGATTAGTGTGTATATACATCTAGTATCAAAAGAAAATACCATCGCAAAGAACAATTGAAGCATTTGAGTAAAGGAAAACTTCTGACGATATACGCAGGTGTGGTAGACGGGGAGGGGTTATTTTTTAATCTCCTCAGCTATGCGGCATCTGTATAAAAGGTAGACGATACTGGTAAATTTGGCAACCGTAAAGAGTCTGAGTTTGAGAAATACCCCACGATCTCCGCAAGTTACAGTATCATCATTATGAAATCATGCCTTTCCGTTGCCGTTTGCCTTTTGCTGGTGGGAATCGTCGGGGCTTACTCCGAGATGCGGATCGATGGAAAACACGAGATTGGAAGTAGGCCGGCAATAAATGGTAACAAATTTGGATTCGGGCAACAGGTATGTTATTTTCACACCCGCAAGAGGAAAAAGCTTGCGGGCACCTTTCATGTACACATACATGACTGAAATATTTCAGAAACGATTAATTCACACGTTGTTATATTATGCACAGTGACTTCGCAATATTCGTAGTTGAAATATTGATGCAATACGACGGAAACGTAAAAATGTTCGCCTTACATCTAGAACATTGGAAATTGATATTGGAAAAATGGAAACTGGAAAACTGAGCCCAAAAAGATTTATTTTATACATATCTTGTCATAGAAAATTATATATTTTCCACGTGAGATGTACATACGTTTACATTTTTGACAAGTTTTGACAAGTACTCAACCAACGTGTTGGGTGAGAAAAAGTCCATGGTATGGCGAAAAGAAGGTAGTAAAATGCCCTTTAGTTTATTGACACCGAAGTCATATTGTTAACATAACTGTAAGCTAAAATTATATCTAATTTGGGTGTTTCGATTATCAATAGATAATCCTTATCAAAGGATAATAATCCTCGAAGTAGTTATTGACTATAGCAAAAGGTTCGAGAATTAAAATAAGGTTGATTCAGTGCTGTAACAAAATTAGCGCACAAATAGTTCAGTTGTACACTGTACATTAGGTTTTCTTCGGTCCAAACTTCTGTTATTCTATTCGTTTGTACGATTCGTGTGATTGAGGCGGAACATACATTTAGACAGGGGAAAATTGAGCAAACTTGAGCGATTTTTTAAACTAAGAAATAATTATTCTACACTTATGAAGCTGTAGGAAAATATTCGCCATATATAGATCTATCGTTCAAAGAAGAAAAATGAGATCGATTTTTTTATCCATGTAAATGTATATTCCGCTTGAACTTTAACGTTTGTCGAGAATGATTTGTTGGAAGACCTCATGAAATGTACTTTTAAAAACTATGCTTATGCTTATTCAGAGCGAAGACGTAAAACATTTGCAGTTGGAGCCACCACGGCTTGGTAGTTTTTAGAACTACGTGTCTCATAATCGGTTACATGAGTATACTACTTGCAATTGGTTGTTGCATTGCAAAAATAGGATATCAGTTTAACACTTCTTCCTGTAGTTCACCATCTGTTCTTGTGAGAGTCACCTTACAATGCATATAGCAGGTCGTATCATATAATGATCCGAATCACTATTTTATGGTACAAAACTATTGCGATACGCCAAAAATCCATTCAAGCAGTCTTATATTATCAAAAAAAAGATCTGTGCAAAATTTTACTTTCGTCTGTTATGTCATGCCTGCGGTAACGATGCCACTCGCACTCGATAGCATAGGCAGATGGGTTGTAGGTTTCCATCTGTGGGCGAAATATTTTCTTCGCAATAAATCATTACGTCACGCTTATGTACATTGCGAGTTCACGAAAACGCTTGTTTTCGTTCTACAATACCTAATACCCCCTATGCTTCGTAATGCAGTCAATAGAGTAATAAAACATGTCAATGTTTTTAAGAAGAATAAAACCAGCGCCAATCGCCTTTACGAGTTTCATATGACCAAAAGCCTTGGACATCCACAGAGGATGTAATTTTTTAAACAATAGACGCAAAACTAGAAATATTATACTGCAACCTGCAATGTTACTGCAAGTGTAGCAATGCTTTATAAATATGCTCTGCGATCAACTGTAGAATAGTGGAGAAACAAGTAAACTAATAGGGACACACTTGTGGTTCCAGCAGCGGGATTCTGTCCATGACTATCGATAGCTAGCGACGTCGTTAGCTATCGACAGTTTTCGCTTGTAGTATCGATGCGTGCGATTCTGTACGAAGCAGTTAACAAGACTTGTCGTTGCAGCAGCTGGTATCGATAATCGTTAACATTTTTCCGAAAAGTGGCAACAGCGCGGAACGTAGCCAACATAATACTAGTTATTTTGCCAGGGGAAATGCCTAAGATGAAGTATTTAAAATCTGTGTTTCTATCTATGTATATTGTCTGGTCCACGAATTTGACAAAAATGTTCAGCATTATATCCGACACCGTCTTTGTTCTTTGATCGGGATTTGATTGATCGGGCAATGTCGTGATTGAAAAAATATGATACATGGCCATAGAAAGAGATGTGAATAATGAAAGAATAATGAAACATGTTATTTAGATTCAAAGAAATCGAGGGGTTCACGGGTGACGGAAGCACAAATTCGTGCAATGCTCGATTATATCGAATTAAACCGTAGTCTGGCCACGGGAAAATTTCCTGGTATGAATGGGAGAGATGAGTTGAGAAAAAAGTGGACTGACTTAACGGATCACCTTAACACGATGAGCGGTGCAAAGAAAAGTACCTTACAATCGCAAGTTGTATGTATGCTTTGTGTATAAATTGTGCGTTTGAGTCTTCATTTTGTAGAAAACCTTTATCAATTTACCTGTTATCATATTATGCTTTTTTTGTGCAAGCATGGAGAGATTTGAAGAGCCGCCCATCAATCAAAATTCGGAATTTAAGAAATGACAGAGCTGCGACAGGGAATAAACAAATAACCACGGAGGAACTAACAACAATAGACGAACGAATTGTTGGTGTGATCGGAAGGACCTACGTCAAGGGAAGTGAAGACTGTCCCGACAGCACAGCGGAAGAACAAGTAAATTTAATAATTATGTGATTTTACACTTGTAGCCTTGCTGACTAACGAAATAATAATTTAAATACACCGAACATGCATTATACAAAACGAGCTATCGATTGATCAATATGAATAAAAGTAACAAAATGTCTACAGGAATTACTTGATCGCCTTGCGGATGGCGACGATACAGCATTACTCGAGCGACCAACAACACTCACTATGGTTCCAAACAGCAGAAGCACCGAGGGCAGTGATCTAGATGGGATCAACAGTTCAGGTTGATATTATGTTTGAATCAAGACAACGTATAATAATTCTATGCACCGAATATTTATTTTATCAATTGTAAAGATTTACAGGATATAATGGTTGATAGGGAGTCAAGCGTATTGGACAATGAAGTTTCGGCCGGAATAAAGCCCCGTCCCGTCGACGTTTCGCGCGATCAGCAACCAGCAAAAGCGCAAACAATTCGGGCAGAACGATCGCGTACGTATATACATCAATTAGATAAGTTGTTAATGATTATACTCTTTATGCAATGAAATACCTAACTTTATTTACAAATGAATAATTCAGTACATGAAATACAATAGGTAATCGAACGAGGCTCAGTGCACAGCTTGATGGCTCTAGGAAAGAGTTTATGCAAATCGCCCTCAAACAGGGAAACGCAATGGAGGTATGAATATAGTATCAATATAATTTCATCAATATAAAAGTAATCTTAGTTTTTAACATTTAGATGTAATTACTAACAGGTCATAGTTGATGCTATGAAAATGCAAGCGCAAGCATCCCTCGTTGCTGCCGATGCAGCTCGGCAACAAGCTGCTAATGATGCTGCTAGAGTAGCAGTGTTCAAGCAGCTGATTGATGTTTTGGCACAACTTCTGCCACAGTTCGCCCAATAAGAAAATATTAGTTTATAATGTTTTATATGAAAGGTATAATAATATAATATATTTTTGTGATTGTTGAAAATACAACGTGTTGCATACTGACAATGCTCGTCATATTCATTACATTTTAATTTCATGATTGGATTATTCCGAACCCAGTAATTGATATGCACAATTTAACGGTAATTCTTTGGTGTACAGTCCAATTGAAAGTCGCAGGATCATTATTATTGGGCGAATCAAACGCCATGTCGCTGCAGTATCATTCGGTTTTGAATGCGGCGTGCTACAGCAAGGGGTCGAAGATTTTCTAATCCGTCGTTTTGGGGGTAATCCTCCACCAAGTTGTTGTCTACCATTTCGGCTTCATCAATCATTTCCATTTGTATTCCATTTTGAATACGCATATTATGTAAAACTGCGCACGCATTCGCGAATTTTTCTGCCATACCGGGCTCGTACTGCAAGACTCTGTGTTTTGACAGGCACCTCCATGTCGGTTTCATTACCCCAAAGAGACGTTCAACACAATTTCTCGCACTACAGAGATCCTGATTGTACATAAACCTTGGTGTTCCGATAGGTTCGTTTGGTAGTGGAGTTATCAGCCATGGTTCAAGGGCGTATCCTTGATCACCTGTAATTAAAGATATCGGCAGAAGAAGTATAATAATTAAACATGCTTAAAATATTTATGCTGCATAGAAACCAACCAATGAGGAATGTCCCACGTTCACCACTATTGTAACGTTGCTCCATTATTCGGCGTGCTGGGGACGCGATCCAAATGTACGAATCGTTTCTCGATCCAGGATACCTCGCATTCACATTGAGTATTTTTAGATTCACATCGCAAATCTGAAATTAGTATAAACATGTTTTACGCAATATTACAATATTTTTTCAATCATGGTGTTTACCATTTGCACGTTGAGCGAGTGATACCCTTTATGGTTAACGTATCCTTCTTCGTGTTCTCTTGGAGCAAGTATGGCGTTATGCGAACAATCAATCGCACCAATTGCGCCTTCGAAAGGCTGATTTGCAGTTACGAATTCTTGTCGTGCAATTTGTCTTTCCCCTTCTGTTATCGGAAATCTTACTCACGGTCGTAGGAGTAATTCATTGATCGCATTTGTCACGCTCCGAATGGAGCGAGAAATAGACGGTTGACTCATAGATACACCCCATTGCTCGCAAACTGCTCGTTGATAACATCCAGTTGCATAAAATCTGACTGTTGCCAATACCTGTACCAATTGAACAGTTAGCCCATCATTTAAACTGATTAAGCGAACAAGCAGATCGTGAAATTAACAACAAAGCATATCTGCTTTTCCACGGACAATCCTGTAGGTAAAATTCGCTGTACTCGGGGGTATAATGCATCTATCAAATCGAACATAAGCGCTGGAGATAGGCGGTATAATTCAATGAAGGCATTCTCTGGGAGTTCGAATGGATCATGAAGTTCACGCAATTCTCACCGCTCAAGTCTTCTTTCAACATGTCGTACGCGGGCCTCCAAATTTTGTAAATTCCATGCAAGGTATGCCTCTGCCATACCGCAACAATGAGTAGATGCAACCAAGAAATGCAGCAGTATCTCGACGTCGCCTTTTTGAAGAAAAAATCCAATTTAAAATAAAAAACATCCCAATATACATTTAGGTTGCTTTAAAAAAAACATGCATCTAAAACATTGTGCAAGATTATAAAAATGTAAGCTTTTGCTCTAATAAAAATAACACAATGTGTCCATAACCTAAAAGGTACACATATTTCCACACGTTCGCCGACCAATCGTCAAGTTTCATTGATGTCAAAAACATTGTACTTACCTACATATGAATTACGTGTATTGACTCGGTTCAACTATACATTTTTCTAGAATTTTCGAAATACTTTTTTGTTACACATGAGGTTATCGAACGTCGCTAAACGTTAGCGATGCCTCTGGGACCCATCGATACGATAACGACGTTTTTCGTTCAGTAACGACGCTCTCTACCGATAAACGTCGCTACCTGGGGTTTACAGAATCGCGCGTAGCGACACTTGTCGTTAAAGGCGGTTATCGATATCGTTAAGAGGGAATGATACCTTATCGCGGTCAGTATGGTAGAACGATTGTAGATTCCCATGAATCCCTGAAACGGCTCTTCAGATCCCGTTGAAACTTTGCCAAACGACGTCAAATAGATAGACGAACGCCTGTCTTCTCCTCAAATTTTCCGAATTTGAGAAAAAAATGTAGATTGGGTTATCATAAGCCAATCTACCTTCTTTTTCTCAAAATCAGAAAATTTAAGAAGAAGAGAGCCATTCATCTATCTATTTGACGTCGTTTGGCAAAGTTTCGACGGGGTCTGAAGAGCCGTTTCAGAGATTCGTGGGAATCTATATTCGTTCTACCATACCGACCGCGATAAGGTATCATTCCCTCTTAACTAGCGATAGTCGTGGACAGAATCCCGCTACAGGAGGAAACTCGGGGAGCACTGAAGTCACGTGTAGGAAGATTGGCCCCGCTTGACCGGCCAATGAAGATGCCTACGAGTACTCAGTTAGCGGCGCAGCGAAGGCGAAGAGAGCAGGAGCTAAGGGAATAGCGCGTCGCGGTCCGACAAAGCGCGGCAGGAGCAGCGGAATCGCTGCATGGTCGCGATTGGGAAAGGGAGCGGGTGCACGGGGAAAATATCGCACACATAACGACTCGGTTGGTAACGGGCGCTAATTTAGCGGTAGAGCGACGCAACCAGGAGAATGGTGCAGAGGAGTTGAGACGACTGCACAACCACGACTACCCGTATCATCGTCCCTAGTCGCTGAACCGACTTCATGTGTATCCGGCGAATCTTCCGCACACCGATATTCAAAAACGCTAGTAACATTTCTCGAGATACCTTTTTTTGCGAACAATCCTTTCCCGTTTGTGGAGTTATGTGGTTTGAAGCAGGTGAGCTAATCGGAAGGTCTCAAGATCGACGAATGCCGATTGCCGGGATCTTGTCTCGGCGTCGCTTTAGCCTATACTTGTAAAACAGGTGTACTATGTGGCGTTATGCGGAAAGAAATGAATTGTTTCAAGTAAAAATTCAGAAATTGTGAACATTTTTTATTTTATTTTTTCCTTCCAACGTTGACTTGAAAAAGAATTTTCTTCGCAAGACTCGAATCTCTTAGAGCGGTACTTTTGATCAGACGATGCAACTTTTTTTGCGGAATAGACATCCGTGCATTTAAAACCATGGTGATCGTTTTAAATAAATTGAAAATTTCGTTGGTCAGCAGTCTCCCTCACGCTCACGCTCTCTCCCCCGGTCTCTCTTAGGGCTGGTTCCACAACTCTTGGTTAACTAATGTTAACTGAGGTTTGAGGGCAAGGAGGAGGTAAACATAACCTCACAAATTTTCGATCGGAGTGTTCTCATCAATGGTTAAGTTTTTTTTAGGAAACAAAGCATCAGGCTCTGTGAATTCACTGACGCAAAACTTGACGATTTTATTTCGCCCTAAATATGATTCATCTCGGATAAATTTCTGTTCGTAAATTTTCGCGATTTCTTTCGCCATGCAATCTAGACACAGAAGAGCAAACGCCAATGGGGAGACAGTGAATAAACGTTACCCAAAAAATCGAATAACAGGGATGGCGCGTCTATCAAACAAACCCATATATATAGTAATATATCAGTTGACAAGGTGAAAGCACGATCTTGAGGAAGTTCATCTGATGATCGAATTAACAAACAGATATTGATAAAAAAAATTCGAGTTGACTTATGAGTATCTAAAAAGTCACCTGTTCAAATTTCAAACTCGCCGGATACCTTGTTTGTGAGCAATTAATAAATAATATTTTTTTTTAATTAACATGGTCTCTTATGGATTGCCGTGTTTTTCCCGTCTATAAACGTGAAATTTGCAAGCATTGACAAAAAGTTTCGAAAGAAACTTTTATAATGGATAAAAAAGTATCTCACGGACGTTTGGACAGCTTTCTAAAATCCATTAGATACTTGTGAACTTCAGAATAAATTAATTTGTCTCGAAAAATGCTGATTTTTTAGAGGTTAACCTCCGTATTACTCCAGTCGCATATTATGATGGCAACGTTGCAACCGCGCGCTTTTTGAAATCAACACTAAGACTTTCCGAACGACACAATGTGCACTACACTTCTACGGCAAATTGTACAGAAGTGACTGGAAATGTAATGAGTAAATCGGCTCAAAGAATAAAATCAAATAAATTAATCGCACACAAAATCATTGTAGTTATAAAAAAAGGATACGAAATAATAACACATAAAAAATTGATTTCGAGATTGATTGAGAAAAAGTTTGATTTTCCAAAATTGATTTTGTTCGCCTTTCCAGAAAAACGCTTTACTTTTTGGATTTTCTTCCATGGTCGAAAAAGAGACCGACGATGAACCATGGACGCGAGTGAAAAATTTCTAGTACATCGCAGATGTAAGGATACGCGGTCGCGCTTGGTTGCAGCGTTGCCAAACTTATTGAACGGACTACGCTAGTCGTAATAATTTTTCTTCTGACTAACTCCGTACCAGGTAAACTTCCTTAAGACGTAGGTGTTGCAATGTGGCAACATCTGAATTGTGGAAATAGCAGAAACCAATCGAAGATCTAGCGTGCCAATTTCGAATACGTTAAAGTCAAATGCGAGTAAGGGGAACTACTTTATTTATTCTTTATGATGTATTCCCTTTTCCTAGCTTCGGTGAGCATAGTATGATGCTTGTGGGCACGAGCGCTGACTGACTTTTTCATTGGAAACTTTGTGGCGCTCCTTTTTCACGAATCATTTGTTGCTTCATTTTGCTCTGACATAACCTCTAAAAACGCCAACCGGCACAAAACGCGGCACAATCCTAGTGCCAAGTTCTCTCTCAGACGAATCACATTCCGGGAAAACGAAGTGAAAAACGTTGTTCGACGTTCAACAGAGCGGAAGGTGTTTCTTTTCTTCTTCCCAGGAAATCAACTATTTAGGAGAACACTGGGAATCTGAAAATCGGCTATCTCTCTCGCACTCGTGGCCGCTCGGTCGGTGTGACACATTGCCTTAACACAATTAACACGACCGGTCGGTAAAAATGCGACGGCCAAGTTTTCTCCTGGGCGGATCATATTTCGGCAAAATTAAGAGAAAGACATTGTTGTTCGTCTTTGATTACAAGCTGAAGGTGTTTCTTTTCTTTTTTCTGAAATATCAGCCGTTTAGGAGAATGTTAGAATTCTGCAAATTCGCTCTCTTCGCTCATGGGCACTCGGTCGGTGTGACACATGGACTTATAATATTGATTTCGATAATCGGCTTATTGTGCTCGACTCTGGTCGTCGTACAACAGCCGCATTACCAAATAGGCATGGACTAACGAAATATACACGCAGCGAATTACTGACCGTCGGCATAGCAGGGTTGAACAGATAAATGTCTATACTGGTTGCCCATCAGTAACGCGATTCTGTAACCCCTTAAAACTCGTCAGCGACAGTTTTCGTTATCGATAAATAGTAACAGCCAATCGCATACACGATCACAGAAGAAAGGGGGCCTCTTATTGGCTGTCGCTAGGTAACGATAGCGAAAACTGTCGCTACCGAGCTACGAGTTAAAAAATCGCGCGAGTGCCGGATGATCTCGATGACAGAAAATTCGAACCAGACGCTCAATACCTTGCGCCGTCACGGTCGTTGGTTCATTTTTACCATGGTCCGTTAGTTAGACAAGCGTTTTATGGTTCATCGCTAATAGTATGTACGGCCGCTTCTAGTCTGTGAATTAGCGTCGATGGCGTCATAATCCACAAATATCTCGTCCGCTGAAATGTAATAACGCTGGAACGCTTGGCAGAACCAAACGTGCTCAACCAATCAGTTGCCGACATTATTGAAAACTCGGATATCTCCATCCTTCCCGAGCATAGACTTGTCGACATTCATGTGACGATTCGTGTGTGATATTTAACAATCTTAAATGTTACAAAAAGTTCTGAAAAAAATCATAGGTGTTCTTTGTGGTTTTAACTATAAGTTCGATCAATAATAATACCATAACATCACTTTTAGATTGTTAACTCAATCGTTGAAAAAAATATGCAGGAAATGCACGGTAATGTTGAAAAATTCATAATTTTTGTCAAGTAACTTCTTTTAAAAAATCCTCTGAGTTGTTTTTACATGAGATGATGAACTTTCAGAAAAAAATATGCGTGGCTTCGGGAATTAACGAGGGTATTTATTTCAACTATTTATTTCAGCTATTTAGTACCGACACTTGTAGAAGACAAAATTGTTAATAAATGTAAAATATCGATGGATAAATTGAAAAAGCGTCCGTATTGGAAAACTCATCGCACTCCTCTTCCTCTTCCTGACGATCTTCCACTTCGACGCACTCTTCGTCCTCAGAATTTTGTCCGCCGAAATATTCCACTTATTTGCGACGGCGAAGTGACTAACCTCTTCGTTGGTTCTCACATCCATTTTCGCTTTTATTTACTAACCACCATCATGAAGATTTATATATTGAGCATAAAAAACAGAATTAGAGAGAAAAAAAAATGTTTTCATGAAGTCGGACGTTACATACGTTTCCAGAACACATGGGTCGTTTGCGTTCTCGACAGATTTCTACGGCTTGCCAGCTGGAGCAAAAATAACCGATTCCGGTGGGCCTGTGGCAGTAAACTACCCCTACCACAAACTTTTTTACAAAACAATACATTTAAACGGTAAACGGACCTTCACGGTATACTCCATTGTTAAAATGCCAAGGACGCAAACAGCACGGTTCGAGGGTGAGAATGCTTACTTAATGTATAAACATGACGATCACTAGGACCCTGACGACCACTGGGCCAACTACCTTACACAATTTAAATATAGAAATATAGAATGATAGAATAAAATCAACTGCAATAAAGAACTTCAACTAGACGTGTTTTACCCCTTTAACCTTGATCCTCGAGAAAAATGCAAAAATACATAAACGTTAATTGTATCTCCCCTTCAAAGTGTTTCTCGTACCATCTAATTGAATGCTTTCCTTTTAAATTTGGGGAGGAAAAAAGATCAATAAACAGGTACTTCATCCCTTAATGTTTTTTTTCAACGAACCTATAGAGGATTTGTGATCGTTTTGCATTACAATAATTTTCGTTTCTATTTCACCGAAATTTGTGGAACGCTTGCGGGTGAAACTGCAAAATTAGCCCTTGACATGCTTCACTCGAAGGTCGTTTCACCCGATAAAATCCTTTTCCAGCCGATCAAAAAAAATACGTAGCTAATCATTTTCAATGTTCTACCATATACGTGGGTTTCAACAAAATCGAAGGCGGACAGCAAGGTAATGTTATGCGTGACGCTTTATATTTCCACTACATTAATGTTAGTAATATAAAACAGTTTTCACTTGTAGATAGCCACCCTCCGTGTGGAAATATTTTTCTGTCAAAACTTTGAATAATTCTGAAATGTTTGCAAAAGTCACTGATAATTTCTGAATTTTCTCTGAAAAGTCTTAATAATCTCGGAAAAACTCTTTGAAACTCTAAAATATTCTGCAAAATAAACTGAAAATTCTCTAAATGTCTCTTGTATTTGGGACATCGGATCAGATTTTTGTTATGAATTTTTCATAGTTTTTTTAATTTAATTTCGATATATTCTAATTTATTCTAAACATTTCTGAAAAAATCTTTGATCATTACTAACATTAATCTGATAAGATCTGATAATCTCTAAGAAACTTTGAACAATTCTGATGTACACTGAAAAGTGTACTTCAGAATTCTTGAAGTTAGGACATGCCATCAAATTTTCTTCAGTATTTTTTCAGACTTTCACCGAAATTTTATTCAATTATGTACATTTTTGACAAATGCATTTCAGTCACCATGACACCCTTTCGGGATTGATATAAATACATTCGTGTCTCCGATTGTAACCAGAAACCCTGGTTTTAACAAATCGTTCGGATTACAATATCGTAGATTATTGCTAATAGAACAGCGCTGAATATGCGTAATATTTACATGTGTCGCCGAAAGAAATGGTCCATCAAGCAGTATTTCACAGTAGAAAAGAGTGATCTTTTCTTTTGCCCCATGTGGAAAAAAACAGATGTTGGTAATAATCCCCTTTTTTCCACATTTCGTCTCAATTACACAATCGTTCAATTTGAGGCACTGACGATAGTGCTCGGACGTGAAACGGACTCCATTCACTATTATTCAGGCATAAAATGCTTATAATCGCTTCCCACGTCAGAGAGTGTTGAGCTCCTAAGGACAATGCCATCATTACAGCCTCTCCTACGGTAGTTGGTGAGTACTCGCATAATTTTTCTTCAAAGTTTAGAGGTAACTCATAATCATCCTCATCATCATCATGGATCCCCTAATTAGAAAATAATATGGTTATAATTGAACATACCGAAGCTAAACTTATTTATCTAAATAGTATTCTTACATTAAAGTCACAAGTAGGGAAATCCGTTAATGCAATTTGTTCTGCGTCTTCTGCCTGGAAAAAATAATAATGGTGTTATATTCATATACATTTTTCAATCAATAGTATTATATTTATATATACAAATACCTTTCAACCTATGGATATATATAACTAGTGATGTTAAGAGGTAATGCCATTCTAAATTGTGCTAAAAATTTACATTTGTCGGATGCTACATTTCACCGTAACAGTGTAGAATGTACAAAAATATATCCCAATACGTTTTCAACAGAAAAAGCGAACAACTCAACTTTCAGATAACTATATTATTTTAGTGGTATGCTCGAATTTTATGTTATACTGTAAACTATATTAACAAATGTTTTTTTTCTTTGATCAGAAATTATTTCTTTACGCGTCCTAATACTATATTTTTGGCCGAGTTTTATACTTATTTCATTATACAATTGACGGTAAAATTAACTTATAATTGGATGAAAAATTGAAGCGGTTTATACCGATTATGCAGCATTATACCCAATAACAAAACGTTCGTTGATCACCTCTAATATTTTTACCATAATCTTTGAATAAATATATTTAGAAAAGCATTACAATTGTTCAAAAGTATATCGAATGAAAGGCTTTGCATAATATGTGGGACAGTGCGGTAGACATTTTTAATGTAGCTCTTTTTGGCCACTGAGATGGTATTAGCCCTTATTGCACAATTACATGAGAATGAAAATTTCCTCAATGATAAGCTATTTAACTTACGTCAAACCATACGTCCGATCCACCCAATTAAAGCGCTTTCGTCGATATCATCGAATGGAACATCAAGACGACGACCGTCATATTCCAACTTTCATATTATTCTCTATACTGTCGCTTTCTACAGTTGTAATTTCAACATCTGTGTCAGAGGATGACCAAGATGAACGTGAAGTTGAGGAATCCCTGTGTTTATCAGACTGAAAAAATCGATTCTTATAAGTGCATCAATGAACGTCCGATTCATGGGAAAAATTCTGTATTTTTATGTAACTTTAAATAATTATAACAATCTAGCAGAAATTTTCTAGGAATTGCAGGTTCCAAATGAAATAGACATTTTTAAGCTGATATTTGATATTTAATGATATTTTAATGATATTTACTGTGATAATACCCTGAAGAGAATAACATTTTGTAATTTTCTAAACTTTCTTTCCAAGTCTTAGAAAAGTAAAGTCTAAACAATCATGGAACGAAGATAAATTTACCCATTCACTAATTAATATTTTATAGAAATTAAAGAATTGCAAATAAAACTATAGTATAAATTCATCCTGAGAAAAAAACGACTGTATACTATGAAAAATACTACGTAGCTCAGCAAAATGATTGATGCCAATAAAAATATTACTGTATATTATGTACATTTTTGTGTTTTTCGTAAAATTTTTAAACATATATTCGAAAATTTTTAGAAAATTTCTGTAGGTTCCTTTAGATTATTTTTAGTGCGATAAAAAGTGCATTTCACGTTATACACTGAAAAAATATCCACTAATCGGAAATGGTCAACAGCACATCCAAACAATTTTACATCAAATTTATATACCAAAACCAAAAAATCTGTTGATATATAGTAATTTCTTATTTTCCTACCATCGTTAAAATTTTTATAGTAATGTTCGCCTTTCTCTTATTCTTTCAGGAATTTTCAGAAATTTTTCAAAGTGTTTTCCCTTGCTACAGTTTCACTACAGTATGAAATGAATAAACAAATATAAAATTTCGCAGACGGAATCGAAAAATTGCAAGTTTTAACAATAAATGTTGTGATAACCGTACGATCAATGAACGTGAAATTTCAACACCATATAAGCAGGATGTCCTCGAAAATATTTTGTTAAAATTACAAACTTTTCTGCCTCGTGTGGATTTTTGCACGTACTACCTTAAAGCATAAACTTGGATGCGTTTGATGATTATAATAAGCTATGCCGTAATGCTCACAGTACAGAAAGCGTCGTCCCAATTGCTTATATTTGTAAGAGGTTAGAATAACTTACTTGCACGTGGTAGTGCAACAAGAAGCCAAAGAATTTAATAAAAATCAAATGCAATATGACTTTGGCACTCATGAGAGTGAAACACGACAATCGGATAGTGGAAACAAAAAATATTATCGAATTTGAAACATATTTGGAAGATCGCAATCCCAATAACTTGTTTATCTTGAGGGAGAATGGAAGGAGAATGTCGTTCGATACTGGCAGTAGGAGGTACGTATGTGACAATAGGAACGTATTTATAAGATAAAAAGGATTTTTTATGTTCGTTTGTTTCTTTTTTAAAATATTATTTACTTCAAAATAGTGTTCGAATTAATTCAGTTGAAAATATACATAACCTACAAATATATATATAAAGTAAAATCTGCATGCGTACAATTTTTTTTTTTCAAATCATGTCACTGTTTTTTTAAGGTATCTACAAAATAATCGAAAAGATCTTTTATTTGTTAAACTAATATATAAGTATGCAAATATACAGGGTGTCCCATTTTAATCTTACACCTGAATTTTCTCGAAAAATATTGCTCGGACGAACTATTGTGTGGAACAAAACTTCTAGGGATTGAAGGGGGACGTTGGAAAAAAATTTATTTGAGGAGCCAAAATTCAAAATGGCGGCGCTACAAAGGCTGACATGTTTTTTTCAAACGGAAACATAACTTTTTTTATTGCCAAAAAATTTGTCAGCTGAAAACTAAAAACTTTTGTTGAAAAAATTATTCGATAAAGTTCATAGTTTTCAAGTGAGAACATCATTTTCAATTATTTCAGATGTATCCAGGATTTGTGTGTGTGTGTGCGCGCGCCCGCGCGCGCGTGTGTGTGTGTGTGTGTGTGTGTGTGTGTGTGTGTGTGTGCGCGCGCGCGCGCGTGCGTGTGGAACACTCACAAGGATTAGGTCTCTGCGGTTCGTAACTACCGTAGTATTTTTTTACTCCAAACCCTCCTTGTAAGTGTATTGTGATCCCTTTCTAGAGATGTTCAAATATCCCTCCCCTCATGTTTAAACATGCCCGAACTCTTCTCGCGATTACGTTTTTTAATATCAAGATCTGAAAGGTAAGCGAAATTGAAGAAAACATGATTGGTACTACTGACATAGTCTGACTTTGCGGAGTTCTCTTACGTACTTTTGTACTTTTGAGACATTACGTAGAAGGAAAATCAACATTTTTTTAAATTCAACCGTTCACACAAAACGGCCCTTCTCAGGGCCAGGAATGCTAGACAGACAACCTCCACGTGGTGTATTCTGGGTAACGCGAATGGTCTGCAACAGACTCAGCCATGCAACACTACGCTTTGGCTAACGCAAATGCCGTTGGTAGGGACAATTAGACTAAATGTCTCACGGCAAGCCGCTCAATGTTGTATTTTCGAATGTATGACCACTTGAACAAAAAAAGAATCAAATTGTTTTGTTGAAAATTTTTGTTTTTTTGTTTTCAAATTTGGACGATATTTCATGAGAAAATTTTGGAGGAAAATCGATGAAAAATAGTTTTTTTCCATTTTAATAGCGTTTGTGCCATTTTCAGGCCCAAAAACGTCTTTCTTTAAATCCTTGACGAACTTTGATCACGATGGGTAGAAACACACACACACACACACAAATCCTGGATACATCTGAAATCATTGAAAATGATGTTCTCACTTGAAAACTATGAACTTTATCAAAAAAATTTTTCAACAAAAGTTTTTAGTTTTCAGCTGACAAATTTTTTGGCAATAGAAAAAAGTTATGTTTCCGTTTGAAAAAAACATGTCAGCCTTTGTAACGCCGCCATTTTGAATTTTGGCTCCTCAAATAATTTTTTTTCAAACGTCCCCCTTTAATCTCTAGAAGTTTTGTTCCACACAATAGTTCGTCCGAGCAATATTTTTCGAGAAAATTCAGGTGTAAGATTAAAATAGGACACCCTGTATATATATAAACACAAATTGGATTCTTTTCAACAGAAAGCGAACAAGAAATCGAAAACATAATGAAAAATAAAAGAATCAGGTATCCTGTATTGAACAAGTCTGATATTATTGATGAAGAGGATCTTGACGAGTCAACAAATAACCAACCAGAAAAGGAAAAATACGTGCAAGAGGCCAGGGAAACAAAACAGAAGAAGGTAATTAAATTAAATAAATATTAGTATCAGCTAGAAATTGTCAAGTTACAACCTTTGTCGATTTTGTACTGCGCTTTCTGACTATGACTTTACTGACTCCTGAACAGAGTCAGTAAAGTTAGTTATAAACAGAGTATATAAAATGGGTGTGTTCTGGACAATGCAGCGCTGCACAGTGAAAACTTGAATTTTGGTTCCGCAGTGCTGCGCAGTGAAAACTCGAATTTTGGTTCTGCCGCAATACAAATCCTTTCCTATAATATTGAATAAACTGTTACATCACAATGTAAAATTAGTGACAGTTTTAGCTGATTACATCAAATACATAAAGAACATTGTCTTCCATTCATATTACAGTGTGTAATTTTTATCGATTCGAAATTATGACTGCGAGTACTTCTTTTCAGAAAATTTTTGAAAAAAAGGTACTCGCAGTCATTATTTGTAACCAATGAAAATCATGTACGTAATCATCAATGGTAAACTAATTTAGTATTGCGCTGTAAGATTTTCTTCAAAGCTTCCACAAATGCATTCACAATTATATTTGACATGCAGTAAGAGCCACAGATTTTATTCTCGTTTCTATACATACTTTGCTTATACTCGACTACTTATCATAAAGTCTCATAATTCCAATGCTACGCTTAAAATATATATATTTTTTATTTTTATATTTTAATTTCAATTTAATTTAATTTTCAATTTAAAGTGAAATAAACCTTTTGGAAGAAAGATTGTTGGTATATTCAGATGGAAAATATAAAATTTACTATTAATATTCATATTGTTCATATGCAGTTACGTGTTGCTTATTTTTTAGAAGCAGAAAAAAGATATGGAGAAAAGCAAGTCGAACAGTACAAAGAGTATCGTGGAAAATTTTTTAGAAGCTCGGCGAAAAGAGTATGATCAGGTAAAGTTTTAATTCTTTAAATTTATTATTTTTGAAACGCGTGAATATTATTTTAAAGACTGATATTTCAATACTTTGGTAAAATATCATTTCAGCAGAAATGCGGAGAACATCCTCATGAAAGAACTGAAGACAGTCAATCTACAAAAAGTGATGAGACGGAACAGGTTACAATATTTACAAGTAAAGTTTTTCACATGTACTGATAATGACTGATTTTGGACCGTGCAAGTATCATACTAACAAAATTTCCATGGTCGTTGAATAAACATGTTGAGTAAAAGTATTATCTATTTGAAGAGAATTCTTGTAAAAATAAAGTATTCGCAGACATAGTCCCTCATTAATCAAAATTATGAGATGTACATTCAGATGGAAAAGAGACATTTTACTGTACCAATATTAACATTATTTATACACAGTTTATTTTATGTATTTTTTAGAAGCAGACAAAGGAAAAAAAACCCAACGGAAAAAAAATCCAGAAGAACACAGGATAGTGCAAAAAAATTCTTAGAAGTACGACGGATGAGCGATCAAGTAAATTATAAATTCTTCAAATTGGTCCTTTCAGGAATTTGTGTGAATATTATTTTAATAACTGATATTTTATTGCTTTCGGTGAATATCATTTCAGCACAAAAGCGAAGAAGAATTTGAAAATTATCAAATAGCCGAAACTAGCAACCAAACGAGATCTTCAAAAAATGATGAGACAAAACAGGTACAGTAATTTTCATTCTATAATATTTAGAAGTTGAGTTTTGGGCATGTTCATAATAATTATTCTTTGTCCGTGGAAGTAGCATACTAGAGTTTTTTTATACTTCCAATGGTCATCGGGTATTCTTATGTCTCTCAATAAAAGCTATTTGCCGTAAAAAGACATTTTGTTTTGATTTGGAAACTGCATAAAAATGTTTATTCACATTTTAAATATATGAATTTTGGCTAATGTTGCAATAAATTTACCATTTTCAGTTAGAGATATATAAATTGAAAAATCAGTTACTTAACACATTTCTACTATCTTGAGGCATACACTATTTTCAAGATGACTATCTGGAATGATATTTACAATTTTATGAAATAACTGCTGAATTGCAGAAACTTGTGTTTCGACCCATTAAGAGCAATTACAACCCGCTGCGCCTGCTTCAACCTGTTTTGATTGTTTATTAACAAACGAAGCAAATGATCGAAAAAAACTGACCATGCATCCATTCCTCTCATTAAAGAGAACCTATTTGTGAAATTAAAATCACATTTTAGTAAAAATTGCCGCCGTATTTTGAAGAGAAAAAATCTACCACCATCGGCACTAAGATTTTTTTCTTGCTTCGTTTTCTTGCTTAATAAATAATCAAAATAGGTTAAAAGAGGTGCAGCTGGTTGTGATTGCTCTCAGGTATCTTAATCTTATCTCTGATATTATATAATTATTAATTGAAATTATATAATTATTAGTATTACCATTATAATGATTACTTAGTGGAATTTTTTTTAATTTAGCACTTAAATTTTACAAAGACGAGAAACTTGAGCTCAAAGATCGCATTGTTATTTCTCAGATTTAATAATTCACATTATGTTTTTTTAAATTATTACAAACACATTTTTTCATGAGAAATTATATTGTGTCCATTTTTTTAGAAACGTAAATTTACAATTGACTGTATCGACACTAACTTAAAGTAATAGTCTGGTATTTCAATAAAGTATGAAATCTAGTATACATTAAGATTTCACTGACATTTCAGAACAGTATGATATTTTTCATGTTCGTGATGATAGTAATTGAAAAGTTCAACAAATAAGACGAGCAATACTTTGTAATCTTAGCAATCCTAATATGGGAAATTACGGAAATTTAAAGTTCCAACATGAGAAGGGCTATTTAAAAAAAAACGTATTATTGTTTCAGGCTGGTAGTAGTAAGCTCGAGCGCGATTATGAAAAATTGAGAGCCGAAAATAAAAAATTAAAGGCGTTGATAAAAGACCGGTTCGAAATTCCGGAAGAAGCACACTATGCTACAGAACCTTCAAGTTCTCGCGAGTGCTCACCAGGACCACCGCAGATATTTCGAACATCAGCTAAGAGCACAAAATTCTCCGAATTCGTCGATTTGGGCAGTAATTGTTGCGTCAAGATGGAAGCTTACGAAAGAGCGAAAAACGCGAAAGACGCTAGCAAATTTATAACTACGCTCGCGTACGCTCTATGGGGATATAAGACCTTGGCCAAACGTTGCGTGAGGCAACAAAAAAATGTCAAGGAGCCGCTTCTAGAAGCGGAAAAAGTGGTCGTTATAACTCGCCATTTTAAAAAATGTTTAAAATCACGCGACTATCCAAGTGCTTTATATTGGCACGAAATCAGCAAAATTAATACGTATTTGGGGAGGGCGATCACTGGTGCAATAAAGCATCATAAAGCAACCAAAGAAAACGATGATAGCGAAATTAGCGAATAATTAAGTATTATTTTCATTTTACTTCAAAATTTAAGAAGCTTAAGAGCAAAAAACCTTAGTTCCGGTGGGAAAAAATTTTTTCTCGATAAAATACGACTTCATTTTTTATCAGAATGTGATTTTAATTTTACAAGTAGGTTTTCTTCGCTATAAAAAATGAACGTACGATTAGTTTTTTTCGATCACTCGTGTCGTTTATTAATAAACAATTAAAATAAGTTGAAACAGGGGCAGCGGGTTGTGATTGCTCTTAATTTGTTTTTCAGTACAAACTTTTCATTTCATTTTATTTTTCATTTCATTTTTATGGACATTTACGAAAGTTCATAAAAATAAAAGCGTTATTATTATTTCAATAATATCATTTGTTAAGATAAAAGCATTCTCTTTAGCGTTACAATTCTACAGTACTATATAATTTTGTTTTAAAATTTTGTTTAAATATGTTTTTTTTTTAAATTTCTATTCGTTCATTTTTGTTTTCTTTTCAGAGGTTTAGGAACAAAAATGTTCTTATTTTATAATATATATAATATAATAAATCGATATTATTTAAACACGTTCCACGAATAGTCATAAAACCATGTACATATGTTTATTTTGTAAAACCAATAAGACTGAAAAAGAGAAAAAATATAATTCCTAAGAAATTGTCAGATATGAATTTTTGTTTTTGATCTACCCAATTTCTGGGATATAAATATCCGGAAATTAAAAAAATATTTATCAACGCTGAATTACCTGTAAAAAAACTGAAAAAAATTTGATGGCATGTCCTAACTTGAAGAAAAAGTCATAATATTTTTAGACCACTTTCAGTGAACATCAGAATTGTTCAAAGTTTCTTAGAGATTATCAGAACTTATCAGAATAATGTTAGTAATGATCAGAGATTTTTTCAGAAATGTTTAAAATAAATTAGATTATATCGAAATTTTTTCTTAATCCCCGAAAAAAATTGAAATTAAATTTAAAAAACTATGAAAAATTCATAACAAAAATCTGATTCGATGTCCCAAATACAAGAGACATTTAGAGAATTTTCAGTTTATTTTGCAGAGTATTTCAGAGTTTCGAAGAGTTTTTCCGAGATTATTAAGAATTTTTAGAGAAAATTCAGAAATTATCAGAGACTTTTGTAAACATTTCAGAATTATTCAAAGTTTTGACAGAAAAATATTTCCACACGGGCCAATTAAGCGTGAAGACTCTTGCTCGTGAAGAATAGTTCTCGTGTTCAGGTGCTCTTGCTCGCAATCGGCGCAGCTGTTCGTTTATCGTTTTCGTCAACGCGAAACGTGTCTAAAATGTTTTCAACATCCGGGTGGAGGGAAAAATGTCGAACGATCGATATGCAGATGGGCCAAAATGTCGAATTCGAAAATGCCGAATGTTCGAATATAGATGATGGGTCTTACTAGAGTCTGTAAAGTCGAAAATAACAATTACGAATATGAACATCTCGGAAGTTGATATATAGCGAAAAACAAAAATCAGATTTAATAAAATAGCGAAAAACACAATATCGATGGGCCTGTATGCATAACACCAAATAATTCGAGACGACAATTCTCCGAATTAAAAAAAATTGCGACGGTTCACAATGCAGAAAATCATTAAAGCGAACGGCCAAAAAGTCGGGTGGTTAAAATCGCGAAGGGTCAAAATGTAGAACGGCCCGGATGGCGAATCGAGCAATACGTTACTTGCGCTTCAGAGTGAAGCTGCGAGATGGCGCTGTCGGTCAGTCGGCTAAAATATCGTAAGGCAGTCATCCCACGTGACGGGCCCCACCACGTTCGTCATTTTGGCCGTTCGGCTTTTCGGCGTTCGACATTTCGGGCCATCGACATTTTGCGTTTCGATTTATTGCTTTTCGCCATAGACGATATTACGCATATTAGGCACTCGCTATTTTCTGTTTCGGAAATATGGGTGTCCTACATTTGTCGATTCTGTATTTTTATGTTCCGAATTGCAGACGATCTGAATATTCGTTTCCGAATAAATTAGCTCTCCAATAAATAATGGTTCGATTTATATTCATTCAATTTTTTTATCAGTCGACAGATAAAATTTCGAATAATTGAACCGTCATTATTTTGAGAGTTGAGTTTGAGAGGAAAATTGAAAATTGGTTGATAAATTTTTGAGTATTCGCTGAGACAAGGTCGAAAAAAGTAATTCGCGAAAAACGCGTTAAAAGTTTTCGTTCCGATTTAATTTTTTATACAGTTCTGTTTTTTTCTCTAGAATATTGATATATACATCAGAGTATCTAGTCGCGAGCGATATGACGGTTCTTCATCTTCTTTATAATTCACGGAATAATAAGAGTCACTTCATCTATTGTGAACGATGCCACACCTGTGGGAACTGAGGGCACTTACCGGTCGCGCTACCGCTTCTCACTAAAGTCACTGTAACTTCGCCAATTTTCGGACTTGTGAATAAAAATGTTGCCAATGTATATTTGAGCATATGTACTTTCAAGAACTATAACAAACAATTGTGTTTTCTTCAAATGTTGCTTGGGGAACGTGGGAAAGCTACTTTCCTACTACTGTGCAAGGACTTGCACAGTGACTTCCCCCCTTAACTGACATTTCGTATGGAAAGCTGTCAGCTTTTCGCGGTAAAATTGCGCGCGAGTTTTGAATTCAAAACTTGAACATGCAGAAATTTAGCTATTTCTGGCAGTTCTAAAATCGTGACGTGACCCCCCTTCCTATGTACGTACAACGTAACACCTGGCTGGACCACTCCCCAAAATTGCGTTCCGTAATTTGCCTACGCTCCCTTATCTAAGGCATAACAATGATACGACCGTTTTTGGGTGAAAAGCGAATAAACGTACTGGTGCGATGAAAATGGCTCAGCAAAACTTATCTTAGATTCAAATTTTCGTAGAACATCGAACGTTCCTATCATAAGCCACGCAATGTTTGAATGAACAGTTTTTAAGGCGAGTAATATTTAGGATAAGTAAATTGACTATTGTCGGTCGTGGGTTGTATGAGCTGGAAAGTAAATATTAGATGCCCTTTTGCGCGAGAATAATTAGGACATACAAGTAGAATATATTCTAGGAAAAGAAGTTTCATCGACCGAATGTGGAATTCATCGGCTTAGGAGTTATTTATTCAATGTATAGGGCATCCAGCAAATAGCTGATCACTAAGGCGCCGTAAAATTTGGTTTCGTGAATGAATTTCACGTGAATTCGTGAGATTTCGCATGCAACGGTTTCTTTGGTCCGATTATTGAACTTCTACAAAGGACCTGCTTTTCCTTTCTTCACATTTTTCGGTTGCAAGTGATCCTCCCTAAAGTTTATCGATCCGTCTTGTCGCGAGACAAGTCTTTACGTTATACCCTGCGAGACTTAAGAACTTCAAAAAGGTCCGGTCCAAATGACGTGTACATACTTCCAAATAGGTCACGCGTATCCGACGCATACCCTATAATACATACCTTCGAAGCTTGTTCGGTAAATGTAATTAATTCGACTCACTAATGCCACATCTACTAAAAAATTTCAATCACATTGGTTTTGCAGCAGAAGTACGCAAAATTATTTTAAAAATACGGTTTTGCGCAAAATGGCATATATTTTGTTGTTTTTTCGCTAAAAAATCGGCCTTGGTTTGTAAATGAAAAGAGAATTGTTGCCGAATCATAAAAATCAAGTGTACTTCTCAAGAGAATCTATCTAAGAAGCTACAGATAAAGATTGAAGTTAATTGGAGAAAAACTCCCCGAATGATGCTTTATCCCGATTTCAAAATCGTGGTTTCGAGACAAACGCGTTTGAAGTTTCGCAACTGTTTTTCTCCATGAAATTTTTTTTAATAGAGGCTTCATGATTATTTTACCTGTATTCGGCTATCCCAGGACCATAAAACATCCCTTCTGCTCTTCTACCGGCTCATTTTGACAACCTATGGGCTGAAAAGTGTAAAAGAAAAATTGTTTACTCTTAGCCACATAGTAGTTTAGGCTCTTGATGAGATCTTTCATTAAACCTTCGCGGTCACATGGGGTCCGCGGGACCCCACGCGCGACGTTGCACCAAAATTATTAAAAGTTGTAGACGACCAAGGAGGCTGGCCTGCCTTGTGAGGATGCTTTGGAGTGTCCTTTGCAAGTACCGATTAGGGTCGGACGATTGACGACAGCAGTTTCGTCGTGGTTATCTATACAAAAAAAATCGGGCGGGCGCTGAGGTCGTTTTGACCTCATGTGATCTGCACGTATATTTTTTTGTAAAAAGCGGTTTTTTTCTCCGTGGGATCATTCTACGTAATGTAAGTATGAATATGCGAACGGTAAAAAATGTTTCTATCAAGTTTATATGAACTACTCCGAAATGCGATTTTTTTGCGACGTCCATCTACGTCATGTAAAACTAAGTCCCTGGAAAACCATGAGACCATTTAAAATGTGCGACAAGCACAGAGTTCTCACCTGTGTCGACTGTGGGGGACAAACTTGGTTTATTTATGAATTTTTAATATTTTGTATTTTTGAATATATTTTTTTTATATCTCTCATTGTCTTTACACTATGATTTCACAATTTTCCGAGCCGTTGTTGCGAATAAATAGTTCATTTGTCACGATTATCGTTCTTTTTTACTACGAAATGGGCCCTCGCCAAATGTCCAAGTAATTACCTTTTTCGAAACGCCCACTATGAAGCTATTTTTTCCCTCAAACTATCATATCTAAGGAGTATCAACCTATTTTTTTTTTATTGGAAAATGCAACAGCTATGATTTTGTTAAGTAAAAAATTGCTTTTTTTCGCGCATCGATCCCTTCCAGATTTTTTCCGCCATTTCAAATGTCGATTACAATATTATACTGAGAATTTTACATTCCAGAAGGTTCAAACCAACACCCTGAATTTTTACAAGCCATTCGGATGGATCGAAACTGCGTGGCAATCGTTTAAATATATCTGGGGTCACACGGACCCCCTGTGACCACGAAGTTACAGGCCGAGGGTATGACCTCAAAGGGTTGATGGAGTAAATTATAAATATTATAAGGTGTCGAAACTGTTATCCGTCAGCTTGGCATTTTTAACGTTTTGTGTCATGGGGTGGGGATCGATTAGGGATGTGAAGTGAAGAAAATGGTGGGGAATGTAATAAGGAGAAGTACCCCGTACATGGAAGCTTCAATAAGCGGAAGCGTTCCCCGTAGCAGAGAGAATAATAAAAATAATAATAAAAAATATTATCGTTAAAACTTTGCTCGGCTTTAATAACTTTCGACGTTGCCTAATAATTTGTCCGGTTGCTGAGAAAACGCGTTCACAGGGCACTGAGGTCGCGAAGATGCAACACCTTTTCGAAATATATGCATATAAATGACGATATACATGGCACCGCACGTGCCAACAGTGAAGGGATCTTCTTTTCGATCTAAATATTCTTCGTTAAGGTATTTATCCAGCTTGCAAATGCCAGCTACGGTTTTATTGTGTGGTCTCATGATGTTATTTATTTTACTGCCGAATTCATCCTAGGGTAATGGTCCTAATGCTCGGACTGTTCAGAGCATCCTTAGATTGTAGGACTTATTATTCATTTATGGACCGTAAAAAAAAATAACGGGATCTAACGGCAAGCTCGTGAATTCTAGTTTTCAAAACACATGCATTAACTGCCGGAAAGTTAAATATTTTTATTTTTATAAATTTAAATGTTCAATAGTCCCAAATGTACCAATTTTCGGACCGCGGTTCGTGTTACGTGCCTATGTTCGGACACTATCATGACCCAATTTTCGGGCAAGTCTCTATAACCGACCATTATGAGGTCTTCGTTTTCGGACATGCAAAAATTGATTCTCATAGGGTCTGTTCGTTTTAGCTACACTTTTCTACACTTCTTACACCTCCAGTGGACTTTCTATTACTGTATCTGGTCAAAGTGTAGAAAGTGTAGCTAGCGCGAACAAACCTATAGTTACAAAGTTTAAATTGAACAGGTACGAGAGAACTCTTTTATTGGTCTATATACTGACCATATATTATCATAATGTTTAGCGACTCGACCCCCGTAAGCAATAATTCAATATATTAGTAAAGAAAGTAACCCTACGGGCACATTTCGAATATATAACTAAGAAAAAGACGGCATCGATGCCGTATAACCTCGCGAACAGCCGGCTACATAACCCCATACTTTGTTTTCGTCGAGACTAGTTACGTTACCTATTATATTATGCAAATATGGGACACATGTACTTGCCAATTGATTTTCTCTTCTTTTCTCGAAATCACAAACTAAGTTAGTAATGAGTCGTTTATCGCGAGGTACGCAGCGAAACGAACTGTCGACGCTTGGCGTCCGGCGATTCGGTCTCTGCGACTATGTTCTCTCGTACCTGTAATCGGGCATGAGATTCGACCACGTTACATGCGTGTGATAGATGTCCCAATTAATGAGACGCTGAATTTATTATTTTTTTTTGTTTTGTTTATTTTTTGAATTATATAAAATCTTATCCAAACCGAAATGTAACGCCGGCGTCGAAAAGTCGGTTCGATTCGCTTTCGATTGGTCATAAGTCGTCTAGAAATCGATAAAATATAGTTTTGTCGACTATTACTATCACAAATTATCGCAACTCTTTAGCTCTTCGGGTTAGAAAAGTGCCTTCATGACACGACTGACGCGGACTCGTTGGAGTAACTCGTCAATTTTACTACTAAAATTTGTTAATAGCGTACAATTTTCCAGTAATAAATGAAAAGTTGAAGGCTGAATAGAATGCGAGCGTCATTTTTCATTGCCTATCAATTATATACCTAATATAGTGAAATATTCGACCTACTGTCTGAATAGTGGGACCCGTTCGAGCATCCTATATATATACTATATACGTCCATACTTTTTATTTTTCGTGCTACTGATGATAGTCTAGGGCGAAACCGCCAAAGAACGAACCATCGAGCGGTAAACAAACGAATACATCCTATATACATCCATAATTTTTATTTTTCGTGCTACTGGATGATAGTCTTGGGCGAAATCGCCAAAAAATGAACCATCGAGAGGTAAACAAACGAATAGGCGCCTGAGCACTCAGTGACGGAGCGGTCCCGGTCGTCAGCCGAACTAAGAACTAAGAGCAGGATAGACGGCGAACTAATTCGCATAGTTCATGAGAGAGATCGCTCTTCCGAAGTAGTTAGTTCGCGAACTACACAATACTACTGCTTACGCGGTTTCGACACGTGGCATTTCTTTCGAGAATCTATCCCATTGAGATCAATAAAAGCTGACTTCTTCGCGAGTTTGGCAACACAGTGACTTTAAAAGTACAACAACTTAAAAAGTCAAAGGCTTCAACGATAGCTGCCCTCTGTACATCGTCGATATGGAGAGACAACAATTTTACGCCGTTTGGCTTTGTCTTTTCGCAACAGCCGGATCTTCTTCCCGAATGCGCCAAGCTGCGCCCAGTGATCTGAAACAATCGAGCAGAGGCTTTTCCGAACTGCGACTCGAAACTACCGAGGACTTGCTTCTGAAGGTAAGTTTCGCGACAAGGCGGGGAAAAAATAAACTTTTTATTATATAATATAAGATTATAAATTTCGAAAACAGGTAGACGAGCAGGAGGGGCCACACGGTGTATTCAAAACACGCGTTGCGAGATACGTCCCGAGGCCAGATAACGACCAAGGTCCAACGGCAGAATGGACGGCAGAGCAACAGAGGATCGCTCAGAACGAAAGAGACCGGCTTCGCAGGGAACAACTGCAGCGAGAGCGTACGCTGGAAGTTCAGCGACAAACACATGCCCGATTGGCCGAAGAGGAACGAAACCGGCAGAGGGGCATTGTTGAGTTGCGTAATAGATATAACAATCCACGGAATTTAAATAACGGGCAGCGGTCTATGAAAGTCATGTAACACTGATATGCTACGTGGTACTCAAAGATGCAGTGCGTTGATGAGATTAACGATGGATCGGGATATACAAAAACAAGGAACTTCATCTGTTTTCCGAAAGTGTTACAATTATATACTATTTTCCGACTTGTTAAGAAAACAAAGGGATTCCACAATGATAGCGGTGTTTCTGCGTGCATTGGTCCACTGAATCGTTGAAGACAGAAGACATGTCACGATGATTCTTCGGTCAGAGGCGAAGAAATATACCGATGCGACAAAAATAACTCACTGAAACTTTTCGTCGAACGAAAATTTTGTACGACATTGATCCTTATCCAAGTTCGTTGAGCCACGCAATATTTAAACATCTCAATTGACTTTTATCGGCTTTGTTTTCGTAATGATAGGAAAAAAACTGAAATATTATTTTTCCAGGGATTACTAATTAGCACATATAAGTACAAAATATTCTAGAAAAAATGTAAAATTCCGTTTGGACGAGAATAAATATTTGCAAAATATATAAAATCGCTGTTAATTTAAACAAAAACTATAATGTCTTTAGAATTAAGGTGGAACATCTACGTAGCTCACCGAGAGATGAGAGTCTTTGGATTCCTTTTTGAGAATAGTAGAAAACCAAATGGGATGTGGTTTGGATGCTTTATTCTACACTTGATTACGTATACAAAAAAAAACATTTGATGAAAGAGAATGGCGACTCAGTCGTAGCTACGATAAGAGATTCTTAGGCGTTCTGCAGGAGGACGCAATACTTTAATGGATCAGCACTGGAAATTAAAAATAATTTCATTTACATTAGTTTTGCAACAGAAGTGCACACATTTATTGAAAAAATACGATTCTGCGCAAAATGGCATATTTAAAAAAAATGTTATTTCGCTAAAAAATTGGCCTTAGTTTGTTAATAAAAAGAGAATTGTTGCGGAATCATAAAAATCAAGTGTACTTCTTTAGAGGATCTATCAAAGGAGCTACAGCTGAAATTTGAAGTCAATTGGAGGAAAAATCCCCGATTTCAAAATCGTGGTTTCGAGATAAACGCGTTTGAAGTTTCGCAACTCTTTTTCTCCATGAAATTTTTTAAATAGAGGCTTCATGATTCTTTTACCTTTATTCGGCTATCCCAGGGCCATAAAGCATCCCTTCTACCGATTTGGTATAATGGTTTTCAGGTATGATCCCTTTCGTTTATCATCCTTGTGATCATTATACATTATTTAAACCAATAAAAAAACGTTCAAACACTTTTTTCTACATACATGTATGCCTTCATATTGTTTTAAATTCAGAACGAGTGTTTTTCGATCTCCGTCCCAATTTTACATTTCAGATCAGAGCATATTGTCGGCAGCCTGACATCTGAAGAATGCATCGACGACACACATTAGGTTGCTCTTACAAACTAGCCATTACTAATCAGTGGTTCGGCTCGAACATGTAGGATGCACTTAGATTGCGGACGCAATTTCAAGATTTTATATAGCGAGCGGAAGAGATTAATTTTTTCACATACTTAATAAATAAAACAAACTGTCAAGACGCTTTTTCATTAATAAAACGAATCTACGATATAGACTGGTAGATAGGAATAAATTGGTTCAAATTTCTTTTCGTATACATTGCTCCTTCTTTGTGTTACAGTTTTTTTTGTCATTATAGAATTTTCAATAATTGATCACTCCCGGTTTTATATTTATATGCATGTTTCCATAGCCAATGGTATCGAATTTTGATGCGTTCTTGGGTGGATACAATTCACCCAGCTGCTTTTGTGTTTCGTTCGTTTACGTTTTCTAGTTAGACATTTTTTATTCCGTTATACGAGCTGTTGGAGTTCTTGGAGATATTTGCTAGTCTATTCACGTTTTCTCAATTTTTATTTATTTCTGAAGTCTTGGCTGAATGCTTCACCGATTGCGAAATATTAAAATTTGAATTACCCTTACTTGCATTTTGGTTAATAAGTACACTTCTCTCGGTGCGTCAATGGCTTCGACAAAGCCGATCGGATCAGGAAAATTTCATTTTTAAAATATCGCAAATCATCTTGTTGACCAGGGAGACTAGAGAGAAGGAGTGGACACACTATAGGCCCAAACGTAGTTTCAGCGTCTTAAAAAATCCGACTCGCAATAGTTCCAAATCGTGCCACTAGCAGCTCTCCTGACGATAACGTCTCAAATAATTATAATAGTCCAAACTTAACGCATGCGCACAAATAATAAAAGAATTTGATTTCGATGTGTATTTGTGCTCCGCTTTGAGGCTCATTTTTAATATTATTGTGTTTTGTAATATTGAAAAAATCTTCACGAAATTGTTTTCTTCAATGCCCAAGGTAGAATTATTTTCAATATTGCTCCCAATCTATCGTCATTAGGGTTATCCTTCAGTTTCTTTTTTCATGCATGTAGTTCAGTTCATGAGAAATATAACCTTTACGCTTCATTCTCCCTGGAGTAACAAGCAGAAAATGGAGCATAATTTATAAGTTATTTTTCTTGCAAATATAACTGCAATTTTTTGACAAGTTCCTTTTTTCCTCCAGTGCAGTTACATTTACAAGCCACATGAAGAGTAATAATGTTTGCATAGGGCAATTTTTTTCAAACTTTCATTCGTATCGGTGAAAAAAATAAATCAATTGAATACCCTTTTCTGAAACATATTTCCAATCCATGACAGTCAAGGCTACATTTGTGTTCTGTTTTTATTTTCTTAGTTGGTTTATTTAGTTGGTTCACGGCTTAATTTCATTAATTATTAGTTGCCATTTGGAGTTTGCAACAATGAAAGACAGCGAAATAGGGAAGGTAGACGCAAAAGTTAGGTCCCCCACCACGAGTGTGCTGTCAACAGCAACCGAGAGCACGCCAAGAGCACGAGACTAGTAGGCGAGCAAATCGATCGGACACATACGATCGCAGCGCCTCCTTATTTGCTGCGTTTTTGCGGACGTTTCGTAAGCACTGTGTATCCACTCCTTACCTCTAGTCTTCGTGGAGTCAACAATCGACTTCCATCTCTCTCGCACAGCCTGCATCACTCTATCGAAGCGACACTCGTGGTCACTGGGCGAAACGGCCGGTTCTTCAATCCGGTGACATACCCCCACCGCCAGAGTTTCAAGACCTGTATGTAGGACCGTGGCCTACCCCCACCGCGGTCGTTTCCAGAACTGTATGTAAGACCGTGGGCCCGGGACAACTCTGAGGTATAGACCAGCCCCCTGACACTGGCCCAGGGAGGTGACACTCGTATATATTCCCTTAATAATCGGCGGCCCCGTTCATGGAGACTAGAGTCTCCATGGCCCCGCTATTGACGCCACGGAAAGCAGCCCCCTATGCCGCGCTAGTAGTCACTCGCGTTACCCCATTCCGCAAACCGCCTCGTCGCCTTATTTCATCATTTCTAACGTCTGCAACCTTGACATTTTCTTTGGTTTTCTCCGTTTTTTCGATATCTATTTTTGACTGGAAAGTGTCGAAATTTTAGAAGGTGTTCGGCAGTTTTTTGTAGAAACAAGTCGATTTGGTGTAAAAGACAAAGCGATTTAGAAAAAAAAAACACTTTCGGTGGTTTTCGTTTTTATATGTAACAATACCTGCGTGCATCGTTCGTAGATGCACGTCGGGTTTGTAATGTTTTTGGAAGAGCGATTTGAGGCTCATCGCAATTCAGCACAGATTTTCGATTCCATATTGGACGATATTCATCAGCACGAAAAACTCTCTTTTCCGTGTTAAGGAACACGCAGATGTTCTTGTACACGTAATTTAATGTTACGTAACGATGCAAATGCAGCAATATTCTGCACGTCTCAACGTTGAGCGAAAAAATTTAATCTGTATGAGAAAAAATGATCAAAGTATTGTTTGACGTAATGAAAATTGAATTTTAAATTAAATAATTGTTATTTGTTTATATCCAATCAATATTTTATAATACATTAATACTTTGATATGTATAAATATCATATCCATTTCCTTGTACAAATGTACTCTGAAATTCTAATATATTGATAATGAATAATCCAAATACGTCGTATGCGTCGAATGCAGACGCTGCGCGACCGGAGTGGGAGTAACGCGGGTGACCACTAGCGCCCCTTGTGTAGAGGGTCAATAAGCGGGACATGATCTTCGCGGAGTGCCACGACCATGCACTGGCCTACTATTCCTATACGATAAACGAACAAGAGTTTTGTCCCAGCTTCTTAGTTCTTGAAATCGCCACTGCCTAGCGTTGGCTGTTATGTGGCCGCTTTCAGCTCTAAATACACCGATCAGCTGAACGATTTAATACTGCAAAACAATGGAAAATCGCTGTGAAACGTACAGAAATTATAATTCAAATCCATCATACGCGCGAATGATGATTTTCATAAAGATATCTACAAAAGACTTTTATTCGTGTAAAATATTCGAAACACCGGTGCAACATAAATATATGCGCATCCCGCTCACATGACTACTAGCGCCGCAGTGCGGCAATGACATTTTGCGAACAACATTTATTTACCAGTGTCAGGGGGCTGGTATAGACCTTGTAGCGGTTATGCGGCTGGCCGCAGCGCGGCTAACCATCGTTCCAACGTTTCTCATAAGTGATGGAAGAGTTACAGTTGGTCTGTTCGTTTTAGCTACACTTTTACCAGATACAGTAATGGAAAGTCCACCAGGGGGCTGGCACCTCCTATCCCTTACCGTACGTAAGAATGCTACGGTTTTGACCGCTTTATTTACAATTAGTTCTACCTATTCCCGTGGTGCTAGTAGGTTATTTACAATATTCTTATTGCGCAGGCGCGAGGCCCGCACGGCGTACTTATCTATCCCGCGCCGAATATGACTATTTTGACGTTTGGAGTTTAAGGACATGGGTCACACGTCCGGTCGGTAAAGATCGTAGATCCAAGTTCTCTCTCAGACGAATCACATTTCGGGCAAACGAAGAGAAAGACGTTGATCGTCGTTCAACAAAGCGGAAGGTGCGTCTTTTATTTTTTCCAAAAAATCAACCATTTACGAGAACACTGGGAATCTGAAAATCAGCTATCTCTCTCCCTCTCGTGGCCGCTCGGTCGGTGTGACACATGGCCTTAAGCCGCGGTGCGGGTTGATTAAAATTACCAAAATTACTTACGCTCGTGCGCTAATACCTCTGGGTACCCGCGTAATTCTGAAAAGGTGCATTTTTCACCATACCAGCCGAACCCCGTATTCGACGCTATGGAAAGTCTTTGAGTTATATGGGTGCGTGTGTGTATATATACATAGACCGTACGCGCGCGTCGGGATGTAGGAGAACAACTAGCACCACGAGTGGCAGAGTCGGACACTACAAACAGCAGACAAATCGCGTAACAAAAATTCCAAAAGATGCCAGCCCCCGAAGTCCACAGAGTGTGTTAGAAGTGTAGAAAATTGTAGCTAAAACAAAAAGACCGAATATGTACCATGGGTCTGTTCGTTTTTGCAATACTTTCTACACTTCTACCAGATATAGTGATAGACAGTCGACAGAAGGTGTAAGAAGTGTAGCTCAAACGATCAGACCCCATGTGTCCCTATAGATCCTTACACCCAGCGCGTCTAGGGCAGGGTACAGTGACAAACCCCTACCCAGGGAGACTCTCCCTGCCTCACCGATAAATCTGTCACGGTACCCGAATCGCAAACATCGTTTTCTTGGCTTCCTTACTCCAGAACCTGAGACTCTACAGAACCTGAGTAACAACAAGCAACGTCAGGGATCAACACTAGCACAAAATCTTTACAATCTGGTATATCAATTACCGGCAAGAGAGACCAATATTCCTTATCAGAGGAGTGTGTAATATACTGGAATAGACGTCAAATTCGTCCAAGTTATCGACTAACGATAAGTGTTCGTTTTCTTTAGCGTCTTCTAGAAGATTGTTCCATGCAATGCTAGATTCCTCCCTTATCTTCGGTTTTCATGGAACATCTAGGGCCTTTGTCGAGGGAACTGCAGCTTTTGACTATATCATAAGACGAAATGATACCTCATCGCGGTCGGTATGGTAGAACAATTATAGATACCCAACAACCTCTGAAACGGCTCTTCAGATGCCGTCAAAACTTTGCCAAACGACGTCAAATAGATAGACAAACAGCGTCTGCCCCTCAAATTTTCCGAATTTGAAAAAAAAAAACGTAGATTGGCTTATCATCAGCTGATTTACGTCTTTTTCTCCCAAATTCAGAAAATTTTCGGGGCAGACAGCTGTTCGTCTATCTATTTGACGTCGTTTCGCAAAGTTTTGACGGGATCTGAAGAGCCGTTTCAGAGATTGTGGGGTCTTAAGGCTGCCATTTCATAGGCGGCGAAAATTAGCAGCCTTTTAGTAATATACTAGCATCGGTTTATTTGCCAACCTAGTAACAACTAGTGAGTTACTAAAACGCTGCTGCTTTCGGATGCCCATGCAATGCTAGCTGAGAGTGTTGAACTGCAAAAGGTTGCAAAGGATTTTGATTGAAGTATATGTGCTTAAACGATTGCAAACGCCTTTTTTGCCTCGGATGCCGTAATGTTTCCAAGAAGTCAAAGTCAAGAACTTGAGAACATAACTCGAAATTTTTGTTGATCATTCAGACGTGTGGGGCAAATAATCCAAAGCCTTTTAACATTCAGTGTCACCACCCCGATTTGGTACTACACCAGTCGCTATAATTTCCTAAGATTGTTTCCTGGGCACTTCTCAAGAATTTACGGGATGTACGTAACATGCTATGTAACGCGCTTGGGACTACTGTATTCGTTGCGTGGCGCTGATAATGCTTTACAGCTGCCACATTTACCTTCTCAGAAATGATGTTTTTTAGGCTGTTGAACTCGCTGGCAAATAAAAAGGAAAGAAACGGCATGAGACGATACCCCCTGCATGTACGTAATATGTAAACATCTAAACGTTCAGATTAACAGATAAACGAAAGTAACTATAAGTGAAGTGCGATGTATGCCAAACTTCTAAATAATTGAAATCAGATATTTTGACGCTGGCAAAAATGAATATAATTTCATCAATAATTTTTTTTTAAACTTCAATAAATAAAAATATAAGTCTACATTAGATCTTAGATTATTTATGCGTCAGTCCTGTCAACCCCATTTATGTACTAACCGAGTACTTATTTTTATTGTCAACGCCGAGCTGAGGGGCTAGTGGCGGAACACAAAAGAATCTTCAAAACTCCAGTGAAAGTGATTTTTTAATTTATTTATTGAAGGCTGTGAAAGATTCAGCTATTCGGTTGATATAGTTATTTTTTCGTTACTGTTACATAGCTTTCCTAACTCCTCATTTGCATAAGTATACGTCAAACGAAAACAAGTGATGACTTATAGTGTCTTCGCTCCGGGTGAGATGTTTATTATGCGACTAGTTTGTAAACAGATCACTCGGAATATTTGCGTACGATTGACGTAATTGATGTCCTCAAACGGTCCTCAAGGAGAAAGATTTATACCCAATTTCATGAGAGTCGGTCGATTAGTTTTTTAGCTATACGTCACGCCAGTTTTGAATAAGCAGTTTAGAAAACCGTGCTATACCTCCGCCCCATTTTTTAAGATTCATTTAGAAAAATACCATGTCACAGCCATAAGTATCAATAAAACATACCTTAAGTGCCAAAATGAGTGAAAAAATCGTTCTTTAAAAAAAATCATCAAAATCCGCAATTTTTTTCTGCAGAACTATGAAAATCCCGTACCAAATGAAATTATGATTTATGTCTGCCTACAGGTTTTCGAAGCGTGAGCTTTCCTTTGCTCAATAAATAACTAAAATAAAATAGGAAGTCCTAACTATAAGACCTAAAACGAACTAAAACAAATAGCAAAAATAACACCGGAAGTCCTCCGGAAGCATGAACACGTATTCACTGTGTACTTCGAACAATCGAAATTTCGTATGATATCCGCCCTCTGTACATCATCAATAGGGAGAGACAATCATCTTTTGCTTGCGTTATAGATCGCTAAATAAGAATTTTAAAAAAAGTTTGCGGATATTTGTAGCCAAATCGGCCAAAGCAAATTTGGGAAATAACAAAATTTCGTCTTCGTTGTACTCCAACGATGCAAACTTTAAGGCCATGAAACTTTTCTTTTAATTATACCACGGCATTTCTACCTCTCTATTTTCATAGAAATCATTGAGAGGTAAAAAAAGTGATAATTAACGAGGTATTCGCTGCTAGTAGAAATGTTTATTTTAGAACGTTTGTCAACGAATAATTTGGAAGACACATGTGCCATTGACGCAACTGATAAACTTCTATGGGTCTGAACAGCGTGAAAGTCCGTGTTTGTATGCTGCACTCGACGTTGAAGTTCTGCAAATCATTTAAGGAGTTCGATTACATAGGCCACTTCAAAAATGGGTTCATTTAGACAATCTATGGGCTGAACATTGTAAAACAAAATTTGTTTATTCTTAGCCACACCATAGTTTAGGCTCTTGATGAGATCTTTCATGAAGGGGCTATACCAGTGTGACGCTTTCAAAAAAATCCATTTTTTTGCATTTTTCGACAGTTTATACTTTCAAGAATATCCTGTAAAAATTTCAAGGCCGTATCTCCAATACTGCCCGAATGGCAGCCTTCTAAAGAGCAACCGCTCGTAGGTATAAAATCGATAATTAGTTCTTTAAACGCGTGTTTCTCGAAATGAGATTTTTCAAATCTACTGACATTGTAACTCAAAGAGCAATTATCCGATTGACTTGAAATTTGAACTGAGTACTCTTGAATATATTTACTCTAGAATGACGTAGTATATTTTTGATTGGATGAACACTGACGATTTGGCATTGAAAAAAAACGACCATTTTATAGGCAAGAGAACAGACTTTTTTCATAATAACGCCATTTTGTTAGATTTTGATACTTTTCGAAAATCCTATGCCATTGTACAGGAAATACCTTCCAGTTTGACGACATTTTTTCCTTTTTTGTTTTCGGCTCCTCAATCGCCCGGAATCATGTCAGCAGTGGAGGAACTTTTTTTTTGGCGCCTCAGAAGGCAGCGCATAAGTCGCTTGGATCCCAATATTTTTCTATGAAAAAATTATGTAATATAGGTCAAATCTAGCCAAATACATTCTTAATTTTCCGAAACATTGAATTGAATACTTATCTTCCACCAAATTGTCGAATATCACCCAAAATTTCAGCGTTCACACTGACATAACCCCTTAAATCTCCGCGGTCACATAGGGTCCACGGGACCCCACGCACGACTTTGAGCCGACATTACTATAAGTTGTAGACGGCCAAGGGGGCTCGCCTGCCTGGTGAGGGTGCTTTGGAGTGTCCTTTGCAAGTACCGATTAGGGGCGGACGATTCACGACAGCAATTTCGTCGTGGTAGTCTATACAAAAAAAGAATCGGGCGGACGCTGGGGTCATTTTGACCCCACGTGCCCTGCATGTATATTTTTTTGTAAGAAGCGGTATTTTTTTCTACGTGGGATCATTCTACGTAATGTAAATATGCATATGCGAACGGTAAAAAATGTTTCTATTAAGTTTATATGAATTACTCCGAAATGCGAATTCTTTGCGACGCCCATCTACGTCATTTAAAGCTCATTACCTGGAAAACCATGAAACCATTTAGAATGTGCGACAAGCACAGAGTTTTCATCTGTGTCGACTGTGGGGGACAAAATTGATTTAATTACGATTTCTTAATATTTTGTATTATTTAATATATATATTTTTTTATATTCATAATTTTATATTCATATTTTTATATTCATATTTTTATATTGGGTGCAGGTCCGAAAACCCCATACCTTGATTAATTTGGAATTTCGTGTACCCATGTATTTTGACTCGCTGATTACGAATATCATAGTGAAAATACCCGCAAATTTGATTTTCAAGGTCAACGGTCACGAAAACTGATTTTTTAACAGTTTTTCTGTTTTATTTTAGTGAATATCCATTTTAGAGAAAAATGTTTCACATAAAAGTTATAGCCTATGAAAATATTGATCTTTTATGCTCTATACAGTTTTTACTTAAAACCATTCTGTTTCGAGAAAAATGGCATAATGGTCCAATAAGTGAAAATTGCTTAGCTCCATTAGTTTTTATATTATCGACTTACGCACTTTACCGCGGAAAGGTTGGAGTCTAATCTTTAAAGTGCACGTTTTTATTTTCTTTTTTGGTTTTTTATTTATTTTTTTATTTTTTTAAATTTTATTTCAGTTTCTTTTTGTATTATACACTATTTTTGCATTCTTTGTGATTCAGTTAATTTTAAAGTGCATGTTTTTTTCGCTTTTTTGTTTTTTTTATTAACTTTTTTTCTTTTATTTTAGTTTCTTTTTTGTATGATATACTATTTTTGCATTGTTTGGGTTTGTTCGGGTTTGTTCGGGTTTGGTTTTTTTCGTTGGGTTTGCTTGGGCTTTTTATTTAATTTTGTTTTTGGTTTACTTTGGGTTGTTGGGACTTTTTAGTTTAGATTTGTGTTTGGATTTTTTTGTTGGTTTTGTTTCACTGTAAATGTGGTTTTTTTCTTTGGGTTTGTGTGGGCTAAGGAACATTATCTATATTCTTGGTGTTACCGATCCGTTACTATAGATACGTAGATAATATCGAACCTAATAAAGCTAAGCAATTTTCACTTATTGAACCATTATGTGATTTTTCTCAAAATGGAATAGTTTTAGACAAAAATTGTAGTGAAAACATAAAAGATCAAGACTTTCATAGGCTACAACTTTTGTAGGAAATGTTTTTCTCTAATATGAATATTTACTAAAATAAAACAGAACAACTGTTAAAAATTCAGTTTTTGTGAGTGTTGACCTTGTAAATTAAATTTGCGGGTATTTTTAATATGATATTCGTGATCAGCGAGTCAAAATACATAGTTACACGAAATTCCAAATTAATCAGAGGCATGGGCTTTTCGGAACTGTATCCTTTATATTCTTATTCATATTATTGTGTTTACACTATGATCTCATAATTTTCCACGCCGCTGTTTCGAATAAATTGGTCATTTTTCACGATTATCGTTCTTTTTTACTCCGAAATGGGTCCTCTCCAAATATCCAAATAAATACCTTCTTTGAAACGCCCACTATGAAGCTATTTTTTTGGCCTCAAGGCGTTACCCCCACTTGTAGCGCAAAAAAAAGGCCTTTTTCATGAATTTTTTAAAAGAAAACTACAAAACTTTTTTAATCGATCAATATACCATCTTAAAGAACACATCTTGAAGAACTTTCAGTAATTTTTTTGTTGAAAAATATTACATTGTTTAGTGGCGTATGGCCGTCAATGAAATAATGTTTTTATATACACGGTTTGCGGTGACCAACATTGCGGCGAAGTGAATCATCTGAAAAAAAAATGCGGATGGTTTTAGTCAAATATAAGTATATACTAGTCTTTAATCGAAGGATTTTAAAAAATATTCATTTTTCACAAAATGGCGGACAGTCAAAGTTAATGGTTCGATTTTAACGAAAAAAACGGCCGTTTTTTGGCTACTAAACGGCCATTTTTTGTCGAAAAAAAAATCGAACGATTAAAGACCACATTTTTATGTATTAAATAAGCCTGCAAAATTTCAAGAAGATCGGTTCATTAGTGTTCGAGTAATCTTGGTCACCGACTTCAGATATGCCATTTTTAGAAAAACGCGTTTAAAGTTTCAATTAGCCGGTCGTTTGCACAATGGATTCTTCTCTTTCAACGCTCATATCTCAGTCAATTTTGTTCGGATCGACTTGAAATTTTCAGGACATATTCTCAGATACTTATACTTCAAAAAAATGCAATAAAAAAAATCGATTTTTTCAAAATCGCACGTGGGGGTAACCCCTCAAACCATCATATCTAAAGAGTATCGTATCCTAATTTTTTTAAATTGAAAATTGCAACAGCTACGGTTTTTGGGTAAAAAATGGCTTTTTTTCGCGCATTGATCCCTTCCTGATTTATTCCCGCGGTTTAAATGTCGATTACAATATTATACTGAAAATGCCACATTCCAGAAGGTTGAAACCAACACCCTGAATTTTTATACGCCATTCGGAAGAATGGAAACAGCGTGGCAATCGTTTAAAAATAGCTGGGGTCACACGGACCGCCTTGGCCACGAAGTTACAGGCCGAGGGTATGACCTCAAAGGGTTGATGGGGTAAAATATAAATATTATAAGGTGTCGAAGCTGTGCGGCGTGGCGTGTTTTTTTCTCTTCTACGAAAGACCTGCAAAAATACATAGCGGCAACCCTTTATGCCTCCAATTAATATCAAAAGTACACGATGTGTTACGAGAGAGATAGTAATAGCGGAACTAACGGCCGAGCTAAAGAGAGGATCGGAAATGTGAGGCATCGCATTACCGATGAGACACGTGGATAACGAATATAAATTGAATACACGAGGTGAGAGAGGATAGTATAGCAATAACGCTTTGAAAGAATGATGTAAATTAAATAAACGTTGTACGCAGAATGTAGATGACGATTAGTGTGTATATACATCTAGTATCAAAAGAAAATACCATCGCAAAGAAAAATTGAAGCATTTCAGTAAAGGAAAACTTCTGACGATATACGCAGGTGTGGTAGACAGGGAGGGGTTATTTTTTAATCTCCTCAGCTATGAGGCATCTGTATAAAAGGTAGACGATGCTGGTAAATTTGGCAACAGTAAAGAGTCTGAGTTTGAGAAATACCCCACGATCTCCGCAAGTTACAGTATCATCATGATGGAAGCATGCCGTTCCGTTGCCGTTTGCTTTTTGCTGGTGGGAATCGACGGGGCTTACTCCGAGATGCGGATCGATGGAAAACACGAGATTGGAAGTAGGCCGGCAATAAATGGTAACAAATTTGGATTCGGGCAACAGGTATGTTATTTTCACACCCGCAAGAGGAAAAAAGCTTGCGGGCACCTTTCATGTACACATACATGACTGAAATATTTCAGAAACGATTGATTCACACGTTGATATATTATGCACAGTGACTTCGCAATATTCGTAGTTGAAATATTGATGCAATACGACGGAAACGTAAAAATGTTCGCCTTACATCTAGAACATTGGAAATTGATATTGGAAAAATGGAAACTGGAAAACTGAGCCCAAAAAGATTTATTTTATACATATCTTGTCATAGAAAATTATATATTTTCCACGTGAGATGTACATACGTTTACATTTTTGACAAGTTTTGACAAGTACTCAACCAACGTGTTGGGTGAGAAAAAGTCCATGGTATGGCGAAAGAGAAGGTAATAAAATGCCCTTTAGTTTATTGACACCGAAGTCATACGGTTAACATTACTGTAAGCTAAAATTATATCTAATTTGGGTGTTTCGATTATCAATAGATAATCCTTATCAAAGGATAATAATCCTCGAAGTAATTATTGACTATTGCAAAAGGTTCGAGAATTAAAATAAGGTTGATTCAGTGCTGTAACAAAATTGGCGCACAAATAGTTAAGTTGTACACTGTACGTTAGGTTTTCTTCGGACCAAACTTCTGTTATTCTATTCGTTTGTGCGGTTCACGTGATTGAGGCGGGACATACATTTAGACAGGGGAAAATTGAGCAAATTTGAGCGATTTTTTAAACTAAGAATTAATTATTCTACACTTATGAAGCTGTAGGTATACTTCAATAGTATACTTACGTATACAAAACAATTTTTTAAAGTTCATTTATCATTAAAATTCACGGAGCTGTGCCAGAGTGTCTAGGTGCTCGTAGACTTTGATTTGCAAATAACTTCAACATTTCTCCCAGTTAGAACATTTATAGTTTCTATTTGACATTAACTAAAATGAAAAAAATGCACATTTAGGAGAATGGAACGCATTTACAAAAAAATAACATTTCACGCAGTTTCTGTAAAATTTGAATGTAAAAAATATTTTTTTTCCTCTAACTTCTCAAAAATAATTCCCGTCAAGAGGAAGGAAGCAATATTATCAATATTTATACCAAATTTCAACTCAATCGGATTAATAGTTTTCAAGTAATCCTACACGCCAATTTGAAAAATGCAGTTTTGACAAAAACGCATTTGACGTTTAGATAGAATTTGAATTGAATTGCCCTAGGTACATGTAGTAACAAAAATTTCCTAAGTAATTCGTTACAAAGTAATTCAATTATCAATTACAGTAGTATTGTAACTGTAATTGTTAGTTGTTAATTTTATGACGGGCTGTGACGTTTTTCAATATTACTTTGATACTTTGGGGAAAATATTCGCCATATATAGATCTATCGTTCAAAGAAGAAAAAAGAAATCGATTTTTTGATCCTTGTAAATGTATATTCCGCTTGAACTTTAACGTTTGTCGAGAATGATTTGTTGGAAGACCTCATGAAAGGTACTTTTAAAAACTATGCTTATGCTTATTCAGAGCGAAGACGTGAAACATTTGCAGTTGGAGCCACCACGGCTTGGTAATTTTAAGAACTACGTGTCTCATAATGGGTTACATGAGTATACTACTTGCAATTGGTTGTTGCATTGCAAAAATAGGATATCAGTTTAACACTTCTTCCTGTAGTTCACCATCTATTCTTGTGAGAGTCACGTTACAATGCATATAGCAGGTCGTATCATATAATGATCCGAATCACTATTTTATGGTACAAAACTATTGCGATACGCCAAAAATCCATTCAAACAGTCTTATATTATCAAAAAAAGATCTGTGCAAAATTTTACTTTCGTCTGTTATGTCATGTCTGCGGTAACGATGCCACTCGCACTCGATAGCATAGGCAGGTGGGTTGTAGGTTTCCATCTGTGGCCGAAATATTTTCTTCGCAATAAATCATTACGTCACGCTTATGTACATTGCGATTTCACGAAAACGCTTGTTTTCGTTCTACAATACCTAATACCCACTATGCTTCGTTATGCAGTCAATAGAGTAATAAAACATGTCAATGTTTTTAAGAAGAATAAAACCAGCGCCAATCGCCTTTACGAGTTTCATATGACCAAAAGCCTTGGACATCCACAGAGGATGTAATTTTTTAAACAATAGACGCAAAACTAGAAATATTATACTGCAACCTGCAATGTTACTGCAAGTGTAGCAATGCTTTATAAATATGCTCTGCGATCAACTGTAGAATAGTGTAGAAACAAGTAAACTAATAGGGACACACTGGTGGTTCCAGCAACGGGATTCTGTCCATGACTATCGATAGCTAGCGACGTCGTTAGCTATCGACAGTTTTCGCTTGTAGTATCGATGCGTGCGATTCTGTACGAAGCAGTTAACAAGACTTGTCGTTGCAGCAGCTGGTATCGATAATCGTTAACATTTTTCCGAAAAGTGGCAACAGCGCGGAACGTAGCCAACATAATACTAGTTATTTTGCCAGGGGGAAATGCCTAAGATGAAGTATTTAAAATCTGTGTTCCTATCTATGTATATTGTCTGGTCCACGAATTTGACAAAAATGTTCAGCATTATATCCGACACCGTCTTTGTTCTTTGATCGGGATTTGATTGATCGGGCAATGTCGTGATTGAAAAAATTTGTAATGAATTCTTCGCTACGTAAGTATGCTATTCATTTTTAACGATAACAAATTCAGTATTAAAGTGAACGAAAAAATATGATACATGGCCATAGAAAGAGATGTGAATAATGAAAGAATAATGAAACATGTTATTTAGACTCAAAGAAATCGAGGGGTTCACGGGTGACGGAAGCACAAATTCGTGCAATGCTCGATTATATGGAATTAAACCGTAGTCTGGCCACGGGAAAATTTCCTCGTATGAATGGGAGAGATGAGTTGAGAAAAAAGTGGACTGACTTAACGGATCACCTTAACACGATGAGCGGTGCAAAGAAAAGTACCTTACAATCGCAAGTGGTATGTATGCTTTGTGTATAAATTGTGCGTTTAAGTCTTCATTTTGTAGAAAACCTTTATAAATTGACCTGTTATCATGTTATGCTTTTTTTGTGCAGGCATGGAGAGATTTGAAGAGCCGCCCATCAATCAAAATTCGGAATTTAAGAAATGACAAAGCTGCGACAGGGAATAAACAAATAACCACGGGGGAACTAACAACAATAGACGAACGAATTGTTGGTGTGATCGGAAGGACCTGCGTCAAGGGAAGTGAAGACTGTCCCGACAGCACACCGAAAGAACAAGTAAATTTAATAATTATTGGATTTTACACTTGTAGCCTTGCTGACTAACGAAATAATAATTTAAATACACCGAACATGCATTATACAAAACGAGCTATCGATTGATCAATATGAATAAAAGTAACAAAATGTCTACAGGAATTACTTGATCGCCTTGCGGATGGCGACGATACAGCATTACTCGAGCGACCAACAACACTCACTATGGTTCCAAACAGCAGAACCACCGAGGGCAGTGATCTAGATGGGATCAACAGTTCAGGTTGATATTATGTTTGAATCAAGACAACGTATAATAATTCTATGCACCGAATATTTATTTTATCAATTGTAAAGATTTACAGGATATAATGGTTGATAGGGAGTCAAGCGTATTGGACAATGAAGTTTCGGCCGGAATAAAGCCCCGTTCCGTCGACGTTTCGCGCGATCAGCAACCAGCAAAAGCGCAGACAATACGGGCAGAACGATCGCGTACGTATATACATCAATTAGATAAGTTGTTAATGATTATACTCTTTATGCAATGAAATACGTAACTTGATTTACAAATGAATAATTCAGTACATGAAATACAATAGGTAATCGAACGAGGCTCAGTGCACAGCTTGATGACTCTAGGAAAGAGTTTATGCAAATCGCCCTCAAACAGGCAAACGCAATGGAGGTATGAATATAGTATCAATATAATTTCATCAATATAAAAGTAATCTTAGTTTTTAACAATTAGATGTAATTACTAACAGGTCATGGCTGATGCTATGAAAATGCAAGCGCAAGCATCCCTCGTTGCTGCCGATGCAGCTCGGCAAGAAGCTGCTAATGATGCTGCTAGAGTATTAGTGTTCAAGCAGTTGACTGATGTTTTGGCACAACTTCTGCCACAGTACGCCGAATAAGAAAATATTAGTTTATAATGTTTTATATGAAAGATATAATAATATAATATATTTTTGTGATTGTTGAAAATACAACATGTTGCATACTGACAATGCTCGTCATATTCATTACATTTTAATTTCATGATTGGATTATTCCGAACCCAGTAATTGATATGCACAATTTAACGGTAATTCTTAGGTGTACAGTCCAATTGAAAGTCGCAGGATCATTATTATTGGGCGAATCAAACGCCATATCGCTGCAGTATCATTCGGTTTTGAATGCGGCGTGCTACAGCAAGGGGTCGAAGATTTTCTAATCCGTCGTTTTGGGGGTAATCCTTCACCAAGTTGTTGTCTACCATTTCGGCTTCATCAATAATTTCCATTTGTATTCCATTTTGAATACGCATATTATGTAAAACGCGCACGCATTCACGAATTTTTCTGCGATACCGGGCTCGTACTGCAAGACTCTGTGTTTTGACAGGCACCTCCATGTCGGTTTCATTACTCCAAAGAGACGTTCAACACAATTTCTCGCACTACAGAGATCCTGATTGTACATAAACCTTGGTGTTCCGATAGGTTCGTTTGGTAGTGGAGTCATCAGCCATGGTTCAAGGGCGTATCCTTGATCACCTGTAATTAAAGATATCGGCAGTAGAAGGATAATTAAACATCCTTAAAATATTTATGCTGCATAGAAACCAACCAATGAGGAATGTCCCACATTCACCACTATTGTAACGCTGCTCCATTATTCGGCGTGCTGGGGACGCACTCTAAATGTACGAATCGTTTCTCGATCCAGGATACCTCGCATTCACATTGAGTATTTTTAGATTCGGATCGCAAATCTGAAATTAGTATAAACATGTTTTACGCGATATTACAATCTTTTTTCAATCATGGTGTTTACCATTTGCACGTTGAGCGAGTGATACCCTTTATGGTTAACGTATCCTTCTTCGTGTTCTCTTGGAGCAAGTATGGCGATATGCGAACAATCAATCGCACCAATTGCGCCTTCGAAAGGCTGATTTGCAGTTACGAATTCTTGTCGTGCAATTTGTCTTTCCCCTTCTGTTATCGGAAATCTTACTCACGGTCGTAGGAGTAGTTCATTGATCGCATTTGTCACGCTCCGAATGGAGCGAGAAATAGACGGTTGACTCATAGATACACCCCATTGCTCGCAAACTGGTCGTTGATAACATCCAGTTGCATAAAATCTGACTGTTGCCAATACCTGTACCAATTGAACAGTTAGCCCATCATTTAAACTGATTAAGCGAACAAGCAGATCGTGAAATTAACAACAAAGCATATCTGCTTTTCCACGGACAATCCTGTAGGTAAAATTCGCTGTACTCGGGGGTATAATGCATCTATCAAATCGAACATAAGCGCTGGAGATAGGCGGTATAATTCAATGAAGGAATTCTCTGGGAGTTCGAATGGATCATGAAGTTCACGCAATTCTCACCGCTCAAGTCTTCTTTCAACATGTCGTACGCGGGCCTCCAAATTTTGTAAATTCCATGCAAGGTATGCCTCTGCCATACCGCAACAATGAGTAGATGCAACCAAGAAATGCAGCAGTATCTAGACGTCGCCTTTTTGAAGAAAAAATCCAATTTAAAATAAAAAACATCCCAATATACATTTAGGTTGCTTTAAAAAAAAACATGCATCTAAAACATTGTGCAAGATTATAAAAATGTGAGCTCTTGCTCTAATAAAAATAACACAATGTGTACATAACCTAAAAGGTACACATATTTCCACACGTTCGCCGACCAATCGTCAAGTTTCATTAATGTCAAAAACATTGTACTTACCTACATATGAATTACGTGTATTGACTCGGTTCAACTATACATTTTTCTAGAATTTTCGAAATACTTTTGTGTTACACATGAGGTTATCGAACGTCGCTAAGCGTTAGCGATGCCTCTGGGACCCATCGATACGTTAACGACGTTTTTCGTTCAGTAACGACGCTCTCTACCGATAAACGTCGCTACCTGGGGTTTACAGAATCGCTCGTAGCGACACTTGTCGTTAAAGGCGGTTATCGATATCGTTAAGAGGGAATGATACCTTATCGCGGTCAGTATGGTAGAACGATTGTAGATTCCCATGAATCTCTGAAACGGCTCTTCAGATCCCGTTGAAACTTTGCCAAACAACGTCAAATAGATAGACGAACGCCTGTCTTCTCCTCCAATTTTCCGAATTTGAGAAAAAAATGTAGATTGGGTTATCATAAGCCAATCTACCTTCTTTTTCTCAAAATCAGAAAATTTAAGAAGAAGAGAGCCATTCATCTATCTATTTGACGTCGTTTGGCAAAGTTTCGACGGGGTCTGAAGAGCCGTTTCAGAGATTCGTGGGAATCTATAATCGCTCTACCATACCGACCGCGATAAGGTATCATTCCCTCTTAAGAGGGAATCATACCTTATATCGCGATAAGGTAAGATACCGCGATAAGGTAAAACGATTATGGATTCCCACGAATCTCTGAAACGGCTCTTCAGATCCCGTCGAAATTTTACCAAACAACGTCAAATAGATAGACGAACGGCTGTGTTCTCCTCAAATTTTCCGAATTTGAGAAAAAAAATGTAGGTTGGGTTATCATAAGCCAATCTACATTCTTTTTCTCAAAATCAGAAAATTTGAGAAGAAGAGAGCCATTCATCTATCTATTTGACGTCGTTTGGTAAAGTTTCAACGGGATCTGAAGAGCCGTTTCCGAGATTCGTGGGAATCTATATTCGTTCTACCATACCGACCGCGATAAGGTATCATTCCCTCTTAACTAGCGATAGTCGTGGACAGGATCCAGCTACAGGAGGAAACTCGGGGAGCACTGAAGTCACGTGTAGGAAGATTGGCCCCGCTTGACCGGCCAATGAAGATGCCTACGAGTACTCAGTTAGCGGCGCAGCGAAGGCAAAGAGAGCAGGAGCTAAGGGAGCAGCGCGTCGCGGTCCGACAAAGCGCGGCAGGAGCCGCGGAATCGCTGCATGGTCGCGACTGGGAAAGGGAGCGGGTGCACCGGGAAAATATCGCACACATAACGACTCGGTTGGTAACGGGCGCTAATTTAGCGGTAGAGCGACGCAACCAGGAGAGAGGTGCAGAGGAGTTGAGACGACTGCACAACCACGACTACCCGTATCATCGTCCCTAGTCGCTGAACCGACTTCATGTGTATCCGGCGAATCTTCCGCACACCGATATTCAAAAACGCTAGTAACATTTCTCGAGATACCTTTTTTTGCGAACAATCCTTTCCCGTTTGTGGAGTTATGTGGTTTGAAGCAGGTGAGCTAATCGGAAGGTCTCAAGATCGACGAATGCCGATTGCCGGGATCTTGTCTCGGCGTCGCTTTAGCCTATACTTGTAAAACAGGTGTACTATGTGGCGTTATGCGGAAAGAAATGATTTGTTTCAAGTAAAAATTCAGAAATTGTGAACATTTTTTATTTTATTTTTTCCTTCCAACGTTGACTTGAAAAAGAATTTTCTTCGCAAGACTCGAATCTCTTAGAGCGGTACTTTTGATCAGACGATGCAACTTTTTTTGCGGAATAGACATCCGTGCATTTAAAACCATGGTGATCGTTTTAAATAAATTGAAAATTTCGTTGGTCAGCAGACTCCCTCACGCTCACGCTCTCTCCCCCGGTCTCTCTTAGGGCTGGTTCCATAACTCTTGGTTAACTAATGTTAACTGAGGTTTGAGGGCAAGGAGGAGGTAAACATAACCTCACAAATTTTCGATCGGAGTGTTCTCATCAATGGTTAAGTTTTTTTTAGGAAACACAAAGCATCAGGCTCTGTGAATTCACTGACGCAAAACTTGACGATTTTATTTCGCCCTAAATATGATTCATCTCGGATAAATTTCTGTTCGTAAATTTTCGCGATTTCTTTCGCCATGCAATCTAGACACAGAAGAGCAAACGCCAATGGGGAGACAGTGAATAAACGTTACCCAAAAAATCGAATAACAGGGATGGCGCGTCGATCAAACAAACCCATATATATAGTAATATATCAGTTGACAAGGTGAAAGCACGATCTTGAGGAAGTTCATCTGATGATCGAATTAACAAACAGATATTGATAAAAAAAATTCGAGTGCACTTATGAGTATCTAAAAAGTCACCTGTTCAAATTTCAAACTCGCCGGATACCTTGTTTGTGAGCAATTAATAAATAATATTTTTTTTTAATTAACATGGTCTCTTATGGATTGCCGTGTTTTTCCCGTCTATAAACGTGAAATTTGCAAGCATTGACAAACAGTTTCGAAAGAAACTTTTATGATGGATAAAAAAGTATCTCACGGACGTTTGGACAGCTTTCTAAAATCCATTAGATACTTGTGAACTTCAGAATAAATTAATTTGTCTCGAAAAATGCTGATTTTTTGGAGTTTAACCTCCGTATTACTCCAGTCGCATATTATGATGGCAACGTTGCAACCGCGCGCTTTTTGAAATCAACACTAAGACTTTCCGAACGACACAATGTGCACTACACTTCTACAGCAAATTGTACAGAAGTGGCTGGAAATGTAATGAGTAAATCGGCTCAAAGAATAAAATCACATAAATTAATCGCACATAAAATCATTGTAGTTATAAAAAAAGGATACGAAATAATAACACATAAAAAATTGATTTCGAGATTGATTGAGAAAAAGTTTGATTTTCCAAAATTGATTTTGTTCGCCTTTCCAGAAAAACGCTTTACTTTTTGGATTTTCTTCCATGGTCGAAAAAGAGACCGACGATGAACCATGGACGCGAGTGAAAAATTTCTAGTACATCGCAGATGTAAGGATACGCGGTCGCGCTTGGTTGCAGCGTTGCCAAACTTATTGAACGGACTACGCTAGTCGTAATAATTTTTCTTCTGACTAACTCCGTACCAGGTAAACTTCCTTAAGACGTAGGTGTTGCAATGTGGCAACATCTGAATTGTGGAAATAGCAGAAACCAATCGAAGATCTAGCGTGCCAATTTCGAATACGTTAAAGTCAAATGCGAGTAAGGGGAACTACTTTATTTATTCTTTATGATGTATTCCCTTTTCCTAGCTTCGGTGAGCATAGTATGATGCTTGTGGGCACGAGCGCTGACTGACTTTTTCATTGGAAACTTTGTGGCGCTCCTTTTTCACGAATCATTTGTTGCTTCATTTTGCTCTGACATAACCTCTAAAAACGCCAACCGGCACAAAACGCGGCACAATCCTAGTGCCAAGTTCTCTCTCAGACGAATCACATTCCGGGAAAACGAAGTGAAAAACGTTGTTCGACGTTCAACAGAGCGGAAGGTGTTTCTTTTCTTCTTTCCAGGAAATCAACTATTTAGGAGAACACTGGGAATCTGAAAATCAGCTATCTCTCTCGCACTCGTGGCCGCTCGGTCGGTGTGACACATTGCCTTAACACAATTAACACGACCGGTCGGTAAAAATGCGACGGCCAAGTTTTCTCCTGGGCGGATCATATTTCGGCAAAATTAAGAGAAAGACATTGTTGTTCGTCTTTGATTACATGCTGAAGGTGTTTCTTTTCTTTTTTCTGAAATATCAGCCGGTTAGGAGAATGTTAGAATTCTGCAAATTCGCTCTCTTCGCTCATGGGCACTCGGTCGGTGTGACACATGGACTTATAATATTGATTTCGATAATCGGCTTATTATGCTCGACTCTGGTCGTCGTACAACAGCCGCATTACCAAATAGGCATGGACTAACGAAATATACACGCAGCGAATTACTGACCGTCGGCATAGCAGGGTTGAACAGATAAATGTCTATACTGGTTGCCCATCAGTAACGCGATTCTGTAACCCCTTAAAACTCGTCAGCGACAGTTTTCGTTATCGATAAATAGTAACAGCCAATCGCCTACACGATCACAGAAGAAAGGGGGCCTCTTATTGGCTGTCGCTAGGTAACGATAGCGAAAACTGTCGCTACCGAGCTACGAGTTAAAAAATCGCGCGAGTGCCGGATGATCTCGATGACAGAAAATTCGAACCAGACGCTCAATACCTTGCGCCGTCACGGTCGTTGGTTCATTTTTACCATGGTCCGTTAGTTAGACAAGCGTTTTAAGGTTCATCGCTAATAGTATGTACGGCCGCTTCTAGTCTGTGAATTAGCGTCGATGGCGTCATAATCCACAAATATCTCGTCCGCTGAAATGTAATAACGCTGGAACGCTTGGCAGAACCAAACGTGCTCAACCAATCAGTTGCCGACATTATTGAAAACTCGGATATCTCCATCCTTCCCGAGCATAGACTTGTCGACATTCATGTGACGATTCGTGTGTGATATTTAACAATCTTAAATGTTACAAAAAGTTCTGAAAAAAATCATAGGTGTTCTTTGTGGTTTTAACTATAAGTTCGATCAATAATAATACCATAACATCACTTTTAGATTGTTAACTCAATCGTTGAAAAAAATATGCAGGAAATGCACGGTAATGTTGAAAAATTCATAATTTTTGTCAAGTAACTTCTTTTAAAAAATCCTCTGAGTTGTTTTTACATGAGATGATGAACTTTCAGAAAAAAATATGCGTGGCTTCGGGAATTAACGAGGGTATTTATTTCAACTATTTATTTCAGCTATTTAGTACCGACACTTGTAGAAGACAAAATTGTTAATAAATGTAAAATATCGATGGATAAATTGAAAAAGCGTCCGTATTGGAAAACTCATCGCACTCCTCTTCCTCTTCCTGACGATCTTCCACTTCGACGTACTCTTCGTCCTCAGAATTTTGTCCGCCGAAATATTCCACTTATTTGCGACGGCGAAGTGACTAACCTCTTCGTTGGTTCTCACATCCATTTTCGCTTTTATTTACTAACCACCATCATGAAGATTTATATATTGAGCATAAAAAACAGAATTAGAGAGAAAAAAAAATGTTTTCATGAAGTCGGACGTTACATACGTTTCCAGAACACATGGGTCGTTTGCGTTCTCGACAGATTTCTACGGCTTGCCAGCTGGAGCAAAAATAACCGATTCCGGTGGGCCTGTGGCAGTAAACTACCCCTACCCCAAACTTTTTTACAAAACAATACATTTAAACGGTAAACGGACCTTCACGGTATACTCCATTGTTAAAATGCCAAGGACGCAAACAGCACGGTTCGAGGGTGAGAATGCTTACTTAATGTATAAACATGACGATCACTAGGACCCTGACGACCACTGGGCCAACTACCTTACACAATTTAAATATAGAAATATAGAATGATAGAATAAAATCAACTGCAATAAAGAACTTCAACTAGACGTGTTTTACCCCTTTAACCTTGATCCTCGAGAAAAATGCAAAAATACATAAACGTTAATTGTATCTCCCCTTCAAAGTGTTTCTCGTACCATCTAATTGAATGCTTTCCTTTTAAATTTGGGGAGGAAAAAAGATCAATAAACAGGTACTTCATCCCTTAATGTTTTTTTTCAACGAACCTATAGAGGATTTGTGATCGTTTTGCATTACAATAATTTTCGTTTCTATTTCACCGAAATTTGTGGAACGCTTGCGGGTGAAACTGCAAAATTAGCCCTTGACATGCTTCACTCGAAGGTCGTTTCACCCGATAAAATCCTTTTCCAGCCGATCAAAAAAAATACGTAGCTAATCATTTTCAATGTTCTACCATATACGTGGGTTTCAACAAAATCGAAGGCGGACAGCAAGGTAATGTTATGCGTGACGCTTTATATTTCCGCTACATTAATGTTAGTAATATAAAACAGTTTTCACTTGTAGATAGCCACCCTCCGTGTGGAAATATTTTTCTGTCAAAACTTTGAATAATTCTGAAATGTTTGCAAAAGTCACTGATAATTTCTGAATTTTCTCTGAAAATTCTTAATAATCTCGGAAAAACTCTTTGAAACTCTGAAATACTCTGCAAAATAAACTGAAAATTCTCTAAATGTCTCTTGTATTTGGGACATCGAATCAGATTTTTGTTATGAATTTTTCATAGTTTTTTTAATTTAATTTCAATTTTTTTCAGGGATTAAGAAAAAATTTCGATATATTCTAATTCATTCTAAACATTTCTGAAAAAATCTTTGATCATTACTAACATTATTCTGAAAAGATCTGATAATCTCTAAGAAACTTTGAACAATTCTGATGTACACTGAAAAGTGTACTTCAGAATTCTTGACGTTAGGACATGCCATCAAATTTTCTTCAGCATTTTTTCAGACTTTCACCGAAATTTTATTCAATTATGTACATTTTTGACAAATGCATTTCAGTCACCATGACACCCTTTCGGGATTGATATAAATACATTCGTGTCTCCGATTGTAACCAGAAACCCTGGTTTTAACAAATCGTTCGGATTACAATATCGTAGATTATTGCTAATAGAACAGCGCTGAATATGCGTAATATTTACATGTGTCGCCGAAAGAAATGGTCCATCAAGCAGTATTTCACAGTAGAAAAGAGTGATCTTTTCTTTTGCCCCATGTGGAAAAAAACAGATGTTGGTAATAATCCCCTTTTTTCCACATTTCGTCTCAATTACACAATCGTTCAATTTGAGGCACTGACGATAGTGCTCGGACGTGAAACGGACTCCATTCACTATTATTCAGGCATAAAATGCTTATAATCGCTTCCCACGTCAGAGAGTGTTGAGCTCCTAAGGACAATGCCATCATTACAGCCTCTCCTACGGTAGTTGGTGAGTACTCGCATAATTTCTCTTCAAAGTTTAGAGGTAACTCATAATCATCCTCATCATCATCATGGATCCCCTAATTAGAAAATAATATGGTTATAATTGAACATACCGAAGCTAAACTTATTTATCTAAATAGTATTCTTACATTAAAGTCACAAGTAGGGAAATCCGTTAATGCAATTTGTTCTGCGTCTTCTGCCTGGAAAAAATAATAATGGTGTTATATTCATATACATTTTTCAATCAATAGTATTATATTTATATATACAAATACCTTTCAACCTATGAATATATATAACTAGTGATGTTAAGAGGTAATGCCATTCTAAATTGTGCTAAAAATTTACATTTGTCGGATGCTACATTTCACCGTAACAGTGTAGAATGTACAAAAATATATCCCAATACGTTTTCAACAGAAAAAGCGAACAACTCAACTTTCAGATAACTATATTATTTTAGTGGTATGCTCGAATTTTATGTTATACTGTAAACTATATTAACAAATGTTTTTTTTCTTTGATCAGAAATTATTTCTTTACGCGTCCTAATACTATATTTTTGGCCGAGTTTTATACTTATTTCATTATACAATTGACGGTAAAATTAACTTATAATTGGATGAAAAATTGAAGCGGTTTATACCGATTATGCAGCATTATACCCAATAACAAAACGTTCGTTGATCACCTCTAATATTTTTACCATAATCTTTGAATAAATATATTTAGAAAAGCATTACAATTGTTCAAAAGTATATCGAATGAAAGGCTTTGCATAATATGTGGGACAGTGCGGTAGACATTTTTAATGTAGCTCTTTTTGGCCACTGAGATGGTATTAGCCCTTATTGCACAATTACATGAGAATGAAAATTTCCTCAATGATAAGCTATTTAACTTACGTCAAACCATACGTCCGATCCACCCAATTAAAGATCGCTTTCGTCGATATCATCGAATGGAACATCAAGACGACGACCGTCATATTCCAACTTTCATATTATTCTCTATACTGTCGCTTTCTACAGTTGTAATTTCAACATCTGTGTCAGAGGATGACCAAGATGAACGTGAAGTTGAGGAATCCCTGTGTTTATCAGACTGAAAAAATCGATTCTTATAAGTGCATCAATGAACGTCCGATTCATGGGAAAAATTCTGTATTTTTATGTAACTTTAAATAATTATAACAATCTAGCAGAAATTTTCTAGGAATTGCAGGTTCCAAATGAAATAGACATTTTTAAGCTGATATTTGATATTTAATGATATTTTAATGATATTTACTGTGATAATACCCTGAAGAGAATAACATTTTGTAATTTTCTAAACTTTCTTTCCAAGTCTTAGAAAAGTAAAGTCTAAACAATCATGGAACGAAGATAAATTTACCCATTCATTAATTAATATTTTATAGAAATTAAAGAATTGCAAATAAAACTATAGTATAAATTCATTCTGAGAAAAAAACGACTGTATACTATGAAAAATACTACGTAGCTCAGCAAAATGATTGATGCCAATAAAAATATTACTGTATATTATGTACATTTTTGTGTTTTTCGTAAAATTTTTAAACATATATTCGAAAATTTTTAGAAAATTTCTGTAGGTTCCTTTAGATTATTTTTAGTGCGATAAAAAGTGCATTTCACGTTATACACTGAAAAAATATCCACTAATCGGAAATGGTCAACAGCACATCCAAACAATTTTACATCAAATTTATATACCAAAACCAAAAAATCTGTTGATATATAGTAATTTCTTATTTTCCTACCATCGTTAAAATTTTTATAGTAATGTTCGCCTTTCTCTTATTCTTTCAGGAATTTTCAGAAATTTTTCAAAGTGTTTTCCTTTGCTACAGTTTCACTACAGTATGAAATGAATAAACAAATATAAAATTTCGCAGACGGAATCGAAAAATTGCAAGTTTTAACAATAAATGTTGTGATAACCGTACGATCAATGAACGTGAAATTTCAACACCATATAAGCAGGATGTCCTCGAAAATATTTTGTTAAAATTACAAACATTTCTGCCTCGTGTGGATTTTTGCACGTACTACCTTAAAGCATAAACTTGGATGCGTTTGATGATTATAATAAGCTATGCCGTAATGCTCACAGTACAGAAAGCGTCGTCCCAATTGCTTATATTTGTAAGAGGTTAGAATAACTTACTTGCACGTGGTAGTGCAACAAGAAGCCAAAGAATTTAATAAAAATCAAATGCAATATGACTTTGGCACTCATCAGAGTGAAACACGACAATCGGATAGTGGAAACAAAAAATATTATCGAATTTGAAACATATTTGGAAGATCGCAATCCCAATAACTTGTTTATCTTGAGGGAGAATGGAAGGAGAATGTCGTTCGATACTGGCAGTAGGAGGTACGTATGTGACAATAGGAACGTATTTATAAGATAAAAAGGATTTTTTGTTCGTTTGTTTCTTTTTTTAAATATTATTTACTTCAAAATAGTGTTCGAATTAATTCAGTTGAAAATATACATAACCTACAAATATATATATAAAGTAAAATCTGCATGCGTACAATTTTTTTTTTTCAAATCATGTCACTGTTTTTTTAAGGTATCTACAAAATAATCGAAAAGATCTTTTATTTGTTAAACTAATATATAAGTATGCAAATATACAGGGTGTCCCATTTTAATCTTACACCTGAATTTTCTCGAAAAATATTACTCGGACGAACTATTGTGTGGAACAAAACTTCTGGAGATTGAAGGGGGACGTTTGAAAAAAATTTATTTGAGGAGCCAAAATTCAAAATGGCGGCGGTACAAAGGCTGACATGTTTTTTTCAAACGGAAACATAACTTTTTTTTATTGCCAAAAAATTTGTCAGCTGAAAACTAAAAACTTTTGTTGAAAAAATTATTCGATAAAGTTCATAGTTTTCAAGTGAGAACATCATTTTCAATTATTTCAGATGTATCCAGGATTTGTGTGTGTGTGTGCGCGCGCCCGCGCGTGTGTGTGTGTGTGTGTGTGTGTGTGTGTGTGTGTGTGTGTGCGCGCGCGCGCGTGCGTGTGGAACACTCACAAGGATTAGGTCTCTGCGGTTCGTAACTACCGTAGTATTTTTTTACTCCAAACCCTCCTTGTAAGTGTATTGTGATCCCTTTCTAGAGATGTTCAAATATCCCTCCATTCATGTTTAAACATGCCCGAACTCTTCTCGCGATTACGTTTTTTAATATCAAGATCTGAAAGGTAAACGAAATTGAAGAAAACATGATTGGTACTACTGACATAGTCTGACTTTGCGGAGTTCTCTTACATACTTTTGTACTTTTGAGACATTACGTAGAAGGAAAATCAACATTTTTTTAAATTCAACCGTTCACACAAAACGGCCCTTCTCAGGGCCAGGAATGCTAGACAGACAACCTCCACGTGGTGTATTCTGGGTAACGCGAATGGTCTGCAACAGACTCAGCCATGCAACACTACGCTTTGGCTAACGCAAATGCCGTTGCTAGGGACAATTAGACTAAATGTCTCACGGCAAGCCGCTCAATGTTGTATTTTCGAATGTATGACCACTTGAACAAAAAAAGAATCAAATTGTTTTGTTGAAAATTTTTGTTTTTTTGTTTTCAAATTTGGACGATATTTCATGAGAAAATTTTGGAGGAAAATCGATGAAAAATAGTTTTTTTCCATTTTAATAGCGTTTGTGCCATTTTCAGGCCCAAAAACGTCTTTCTTTAAATCCTTGACGAACTTTGATCACGATGGGTAGAAACACACACACACACACACACACACACACACACACACACACACAAATCCTGGATACATCTGAAATCATTGAAAATGATGTTCTCACTTGAAAACTATGAACTTTATCAAAAAAAATTTTCAACAAAAGTTTTTAGTTCTCAGCTGACAAATTTTTTGGCAATAGAAAAAAGTTATGTTTCCGTTTGAAAAAAACATGTCAGCCTTTGTAACGCCGCCATTTTGAATTTTGGCTCCTCAAATAATTTTTTTTCAAACGTCCCCCTTTAATCTCTAGAAGTTTTGTTCCACACAATAGTTCGTCCGAGCAATATTTTTCGAGAAAATTCAGGTGTAAGATTAAAATTGGACACCCTGTATATATATAAACACAAATTGGATTCTTTTCAACAGAAAGCGAACAAGAAATCGAAAACATAATGAAAAATAAAAGAATCAGGTATCCTGTATTGAACAAGTCTGATATTATTGATGAAGACGATCTTGACGAGTCAACAAATAACCAACCAGAAAAGGAAAAATACGTGCAAGAGGCCAGGGAAACAAAACAGAAGAAGGTAATTAAATTAAATAAATATTAGTATCAGCTAGAAATTGTCAAGTTACAACCTTTGTCGATTTTGTACTGCGCTTTCTGACTATGACTTTACTGACTCCTGAACAGAGTCAGTAAAGTTAGTTATAAACAGAGTATATAAAATGGGTGTGTTCTGGAGAATGCAGCGCTGCACAGTGAAAACTTGAATTTTGGTTCCGCAGTGCTGCGCAGTGAAAACTCGAATTTTGGTTCTGCAGCAATACAAATCCTTTCCTATAATTTTGAATAAAATGTTACATCACAATGTAAAATTAGTGACAGTTTTAGCTGATTACATCAAATACATAAAGAACATTGTCTTCCATTCATATTACAGTGTGTAATTTTTATCGATTCGAAATTATGACTGCGAGTACTTCTTTTCAGAAAATTTTTGAAAAAAAGGTACTCGCAGTCATTATTTGTAACCAATGAAAATCATGTACGTAATCATCAATGGTAAACTAATTTAGTATTGCGCTGTAAGATTTTCTTCAAAGCTTCCACAAATGCATTCACAATTATATTTGACATGCAGTAAGAGCCACAGATTTTATTCTCGTTTCTATACATACTTTGCTTATACTCGACTACTTATCATAAAGTCTCATAATTCCAATGCTACGCTTAAAATATATATATTTTTTATTTTTATATTTTAATTTCAATTTAATTTAATTTTCAATTTAAAGTGAAATAAACCTTTTGGAAGAAAGATTGTTGGTATATTCAGATGGAAAATATAAAATTTACTATTAATATTCATATTGTTCATATGCAGTTACGTGTTGCTTATTTTTTAGAAGCAGAAAAAAGATATGGAGAAAAGCAAGTCGAACAGTACAAAGAGTATCGTGGAAAATTTTTTAGAAGCTCGGCGAAAAGAGTATGATCAGGTAAAGTTTTAATTCTTTAAATTTATTATTTTTGAAACGCGTGAATATTATTTTAAAGACTGATATTTCAATACTTTGGTAAAATATCATTTCAGCAGAAATGCGGAGAACATCCTCATGAAAGAACTGAAGACAGTCAATCTACAAAAAGTGATGAGACGGAACAGGTTACAATATTTACAAGTAAAGTTTTTCACATGTACTGATAATGACTGATTTTGGACCGTGCAAGTATCATACTAACAAAATTTCCATGGTCGTTGAATAAACATGTTGAGTAAAAGTATTATCTATTTGAAGAGAATTCTTGTAAAAATAAAGTATTCGCAGACATAGTCCCTCATTAATCAAAATTATGAGATGTACATTCAGATGGAAAAGAGACATTTTACTGTACCAATATTAACATTATTTATACACAGTTTATTTTATGTATTTTTTAGAAGCAGACAAAGGAAAAAAAACCCAACGGAAAAAAAATCCAGAAGAACACAGGATAGGGCAAAAAAATTCTTAGAAGTACGACGGATGAGCGATCAAGTAAATTATAAATTCTTCAAATTGGTCCTTTCAGGAATTTGTGTGAATATTATTTTAATAACTGATATTTGATTGCTTTCGGTGAATATCATTTCAGCACAAAAGCGAAGAAGAATTTGAAAATTATCAAATAGCCGAAACTAGCAACCAAACGAGATCTTCAAAAAATGATGAGACAAAACAGGTACAGTAATTTTCATTCTATAATATTTAGAAGTTGACTTTTGGGCATGTTCATAATAATTATTTTTTGTCCGTGGAAGTAGCATACTAGAGTTTTTTTATACTTCCAATGGTCATCGGGTATTCTTATGTCTCTCAATAAAAGCTATTTGCCGTAAAAACACCTTTTGTTTTGATTTGGAAACTGCATAAAAATGTTTATTCATATTTTAAATATATGAATTTTCGCTAATGTTGCAATAAATTTACCATTTTCAGTTAGAGATATATAAATTGAAAAATCAGTTACTTAACACATTTCTACTATCTTGAGGCATACACTATTTTCAAGATGACTATCTGGAATGATATTTACAATTTTATGAAATAACTGCTGAATTGCAGAAACTTGTGTTTCGACCCGTTAAGAGCAATTACAACCCGCTGCGCCTGCTTCAACCTGTTTTGATTGTTTATTAACAAACGAAGCAAATGATCGAAAAAAACTGACCATGCATCCATTCCTTTCATTGAAGAGAACCTATTTGTGAAATTAAAATCACATTTTAGTAAAAATCGCCGCCGTATTTTGAAGAGAAAAAATCTACCACCATCGGCACTAAGATTTTTTTCTTGCTTCGTTTTCTTGCTTAATAAATAATCAAAATAGGTTAAAAGAGGTGCAGCTGGTTGTGATTGCTCTCAGGTATCTTAATCTTATCTCTGATATTATATAATTATTAATTGAAATTATATAATTATTAGTATTACCATTATAATGATTACTTAGTGGAATTTTTTTAAATTTAGCACTTAAATTTTACAAAGACGAGAAACTTGAGCTCAAAGATCGCATTGTTATTTCTCAGATTTAATAATTCACATTATGTTTTTTTAAATTATTACAAACACATTTTTTCATGAGAAATTATATTGTGTCCATTTTTTTAGAAACGTAAATTTACAATTGACTGTATCGACACTAACTTAAAGTAATAGTCTGGTATTTCAATAAAGTATGAAATCTAGTATACATTAAGATTTCACTGACATTTCAGAACAGTATTGTTTGAATATTGCATTCTTTATTTCAAAGCGATGTGTTGACGATGGTCGACTTCACACATATCAATGGTATCGTTGATATGATTTGGTTACCAGGAGATCGTTGCCACGGCTTATTTTATTTCTGTTTACTCAATCGCTGTCTTTTTGAATTTTGTTCAGTTCTGGTGGTTGACTCGACATGTACGCATGTATGTTTTCGTTAATAAATGTATAACTGTTGCTTCGTTTCGGTGCGGTTCGTGTTATCACTATTCCTAGTAACTCTAACAGGTTATGGGCCCAGGACGAAAGTGATAAATTAAAAAAAAAAAAAAAAAAAAAAAAAATACAGCTGATACGCGTGAATATTTCAATTGGAAGTAAAGTTGAGACTTCTAACTTACACGTGGAAGCATGGCTGGAATGAACACCGTACGAATCGAGCAATTGAACAAGGAAAACTATGATACGTGGAAAATACAAATGCAGGCGATCTTAACGAAGAATGATCTCTGGGAATTCGTGAACGGACAAAAATTGAAGCCGAATATCATTAATCAAGACGCTCAATCCGCAGAAGAAGCGCGAAAATGGAAAGTCGATGATGATAAAACAAAAGCCGACATTATTTTGTGTATCAAGCCATCCGAGTTGAAACAGATTAAAGGGTGCGAGACTTCACGAGAATTATGGCTGAAGCTCCAAAACATTTACCAATCAACTGGACCAGCTAGAAAAGCAACGTTGATAAAACAACTCACATACCATCGCATGCAGGAAGGAGAAGACGTACGAGAGCACTTGTTATCGTTTTACGACAGAGTAGACAAACTTAATGAAATGGACATTCAAATCAATTCAGACTTGCTGTCCGTAATGCTATTACATAGCCTACCTGCGACATTTGCCAATTTCAGGTGCGCTATAGAGTCTAGGGATGTATTACCTTCCCCTGAGATATTACGCATTAAAATCATCGAAGAAAGTGAGGCTAGAAAAAGCGATGCACGAGGAAATGACTCAACGGCAATGTTTGCTAAAAAACCATTTAATAAGAAGAAGTTATTTGGGAAAAGATGCGATAATACGAAAGAGAATGATATGAAAAATATGAACTTTCAGAAGAAGGAATACTTCAAATTCAAATGTCACAAATGTCGCAGAATAGGACATAAGGCCTCTGAATGCACCGAACGGAACAGGAACCCAGAAAATGCGAACACAGTAGAAGACCTGTGCTTATGTGCAAGCGAAGATGGAAACATGAAAAATCAAGAAATGACCTTGAACTCCACGGAATTAAACACCCGACAATGGTGGTGCTTAGACAGTGGTTGCACATCACACATGTGTAGTGGAAATCCTTCTTACGCTAAAAACATATCACAGGAAACTGGAAAAGTACATCTTGCCAGCAACGCCTGTGCGGAGGTAAAGGGAAAGGCGTCTGTCTCATTCACTACTCAAGTTGATGGATGTGAGAAGGACATACACCTCTCCGGAGTCCTATGCGTCCCGGAGTTGAGAACGAATCTGCTGTCCGTCGCAAAAATGTGCGATAAAGAATTCAAAGTGATATTTGATAAAAAGGAAGCAACCGTCATTGATAGTAAGAGGAATGTTGTACTTAAAGTACAGAGAACAAATAACGGCCTATATTGTTTAGACGCAAAAGAAACTGAAAGGGTCGCTAATGTAGAATGGAGTAACGAAGAAAAAAACCCTGTCTCGTCGATATCTGGCACCGCCGAATGGGACACTTAAATGTAAAGGACCTAATGAAATGCGAAAAAGAAGGCGCCGTAAAAGGCTTAAAACTTGGAAAATGTCCTAGAGAATACACATGTGAAACTTGTATGAAAGGAAAGATGACTGAAAAATCATTCCCGAAGAAATCTGAGAGAAGAACGGAATTACTAGATATCGTTCACACCGATGTGTGCGGACCCATGCGCACGGAGTCCATCGGAAAATCACGTTACTTCATCACATTCATCGACGATTCATCGAAATGGTGTGTGGTAAAATTTCTGAAAAGAAAGAGCGACGCTCTCGAATCCTTTAAAGAATATAAAGCTATGGTGGAAAACTTAACCGGAAGGCAGATCAAATACTTACAATCCGATAACGGCACCGAATACATTAATTCAGCTTTCAATGGATTTTTAAAGGAAAATGGGATTTCTCGGAGGTTATCAATACCCTATACTCCTGAGCAAAATGGGGTGGCAGAGAGAAAAAACCGTACCCTCTTAGACATGGCCCGTTGTATGATGATGGAATCGGCACTGCCCGATGCTTTATGGGCTGAAGCAATAAATACCGCGAATTATGTTCGAAACAGATGTCCGTCTAGTTCTCTTGGAGGACGATCTGCTTACGAAAGATGGACCAGCAACATCCCAGATGTAAGTAAGTTCGAAGTGTTCGGACAAAACATCATGGTCAAACATCGTGAGCCACAGAGAGATAAGTGGAGTGCTAAATCGCGCAGGGGTAATTTTGTTGGGTATTCTGAGACATCAAAAGGCTTCCGAGTTTACATTCCCGAAGAACGAAAAATTGAAATCACTCGGGATTTTCAAATCGTGTCCAAGCCCCTTGAGGAAGAACTACGCAGAACAAAACACGACGAAAATCAGGAGCCTATCGAGATTGCAGAACCGGAGAAAGCCGTAGTGGAATTTCCAATAAAAAACGCTACGTCAAACAATTTTGAATCGCAACCAAATGATAATCTCGAAGACGTATGTGAAGAATCAGAAAGTGAAACGACCAATGAGGAGCTGACGGAAACAAGGCGAGGGCCCGGAAGACCACGGATTGAACGCACAGGTCACAGAGGAAGACCAAGGAAGCTTTTTCATGATGCAAAGCTCGTCGATACATCAGAAGTCTCATTTTTAAGTGAGATTAAGATCAGCGATGCAATTCATGGACCGGATTCCAAAGATTGGTTAGAAGCCATAGCAAAAGAACTCAAATCCATTTTAAAAAACGACACATGGTTAGTTGTACCTCGACCACACAATAACAAGATCCTTGGGAGCAGATTGGTTCTCACTAATAAGTTCAACCAAAATGGAATCTTGGAAAGGCGAAAAGCCCGTATTGTAGCAAAAGGATTCGCCCAAAGACCTGGAATTGACTACGATGACGCCTTCGCTCCTGTTTCAAGGATAGAGTCAATGCGAATTCTAATTGCGCTCGCTGCAGAACATAACATGCTTGTTGAACACTTCGACGTAACAACAGCATTTCTCAACGGAAAACTCGAAGAAGAAGTATATATGGATCCTCCAAAATATATCCACGAAGGATTAAACAGTCTGATAGAAAATGAGCCATGTGACAGTAGAATAAGACACAAAGCGGTCAAAATGCTCTTCGATTTAAACGAAGAAGAGGCAGTTTGTCAGCTCAAGAAAGCCATATACGGCTTAAGACAAGCTGGAAGATGTTGGCATAATGAACTCTGTAAGACATTGCTAGAATTCGGAGTAAAAAAATCATCTGCGGATCCATGCGTTTACTATCAAGGAAAAGGTGAAGACTTCATGTTGATTGTGACATATGTAGACGATTTGGTAGTCGCTTGCAAAAAGAAGTCAAGAATTGGGGCACTATATCAACATCTGAACAAAAAATACGAAATGAAAGACTTAGGATCAATTAAGCTCTGCCTCGGAATTGAATTCACACGAAATGATTCGTGTATTTCAATTCAACAAAAGGGATACATCGCAAACTTACTAGAGCGTTCCGGAATGGCAGATGCGAAACCAGTGAGTACACCTCTGGAATCCAATTCAAGACTACAAAAACCTGATGCGAACCACCGAGAAAAGGAAACATACCCATATCAAGAACTTATCGGCTCCTTGATGTATTTGGCGACCTGTACAAGACCTGATATTGCCCATGCCGTGAACTATCTCAGTCAATTCAATCTGGAGCACGATTCAACTCATTGGTGTGCTGCTAAACGCGTGCTGAGATACCTAAAGGGCACATCAGATGTGGGACTTACCTACAAAGCAACCAAGAATCCTTTAATAGGATATGTGGATGCTGATTGGGCAAACTGCACCTTAGACCGAAGATCCTTTACTGGATATGTGTTCACCTTAAGCGGCTGCCCTATCGTATGGGCATCGAGAAAACAAAAGACGATAGCACTATCATCAGTCGAAGCGGAATACATGGCTCTTACCGAAGCTGCCAAAGAAGCAACATATTTAAAGGGATATTTACAGGAACTTGGACACCCCGAAAAGGCCGAGATAAAAATACACTGTGATAATGCAGGAGCAAGAAAATTGGCTGAAAATCCTGTGTTCCATTCCAGAACAAAACATATCGATGTTCGTCATCATTATGTACGAGATGTACTTAAAAGTGGCATCATAACCATCGAATACCTCGAAACAAACGAAATAGCCGCGGACGTATTAACGAAAGGATTACCGCGCCCTAAACATGAAAAGTGCCTAAGATTGCTGGGCATTAAATTCTGAAATGTATCATTTCCCATTCGTCTACACTTCGAGGGGGAATGTTTGAATATTGCATTCTTTATTTCAAAGCGATGTGTTGACGATGGTCGACTTCACACATATCAATGGTATCGTTGATATGATTTGGTTACCAGGAGATCGTTGCCACGGCTTATTTTATTTCTATTTACTCAATCGCTGTCTTTTCGAATTTTGTTCAGTTCTGGTGGTTGACTCGACATGTACGCATGTATGTTTTCGTTAATAAATGTATAACTGTTGCTTCGTTTCGGTGCGGTTCGTGTTATCACTATTCCTAGTAACTCTAACAAGTATGATATTTTTCATGTTCGTGATGATAGTAATTGAAAAGTTCAACAAATAAGACGAGCAATACTTTGTAATCTTAGCAATCCAAATATGGGAAATTACGGAAATTTAAAGTTCCAACATGAGAAGGGCTATTTAAAAAAAAACGTGATATTGTTTCAGGCTGGTAGTAGTAAGCTCGAGCGCGATTATGAAAAATTGAGAGCCGAAAATAAAAAATTAAAGGCGTTGATAAAAGACCGGTTCGAAATTCCGGAAGAAGCACACTATGCTACAGAACCATCAAGTTCTCGCGAGTGCTCACCAGGACCACCGCAGATATTTCGAACATCAGCTAAGAGCACAAAATTCTCCGAATTCGTCGATTTGGGCAGTAATTGTTGCGTCAAGATGGAAGCTTACGAAAGAGCGAAAAATGCGAAAGACGCTAGCAAATTTATAACTACGCTCGCGTACGCTCTATGGGGATATAAGACCTTGGCCAAACATTGCGTGAGGCAACAAAAAAATGTCAAGGAGCCGCTTCTAGAAGCGGAAAAAGTGGTCGTTATAACTCGCCATTTTAAAAAATATTCAAAATCACGCGACTATCCAAGTGCTTTATATTGGCACGAAATCAGCAAAATTAATACGTATTTGGGGAGGGCGATCACTGGTGCAATAAAGCATCATAAAGCAACCAAAGAAAACGATGATAGCGAAATTAGCGAATAATTAAGTATCATTTTCATTTTACTTCAAAATTTAAGAAGCTCAAGAGCAAAAAACCTTAGTTCCGGTGGCAAAAAATTTTTTCTCGATAAAATACGACTTCATTTTTTATCAGAATGTGATTTTAATTTTACAAGTAGGTTTTCTTCGCTATAAAAAATGAACGTACGATTAGTTTTTTTCGATCACTCGTGTCGTTTATTAATAAACAATTAAAATAAGTTGAAACAGGGGCAGCGGGTTGTGATTGCTCTTAATTTGTTTTTCAGTACAAACTTTTCATTTCATTTTATTTTTCATTTCATTTTTATGGACATTTACGAAAGTTTATAAAAATAAAAGCGTTATTATTATTTCAATAATATCATTTGTTAAGATAAAAGCATTATCTTTAGCGTTACAATCCTACAGTACTATATAATTTTGTTTTAAAATTTTGTTTAAATATGTTTTTTTTTAATTTCTATTCGTTCATTTTCGTTTTCAGAGGTTTAGGAACAAAAATGTTCTTATTATATAATATATATATATAATATAAAATAAATCGATATTATTTAAACACGTTCCACGAATAGTCATAAAACCATGTACACATGTTTATTTTGTAAAACCAATAAGACTGAAAAAGAGAAAAAATATAATTCCTAAGAAATTGTCAGATATGAATTTTTGTTTTTGATCTACCCAATTTCTGGGATATAAATATCCGGAAATTTAAAAAATATTTATCACCGCTGAATTACCTGTAAAAAAACTGAAAATAATTGGATGGCATGTCCTAACATGAAGAAAAAGTCATAATATTTTTAGACCATTTTCAGTGAACATCAGAATTGTTCAAAGTTTCTTAGAGATTACCAGAACTTATCAGAATAATGTTAGTAATGATCAAAGATTTTTTCAGAAATGTTTAGAATAAATTAGATTATATCGAAATTTTTTCTTAATCCCCGAAAAAAATTGAAATTAAATTTAAAAAACTATGAAAAATTCATAACAAAAATCTGATTCGATGTCCCAAATACAAGAGACATTTAGAGAATTTTCAGTTTATTTTGCAGAGTATTTCAGAGTTTCGAAGAGTTTTTCCGAGATTATTAAGAATTTTCAGAGAAAATTCAGAAATTATCAGAGCCTTTTGGAAACATTTCAGTATTATTCAAAGTTTTGACAGAAAAATATTTCCACACGGGCCAATTAAGCGTGAAGACTCTTGCTCTGATTATATGTAATCCGAAACCATCTGTTTAGAATCTTAAATAACGGGAACAACGCTGTAGACATGCATGTATAATCAGAAGCTGTGATTTACGTTATCTGGAATAGTTCTCGTGTTCAGGTGCTCTTGCTCGCAGTCGGCGCAGCTGTTCGTTTATCGTTTTCGTCAACGCGAAACGTGTCCAAAATTTTTTCAACATCCTGAGGTTGCTCACCTAGGTAAAAGGATTCTCAAAATTTTGAAAACTTTTAAACCACAATTAAAAGTCCAACAAAAAGAAAACGCATAACGACCACGACGTAATAGCGAGCGAGAGAAAGCTGCTTTAAAGATTCAAAGTTTTTTTCTAAAGCAACTGACATTCCGTAAACAAACAGACCACATTCCTTAAACAAAAACCCGACCTCATGTGATCTGCATGTATATTTTTTTTGTAAAAAGCGTTTTTTTTCTCCGTGGGATCATTCTACGTAATGTAAGTATGAATATGCGAACGGTAAAAAATGTTTCTATCAAGTTTATATGAATTACTCCGAAATGCGATTTTTTTGCGATGTCCATCTACGTCATTTATAATTAAGTCCCTGGAAAACCATGAAACCATTTAAAATATGCGACAAGCACAGAGTTCTCACCTGTGTCGACTGTGGGGGACAAACTTGATTTATTTATGAATTTTTAATATTTCGTATTTTTGAATATATTTTTTTTATATCTCTCATTGTGTTTACACTATGATTTCATAATTTTCCGAGCCGTTGTTGCGAATAAATAGTTCATTTGTCACGATTATCGTTCTTTTTTGCTACGAAATGGGTCCTCGCCAAATGTCCAAGTCATTACCTTTTTCAAAACGCCCACTATGAAGCTATTTTTTCCCTCAAACTATCATATCCAATGAGTATCACCCTATTTTTTTTTAATTGGAAATTGCAACAGCTATGATTTTTTTAAGTAAAAAATTGCTTTTTTTCGCGCATCGATCCATTCCAGATTTTTTTCCGCCATTTCAAATGTCGATTACAATATTATACTGAGAATTTTACATTCCAGGAGGTTCAAACCAACACCCTGAATTTTTGTAAGCCATTCGGAAGAATAGAAACTGCGTGGCAATCGTTTAAATATATCTGGGGTCACACGGACCCCCTGTGACCACGAAGTTACAGGCCGAGGGTATGACCTCAAAGGGTTGATGGAGTAAATTATAAATATTATAAGGTGTCGAAACTGTTATCCGTCAGCTTGGCATTTTTAACGTTTTGTGTTATGGGGTGGGGATCGATTAGGGATGTGGAGTGAAGAAAATGGTGAGGAATGTAATAAGGAGAAGTACCCCGTACATGGAAGCTTCAATAAGCGGAAGCGTTCCCCGTAGCAGAGAGAATAAAAAAAAATAATAATGAAAAATATTATCTTTGAAACTTTGCTCGGCTTTAATAACTTTCGACGTTGCCTAATAATTTGTCCGGTTGCTGAGAAAACGCGTTCACAGGGCACTGAGGTCGCGAAGATGCAACACCTTTTCAAAATATATGCATATAAATGACGATATACATGGCACCGCTCGTGCCAACAGTAAAGGGATCTTCCTTTCGATCTAAATATTCTTCGTTAAGGTATTTATCCAGCTTGCGAATGCCAGCTACGGTTCTATTGAGTGGGCTCATGATTTTATTCATTTTACTGCCGAATTCATGCTAAGGTAATGGTCCTAATGCTCGGACTGTTCAGAGCATCCTTAGATTGTAGGACTTATTATTCATTTATGGACCGTTTAAAAAAAAATAACGCGATCTAACGGCAAGCTCGTGAGTTCTAGTTTTCAAAACACATGCATTAACTGCCGGAAAGTTAAATATTTTTATTTTTATAAATTTAAATGTTTAATAGTCCCAAATGTACCAATTTTCGGACCGCGGTTCGTGTTACGTGCCTATGTTCGGACACTATCATGACCCAATTTTCGGGCAAGTCTCTATAACCGACCATTATGAGGTCTTTGTTTTCGGACATGCAAAAATTGATTCTCATAGGGTCTGTTCGTTTTAGCTACACTTTTCTACACTTCTTACACCTCCAGTGGACTTTCTATTACTGTATCTGGTCAAAGTGTAGAAAGTGTAGCTAGCGCGAACAAACCTATAGTTACAAAGTGTAAATCGAACAGGTACGAGAGAACTTTTTTATTGGTCTATATACTGACCATATATTATCATAATTTTTTAGTGACTCGACCCCCGTAAGCAATAATTCAATATATTAGTAAAGAAAGTAACCCTACGGGCACATTTCGAATATATAACTAAGAAAAAGACGGCATCGATGCCGTATAACCTCGCGAACAGCCGGCCACATAACCCCATACTTTGTTTTCGTCGGGACTAGTTACGTTACCTATTATATTATCCAAATATGGGACACATGTACTTGCCAATTGATTTTCTCTTCTTTTCTCGAAATCACAAACTAAGTTAGTAATGAGTCGTTTGTCAACGACGACGAACGTGCATCGTTCGAGTTGTTAGCCGCCGACGTCGCTGTCCCAGGCCCTCGCGGTGGGAACGTGACCAGCATGGCCTAAAAAACTTATCTGCCGCTATCTTTTCTGTATTTTCCCTTCGAGTTTATAGTTTCCGGCGCGCCTAGCTGTCGGCATCGCGACCGAAAGGGCCGAGGGAATGCGTCTAGCCCGACTCGACGCTTTCCCACGCTGAGCCGTCCAAATGCTCGGTAGGGAACTCGATAAGGGAAAGGACTGTTCGCCAAAAACGCACCCACATTCTTGGAGGGGAATGAGAAGACGCTGAGGGCCCGATCGGGAAAAAGGGCAGTCAGTACAGAGCAAGGGCGAGAATAAGAAGGACGACTCCGCGCGACTCCTCTCTAATTCTCTAAGCAGTAAAACACGCGGTCACCAACGATACGCTGCGAATAGTAGAGTAGGAGCGTATCCAACCTATCGACATCTATAAATACGGATTTGTATTTCATTTTTTGTGTATCAATAAATCGGGCATTATTGATTAGAATCATTAATCACCTCGCGTCCGTTATTCGACCAACTATCTTAGTTAGTCTGGCGATCCAACCCGCAGAGCCCAACTGTTCCCATAGGACACGTTTATCGCGAGGTACCCAGCGAAACGAACTGTCGACGCTTGGCGTCCGGCGATTCGGTCTCTGCGACTACGTTCTCTCGTACCTGTAATCGGGCATGAGATTCGACCGTGTTACATGCGTGTGATAGATGTCCCAATTAATGAGACGCTGAATTTATTATTTTTTTTTGTTTCGTTTATTTTTTTAATTATATAAAATCTTATCCAAACCGATATGCAACGCCGGCGTCGAAAAGTCGGTTCGATTCGCTTTCGATTGGTCATAAGTCGTCTAGAAATCGATAAAATATAGTTTTATCGACGATTACTATCACAAATTATCGCAACTCTTTAGCATTTCGGGTTAGAAAAGTGCCTTCATGACATGACTGACGCGGACTCGTTGGAGTAACTCGTCAATTTTACTACTAAAATTTGTTAATAGCGTACAATTTTCCAGTAATAAATGAATAGTTGAAGGCTAAATAGAATGCAAGCGTCATTTTTCATTACCTATCAATTATATACCTAATATAGTGAAATATTCGACCTACTGTCCGAATAGTGGAACCCGTTCGAGCATCCTATATATATACTATATACGTCCATACTTTTTATTTTTCGTGCTACTGATGATAGTCTTGGCCGAAACCGCCAAAGAACGAACCATCGAGCGGTAAACAAACGAATACATCCTATATACATCCATAATTTTTATTTTTCGTGCTACTGGATGATAGTCTTGTGCGAAACCGCCAAAAAATGAACCATCGAGAGGTAAACAAACGAATAAGCGCCTGAGCACTCAGTTGACGGAGCGGTCCCGGTCGTCAGCCGAACTAAGAACTAAGAGCAGGATAGACGGCGAACTAATTCACATAGTTCATGAGAGAGATCGCTCTACCGACTAGTTCGTTCGCGAAATACACAATACTACTGCTTACGCGGTTTCGATACGTGGCATTTCGTTCGAGAATCTATCCCATTGAGATCAATAAAAGCTGACTTCTTCGCGAGTTTGGCAAAACAGTGGCTTTAAAAGTACAATAGTCAACGGTTTCAACGTGGCTGTAAAAGTACAATAGTCAAAAGTCTTTAAAAGTACAATAGTCAAAAGAAAAATAGTGGCTTCAAAAGTACAATAGTCAAAGGTTTCAACGATAGCTGCCCTCTGTACATCGTCGATATGGAGAGACAACAATTTTACGCCGTTTGGCTTTGTCTTTTCGCAACAGCCGGATCTTCTTCCCAACTGCGCTAAGCTGCGCCCAGTGATCTGAAACAATCGCGCAGAGGCTTTTCCGAACTGCGACTCGAAACTACCGAGGACTTGCTTCTGAAGGTAAGTTTCGCGACAAGGCGGGGAAAAAATAAACTTTTTATGGTCAAATTCACAAATGGTTGATGATCAAGTTCGGTGTGTAGATTGATGAAGATTATAAATTTCGAAAACAGGTAGACGAGCAGGAGGGGCCAGACGGTATATTCAAAACACGCGGTGCGAGATTCGTCCCGAGGTCAGACACCGACCAAGGTCGAACCGCAGGATGGATGGCAGAGCAACAGGGGATCGCTCGGAACGAAAGAGACCGGCGTCGGAGGGAACAACTGCAGCGAGAGCGTACGCTGGAAGTTCAGCGACAAACACATGCCCGATTGGCCGAAGAGGAACGAAACCGGCAGAGGGGCATTGTTGAGTTGCGTAATAGATATAACAATCCACTGAATTTAAATAACGGGCAGCGGTCTATGAAAGTCATGTAACACTGATATGCTACGTGGTACTCAAAGACGCAGTGCGTTGATGAGATTAACGATGGATCGGGATATACAAAAACAAGGAACTTCATCTGTTTTCCGAAAGTGTTACAATTATATACTATTTTCCGACTTGTTAAGAAAACAAAGGGATTCCATAATGATAGCAGTGTTTCAGCGTGCATTAGTCCACTGAATCGTTGACGACAGAAGACATGTCATGATGATTCTTCGGTCAGAGGCGAAGAAATATACCGATGCGACAAAAATAACTCACTGAAACTTTTCGTCGATTGAAAATTTTGTACGACATTGATCCTTATCCAAGTTCGTTGAGCCACGCAATATTTAAACAACTCAATTGACTTTTATCGGCTTTGTTTTCGTAATAATAGGAGAAAACTGAAATATAATTTTTCCAGGGATTACTAATTAGCACATATAAGTACAAAATATTCTAGAAAAAATGTAAAATTCCGTTTGGACGAGAATAAATATTTGCAAAATATATAAAATCGCTGTTAATTTAAACAAAAACTATAATGTCCTTAGAATTAAGGTGGAACATCTACGTAGCTCACCGAGAGATGAGAGTCTTTGGATTCCTATTTGAGAATAGTAGAAAACCAAATGGGATGTGGTTTGGATGCTTTATTCTACACTTGATTACGTATACAAAAAAAAACATTTGATGAAAAAGAATGGCGACTCAGTCGTAGCTACGATAAGAGCTTCTTAGGCGTTCTGCAGGAGGACGCAATACTTTAATGGATCAGCACTGGAAATTAAAAATAATTTCATTTACATTAGTTTTGCAACAGAAGTGCACACATTTATTGAAAAAATACGATTTTGCGCAAAATGGCATATTTAAAAAAAATGTTATTTCGCTAAAAATTTTGCCTTAGTTTGTTAATAAAAAGAGAATTGTTGCGGAATCATAAAAATCAAGTGTACTTCTTTAGAGGATCTATCAAAGGAGCTACAGCTGAAATTTGAAGTCAATTGGAGGAAAAATCCCCAATTTCAAAATCGTGGTTTCGAGACAAACGCGTTTGAAGTTTCGCAACTCTTTTTCTCCATGAAATTTTTTAAATAGAGGTTTCATGATTCTTTCACCTTTATTCGGCTATCCCAGGGCCATAAAGCATCCCTTCTACCAATTTGGTATAATGGTTTTCAGGTATGATCCCTTTCGTTTATCATCCTTGTGATGATTTTACATTATTTAAACCAATAAAAAAACGTTCACACTTTTTTCTACTTACATGTATGCCTTCATATTGTTTTAAATGCAGCACGAGTGTTTTTCGATCTCCGTCTCAATTTTATATTTCAGATCAGAGCATATTGTCGGCAACCTGACATCTGAAGAATGCATGGATGACACACATTAGGTTGCTCTTACAAACTAGCCATTACTAATCAGTGGTTCGGCTCGAACATGTAGGATGCACTTAGATTGCGGACGCAATTTCAAGATTTTATATAGCGAGCGGAAGAGATTTATTTTTTCACATACTTAATAAATAAAACAAACTGTCAAGACGCTTTTTCATTAATAAAACGAATCTATGATATAGACCGGTAGATAGGAATAAATTGGTTCAAATTTCTTTTCGTATACATTTCTCCTTCTTTGTGTTATAGTTTTTTTTGTCATTATAGAATTTTCAATAATTGATAACTTCCGGTTTTATATTTATATGCATCTTTCCATAGCCAATGGTATCGAATTTTGATGCATTCTTGGGTGGATACAATTCACCCAGCTGCTTTTGTGTTTCGTTCGTTTACGTTTTCTAGTTAGACATTTTTTATTCCGTTATAAGAGCTCTTGGAGTTCTTGGAGATATTTGCTAGTCTATCCACGTTTTCTCAATTTTTATTTATTTCTGAAGTCTTGGCTGAACGCTTCACCGATTGCGAAATATTAAAATTTGAATTACCCTCACTTGCTTTTTCGTTAATAAGTACACTTCTCTCGGTGCGTCAATGGCTTCGACAATGCCGATCGGATCAGGAAAATTTCATTTTTTAAATATCGCAAATCATCTTGTTGACCAGGGAGACTAGAGAGAAGGAGTGCATACAGCATAGGCCCAAACGTGGTTTCGGCGTCTTAAAAAATCCGACTCGCAATAGTTCCAGATCGTGCCACTAGCAGCTCTCCTGACGATAACGTCTCAAATAATTATAATAGTCCAAACTTAACGCATGCGCACAAATAATAAAAGAATTTCATTTCGATGTGTATTTGTGCTCCGCTTTGAGGCTTATTTTGAATATTATTCTGTTTTGTAATATTGAAAAAATCTTCATGAAATTGTTTTCTTCAATGCCCAAGGTAGAATTATTTTCAATATTGCTCCCAATCAATCGTCATTAGGGTTAGCCTTCAGTTTCTTTTTTCATGCATGTAGTTCAGTTCATGAGAAATATAACCTCTACGCTTCATTCTCCCTGGAGTAACAAGCAGAAAATGGAGCATAATTTATAAGATATTTTTCTTGCAAATATAACTGCAATTTTTTGACAAGTTCCTCTTTTTCTCCAGTGCAGTTACATTTACAAGCCACATAAAGAGTAATATTGTTTGCATAGGGCAATTTTTTTCAAACTTTCATTCGTATCGGTGAAAAAAATAAATCAACTGAATACCCTTTTCTGAAACATATTTCCAATCCATGACAGTCAAGGCTACATTTGTGTTCTGTTTTTATTTTCTTAGTTGGTTTATTTAGTTGGTTCACGGCTTAATTTCATTAATTATTAGTTGCCATTATGAGTTTGCAACAATGAGAGACAGCGAAATAGGGAAGGTAGACGCAAAAGTTAGGTCCCCCACCACGAATGTGCTGTCAACAGCAACCAAGAGCACGCCAAGAGCACGAGACTAGTAGGCGAGCGAATCGATCGGACACATACGATCGCAGCGCCTCCTTATTTGCTGCGTTTTTGCAGACGTTTCGTAAGCACTGTGTGTCCACTCCTTACCTCTAGTCATCGTGGAGTCAACAGTCGATTCCCATCTCTCTCGCACAGCCTGCATCACTCTATCGCAGCGACACTCGTGGTCACTAGGCGAAACGGCCGGTTCTTCAATCCGGTGACATACCCCCACCACCAGAGTTTCAAGCCCTGTATGTAGGACCGTAGCCTACCCCCTCGCCGGTCGTTTCCAGACCTGTATGTAAGACCGAGGGCCCGAGACAACTCTGAGGCATAGACCAGCCCCCTGACACTGGCCCAGGGAGGTGACACTTGTATATATTCCCTTAATAATCGGCGGCCCCGTTCATGGAGCTAGAGTCTCCATGGCCCCGTTATTGACGCCTCGGAAAGCAGCCCACTATGCCGCGCTAGTAGTCACTCGCGTTACTCCCATTCCGCAAACCGCCTCGTCGCATTATTTCATCATTTCTAACGTCTGCAACCTTGACATTTTCTTTGGTTTTCTCCGTTTTTTCGATATCTATTTTTGACTGGAAAGTGTCGAAATTTCAGAAGGTGTTCGGCAGTTTTTTGTAAAAACAAGTCGATTTGGTGTAAAAGACAAAGCGATTTAGAAAAAAAAAACACTTTCGGTGGTTTTCGTTTTTATATTTAACAATACCTGCGTGCATCGTTCGTAGATGCACGTCAGGTTTGTAATGTTTTTGGAAGAGCGATTTGAGGCTCATCGCAATTCAGCACAGATTTTCGATTCCATATTGGACGATATTCATCAGCACGAAAAACTCTCTTTTCCGTGTTAAGGAACACGCCAATGTTCTTGTACACGTAATTTAATGTTACGTAACGATGCGAATGCAGCAATATTCTGCACGTCTCAACGTTGGGCGAAAAAATTTAATCTGTATGAGAAAAAATGATCAAAGTATTGTTTGACGTAATGAAAATTGAATTTTAAATTAAATAATTGTTATTTGTTTATATCCAATCAATATTTTATAATACATTGATACTTTGATATGTATAAATATCCTATCCATTTCCTTGTACAAATGTACTCTGAAATTCTAATATATCGATAATGAATAATCCAAATACGTCGTATGCGTCGAATGCAGACGCTGCACGACCGGAGTGGGAGTAACGCGGGTGACCACTAGCGCCCCTTGTGGAGAGGGTCAATAAGCGGGACATGATATTCGCGGAGTGTCACGACCATGCACTGGCCTACTATTCCTATACGATAAACGAACAAGAGTTTTGTCCCAGCTTATTAGTTCTTGAAATCGCCACTGCCTAGCGTTGGCTGTTATGTGGCCGCTTTCGGCTCTAAATACACCGATCAGCTGAACGATTTAATACTGCAAAACAATGGAAAATCGCTGTGAAACGCACAGAAATTATAATTCAAATCCATCATACACGCGAATGATGATTTTCATAAAGATATCTACAAAAGACTTTTATTCGTCTAAAATATTCGAAATACCGGTGCAACATAAATATATGCGCATCCCGCTCACATGACTACTAGCGCCGGAGTACGGCAATGACATTTTGCGAACAACATTTATTTACCAGTGTCAGGGGGCTGGTATAGACCTTGTAGCGGTTATGCGGTTGGCCGCAGCGCGGCTAACCATCGTTCCAACGTTTCTCATAAGTGATGGAAGAGTTACAGTTGGTCTATTCGTTTTAGCTACACTTTTACCAGATACAGTAATGGAAAGTCCACCAGGGGGCTGGCACCTTCTATCCCTTACCGTACGTAAAAATGCTACGGTTTTGACCGCTTTATTTACAATTAGTTCTACCTATTCCCGTGGTGCTAGTAGGTTATTTACAATATTCTTATTCGCAGGCGCGAGGCCCGCACGGCGTACTTATCTATCCCGCGCCGAATATGACTATTTTGACGTTTGGAGTTTAAGGACATGGGTCACATGTCCGGTCGGTAAAGATCCTAGATCCAAGTTATCTCTCAAACGAATCACATTTCGGGCAAACGAAGAGAAAGACGTTGTTCGTCGTTCAACAAAGCGGAATGTGCGTCTTTTATTTTTTCCAAAAAATCAACCATTTACGAGAACACTGGGAATCTGAAAATCAGCTATCTCTCTCGCTCTCGTGGCCGCTCGGGCGGTGTGACACATGGCCTTAAGCCGCGGTGCGGATTGATTAAAATTAGTAAAATTACTTACGCCCGTGCGCTAATACCTCAGGGTACCCGCGTAATTCTGAAAAGGTGCATTTTTCACCATACCAGCCGAACCCCGTATTCGAAGCTATGGAAAGTCTTTGAGTTAGATGGGTGCGTGTGTGTATATATACATAGACCGTACGCGCGCGTCAGGATGTAGGAGCACAACTAGCGCCACGAGTGGCAGAGTCGGACACTACAAGCAGCGGACAATTCGCGTAACAAAAATTCCAAAAGATGCCAGCCCCCTGAAGTCCACAGAGTGTGTTAGAAGTGTAGAAAATTGTAGCTAAAACAAAAAGACCCAATATGTACCATGGGTCTGTTCGTTTTTGCAATACTTTCTACACTTCTACCAGATATAGTGATAGAAAGTCGACAGAAGGTGTAAGAAGTGTAGCTCAAACGATCAGACCCCATGTGTCCCTATAGATCCTTACACCCAGCGCGTCTAGGGCAGGGTACAGTGACAAACCCCTACCCAGGGAGACTCTCCCTGCCCCTACCGATAAATCTGTCGCGGTACCCGAATCGCAAACATCGTTTTCTTGGCTTCCTTACTCCAGAACCTGAGACCCTACAGAACCTGAGTAACAACAAGCAACGTCAGGGATCAACACTAGCACAAAATCTTTACAATCTGGTATATCAATTACTGGCAAGGGAGACCAATATTCCTTATCAGAGGAGTGTGTAATATACTGGAATAGACGTCAAATTCGTCCAAGTTATCGACTAACGATAAGTGTTCGTTTTCTTTAGCGTCTTCTAGAAGATTGTTCCTTGCAATGCTAGATTCCTCCCTTATCTTCGGTTTTCATGGAACATCTAGGGCCTTTGTCGAGGGAACTGCAGCTTTTGACTATATCATAAGACGAAATGATACCACATCGCGTCGGTATGGTAGAACAATTATAGATACCCAACAATCTCTGAAACGGCTCTTCAGATGCCGTCAAAACTTTGCCAAATGACGTCAAATAGATAGACAAACAGCGTCTGCCCCTCAAATTTTCTGAATTTGAAAAAAAAAAAACGTAGATTGGCTTATCATCAGCTGATTTACGTGTTTTTCTCTCAAATTCAGAAAATTTTCGGGGCAGACAGCTGTTCGTCTATCTATTTGACGTCGTTTGGCAAAGTTTTGACGGGATCTGAAGAGCCGTTTCAGAGATTGTGGGGTCTTAAGGCTGCCATTTCATAGGCGGCGAAAATTAGCAGCGTTTTAGTAATATACTAGCATCGGTTTATTTGCCAACCTAGTAACAACTAGTGAGTTACTAAAACGCTGTTGCTTTCGGATGCCCATGCACTGCTAGCTGAGAGTGTTGAACTGCAAAAGGTTGCAAAGGACTTTGATTGAAGTATATGTGCTTTAACGATTGCAAACGCCTTTTTTGCCTCGGATGCCGTAATGTTTCCAAGAAGTCAAAGTGAAGAACTTGAGAACATAACTCGAAATTTTTGTTGATCATTCAGACGTGTGGGGCAAATAATCCAAAGCCTTTTAACATTCAGTGTCACCACCCCGATTTGGTACTACACCAGTCGCTATAATTTCCTAAGATTGTTTCTTGGGCACTTCTCAAGAATTTACGGGATGTACGTAACATGCTATGTAACGCGCTTGGGACTACTGTATTCGTTGCGTGGCGCTGATAATGCTTTCCAGCTGCCACATTTACCTTCTCAGAAATGATGTTTTTTAGGCTGTTGAACTCGCTGGCAAATAAAAAGGAAAGAAACGGCATGAGACGATACCCCCTGCATGTACGTAATATGTAAACATCTACACGTTCAGATTAACAGATAAACGAAAGTAACTATAAGTGAAGTGCGATGTATGCCAAACTTCCAAATAATTGAAATCAGATATTTTGACGCTGGCAAAAATGAATATAATTTCATCAATAATTTTTTTTTAAACTTCAATAAATAGAAGTATAAGTCTACATTAGATCTTAGATTATTTATGCGTCAGTCCTGTCAACCCCATTTATGTACTAACCGAGTACTTATTTTTATTGTCAACGCCGAGCTGAGGGGCTAGTGGCGCAACACAAGAGGATCTTCAAAACTCCAGTGAAAGTGATTTTTTAATTTATTTATTGAAGGCTGTGAAAGATTCAGCTATTCGGTTGATATAGTTATTTTTTCGTTACTGTTACATAGCTTTCCTAACTCCTCATTTTCATAAGTATACGTCAAACGAAAACAAGTGATGACTTATAGTATCTTCGCTCGCTGGAATATTTGCGTGCGATTGACGTAATTGATGTCCTCAAACGGTCCTCAAGGAGAAAGATTTATACCCAATTACATGAGAGTCGGTCGATTAGTTTTTTAGCTATACGTCACGCCAGTTTTGAATAAGCAGTTTACAAAACCGTGCTATACCTCCGCTTCATTTTTGAAGATTCATTTAGAAAAATACCATGTCACAGCCATAAGTATCAATAAAACATACCTTAAGTGTCAAAATGAGTGAAAAAATCGTTCTTTAAAAAAAATCATGAAAATCTGCAATTTTTTTCTGCAGAACTGTGAAAATCCCGTACCAAATGAAATTATGATTTATGTCTGCCTACAGGTTTTCGAAGCGTGAGCTTTCCTTTGCTCAATAAATAACTAAAATAAAATAGGAAGTCCTAACTATAAGACCTAAAACGAACTAAAACAAATAGCAAAAATAACACCGGAAGTCCTCCGGAAGCATGAACACGTATTCACTGTGTACTTCGAACAATCGAAATTTCGTATGATATCCGCCCTCTGTACATCATCGATAGGGAGAGACAATCACCTTTTGCTTGCGTTATAGATCGCTAAATAAGAATTTTAAAAAAAGTTTGCGGATATTTGTAGCCAAATCGGCCAAAGCAAATTTGGGAAATAACAAAATTTCGTCTTCGTTGTACTCCAACGATGCAAACTTTAAGGCCATGAAACTTTTCTTTTAATTATACCACGGCATTTCTACCTCTCTATTTTCATAGAAATCATTGAGAGGTAAAAAAAGTGATAATTAACGAGGTATTCGCTGCTAGTAGAAATGTTTATTTTAGAACGTTTGTCAACGAATAATTTGGAAGACACATGTGCCATTGACGCAACTGATAAACTTCTATGGGTCTGAACAGCGTGAAAGTCCGTGTTTGTATGCTGCACTCGACGTTGAAGTTCTGCAAATCATTTAAGGAGTTCGATTACATAGGCCACTTCAAAAATGGGTTCATTTAGACAATCTATGGGCTGAACATTGTAAAACAAAATTTGTTTATTCTTAGCCACACCATAGTTTAGGCTCTTGATGAGATCTTTCATGAAGGGGCTATACCAGTGTGACGCTTTCAAAAAAATCCATTTTTTTGCATTTTTCGACAGTTTATACTTTCAAGAATATCCTGTAAAAATTTCAAGGCCGTATCTCCAATACTGCCCGAATGGCAGCCTTCTAAAGAGCAACCGCTCGTAGGTATAAAATCGATAATTAGTTCTTTAAACGCGTGTTTCTCGAAATGAGATTTTTCAAATCTACTGACATTGTAACTCAAAGAGCAATTATCCGATTGACTTGAAATTTGAACTGAGTACTCTTGAATATATTTACTCTAGAATGACGTAGTATATTTTTGATTGGATGAACACTGACGATTTGGCATTGAAAAAAAACGACCATTTTATAGGCAAGAGAACAGACTTTTTTCATAATAACGCCATTTTGTTAGATTTTGATACTTTTCGAAAATCCTATGCCATTGTACAGGAAATACCTTCCAGTTTGACGACATTTTTTCCTTTTTTGTTTTCGGCTCCTCAATCGCCCGGAATCATGTCAGCAGTGGAGGAACTTTTTTTTTGGCGCCTCAGAAGGCAGCGCATAAGTCGCTTGGATCCCAATATTTTTCTATGAAAAAATTATGTAATATAGGTCAAATCTAGCCAAATACATTCTTAATTTTCCGAAACATTGAATTGAATACTTATCTTCCACCAAATTGTCGAATATCACCCAAAATTTCAGCGTTCACACTGACATAACCCCTTAAATCTCCGCGGTCACATAGGGTCCACGGGACCCCACGCACGACTTTGAGCCGACATTACTATAAGTTGTAGACGGCCAAGGGGGCTCGCCTGCCTGGTGAGGGTGCTTTGGAGTGTCCTTTGCAAGTACCGATTAGGGGCGGACGATTCACGACAGCAATTTCGTCGTGGTAGTCTATACAAAAAAAGAATCGGGCGGACGCTGGGGTCATTTTGACCCCACGTGCCCTGCATGTATATTTTTTTGTAAGAAGCGGTATTTTTTTCTACGTGGGATCATTCTACGTAATGTAAATATGCATATGCGAACGGTAAAAAATGTTTCTATTAAGTTTATATGAATTACTCCGAAATGCGAATTCTTTGCGACGCCCATCTACGTCATTTAAAGCTCATTACCTGGAAAACCATGAAACCATTTAGAATGTGCGACAAGCACAGAGTTTTCATCTGTGTCGACTGTGGGGGACAAAATTGATTTAATTACGATTTCTTAATATTTTGTATTATTTAATATATATATTTTTTTATATTCATAATTTTATATTCATATTTTTATATTCATATTTTTATATTGGGTGCAGGTCCGAAAACCCCATACCTTGATTAATTTGGAATTTCGTGTACCCATGTATTTTGACTCGCTGATTACGAATATCATAGTGAAAATACCCGCAAATTTGATTTTCAAGGTCAACGGTCACGAAAACTGATTTTTTAACAGTTTTTCTGTTTTATTTTAGTGAATATCCATTTTAGAGAAAAATGTTTCACATAAAAGTTATAGCCTATGAAAATATTGATCTTTTATGCTCTATACAGTTTTTACTTAAAACCATTCTGTTTCGAGAAAAATGGCATAATGGTCCAATAAGTGAAAATTGCTTAGCTCCATTAGTTTTTATATTATCGACTTACGCACTTTACCGCGGAAAGGTTGGAGTCTAATCTTTAAAGTGCACGTTTTTATTTTCTTTTTTGGTTTTTTATTTATTTTTTTATTTTTTTAAATTTTATTTCAGTTTCTTTTTGTATTATACACTATTTTTGCATTCTTTGTGATTCAGTTAATTTTAAAGTGCATGTTTTTTTCGCTTTTTTGTTTTTTTTATTAACTTTTTTTCTTTTATTTTAGTTTCTTTTTTGTATGATATACTATTTTTGCATTGTTTGGGTTTGTTCGGGTTTGTTCGGGTTTGGTTTTTTTCGTTGGGTTTGCTTGGGCTTTTTATTTAATTTTGTTTTTGGTTTACTTTGGGTTGTTGGGACTTTTTAGTTTAGATTTGTGTTTGGATTTTTTTGTTGGTTTTGTTTCACTGTAAATGTGGTTTTTTTCTTTGGGTTTGTGTGGGCTAAGGAACATTATCTATATTCTTGGTGTTACCGATCCGTTACTATAGATACGTAGATAATATCGAACCTAATAAAGCTAAGCAATTTTCACTTATTGAACCATTATGTGATTTTTCTCAAAATGGAATAGTTTTAGACAAAAATTGTAGTGAAAACATAAAAGATCAAGACTTTCATAGGCTACAACTTTTGTAGGAAATGTTTTTCTCTAATATGAATATTTACTAAAATAAAACAGAACAACTGTTAAAAATTCAGTTTTTGTGAGTGTTGACCTTGTAAATTAAATTTGCGGGTATTTTTAATATGATATTCGTGATCAGCGAGTCAAAATACATAGTTACACGAAATTCCAAATTAATCAGAGGCATGGGCTTTTCGGAACTGTATCCTTTATATTCTTATTCATATTATTGTGTTTACACTATGATCTCATAATTTTCCACGCCGCTGTTTCGAATAAATTGGTCATTTTTCACGATTATCGTTCTTTTTTACTCCGAAATGGGTCCTCTCCAAATATCCAAATAAATACCTTCTTTGAAACGCCCACTATGAAGCTATTTTTTTGGCCTCAAGGCGTTACCCCCACTTGTAGCGCAAAAAAAAGGCCTTTTTCATGAATTTTTTAAAAGAAAACTACAAAACTTTTCTAATCGATCAATATACCATCTTAAAGAACACACCTTGAAGAACTTTCAGTAATTTTTTTGTTGAAAAATATTACATTGTTTAGTGGCAAATGGCCGTCAATGAAATAATGTTTTTATATACACGGTTTGCGGTGACCAACATTGCGGCGAAGTGGATCTGAAAAAAAAATGCGGATGGATTTAGTCAAATATAAGTATATACTAGTCTTTAATCGAAGGATTTTAAAGAATATTCATTTTTCACAAAATGGCGGACAGTCAAAGTTAATGGTTCGATTTTAACGAAAAAAACGGCCGTTTTTTGGCTATTAAACGGCCATTTTGTTCGAAAAAAAAATCGAACGATTAAAGACTACATTTTTATGTACTAAATAAGCCTGCAAAATTTCAAGAAGATCGGTTCATTAGTGTTCGAGTAATCTTGGTCACCGGCTTCAGATATGCCATTTTGAGAAAAACGCGTTTAAAGTTTCAATTTCAGTTCTTCAATTCACGGATTCTTCTCCTTCAACGCTCATATCTCAGTCAATTTTGTTCGGATCGACTTGAAATTTTCAGGACATATTCTCAGATACTTATACTTCAAAAAAATGCAATATAAAAAATAGATTTTTTCAAAATCGCACGTGGGGGTAACCCCTCAAACCATCATATCTAAAGAGTATCATCCCGTGCAGAAATGGGTCCCGCGTAGAGGGTCCCGCGGCCTATTTTTCCCATTACTTGCTAGCGGCTGGCAGTAAAACTAGCCCGCCGCTAGCTTTGTATGTAACACTTGGAAATCTGCCGCCTAGCCAGATGTTCTAGCTTGGTGGTAGATAAGTATACTTACTTAGCCGCTAGATGGAAAAAACAGATTTTCTCTCGATACATCGTGTCTCCGGGCGGAGTGCATGGCACGGTGGATTATAACCTTTTTTCTTCGTGTGACAGTTTTATCAGACGGAGAAAAATTATTCCTCAAATAATAATTATTAAAAATTACGGACGAAAAGCGGGAGAAAAAATCCAGTCGAGACAGAGTCCGTAAATACCGAGCTATAAAAGCCGATATAAACGATGCGATCGCAAAACGTTTGCAAAATCAAGAACGCAATGGTCAGTGCAATTTTTGATAAAAATTAACATTCATTTGCAAAAAAAATTAATAATCCAACTAGTTTTAGAAAGATACAAACATTGATATGCAATGATAAAATTATAGCGACATATTATGCATATATTGGTTTAAAAAAATTTGCTAACAAAAATTAAGATGATTTTTTTTATGCGTTACCTTTTCTCGATGTGCCGAGTAAGTTAACTTGAATAATATCATAAATTATAATTATATTTAGTCAATAATTATTGACTAAAATTAATTTTTCATTTTCGAAACCTAAAAAAACTTTTCATTGAAAAAAAAATTAAGCGAAAACCTTCGAGATACAATATGGCGCGATCACGCACTGTAAAAAAAGCGCTCAACGATTAAAAAGGTATAATCCATAAAAAAAGTAATCAACAATACAATAAACAATGAAGTAATAATCAGTACAACAATAACAAAAAAAATACAAACGCGATCGCGCACCATTAAAAAAGCGATAAATATTTAACAAAAAAAATTACTTCAAATGTGATATTATTAATTATAATAATTTCTAACCTACTTATCTTACTTCTTACGTCTATTAATACTCGATATTTATAATATTTAATAAAATTTGTTATTTTTCCAAAGTGATCAGATTTCTTTTAATTTTCTATTCAACCCTAATCAGCGTACCCTATCCAGCGTCGAATTATAAAATAGCTTTCTTCCCACCTAGCGTATATCTAGCACCGAGCTAGAACATCTGGCTAGGCATTAGATTTCCAAGTGTTACATACAAAGCTAGCGCCGCCTAGTTTCACTGCCAGCCGCTAGCAAGTAATGGGAAAAAATAGGCCGCAGCTACCTCTACGCGGGACCCATTTCTACACGTGTAACAGTGCGAGAAAACATACGAGGAAAACTACTTTGCCGTCATCTAGCGGCGAGGTACCAAAAACTAGCTAGCAAAAACTTGCCAGCCACAACCTAGCGCCTCGCGAGTTATGCTATCTAGGTCAATCTAGACAGCGGCTAGGGTCAAAGTAGTTTATGCCCAGTGAATTTCTAGACGGGATATCACCCTAATTTTTTTAAATTGAAAATTGCAACAGCTACGATTTTTTGGGTAAAAAATAACTTTTTTTCGCGCATTGATCCCTTCCTGATTTATTCCCGCGATTTTAAATGTCGATTACAATATTATACTGAAAATGCCACATTCCAGAAAGTTGAAACCAACACCCTGAATTTTTATACGCCATTCGGAAGAATGGAAACAGCGTAGCAATCGTTTAAAAATAGCTGGGGTCACACGGACCCCCTTGGCCACGAAGTTACAGGCCGAGGGTATGACCTCGAAGGGTTGATGGGGTAAAATATAAATATTATAAGGTGTCGAAGCTGTGCGGCGTGGCGTGTTTTTTTCTCTTCTACGAAAGACCTGCAAAAATACATAGCGGCAACCCTTTATGCCTTCAATTAATATCAAAAGTACACGATGTGTTACGAGAGAGATAGTAATAGCGGAACTAACGGCCGAGCTAAAGAGAGGATCGGAAATGTGAGGCATCGTATTACCGATGAGACACGTGGATAACGAATATAAATTAAATACACGAGGTGAGAGAGGATAGTATAGCAATAACGCTTTAAAAGAATGATGTAAATTAAATAAACGTTGTACGCAGAATTTAGATGACGATTAGTGTGTATATACATCTAGTATCAAAAGAAAATACCATCGCAAAGAACAATTGAAGCATTTGAGTAAACGAAAACTTCTGACGATATACGCAGGTGTGGCAGAGGGGGAGGGGTTATTTTTTAATCTCCTCAGCTATGAGGCATCTGTATAAAAGGTAGACGATACTGGTAAATTTGGCAACAGTAAAGAGTCTGAGTTTGAGAAATACCCCACGGTCTCCGCAAGTTACAGTATCATCATGATGGAATCATGCCGTTCCGTTGCCGTTTACCTTTTGCTGGTGGGAATTGTCGGGGCTTACTCTGAGATGCGGATCGATGAAAAACACGAGATTGGAAGTAGCCCGGCAAGAAATAATAACAAATTTGGATTCGGGCAACAGGTATGTTATTTTCACACCCGCAAGAGGAAAAAAGCTTGCGGGCACCTTTCATGTACACATACATGATTGAAATGTTTCAGAAACGATTGATTCAAACGTTGTTATATTATGCACAGTGACTTCGCAATATTCGTAGTTGCAATATTAATGCAATACGACGGAAACGTAAAAATGTTCGCCTTACATCTAGAACATTGGAAATTGATATTGGAAAAATGGAAACTGGAAAACTGAGCCCAAAAAGATTTATTTTATGCATATCTTGTCATAGAAAACTATATATTTTCCACGTGAGATGTACATACGTTTACATTTTTGACAAGTAATCAACCAACGTGTTGGGTGAGAAAAAGTCCATGGTATGGCGAAAGAGAAGGTAGTAAAATGCCCTTTAGTTTATTGACACCGAAGTCATATGGTTAACATAACTGTAAGCTAAAATTATATCTAATTTGGGTGTTTCGATTATCAATAGATAATAATCCTTATCAAAGGATAATAATCCTCGAAGTAATTATTGACTATTGCAAAAGGTTCGAGAATTAAAATAAGGTCGATTCAGTGCTGTAACAAAATTACCGCACAAATAGTTAAGTTGTACACTGTACGTTAGGTTTTCTTCGGTCCAAACTTCTGTTATTCTAATCGTTTGTACGATTCGTGTGATTGAGGCGGGACATACATTTAGACAGGGGAATATTGAACAATTTTGAGCGATTTTTTAAAATAAGAAATAATTATTCTACACTTATGAAGCTGTAGGTATACTTCAAAAGTATACTTAAGTATACAAAACAATTTTTTAAAGTTCATTTATCATTAAAATTCACGGAGCTATGCCAGAGTGTCTAGGTGCTCGTAGACTTTGATTTGCAAATAACTTCAACATTTCTCTCAGTTAGAACGTTTATAGTTTCTATTTGACAGTAACTAAAATGAAAAAAATGCACATTTAAGAGAATGGCACGCATTTACGAAAAAATAATATTTCACGCAGTTTCTGTAAAATTTGAATGTGAAAAATATTTTTTTTTCCTGTAACTTCTCAAAAATAATTCCCGTCAAGAGGAAGGAAGCAATATTATCAATATTTATACCAAATTTCAACTCAATCGGATTAATAGTTTTCAAGTAATCCTACACGCCAATTTGAAAAATGCAGTTTTGACAAAAACGCGTTTGACGTTTAGATAGAATTTGAATTGAATTGCCCTAGGTACATGTAGTAACAAAAATTACCTAAGTAATTCGTTACAAAGTAATTCAATTATCAATTACAGTAGTGTTGTAACTGTGATTGTTAGTTGTTAATTTTATGACGGGCTGTGACGTTTTTCAATATTGCTTTGATACTTTGGGAAAAATATTTGCCATATATAGATCTATCGTTCAAAGAAGAAAAAAGAGATCGATTTTTTGATCCTTGTAAATGTATATTCCGCTTGAACTTTAACGTTTGTCGAGAATGATTTGTTGGAAGACCTCATGAAATGTACTTTTAAAAACTATGCTTATGCTTATTCAGAGCGAAGACGTGAAACATTTGCAGTTGGAGCCACCACGGCTTGGTAGTTTTTAGAACTACGTGTCTCATAATCGGTTACATGAGTATACTACTTGCAATTGGTTGTTGCATGGCAAAAATAGGATATCAGTTTAACACTTCTTCCTGTAGTTCACCATCTGTTCTTGTAAGAGTCACGTTACGATGCATATAGCAGGTCGTATCATATAATGATCCGAATCACTATTTTATGGTACAAAACTATTGCGATACGCCAAAAATCCATTCAAGCAGTCTTATATTATCAAAAAAAAGATCTGTGCAAAATTTTACTTTCGTCTGTTATGTCATGCCTGCGGTAACGATGCCACTCGCACTCGATAGCATAGGCAGATGGGTTATAGGTTTCCATCTGTGGGCGAAATATTTTCTTCGCAATAAATCATTACGTCACGCTTATGTACATTGCGAGTTCACGAAAACGCTTGTTTTCGTTCTACAATACCTAATACCCACTATGCTTCGTTATGCAGTCAATAGAGTAATAAAACATGTCAATGTTTTTAAGAAGAATAAAACCAGCGCCAATCGCCTTTACGAGTTTCATATGACGAAAAGCCTTGGACATCCACAGAGGATGTAATTTTTTAAGCAATAGACGCAAAACTAGCAATATTATACTGCAACCTGCAATGTTACTGCAAGTGTAGCAATGCTTTATAGATATGCTCTGCGATCAACTGTAGAATAGTGTAGAAACAAGTAAACTAATGGCGACACACTGGTGGTTCCAGGAGGAAACTCGGGGAGCACTGAAGTCACGTGTAGCAAGATTGGCCCCGCTTGACCGGCCAATGAAGATGCCTACGAGTACTCAGTTAGCGGCGCAGCGAAGGCAAAGAGAGCAGGAGCTAAGGGAACAGCGCGTCGCGGTCCGACAAAACGCGGCAGCAGCAGCGGAATGCAGCGGGAAAATATCGCACACATAACGACTCGGTTGGTAACGGGCGCTCATTTAGCGGTAGAGCGACGCAACCAGGAGAGAGGTGCCGAGGAGTTGAGACGACTGCACAACTACGACTACCCGTATCATCGTCCCTAGTCGCTGGGGCGACTTCATGCGTATCCGGCGTATCTTCCGCACACCAATATTCAAAAACGCTAGCAACATTTCTCACGATACCTTTTTTTCGAACTATCCTTTCCCGTTTGTGGAGTTATGTGATTTGAAGCGGGTGAGCTAATCGGAAAGTCTCAAGATCGACGAATGCCGATTGCCGGGATCTTGTCTCGGCGTCGCTTTAGCCTATACTTGTTAAACAGGTGTACTATGTGGCGGTATGCGGAACGAAATGAATTGTTTCAAGTAAAAATTCAAAAATTGTGAACATTTTTTATTTCATTTTTTCCTTCCAACGTTGACTCGAAAAAGAATTTTCTTCGCAAGACTCGAATCTCTTAGAGCGGTACTTTTGATCAGACAATGCAACATTTTTTTGCGGAATAGACACCCGTGCATTAAAAAAAATGGTTATCGTTTTAAATAAATTGAAAATTTCGTTGGTCAGCAGTCTCCCTCACGCTCACGCTCTCTCCCCTGGTCTCTCATAGGGCTGGTTCCACAACTCTTGCTTAACTAATGTTAACTGAGGTTTGAGGGCAAGTAGGAGGTAAACATAACCTCACAAATTTTCGGAGTGTTCTCATCAATGGTTAAGTTTTTCTTAGGAAACCCAAAGCATCAGGCTCTGTGAATTCACTGACGCGGAACTTGACGATTTTATTTCGCCCTAAATATGATTCATCTCTGATAAATTTCTGTTCGTAAATTTTCGCGATCTCTTTCGCCATGCAATCTAGACACAGAAGACCAAACGCCAATGGGGAGACAGTGAATAAACGTTACCCAAAAAATGCGCATAACAGGGTTGGCGCGTCGATCGAACAAACCCATATATATATAGTAATATATCAGTCGACAAGGTGAAAGCACGATCCTGAGGGAGTTCATCTGATGATCGAATTAACAAACAGATATTGATAAAAAAAATTCGAGTTCACTTATGAGTATCTAAAAAATCACCTGTTCAAATTTCAAACTCGCCGGATACCTTGTTTGTGAGCAATTAATAAATAACATTTTTTTTCAATTAACATGGTCTCTTATGGATTGCCGTGTTTTTCCCGTCTATAAACGTGAAATTTGTAAGCATTGACAAACAGTTCCGAAAGAAACTTTTATAATGCATAAAAAAGTATCTAAAGGACGTTTGGACAGCTTTCTAAAATCCATTAGATACTTGTGAACTTCAGAATAAATTAATTTGTCTCGAAAAATGCTGATTTTTTGGAGGTTAACCTCCGTATTACTCCAGTCGCATGATATGATGGCAACGTTGCAACCGCGCGCTTTATGAAATCAACACTAATGGCCGTATTCATAGTCTCTCCTTATCTCAAGGATAAAGGACGCCTTGATGAAGGCTTCCTTGAATCTCAAAGGCGTCCTCGTTTCATAGTCGCAACTCGACTCTCCCTTCCAGAAGGAAGACATATTTAGGGATATGTGATTGCTTATGGTGGTAAAACCGCTGATAGAAGCGCCACTCGGCTATATTTCAAACTAACTCAAACCGCTTGGCTCTCGATTGTATAGCCTCGAGTGTATAACCTCAAAGTTCAAAATTAGAAATTGAGTTGCGACGAGTACAATTATGGATGAAGGAAAGAATGTTCATTATACAGAGCGCGAAAGGCTGTTATTAGCTCAGCTTTTTTTTTAAATTCCGTTCACTGCGATACGTTTCGAAACTTTTTACGTGCTCCACTTTTAACTGTTTTTGAGGTTAACCTGTAGACTGGTCTGCGAGACAGGTAAAAACTGCATAGACGCCAAGCGCAAGCGCAAGCGTTAGTCATATGAAACGAAACAGCCAATCACAGCGCCGAAGGTTTCCTCAAGGAAGCTCGAGACCTGCCTTGAAATAAGGAGGCCAATAAGGCTCCTTGTTCTGTCAAGGAAGGTCTATGAAACGCGAAATGAGGAACAAGGGATCCTTGTTCCTCAAGGAAGGACTATGAATACGGGTATAATACCTTCCGAACGACGCAATGTGCACTACACTTCTACAGCAAATTGTACAGAAGTGACTGGAAATGTAATGAGTAAATCGGCTCAAAGGATAAAATCAAATAAATTAATCGCACATAAAATCATTGTAGTTATAAAAATAGAATACGAAATAATAACACATAAAAAATTGATTTCGAGATTGATTGAGAAAAAATTTGATTTTCGAAAATTGATTTTGTTTGCCTTTCCAGAAAAACGCTTTCCTTTTTGAATTTTCTTCCATGGTCGAAAAAGAGACCGACGATGAACCATGGACGCGAGTGAAAAATTTCTAGTACATCGCAGCTGTAAGGATACGCAGTCGCGCTTGGTTGCAGCGTTGCCAAACTTATTGAACAGACTACGCTAGTCGTAATAATTTTTCTTTTGACTAACCCCGTACCAGGTTAACTTCCTTAAGAAGTAGGTGTTGCAATGTGGCAACATCTGAATCATGGGAATAGCAGAAACCAATCGAAGATCTAGCGTGCCAATTTCGAATACGTTAAAGTCGAATGCGAGTAAAGGGAACTACTTTATTTATTCTTCATGATGTATTCCCTTTTCCTAGCTTCGGTGAGCATAGTATGATGCTTGTGGGCACGAGCGCTGACTGACTTTGTCATTGGAAACTTTGTGGCGCTCCTTTTTCACGAATCATTTGTTGCTTCCTTTTGCTCTGACATTACCTCTAAAAACGCCAACCGGCACAAAACGCGGCACAATCCTAGTGCCAAGTTCTTTTTCAGACGAATCACATTCCGGATAAACGAAGTGAAAAACGTTGTTCGTCGTTCAACAGAGCGGAAGGTGTTTCTTTTCTTCTTTCCAAAAAATCAACCATTTAGGAGAACACTGGGAATCTGAAAATCAGCTATCTCTCTCGCACTCGTGGCCGCTCGGTCGGTGTGACAGATTGCCTTAACACAATTAACACGACCGGTCGGTAAAAATGCGACGGCCAAGTTTTCTCCTGGGCGGAACACATTTCGGCAAAATTAAGAGGGAATGATACCTTATCGCGGTCGGTATGGTAGAACGATTATAGATTCCCACGAATCTCTAAAACGGCTCTGCAGATCCCGTCGAAACTTTGCCAAACGACGTCAAATAGATGAATGGCTCTCTTCTTCTCAAATTTTCTGATTTTGAGAAAAAGAATGTAGATTGGCTTATGATAACCCAATCTACATTTTTTTCTCAAATTCGGAAAATTTGTGGAGAAGACAGCCGTTCGTCTATCTATTTGACGTCGTTTGGCAAAGTTTCGACGGGATCTGAAGAGCCGTTTCAGAGATTCGTGGGAATCTATAATCGTTCTACCATACCGACCACGATAAGGTATCATTCCCTCTTAAGAGAAAGACATTGTTGTTCGTCTTTGAATACAAGCCGAAGGTGTTTCTTTTCTTTTTTCTGAAATATCAGCCGTTTAGGAGAATGTTAGAATTCTGCAAATCCGCTCTCTTCGCTCATGGGCACTCGGTCGGTGTGACACATGGACTTATAATATTGATTTCGATAATCGTCTTATTGTGCGCTGTTGTACGACTCTGGTCGTCGTACAACAGCCGCATTACCAAATGGTCATGGACTATCGAAATATACACGCAGCGAATTACTGACCGTCGGCATAGCAGGGTTGAACAGATAAATGTCTATACTGGTTGCCCATCAGTAACGCGATTCTGTAACCCCTTAAAACTCGTCAGCTACAGTTTTCGTTATCGATAAATAGTAACAGCCCATCGCGCACACGATCACAGAAAAAAGGGGGCCTCTTATTGGCTTTCGCTAGGTAACGATAGCGAAAACTGTCGCTACCGAGTTACAACGAGTTAAAAAATCGCGCGAGTGCCGGATGATCTCGATGACAAAAAAATCGAACCAGACGTTCAATACCTCGCGCCACCACGGTCGTTGGTTCATTTTTACCATGGTCCGTTAGTTAGACAAGCGTTTTAAGGTTCATAGCTAATATTATGTACGGCCGCTTCAAGTCTGTGAATTAGCGTCGATGGCGTCATAATCCACAAATATCTCGTCCGCTGAAATGTAATAACGCTGGAACGCTTGGCAGAACCAAACGTGCTCAGCCAATCAGTAGCCGACATTATTGAAAACTCGGATATCTCCATCCTTCCCGAGCAGAGACTTGTCGACATTCGTCCGACGAGGAGAGGCTCTGAAATAGTCCCGTCTCACTTCTGCCACTGACAACGATATACCTATCCTTTTTTAAACGTTGCGCACGCATCGCATGTATCATTGCGCTCAAAAAACACTCCCGGTTGTTTATTCCTCATCCTTTCCGTTGCACTGAAATGTACAGTACTTCGAATGATTTCAGATGCAATGAAAAATACAACTGGGTACTGGCAGTTGCGTTTTTCATTTAATTGCAGATTGTTCTTTTTCGACCTACGTATATTGTCTCCGTCTATGCTTCGCATCGTTTTAAGGTTAATCCGCTGATGGAAAAGAATATTTTGACACTGACTGTAGGAGAATGGGTGGGGAAGTCTTCGGCCCAAACTGGCTACCAGTTTCCCCATGGTGCGGGTTCTTCCAATCTTACTGTATTTTAGTGATCTCGTCTGGTAAGTAAGTAGGTGAGGGTGGGAGACGTACAGTAACGCCCTATGCGCTACGACAGTCGTTAGTCGACTGGCGTCGCGCGTTGATGCATCGCTGTTTCGCATAGCATTGTCACGCGCTGTTTGGGCTTCACGGTTCTCGCGTATATTCGCGACGCACGACAATATTGCGCCGTTGTCGCATTTATCTGGAGCAACGATTATATCACGCGCGATTGTAAATTTGTGTGCTCGAAAGGAATTTTGTGTTCGTGGTAGAAGCTAGAATCATGCCGGTGTTTCACACAAAGACTATAGAAAGCATTCTCGAGCCAGTTGCACAGCAGGTACATACATACTATAGTTTACGATGGGTATGCGCGCGACTGGAGGTTCTTATTTTCGAGCTTACTAACGTATTAACGCCTTGGATGAGTCATGCGCGAGACAGCAACACCTTTGCTTTTTAACTCTTCGCCTGCGAAAATATACGCTCATATCAACGGAGCGTACGAATTAAGCGGCTACATCTACCTAGAGACCCGAAAAAAATGGCGAAATTCCGATTTTTTTCTTCTGCGAAACGGTTGGTGAAGAAGAAACCCATTTTTTTGCACTGAGGTACATTTATAGAGCGTCTTTGAAAAATCGCCAAAAAATACAAACAAAAACATGACCGCCGGCAGATGACACTTTTTTCGCGATCTTTGGCGGCGGACACTCAACGGTCCATCTAAAATCTAAAAATCCAACGGGCTATTCAAGCTAACATCAAATTTGAGTCGTTGACGATCTTCGATTTTTCTAATCATTTTTTTTTTGACAACGTGGCGACGAATTGAAATTCGACCGTACAAAATCTATGAAAAAAAGTCGTCATTTTTACGTAAGTATAAAAAATAAAGATCGATTTAGATAAAGTGAGATTGTCAACGACCTTCAAATGTTTCTACCACCTAGGTAGATGTAACCCGTTAACGAATTAACGTACTTTGCCAAATTTTTTTCCCAACTAAGCACAACCGGCATAATACTAGCCCCTTCGTTACACATTGCCTGAAAGACTGGGCCAATAAAAATAAGCTAATCTTTTCGGCAATACCGCAAGTCCCGGCTAAATGCGATCTTTGCACCGACAAGGCAAGAGGATATGACGTCACGAATTATATCTCGTTTTTGCATTGCGGTTGTACCGAAAAACAAATGAGTAAGAGGTGAACAACGAAATCGCCTCGTCAGATCTTTCAACCGTTCCTCGCGTATGTCTTTCCAAGAAGAGTCGCAAAGAATACATCAATGCGATTCAATGATAATTGTGTTATCGTTAAATCGTCGATTATCTTTTGGACAAGGCGGACGGACATTTGTGTACGGTACGCATTTGTCACTTGCGACCTTTTAGCAAAGTTTCTGACAATAGCAAGTGTGCTTAAGCTGCCTGCCTCGTGTAAGTTCATGTAATTCATTGACATTGCGTCACGTGTATCGATGAACGAATAAAAAAATGTATTGTTACGAGGATAAAGGGTGTCTCAAAATGACCTGACACTTTAAATTGCGCGGCATTTTTTCGCTGCGTACAAAGAGTACCGATCTTTGACAACTGGCATCAGGAAGTATTGAGGTTAAGTCATGGAGAATTACACGATCGAGCAGCGCATGGAAATTGTTATTTCCTGCATTGTTACTGCATAGTTATTGCAGACGAAGTTTCATGGTCGTGTTATGTCGGGCCGCAGCGATGTGAATTGGCCATCAAGATCGTGCGATTTGACGCCTTTGGACTTCTTTCTTTGAGGTTATCTGAAAGGACAAGTGATGCCAATGATCCATAGACCATTCCAGAGCTCAAGGAAGCACAGGCGGCCATTTATCGGATATTGTGTTCCATACATAACATCCATCTTTGTACCTTATGTTAAATTAAAAATATACGCATTTTTCAAATAAATAATACGTTTTATTGATAAATGAAAACATCAGCACATTTTGAGACACCTGATACGATCTAACCGTTTTATTCGTTCTGTATACCCACATTGCACAAGGGGCTGACCGATTGTTCACGACTATATGGTGGACCCACATGGAGAAACCTCAACCACAGATGTTTCTCGACTCGCACGAGCAAAAATAAACGAAGTTGTATTTATAACCCCGCGAGGCACATGCAAGCTTGAAATCGTTTCCGTTTCGTAATAATTCAGAAAATGTAGCACGGTGTGCTTACTAGCCCTGAAACGCTACCGTAGGTAGAACTTCCTTTCTCGTGACGAATTTTCGAAATCAGCGTTTTCAATTCGAAACTCCATTTCGAAATCTCGCCATCGGAAGATTGATAAACCATGCCGTTGAAGTTCGCATCGTTGCTACACAACGAATTTTTTAAATTATTTTTTGTATTTTTATCGTTATTTTTTTATCGCGAATTGAGGTTATACATTTCTAATGAGAATACGTGATATCGTATGAATGATTTTAGTTTAATGAAACAATTGAATAATTCAAAGGGAATTAATTTTCGTTGCATTCCAACGATGGAAAGTTCAACGTCATAATAAATCCGGGAAAAACCTTTTCCACGGCGATCGCGAAGACGGAAAATTCGTAGGCTGATACACTCCCACACCCAACGCACACGGAGGTGACGCAAAGACGCGTCACTGAACGCGCGCGATGTTCTTCGCGCCGTTCTGAAGAAAATCTAAAAATATTTTAAACGAGATACGTGTCCTGCGTCGGCTTCGATTGTTTTTTGCAGGTCTGAAAAGGTGGAGAAACGCGTTGGAAACTTTTTTCCTGTGTACTTTGGCTTCTGAAAAATGGGGGGGGGGGCAATAGTTTCGGGCAAAGTGAACAGAACTATGCATGCAAAGTTATGCATGCAGCTACTTTAAGGGAGTAGACTTCTGTGACGACCCGAAAATCAGGATTATTCAAAAATAATTAATTTCGTGGGAATACGTAAGATGATTAAAAAATCATTTAGACATTTACCTGTATGTACATTAAGGGGTCTTCTCACTTTAGACGCTAAAGTAAGACGATTTTTATGCATTTTTTGATAGGCTTATATTATAGATATTAATATGAAAGTTGTTACACTTAATAAATACACTTTCGAAATACATTTTGAAAAAATGATTTATTTAAGCCACTATTTATCGACGAAAATGGTAGTTGAAAAAATGTCCTAACAAAATTGTAGGTCTGCGCTGTTGATGGAATCTCGAAGATGGATCATCCGAAAAAAAAAAATCAAACGGTTTTAGATTCAGTATGTTAATGGCTGTAGCGGATATTATACAATTTTTTATATATGCAAAAAAAATGGCGGACATTTTTTCGAAAGAACAAAAGACACGTGTTTTTCACCGTTTTTGGCACGAAAAAGTAAACATCAAAATTTAAAAAAAGCCTCGATATGCGCTATAGCTATAGTTGTAAAGAATATGTGGTTTAAATTTCATAAGGATCGGTTCTGTAGTTCGAAGATATTATCAACAAGCCGTCAAAAAACATTGTTTTGAGAACAACGCGTTTCAAGTTTGTTTGGATTACAAAAATACATAATTTTTCAAAAATGTATTTCGAAAGTGTATTTGTTAAGTGTAATAACTTTTATAACAATATCTATAATATAAACCTATCAAAAAATGTATGAAAATAGCCTTTTTAGCATCTAAAGTGAGAAGACGCCTTAACAAAGTGGTGTACCAAATTTCATAAAAAATATCAATAATTAAAGAAGTTATAAAGAATCTCGTGAAGGACCTTCAAACGTGAGGGACTAAACAGTGTACTTGATTTTGATAACCCGCTTCACCTGAAATTTAAAAAAACCGAGTTTTTTTCGTAAAATAGATAATATTGGCTAAGACTTGTCCGATTTTTTTGTTATCGTGCTTCAAACGTAAAAAAAATATTTCTTCGATTGTTCGTCGAAAAATGACATTATTGTCGATAACTAATGAACAAAAATATTGAGAAACAAAACGTCAGTCAAGACTAAACTACAATTACACCAAATAATTGTACTAAATTTGAAGTAAATCCGTTAATTAGATGTTGAGAAATCATGTACACCGTTTTGAAAAACATAGTATCGAGAAAATGCGTTTAAGGCGTTACCCCCACTCGTAGCGCAAAAAAAGGCCTTTTTCATGAATTTTTTTAAAGACAACTACAAAACTTTTTTAATCGATCAATATACCATCTTAAAGAACACATCTTGAAGAACTTTCAGTAATTTTTTTATTGAAAAATATTACATTGTTTAGTGGCAAATGGCCGTCAATGAAATAATGTTTTTATATATATACACGGTCTGCGGTGACCAACATTGCGGCGAAGTGGATCATCTGAAAAAAAATGCGGATGGATTTAGTCAAATATAAGTATAAACTAGTCTTTAATCGAAGGATTTAAAAAAAAATTCATTTTTCACAAAATGGCGGACAGTCAACGTTAATGGTTCGATTTTAAAGAAAAAAACAGCCGTTTTTTGGCTATAAAATGGCCATATTTTACGAAAAAAAAATCGAACGATTAAAGACTACATTTTTATGTATTAAATAAGCCTGCAAAATTTCAAGAAGATCGGTTCATTAGTGTTCGAGTAATCTTGGTCACCGACTTCAGAAATGCCATTTTAAGAAAACGCGCGCCAGACGGCAGACTAGCCGGTCGTTTACACAACGGATTCTTCTCTTTCAACGCTCATATCTCAGTCAATTTTGTTCGGATCGACTTGAAATTTTCAGGACATATTCTCAGATACTTATACTTCAAAAAAATGCAATAAAAAAATCAATTTTTCCAAAATGGCAAGTGGCGGTAACCCCTTAAAGTTTTACTAGCTTTTCTCTATCGTTGTAATCACAACTTTACCTTCAATCTGCGATTTCTGCGCCATATATTGGACCTCCCTCTTCAATTTGAGTCGCCTCAGGCGACGAACGATTATTCGTCATTTTCACAGTAGCCTGACCCCTTAAGGTACATCTTTCGCGGAGGGCGCTATTTTTCGGGGGTTTGAGAAGGGCCCTTCTGAATTGTGATTAAATTACAGTGGCGCTTAATAAAAATAAGGATAAATATTCGGAAGTGGGGCTCTTAGAATCAGACTAATTTTTGTTTAGGTTTGTTTGAGGTTGTTTGGGGTTGATTGAGGTTGTTTTGGGTTGTTTGAGGTTGTTTAGGGTTGTTTGGGTTTGTTTGCACCCTTGAAGAAAATTAGCGTGATTCTAGCAGGAGCCCCACTTCCGAATATCTACCATTATAAGTCATAATCAATTATCATACCCAACGATAAGCTTCAATAGAAAATTTCACGCAAATTTAATAGATTTAGACATTTTTACATTTTCTCTGAAAACGTAAAAATTCAAATTCGTCAAACTCTTGTTTGACGAATACTTTTATTTTAATACAAGGTACAAACATGGAGGTTATGAAAATCAGTTGATTGTTGAATATTCGGGTTCGTGAAAGGAACACCTTAATCTCCTTCGAGGAAGCTTTAACTTAAGCCCTTAAGGTAGTACGAGCGCGCAATCTTGATTTCTATAGATTTTGTTGAAATTTTAACCAGACATTGTTCGTATCATCATGCATGTTTGAGAGAAATTTCAGAACAGTCGACCATTTAGATTGGGAGATAATGGGTTTTAAAATGGCAACTTTTAACACTGCAGGGTCTGCATTGACATTTCGACAGATTAATTTTCCGTAAAAGATATCTGTCCCCTATAATAAGAAAACATCTGGCAACACCGCGCATCGTTCCACGTATCCAATGACGTGAGTTTGCGCGGTATATTTAAAATAATACTGCAACGCAAATGTTTATTTGGAAGTAATTTTTAACCGAACAAAGTTTCTAATTAGTCATGAATAAACCAACACTTTCATTTGTTAATAAAGACAACATAAACAACATAAAATATTAATATTTATAATGCAAATATTTTTTTATGACAATTTTTAACTTTAGGGACACGATAATGATTTTTTTCTCGAAATATTAAACAATACTATTCTGCGGTGTTGTCATATTTCTTATTATTATAGGGAACAAATATTTTTTACGGAAAATTATTCTGTCTAAATTTCAATGCAGACCCTGCAGTGTTAAAAGTTGCAATTTAAAAACCCATTATCTCCTAATCTAAATAAAAAGTCGACTGTTCTGAAATTTCACTCAAACATGCATAATGATATGAACAATGTCTGGTTAAAATTTGAACAAAATCTATAGAAATCAAGATTGCCCGCTCGTACTACCTTAAATGAGGAAAGTTCTTATTTGTTCGTAAACTCCGCCAAGAACGCGAGAATTTGCGAATTTTCGACCAAATAAGCCATTTGCGAAGCCATACGAATGAATCTTCGAATTGTGCCCTCTGGTGCCTTCATTTCCGATTACCTAAATCATCGATCATACTCGGGAGCTAGCAATGTATCGTCTACAAAGAGGGCTTCCGGTTTCCTCGAAGCAAATTGACAAACGAATGGAAAAACATTGTCTAAAATTTGTCTTACCTGGCTTTCGGGTCCAGCGCCAGCCATGTTTGGTAATCTGTTTCCGCGAGTGTCACCATCGCCCGGCGTACCACCTCGCCCACATTGGCGCTTACTCGTCGCAGCCATTCGCGCCGAATTGCCAGCTCAAAAATCAGTGTGAATAATGAATCCGTTCTGTTCAACCTTGTTCGTCACCTTCATACACCATGCGAACTATTTTTCACCCAGTACATTCGAAACGGCGCGCAACGCGCATGCGTAATGAACGCAAGCCGAGTATTAACAAGTCGAGATAAACGGAGTTTAGTGCATATCGGAAGTTAAACCCCGGACACGTCGAATTAAGGAACTGGCGCTTGGGCCTGCAACAAACGTTTATGTAATTCGAATCCTAGGAACGAAGATTAAGGGAGGAGATACCTTTAGGCGAGAAAAAAATTGGCTGATTGTCATTCATAAACGAAAGATTCCATTCTTTCCATAGAGGAAAGATTCCATTCTTTTCATAAAGGAAAGATTTCACTCTTTTCATAGAGGAAAGATTTTTTCCTTTTCATAAAGGAAAGATTTCATTATTTTCATAAAGGAAAGATTTCTTCCTTTTCATAAAGGTAAGATTTCTTTCTTTTCATAAAGGAAAGATTTCTTCACTATTTTTGAGAGTTAGGGTGCTTCATTACTACTTTTGGCTGTTACATGGTATCTTTTTTTCTTAATTTTGAAAAATGGCGGAGGTATGGCACGGCCTACTAAGGCGCTTGGGCCTGCAACAAGCGTTTATGAAATTCGTATCCTAGGAACGAAGATTAAGGGAGGAGATACCTTTAGGCGAGAAAAAAATTGGCTGATTTTCATTCATAAACGAAAGATTCCATTCTTTCCATAGAGGAAAGATTCCATTCTTTTCATAAAGGAAAGATTTCACTCTTTTCATAGAGGAATTCTGCCTTTTCATAAAGGAAAGATTTCATTATTTTCATAAAGGAAAGATTTCTTCCTTTTCATAAAGGTAAGATTTCTTTCTTTTCATAAAGGAAAGATTTCTTTACTATTTTTGAGACTTAGGGTGCTTTATTACTACTTTTGGCTGTTACATGGTATCTTTTTTTCTTAATTTTGAAAAATGGCGGAGGTATGGCACGGCCTACTAAGACGCATTTTCAGGAGTGGCGTGACATATAGCTAAAAAAAATTAGTCGACCGATTCTGATGAAATCAATACATATATATATATATACAGGGCGAGGCACTAACTGTTGCCACGTTGAATATCTCTGTAATTATCGGCGTCACGAAAAAATGTTTGAAACAAAAATTGTACCGTACAAAAGGGGTCATCAAATGCAACGACTTTTTTTTATCTCAGTGGAGGCGCTGTCGCACAGTAAAGGTCACCTCCACTTTTTAAAATGGGACGGTACATTTTTTTCCAACTATTTTGTAGAGCATCGAAAACTGCATGAAAAACATTTAGGGGTCAAAGTCGTTCAAGGTCATTTAAGATAAAAAAGTCACATGAACTTAATTTTTATGTGAAATTACCATTCACGGACAACATCCGCCGCAACCCGTTTAGAAGACCGTGTCATAGCCACGCCATTTTTAAAGATTTATTAAAAACTTTACTATGTAACAGCCCAAAGTAGTAATAAAACACACCCTAAGTCGTAAAAACGGTGAAAAAACCTTTTCTTTAAAAAAATCGTGAAAATCATCGATACCCCTCCCCTCAGAGGTATCTCCCCCCTTAATGAGTCAACGATTCAGAATTCAAACTGACAATGAAATCCAATCACTCGACAGAAGAACACCGGAAGCAGAAATAATGAACCAGGCAACGGAAAAAGCTCCGAACTTCTTCGAAGTTCGAAGCTTTTTCTTCTTCGAAGAAATAATTCTTCTTTGAAGAAAAATTTTCTTCTTCGAAGAAGCTTCTTCTTCTTCGAAGAAATAATTGTCTAAAACGGCCGCTCGTTAAACTGTCGAAAAGTTGAAACACGGAAAGGTCGAAACCGTACAGAGTTCGTTTTCACTAAACACGACCTGCTAATTACCAGCGGCCATTGTGACGAATATTTGAGATCTCCGATCTAAGGGCACAGCAGTTTAGGGCGAGGTCAACGAGGGGTGTCAAGAGAGCAAAGCAGAAGGCGCTATTCGTTTGTCAAACTAACTGTAAGGGGATGAACTGAATAGGGGATGGTTGAGTTATCCCGTGGATCTGGATAGGGAAAACCGGAAGTGAAGGATAAATGGCGTTGGGAGTACCGGTAGTGTAAAAAGGGATTAGTGAGGGAAACTACAAGAACGAATGAATTAGCACTCAAGCCCCCTTCGTAAATGGATGAGTGAAGAGATCGAGGGACGCGGCATTGGAAAACGGGAGGGACTTATTGTATAGGACAGTGTTTTTTTAACCTTCTTGAATACGCGACCCTTTTACGAGTAAAAATATTCTGCCCCTCCCAGCTGTCAAGGGGAGCTTTGAAATTGTTAGTGCCATTCGCTACTTCCTACCTATGTGAACTAATAGTCCAGTGAAAGGTTCGAAAACCCAACATATTTAGCGTAAAAATAGAATTTTTAATGAAGCTAGATGGTTGCATACTGGAAGTAACTCCAATGAACTTTTGCCCCTCAACTTGCCCCAAGCCCAAGAAATAGGGGTTGAAAACAGAAAAATCGTCGTATCTCGATAATTAATAGTCCGATAAGAAAAAATGTCAAACACAAGTTTTTGGGAATAATAAAATACGTATAAAGTTTTCTGACGTCCAACCCCCTATCGCTTATAACAGCGACACAAAAACGATTAGAAAATTGTGGGTGAGTGGTGTTTTTTTCTGCCGCTATTTTTCAAGATAGGGTATCGGACGTCAGATAACTTTATACGTATTTTATTATTCCAAACAACTTTTGCTTGAAATATTTTTTTATCGGGCTATTGATTATCGAGATACGGCGATTTTCAAGTTTTCAACCCCTATTCCTTACGGTCGGGACGAGTTTGGGGCACACATTTCATTGGGGTTACTTTCATTATGCAACCATCTACCTTCAGTCAAAAAATTCTAATTCTACGCTAAAAGGGCTGGGTTTTCGTCTCTTTAGCTGGACTATACAATTCTCTTCAATGGTGGACATAAAAACGAACAAGGAACATCACTTTGGTGTCCTCTTCCGATTTCGTTGTAACTTTTTTACGTGGATGAGTATCGAAAACTAAGCGACACGTATTTTTTTAATCGGCAGACAAACGGTTTTAAGGCGTGAAATGCACCCTAAAAAATGGGGATGTTTTTCGTTTTTCGTCAATAACATTTTAACGGTGCGAGATATTTAAAAGATTCAAAGTGCAACAATGTTTATTTTTTCGTGGACTATACATTGGAGATGAGAACGATAACGTTCTCGACGAAAAACAAAAAACACCCCTGTTTCGAGGGTGCGTATCACCCCTCAGAACCGTTTGTCCGTCGATTTAAAAAAATACGTGTCTCTTAGTTTTCGATACTCTTCCCCATAAAAAAGTTTCAACAAAATCGTAGGTCACCAAAGTGGTGCTCCTTGTAAGAAGAGACATAGGCTCCGATTAGAACATAATTTGGTTATTTGCGTTTCAAAAATAGAACCACGATTCGACAACTTATTAAAAAATTTACAGACACAGCCTTGTCGCTGAAAATATTGTATTTTTTATTGTTGCGTAGGACTTACAACCCTTGCTTTCTACTTTTACCGGGCTTGCGACCCACAGCCCCCCTCCCCCCCCCCCCCCCCCAGCAAGGCTTTCCGACCCGCTGGGGGTCGCGACCTACACGTTGAAAAACACTGGTATAGGACGAATGACGCGTGAATGCTTCAAGTGGTCTATTCTATGTTGCAGGTGTCTAGACTCGTTATCCTTCATGAAGAAGCTGAGGATGGCAACGCAATGCCCGATCTTGGACGTCCTGTCCAGGCGGTCAGCATGGCCGTCACCAATCTCGTCAAAGTAAGTCGCTGCAAAACCTACGGCTGAAACTCCAGCTTACCTACATACGATGCTCGGCGACACTCGTCAATGCTGCAAAATGTTATTTTTTCAACCCTGTGTTGTACACACTGGGTCATTTTGACCCGGATGCATTTTAAATAAAATGCTCATCTTGACAAAACTGCAAACTTCCCGGGGTTGAAGCTTGCATCGTTCAAATGCAACGAAAATTTTTCTTAATTTCTTATTTTCATTACTATCCGAAATCAGATGTTGCAGATTTACTGTAGATCACTAAACAAGAATCCTAAAAAAGGTTTGCGTGATTTTTGTACCTTAAATCTGGAAAAGCAAATTTGCGAAATATAGAAACAATTAATTTCCGTTGCATTCCGAGGATGCAAAGTTGAACGTCATAAATTTTCAATAACTTTTCGATATAAAAATTATTGAAAAATAATAAAAAATTAATGAAAAATCGATCTATAAAAAAAATCTATAAAAATAATGAAAATTAATGAAAAGAATATAAAAATCAATCTTATATTTTCCGAATTTTAATCATGCAGACTTATTGAGGAATGTTTAAAATGCGTCCCTGATTTTTGTTCAGTTAAACCCGACCGGAGGGTTGTTAGTGGCAGGTCGATGAAGTATTGTCCGGGTCAAAGTGACCCAGTGTGTCAAAATCGTGACGGAATGCAAGTGTGTTGACGAAGCGTTAAGTTTTAACGGTGTTGAGAGATAATAATTTATTTTTTGACACGGATATGTCTTATGAAACTTCAACTTCGACGTTTTCGAATTTTTATGTCGGCTATCGCATTTAAAGGTGTCAGCGTGCGATATTGACTCTACAGTTAATATTTAACCTGGCAAATCGTGTCCGTTTGTCTCGATGTCGATTTTTTTTTTCACCCAAAACACTACGGAGGAAATAATAGAATATAGGTAAGGGTGAACGATTCGTTCCTCCTTTAGAGGGAATGGTACCCCATCGCGGTCGGTATGGTAGAACAATTATACATACCCAACAATCTCTGAAACGGCTCTTCAGATCCCGTCAAAACTTTGCCAAACGACGTCAAATAGATAGACGAACAGCTGTCTTCCCCTAAAATTTTCTCACGGTCCTTAACGGGTTACATCTAGCTCGGGGCTGACAAAAAAGGGAATATTCGCGATTTTTTTTTTGGAAAAACGCGTGCATGTTGCTAATTTTTGTTCGTTCACATCGTAAAAATGAGGATACGAAATAAGAATACGAAATAAAAAAGAAGGAAGGAAAAAATTATCTAGTGCTTGGACAGAGGATTTAAGGGGGAATATACCTGTGTGAGGGCAAAATCAAAGGTCATTTTCGACAATTTATTTAAGAAAAACAAAACAATATTTTTAAATTCGGTTTTTCATACATGTTAGTCTTGAAGTAAAATAAATTTTTTTTCAAATCGTTTTGAAATAAAATGGCGGCGCCGTAGTCGATGAAAGAAAACTTCCTTTTTCATCGTCCTCTACAGGCGTATTCGCACAGGTCATAATTTTCAAGCTAGAACAAAAAACTAAAAATATTTTGAATGTAGATATAAAAAATTAGTCCAGTACGTAGGGGTTTTTCAAAATATTGATTTAAAAAGAAATGGCGTTAATACGAAAAAAAACTTTTAAAACAATCGGTCGAATATCGATCACAAAATTTTTAAATTTCAACTTTTCGAAAAAAAAAATCCCACGTACTGGACTAGAAAATGTTGTCAAGAAGCTACAGTAAAAATTTCAAGTCAATCGATGGAAAACTCGAGGTGCTGCGCATACGCCCGTGGCTAAAAACATAGTTTCGAGAAAAACGTGTTTAAAGCCATTTTGTTTCAAAATGATTTTTAACAAAATCTTTTACTTTAAGACTTGTACTAACATGTATAAAAAACCGAATTCGAAAATATTCTTTTGTTTTTGTTAAATAAATTGTCAAAAACGACCCTTGATTTTGCCCTCACAAAGGTATATCCCCCCTTAATAAAATATTGATTGAAAATAAAAAATGCCGCAGTTCGAAGTAAAAGTATCGATTTTCGCTTTAAAAAACCGCTCTATTTTCGTTGATAAAAAAATCATGCATCGAAAAAAGAAAATTCTTTCGTTTAAGCATTGCTTTTTAGTTTGTAAGGGAAGCTTGTCAAATTCAACCCTTGCCAGACACACCTCGAAAAACTTACGAAAAAGTCATTGTGGGTGAAATTCACCCCAATCATTTTGCAAGATGATAAATTGTTGAAAAATTTGAAAAAAAACATACGGCAATGTACTTCCAACTCTTTTCCACACGACCATACCGATTATTTCCAAAAAGTGTGATTTTAAATATGCAAAAGATATGTCCCATTTTCCCGAATTTTTTGGAACGTATTCCAGGTAAAAAAACGACTGGGGTATATTTCACCCGGTGTGACCATGAAGGGTTAAAGTTGCGCAGTTATTTTTTAGATATCGTGGTCACCGGTTTTCGACGAGTCATTTTGAGAAAGACGCCTTCAAAGTTAACCTTGTTGAAATATGCTACGTTTTGAGAATCCGTCGAAAACGAAAAAGCGATATTTTCCAAAATTACAACTCTGTACTTAAGTACTTGGCGCCAAGGCGAAATTATAGATGAAAAAAGTTTTGGTCGTTATATAGTTTAGTGATTTTTTCGTAATTACGGTGCTAACATTTATTTTTTTGCAATTTTTAACTATAAAACAGCATAAATAATGGTGTTATATAGGGGGGAACCCATCGTTTAAAAATACGAATTGTTTTTTAAGTAAAAAATGAATTTTCAAAATTTCCTTAAAAACCTAACTTAAGAAGCCTCCTTAAGAACCTAAAAATACGTCCCCCCGTCCCTCCCCAACATAATCATCATTATTGACACCACAAAAAAAGCGATAAGTCGCGAAAAACATCAATCGGAGGCCATTTTCAGGAAAAGTCACTAAACTATATAAATACCAAAGTTTCCATTCCATTGCGTATAACTTTCATTTTTTGCCTTCCCATATTACTCTTCATTCCCGTTGACGTTTTTTGAGACGGTCCTTCAGTATAATGAAAAAAGCAAACGCATTGATGAAGTTCAAGAAAGCTTCAAAATGGGCAATTCAAAATTCGTTTATCAGATCGTATGTTCGTCTTTTCACGTACGTTCGGGACTTCGGTAAAGAGGCAGGCATAGAGACCAGACCAGTGAAAATGGGAAAAATGAGAAAAGCTTGTTTCCATTGTAGGTCGGAAAGGAAACAATCAACTCGTCGGACGATGCGTTACTCAAGCAAGATATGCCGGCTGCATTGCATCGCGTCGAGGGAGCTTCGAGACTGCTCGAGGAGGCGTCAGCCTTGTTGAAGCACGATCCATACTCTGGACCTGCACGGTACGTACAGCCCACCTTTGCCACTCGAAAATTGTCCATCACAGACTGAACCTAATGAAACAGGTTTACTGTGTATTCACTTAACGAGCATTCTCATAAATGCCAAAGGGCATTGCGCTTCGTTGTCCTTACAAAAGGAGCATGGTATTTTCTCACGTTTCACTTGGCGGGCCTGGATAAGCATGGAGGCCAAAAAGATCGATTTTATATATCATTCTCCATTGAGAGTATTAGGATGCAGAGGTCGGAATATCACACACCATTAATACGTAATCTTGCCGAGATTGGGTTTTTTTTCCATTGAACAATAAAAAAAAACAGTGAAATTATTATTATTTAAACTAACAGCCGCCGTTGCTCCATGGCAACTCGGTGGTGACGTTAAAATTCGCATCGTTAGAGTGCAACGAAAAATATATTTTTTAAAAATTAGTTCATTTTTTGCTGATTAGGCACTAAAGCGTTTTTACGAATTCTTATTAGAGATTTACGACTTCAATTTGCAAAGAAAAGGCTTTGGATTGTGATAAAAATGAAGGAACGAAAAATGAACAAAAAAATCGTTGCGTTCCAACGATGCACACTTCAATAGCATCACTGGGTGCAGGTGGCTCTGGCACCTGGGATCATTCGAAATGAAATATGTACTTTAAACATAATAATAATACTTTCATCTGGTGGAATATTTTTATTGAAGTTTTGAGGGTTACGAAAAATGTCAAGACTTAGAAAAAAAAGTTCGTTTTTTCGGGAAAAAGAACAACTTTGATCATTTGTTATGAACAAGTGGATAAATATATTGAAAAAAGCACACTGCCATACGATAGAAAAGGCTTAACACTATGCTCTGTCCGATTTTCAAGTGAATCGGACGACAGATTTTGAGGCCCGTGTCACACAGATAGACACGACGATTTTATTATGCAATTAAGATCCATTAAGGGGTCTTTTTATGTGCAAACGCTGAAAAAGGCTATTTTCATGAATTTTTTTATTGGTTTATATTATAGATATTGATATAAAAGTTGTTACACCTACTAAATACACTTTCGAAATACATTTAAAAAAATGTATGTCTCTATGTAACCCAACCAAACTTTAAACGCGTTTTTCTCGAAACAATGTTTTTCAACGGCTTGATGATAAAATCTTCGAAACTACGGAACCGATCCTTATGAAATTTGAACCACATATTCTTCACAACTACAGCTATAGCACATATCGAGGATTTAAAAAATGTTGATACTTACTAATCTTTTTGCCAGAAACGGTAAAAAGACACGTTTTTTTTATTTCGAAAAAAGGCCGCCATTTTGTTATTTTTCCATATATCAAAAATCGTATGATATGCGCTCTAGCCATTGACATATTGAATCTAAAACCGTTTGATTTTTTGTTTCGGATGATCCATCGCCGACATTACATCAACAGCGCAGACCTAACATTTTTTTAGGACATTTTTTGAGTACCATTTTCGTCTATGAATAGTGACTTGAATAAATATATATTTTTTTAACATATGATATTTCGAAAGTGTATTTAAAGCCTTAGGCCACAGTAACGGGTATAAAATCATGTGTGAATCACTGTTGGAATCTTATAGGGAATGTTTTGCAGTTTTCGAAACTACTTTGATTCCCTGTACGATCATTATTTCCCGCGTTATTGATTGTCAAAGTTAAAAAGGACTTTTTTGCTTTGGTCGACGATATCTCCGCAGCGAATCAGCGTACACACTTTTTGAGGACGTCAAATTAAAGAGCATTAAAATTCCTACAAGAGATTCGCGGTGGAATTAAAAGAAAAAAAAACATTTTGAAGCCCGTAGACCTTTTTGAAGAGAAGCAAAAATTTGGAATTTTTTTGTTGTTCCGTAGTTGTCTTAGGATTACTCCGAAACCGTCCATGATAAAAAAATTCCATGGCCAGATCCGAAAACTAGACAGTTGGAGCTATAATTTTCTTTTTTTTTTATGCGACCATTATCTTCCGAGTTACAGCCTGTTGAAAATCACCCGAAAATTTGGATGTGTTTTTTTATCCCTTAATTTTTGTGACTAGTGTAGATTTGTAATTAATTTTCTGAGTGATCACTGTTTCATAAGAAAAAAAATGATTAAATCCGCACATGATTTTATACCCGTTACCGTGGCCTAAGGCTTTAATAAATGTGGCAACTTTTATCCAAATATCCATGTTAAAAACCTATCAAAAAATTCACGAAAATAGCCGTTTTTTAGCGTCTAAAGTGAGAAGACCCCTTAATAACAGAGCACATATCAGAAAAACAATGATGTTATAATTTACCTCGTTGGAACGCAACGATTTATTCATTACTCCTTCATTTTTATCATTATCTGTACCTTGCAAATTGAGGGCGTAAATCTGTGAGAAAAACACGTAAAAACGTGTCAATAATTCGCATAGCCTAAATCGGCCAAAAAGAATTGTTGTCATTGAAAAATAATCAAATTTCGTTGCGTTCCAGCGATGCAAACTTCAAGATCCCGGAAAATAAATGACTCCTTCCAACTGCTGTTTTTAACTTGCACACTTTCAGGAAAAAACTGATCGAAGGTTCACGTGGAATTCTTCAGGGCACGAGCTCCTTGCTGTTGTGCTTCGACGAGAGCGAGGTGCGAAAGATCATCCGCGAGTGCAAACGCGTTCTCGATTATCTCGCAGTGACCGAGGTCATAGAGACCATGGAGGACCTGATGCACTTCTTGAAGAACCTCAGCCCGTGCCTCAGCAAAGTATCGCGAGAAATCAGTGCCCGTGAGAAAGAACTTACGCATCAAGTTCATCGGGAAATTCTCGTTCGGTGTCTCGACCAGGTACGTGCGCGAATCAAGTGCCGTTGAGTTATTCGAAGCATCTGTGGTAAGCGATTGTAAAAAAAAATAATCATGCAATTCACTTTATTTTGCGATATCAACACTGTTTATATATTAAGAAGGTACGATCATTACTACGAATCCAACTTTCGAATTTGAAATTTTCATATGATTTTGCCGAATACTTTATGCGCCGATTGCCGAAATTTGAGCTATTTTGACCGTTTAGTTTTTTCGCAATAAAACTCCAAAGTCGAGCACTTTGAGTTACCGAAGCACGTCGTCTTATGGAGACGGTCAACCGGAAGTGCAGTGATCGTGGTTTTTCTGCTCACGTATCCAACTAAACCCGTTGGAAAACTGAAATTCGATAGATCAGATATAATAGATATTGTAAAAAATAAGAAAATCAATCTTCACCGTGTAGTTAAAGCACTACATTACAAGAAAGTTTCAATTTCCGGTTGAAAATTGTCAGAATGACGAAATAGCACCCACAGACTTAGCAACCTCGCCAGTAACAGCTCATGCGTATGGCGACCATAACCCAGCTTTGTTTTGAAATTACTATGTACGCAATTAAGTTCCCGGGTTTCACACATGGATGGCGCTAGCGACACATGTAGTCGGCATACAGGTCTGAAATTGGGTGTCTCTATAGCTTGGACATCTGTTAAGAATACCCAGTCGTAATATAAACAAATATCGCAACACAACGACCTTTTTTCTAACCTCGAAAATGTCAAAGTTTGTGCCAACTAAACAGCATTTGCGGGAAGCGGGAGGGAAGCCACTTCCGAAATTTTGCTTTTGCGGCAGAACAGAAAGAGTTTCCCGCATCGAATTCTTACTGGCGATGAAACATGGATATTTTTCGAGAATCGCAAACGCAGAAAATCGTGGCTTTTACTTGGCGAAGCGTCAACATCGACGGCACGGCCAAATCGCTTCGGAAAAAAGACAATGCTCTGCGTTTGGTGGGACCAGAAAGGAATCGTGTACTATGAGCTGCTGAAACCGGGCGAAACTGTCAATGGGCATCGCTGCCGACAACAACTAATCAATTTCAACCACGCATTGCTTGAAGAATGGCCAGAATGGAACACGAGACACGAACGTGTGATATTGCAGCACGTCAACGCTCCGTGCCATCGCAGTTCCATCGTCCAGGACACCATGGACAAAACACTGAAATGGGATCTGCTACCGCACCGGCCGTATTCGCCAGATCTGGCCCCTGTAGACTGTCACTTGTTCCGGTTGATGGCGCGTGGCTTGGGTGGGCTACACTTGGCCATTTACGATGCAGTACAAAATTGGTTGGACGAATGGTTTCAGTCCAAAGATGCGTCTTTTTATCGTCGCAGTATTTATGTATTGCCAGAGAGATGGCAAAAAAATGTAAATAGCGAGGGACAATACTTCGAATGAACCAATTTTTTGTATTTGGCTTGAAATTTTCGATTTTTTATTGGTAAAAAAAATCCGGAAACTTAGTTGCGCACCTAGTAATTTGAATAGGAGCCGCCACAAAATATGCAAACAACAATTTATGGAGTTTTATCATTTGTCACGTATCAATAATATGTACAATTATATTCTGCCTATCGTGTTAATTCCGCTGAGGTAATTCAGGCCTATTTTAATAGGTTTCCCGCCGATTTTTTTGTCTTTTAGTCCGTTTTTCTGGTGGATATGTTAATAGTAGTATCTTTCTTTATTTCCATGTACACCCTTGCGGGCTTGTTACATTTGCTCCTTTCTTTCTTTACAATGCTTCTTATTATTCACCATCAAACATCACTCGTATTATCGTAGCATTTCTTGCTTTCCTACAAATTCCTTCCCCGCTTTCGTGCCTTCTTGCGCATTCCTTATCTCTGCTCCCTTGAACCCTTTTTCCTCGCTAAATTCTCAAATTGCCCCGCAACTTCACACATCTCTTCTACTAACTCCTTTCCCTCTAGTGCCTTTCTCCACCCTCCATTTGGGTCCCTTCTTTGCTGCTTTTCCCACTCTTCAAATTTTCTCTGGACCTGCTCTTCCATCATTTTCTTGGCCTCCTCGCACTCCCAAATATGTGCCAGGGTTTCCTCCGCTTTCTCGCATACTCTACACCTTGTGTCTTTGAACCCCTTTTCTGCTTCTCTCCCCACACTACCGCACCTCATTCTAGCCCACATTTCCCTGATCTCTCCCCTTGTTGTTCCTTTATCCCAATAGTCTTCCATTCCCACCTCTTTTTTCCTTTCTTTGTATTCTATGCAGAACTTTGACCGGCGGATCTTTTCCCACATTCTCTGCACTTCTTGCTTGGTGGATATGTTAATATTATTATTACGAAGATTACTACCGAGTCGTTGACAATCTAATTTTTCAGTTTTTATTTGTTCACGTGCAATAAATTCATCATTTACCACAACATTTCGCACACTATAGTCGATAATACGAATAATCAACTTGAGTAACCATTAATCAGAGCAGCCGTGGGTAAAATTAATTCAGACTCTTTTTTGACCCCGTGGAAGTGATCGTACCTCCTTAATAAAGATATTTTCTCGAATTTCGAAAAAGCAATGTAGAATGGAAGTTGGAGAAAAAACATAAACCATAAAAAAGTTCGTTTTTTCAATGAAAATTAGCATTGCTATTATTAAAATTTCGTCGTCGAGTAATAATATTTAAAAAAATCGTCTGTCAAACGGTAGCCGATGCATTGTAATTTATAAATACATATAGTTGTTTCTGTTTCGGGCAGGTGGGCGGAATGAGATACACTTTACTTTATATTTTTCTGCACAAAGGTCGCAGATTTTTTCGTTGATACAAATAGTGCAGATGCACTGGAAATAAAATGAATCGCACATAACGTTGGTCGGATAAAAAAGTGTTTGTCTCCGTAGGTGAAAACTCTGGCGCCGATTCTAATCTGTTCGATGAAAATATTCATCCACATCATTTCGCAAGGCGGCAAGGGCGCCGAGGAGGCAGCGGAGAATCGTAATTATTTGTCAGGACGTATATCCGACGAGTTGAACGAAATCATTCGCGTTCTCCAATTAACGACGTACGATGAAGAGGAATGGGACGCGGACCAACTCACGGTATGTTAACGATCGTTGCGACAAATCTCATTTTTACCATTATCAAAAAAGTAGGTACTACGTTATTTTTGTCCTGGAAGAGATCCAGATATGAAAAAACATCTTGAACGAATTGAGTAATGTGTTATACGTGTGATTTTCAAACGGAAAGCACACAACAAAATTGAAAGTAATTCTGCGAAGTAGTGGACAAAGATATGCTATAAATATCAGAACCGGTGGATCGAATTTCCGTTACTTCCAATGTTCCTTATGGCCTTTTGAGTTTTCACGGTCGCCTCCCCTCGCAGCTAAGCGGTGGGTTCACGTCATCGCGTCGATTACCGTCACTTTCAATCGCATTTATCATTTATTCTATTGTACGAGTACAGCATTGCCACAAAATATTACTCTCATATGCTGTGATTGTCGTGTGATTACACAGGTGCTGAAAAAGGCCCAAAGTGCCATAGAATCGCGAGTGAGAGCGGCGTACGACTGGTTGGACGATGGACGGGCCCTGCGAGGTGGTATCGGCGAGAAGAGTCTTCGCCAGATACTCGAGCAAGCGGAAAGACTGTCGGATCGTTATCTCGCTCCGGCTCAGGCGGAACCGCTCGCCAAGCTTGCCTCGCAAATCGCCACAATGACCGACGCTTTGTGCGAGCTTCGGCAAAACGAGAAAGGTTCGACGGTTCAGCTTTATTCCCATTGGGATGAACGATTACTCTGAAGCTCTATGAAAACCGTTATCCTGCTATGGAGGGTTTGTTAAGGAGTGAGATGCAGTCAGAGGCGTGAAAAAATGAGCATTTTCAAAAAATTTTTTTACAGTAGTGACGTTTGTTTTACAAAAGTGGTTACACAAACTTTTTATGTTATATTTCAACTTGACGTACAAATTTTCAAAGAAAAATATTTATTATTTATAAAAATATCGCCATCTTTGTCGGAACCCTTTCGGCATGTAGTGCTTTGCCGTGACCATCATAAAATTTTACTGAATCATCTGAAATCAAAAAACAAAAAGAAATCATTAGTTTAATAATAAATCTAGTCCTTAATGGAAGCTGTTTTTCCAAAAATTAACAAAATGGCGGCTTCCGACACATAACTTTCGATTTTCGACCAAAAAATCGCTCGTTTATTGTTTTAAAAAAATTGAAGTTTTCAACAAAAATAAAAAACCTCCGATTAAGGACTAGTTTTTAATTTTTTGAATCCATCGAGTGGTTTTTCAATTATAGTGGTCGCCGACTTGAAAAACATAGTTGCGAGAAAAACGCGTTTAAAGTTTTTCGATGTGGATACGGTATTATATCTTCGTAAAAATTTAAGCTCGATGGATGAAGCTAAACTTTATAAATGTATTTTGATCCGCTGAATCCGAATATCACAATTTTTTGCCGAAAAGTCGAGCATTCAATTGTTTATAACCAATTGTTAAATCGATTTTTCAAACAATTAAAGTTTTTCGGGATGAATTTTTTTTAAAAACACTTTGGGCAATTTTAAAACGAAAGTATTCTTTATAAAATTTTGCTAAAGTTCATAGTTTTTGGGTAATAAGTTTTTGAAAATTTCTGAAAGAGTTTTCCAATTTTACACTTGATTTATGTATAAAAATATTAATTAAAAAATTACTTACATCGAATCATCAATTCCTGGCCCGTACGGCTTCTGCCGATGTGGAAGTTTCCAAAATATCAATTTGTTGTTGCCTTCAAAGCATTCTGCCTTCCCAGGTATTATCGTTAATAATATGGGGGGAGGGGTTCGAAACCGGTTGCTTGCAGCTACCGTCCGCTATCCGCCATGGGGGCCCGACGCCCTTTCACTAATTGTGGGATATCCCGGAAACTATTTATCGAATTGACTTGAAATTTTCAGGGAATACTTTCGAAACATCATACTTCAAGAAAATGCATAAAAAAAATCGATTTTTTGAAAATTCTGACTCCATCTCACCCCTTAAAACCAAAATTGACAAAATGGCGGCAGTTTGAAAAAAAGGAATCGAATTTAGCCTATTTTTCAACAGTTTTTCGTTAAAAAACAATGGAGATTTAAAAAAGCTTCCATACGTACGGAAGCTATGAAAAAAAATTTGTTTACACGTCAACGAAGTTACATACGGTGAATTTCAAGCTTGCTTGTAGTACTTTATAGATCCGTCACCATCTTAAACAACACGCGCGCAGTTCGGGTAATGCCATCTGTTGGAAAACAGCGATAACTTATTCAACGTCCTAATACATTTCTACGACACGTCTTCTCAATTCGTCGAATTTGGCATACGAATAACTGTGTTACCGGAGTTTCCGCCATTCTTCGTGTTTTGTAGGAAGCACGCCGCAGGCTGAGGCTCTGGCCCGCAGTGTTAAGGAAAAGCTGAACGAGCTCCGGTCCACGATTGCTTCGTCTCTCGTGGCCGCCGACAAATCCGGTGCCGCGCAGACGGCCCACACAGTAGCTGGACGACTGGAACAGGCGAACAAGTGGCTTCTCAATCCGGAGCACGACGATCGTGGCCTTGGACAACGCGCCATTGCGATGATTATACACGAAGGAAAAAAGGTCCGTGATATTGGCCATTTCTATTGTTCAAGCTTGGCAAAACTTGGCAAACTAACGCTACGTGTGTGCATTCACTAATTCATTGACAACGGGGACGTTGACTTTTTCGTTATACGCTGCCACGTGGATTTGAAGAATCAGCATAGACTTGCATATGTAAGTTGCAGCGATAGCCAAAACCGTAAAGAGCTGTCGATAATAATATCGTTAATAGCGAAGATACGGAGAAACATTTCTGTGAGATTCTTCGATATTTGCACATCGATAGCTGTCTTGCTGCAGCTATTGTCGATACTTTATATGCGGACTAGGTGCTTTCGTATCATACACAACAGCCGTCTACGCCACTACGCCATTAACAACAGGCTACCAAAACACGTGTGAATACGGACTGCAGAAGCTACATCCATATGAGCTTCCATCCTGGATTTAACGATGCAGATGTTGATCACTATCGCGACACCACAAATGGAGAAATCCTTCATTCGTGTGAATTAATGACCCTGGCTATCTTTTGTCAGTTTCTCGTTAACGAACATGTCACGGAAGAAGTAACTACTCAATGGCTGTAGTCGTGTTCCACAAATGAACACGGTTGCGAAGAACACTCTAGGGATGATAGTCAACTATTTGTGATAGACCTTCAGTTGCACTGGCGGTGATATGCAACATGGGGGTATCTATCACGTGCATTCGACCCACGTTTCCTCTAATTTAAGGGCCTACATCTACCTAGAAGCCTAAAAAATGGCTAAATTCCGATTTTTATGTGGTACCTCTCTAGAGAGTTTCTGTGGGTACCTGGTAGCGACCTCTAAATATTTGTTGACCGCTTGCAGCTTTCGCGACAATTTTTGGAAGGTGAGAAAAAAGAAAAAAGATAGAGCACAAATTTGTGCCACCCTAGTACATATATTGAGTGTCTTTAGAAAAAATCACTAAAGAAATACAGAAAAACTAAAAAATCATGGCCGATTTTTGAAAATAATTTTTTTAACAACGTGGCGACGAGTTGAAACTCGAGCATGCAAAATCTATGAAAAAAGTTTTTCGTTAATGATATGAAGATTTCAAAAAAATGTTTAATGTTTCGAGTGCGGAATTTTCATATAAATTGTCTACTTACGTTTGTGCAAGTATACGAACAGCATGTTTATAACCGTCTATACTATCGGATAATGCAAAGAAAAAATAAATTTTCGAACATTTTACACTGATGATCCCTGAACTCATGTCAGAAGTGCCTTCTCCGTGGTTTATCGTTAGATTTGCAATAACAACGAACAATATTTTATCAAATCCACGAGGATACATTTTTAGCTGCTACGTTTCGTCATTTTTTACCAGCAGTCAATCATTTAAACATCGGCTTTACGATCATTTGTGTTGATTGGATCCTGCGAAAAAAAATGAGAGCCCCAATGGACAAATCTTTCCCTACGTTTGTGGGTTAACAAGTGCGCTCAAAAACAATTATTTTTCTATACGTTCTCATTGCACGGAAATATGTATATTCCGCAACGTTTAGAAAAAGACTTTCTTTCTCAACAAACATTACTTGTATAAAAGCGGATATGAATAGTTGCATTCTTAGCGAATAGATGTGGCTTCGTTTTGCATATCACCGTTAAAAGTAAAAATGGATCGATCAATCGCGATGTTGAAAGATTCAAAGCCCTATGATCGGTTGTGGCTGTAATTTACTTTGTATGACGAACACGATCATTTTCGAAGAAATTGTAATCGCATACTGTGATTACGGTGTGATTAAGGTACTGTACATAGGTATGTGTATATTTAAATCTATATGTATATAGAGGCTGTGTGGAAAATCTTTTATATTTCATATGACAATTTATATTGAATATATTCATGTTAAATTATATTTCATATTGACATGTTCAAATAATCGTCGATATGATTAGTGGATATTGATGAAATTCCAATATAGTCCTTCGTGTTTTTACGACCCTCGCGCCTCCTTTTAGTTCTATATTTTCTAATTTTCAAAGCATTTGATATCGAATATTAAAACACAGGTGTAAGTAGCTCAATGTTCAGAAACAAGACTTGCAATTCAATGAAGTCTGCCGTGCCAAAAAAAGAGTCACGCTTCAAGGAATATTTCACCCTTTTGGAATGGTTTATTGGATGATTACATATCGTGATTTTTCATGTTTTTTGACACGTTGAAGGATACCTTAGTATCTTGATATATTAAAATGAACGGAGTGTCTCCCCGTCCGGTTATTGAACGAATTAGCGTATGTTATTCGTCCGATTGGGTTTGGGTTGGTTTTGGTTTTTTTGGGTTTGGGTTTTGGTTTTTGGGGTTGGTTTGTTTGGGTTTGTTTGTTTGGCTTGGGTTAGTTGGTTTTGGGTTTGGGTTTGTTTTTTTGGGTGGCTTGGTTGGGTTTGGGGTTTTTTGAGTTTGTTTTTTTGGGTGGCTTGGTTGGGTTTGGGGTTTTTTGAGTTTGTTTTTTAGGATGGTTCGTTTGCGTTTGTCATTTTGGGTTTGGGTCGATTTGTTTGGGTTTGTTTGTTTGGGGCGTTGTACAGCGTGAACCGCTTGAAAGTAGCGGCTGTCCGGACGAATAACATACGCGTATGCGTCCGATGACCGGACGGCTAGCCTCAGCGTAAAATTCATGTGAACTTCCGAAGGTTTGAGACACTTCCTGTGAGGAGGGTGTGTAGGAAATATAACGTGTAAGTTCCACTATTCGATACAATAAATATTTCGCAACTGGCTTATCGTCTACAGATGCATCGCTTCGACTCAATTCCTTCAGTCTTAGGGGTGAATTCCATACTTTTCAATAAGTACATTTACCGCCGATGATAAAAAAACGAAGCAGTGCCTTCGATTTTCTTTCAAACATAATTCACATCATTAGACGAAAGGTTGCAGTGTTTTCTCGTAGGAGCTTGCGAAAAAAAAGCGTTACAGAGACAGCGAATTTACCATCATATCCTAATTAAGATTACTGCACTCAATGATGGCTTCCATAACATAACAACAACTGAACACTGCGGTGTTGAGCTCGCTCGAAAACGGTAACAGCGTTAAGTATATCAATTATCTCTTGTGTTAAAAGCAAAGACATTAATTAAAAGCGTGCTCCTCCATACGTATCATCACTTCACGAATATACATATTGGCATGGAGTGGATTTATGAAGAAACATGATATCGCACGTTGCTTTTTTTATTGTATCCGAAGACCAACAATTCCGCGGGAATAAGCCTGTTTCTTAAAATTGGCCATTCATTTAGAAACAATAAGTTTTGTCGGTCTTTGAGAAATGATAAAAAAAAAAACGAATATCGGTTTTGCGTACTATAATGTATTGTCTGTTGTATTTCACATTGACGCTACATAGCAGTATAACATTTATTGTTCGCTCGTTTTGACTTTCCTAGCCTGTTACCATTGGATTTCAACGTAGGAATAATTTTCAGCGAATGAAGGCGGATTTTCGTTATTTTAATCCTTTCGTAAACGAATTTCAGTATGAAATATTGTGTAGTTCGATTTTCAGTTGTGCACAAAAGTCACTACAGAACTGCAGTTGGCTGTGGCAGGGGGCTGTTATTGCTGATTTCGTCCTCGATACAAATCAACCTAGTGAAACGGATCCCCTTATTTTCATACTTCTTTCTCGAACCAATCCGCGTATCTCGCTGCATGTACAGCATCCCAAGCGTTCTTTTTCCTAATCAGTAGACGTAAAAACGTGTGACCGATACTTAAAATATCTAGTCGAATTCATGAATTATCTTCTCGATTTCTCTTCTGAAAATGATATAATTGGCATCCATGAAAGGTTGTTGAAAAAATTCTGGACCGAGCTGTATGCCTGAGCGTCACGCCAATGCTTTCGTTTGAGGATACACGTGTGTCCACTGATACTGCATGACACGTCCCACTGTACGAAGTGTGACATACCCCAAATACCCTGAGATTTCGCATTAACGACGATCGATTGGTCTCCCTGCAGGTGGCCGAAGGCCTGCCAGGAATTCACAAAGCTGAGATTCTCCAACTGTGCGACGACGTCGACAACCTGTCGCGCCAATTGGGTGACCTGTGCGCCAACGGACAGGGCAATACTTCGCACGCCCAGGAGATTTCCCGGCAGTTATCTCTGAAGCTTCAGGAGCTCAAGAATCGTATACAACAAGCAGTCGTGTCGCGCGTCGTTGAAGACTTCATCGATATATCGACGCCTCTCAAGCAATTTACCGATGCGGTCCTCACACCTGAGGGCTCCCCCGGACGCGAACAAAACTTCAACGACAAGACTCACGCGCTTCAGACGTTCTCGAACAGAGCAGCGAAGACCGCAAGAATGGTAGCGGCTGGCGGTAATTCAAATATGCGATCCACCACTACACGCTTTACAAGTGACGGCAATCTGTTATTGCTATACGGAACATCTGAGAGAGAGATTTGCATCGATTACAGGTAGCGGGGGCAACAAAAAGCTCGCTGAGGCATTGTCGAGTAGCGCCTCCCAGGTTGAGTCGCTGACCCCCCAGCTGATCAACGCCGGTCGTATCAGAATGACCTACCCGGAAAGCAAGGCTGCCGACGTCCATTTTGAAAATCTCCGACAGCAATACGCCGAAACGATGCAACGTGCCAGAGCTCTCTGCGACGAGGCAACCGACAGCGCCGATTTCGTACGAACGTCCGAGGAGCAGATGCAGAAACACTCGTTTTTGTGCGAAGAGGCGATCGCGAAAACGCATCCCCAAAAAATGGTTGACAATACGGCGTCGATCGCGCGACTCGCAAATCGCGTGATTCTCGTCGCTAAGCAGGAGAGCGACAACAGCGAGGATCCCGCGTTCATCCAACGCGTCAACCAATCTGCCGATATCCTTCAACAAAGTGAGATTCAACGGATTTCCATTCGCCTTCTGTTCTCAATTTACCTGTAAAAGAGAAAATGGCGCAGACGTTTGTCAACACCGGTCATTAATATACCCGGGGAAAAATGGTCATATCCGAACAGATATGCTCATGTAGGTGTTTATCTGCACCCTAAATGAATCTGATCTGATCATGCATGGTCAAAGATGAACATACGTGTATTTTTATGCGCTTAGGCGTAGCTCTATGTCTGGTCACATATGATCGCGCATAAGTAAATATGTGCAGATATGAATGTATAGCTGATCATGTCTGCCCATGTGTGCTCATGTCTAACCAGATATAGTACAATTCACGACTACATACGAGCTCACACATGATCAGTCTTGAATATGTGCGCTCATGCATGACCATATCCAACCAGGTATGGATGAATACGCAACCAAACCCAACTCGTACATGATCAGGTCTGAAAATATTTGCCCATGTACGATTGTATCTGGCAAGATACGGAATTATACTCGAATTCATCCAAGCTCTATATGATCATCGCTGAACATGCTTGCCCACGTGTGATCAGATCTAATCAAGTATAAATCAATGCATATCTATATATAAAAGTGTTATTATGATTGTGTGTCTTATTAACACATACATAGATGCGGGCATACGCACACAAAGTCACACGTTATTGGCCTATTTGAGAACGCCCATTTGATCCGTGTATAACACTGTAAATCACTTATAAAATATCATCGGTTCGCAAATAGGATATCATATGTATGTCGAGGTTAAATATATTAAGTGTACGGCAAGGATATAGACATATGACATACCGCATATAGTCATATCTGCTATCAATATAAGCATGTTCACCCTCATATGGGTATATCTGTTCTGATATGACCAATTACGCTTCGAAACCGATCAATTTTGCATATTGTAGGCAGATTTGATATTGTCAGGTCTGACATCATATGGTCTGATATCGTCAAATCTAATCATATATGCTCTGATATGGCCATTTTTGTTGCATGATTAGACAAGATCCAGATATGATCAATCATAGCTGGATCATATATAATCAGATGTTATCTGATCTGATAATTTTTTCTCGGGTATCGTTACAGACGTTGCGCCCATGGTTCAAGATGCCAAAGCTGTGGCGATGAACATTACCGATGGACCATCGATATCCCGCTGGCGAGAAAGCAATCGCGCTGTCAGTTCACTTTCTTTCTTTCTGATCACTAATGCTCGTCGAGTTTTTGCACACCGGAGAATTCCCTTTGCGCAACTTTCGAGGATGCGGTATTAAGGGCTTATACCAGTGTGAACGATGAAAATTTGGGTTATTTTCGGAAGTTTTTTGGAAGAAAAGTACTCAATTGAACGTTTCGGAAAATTAAGAATATATTTGGCTATATTGGACGTATATTACGTAATTTTTTCATAGAAAAATATTGAGATCCAAGCGACTTATGCGCTGCCTTCGGAGACGCCAAAAAAAGAAGTCCCTCCACTGCTGGCATGATTCCGGCCGATTGAGTAGCCGAAACCGAAAAAGGAAAAAATGTTAAACTGGAAGATATTTCCTGTACAATGACGTAGGATATTCGAAAAATATCAAAATCTAACAAAATGGCGTAGTTATGAAAAAGATGGCTGTTTTCCTGCCTATAAAATGGTCGTTTTTTTCAATGCCGAATCGTCAATTTTCATCCAATCGAAAATATCCTACGTCATTCTAGAGTAAATATATTCAAGAGTACTCAGTTCAAATTTCAAGTCAATCGGATAATTGCTCTTCGAGTTACAATGTCAGCAAATTTGAAAAACCTCATTTCGAGAAAAACGCGTTTAAAGATTTAACTGGGGCATTTTATACCTACGAGAGGTTGCTCTTTAGAAGGCTGCCATTCGAGGAGTATTAGGGATACGGCCTTGAAATGTTTACAGGATATTCTTGAAAGTATAACCTGTCGAAAAAGGCCAAAAAATCGATTTTTTGAAAGCGTCACACTGGTATAGCCCCTTAAAGGATCTGTTCAATGCTGATACATTTTTTAGCTTCTCAACACCGTTGGTCACGTTCGGAAGGCCCTCGTGACTCATCCGGATCAACAGAGCTCTCCTGATCTGTCTCAACTGCACATCAGTAACGGTATGCCTTTGCAATGTTGTGTCCTGGTGAGGCATCGTTTGATTGCATTGAATTTTCTTCTCCAATTTACCGTTAGCATCATGGTACTTTTCACTTGATTTGGGTAGTAGATCTGAAGATCCGAAAATTGGTTGAAGAGATTTTCGCAGGTCAAAGCAGCCAAAAAATAATTTGCGATTAAGAAACGTAAACTTTCAATGCATCCCAATGATGCAAATTTCAACATGGTGATTTTTATGGGAGTTTGAGCGGTCCGATATTGCCAATATGAGTCCGCAAATGTCATGCACGACATTAGTCATGACTGCTGGATGTTTTGACAGAAACGGCACCACCCCGACCACCCCTGCCGGGAGGCGAAGTGCCGCCGCCGCGTCCCCCGCCACCGGAAACCGACGACGAGGACGAAATGTTCATGCACGCGCCACAACCGAATCAACCCATTATGGTAAGTCAATTCGGCGGAGTACTTGGAAATATGGAAAATGGTTCGAAGGACGGAGCTATCTACATCGTGATGTTCGAATCAAACTGATCCGTTTGAGGCGTGTTTGTAGATGGCGGCCCACGGTCTCCACCAAGAGGTTCGACAGTGGTCGAGCAAGGATAACGACATAATCGCAGCCGCGAAGAAAATGGCCATCCTGATGGCCCGGCTTTCCGGGCTAGTGAGGGGTGAAGGCGGTAACAAACGCGACTTAATTGCTTGTGCTAAAGCAATAGCCGAGGCTTCGCAGGAAGTAACTCGTCTCGCTAAAGAACTTGCACGTGAATGCACAGACAAGCGAATACGAACGGTAAGTATTCGATCTACCTGCGGCTGATATCGCTAATATTTTTTAAACACGGATTTAGTCAACACGAACCACTCGGCTTCTGCTGTTATTCTGATTATACGACATATTATTTTTACATTGAAAAAACCTGACAATATTGTACACCACAGCCACACTAATTGCGAGGGCGCAGACTAACCGTAAGTTGGTAAACTAATTTGTTGCTTCGTAATTATAGAATCTACTCCAAGTGTGCGAGCGGATCCCGACAATTGGAACCCAACTGAAAATCCTTTCTACCGTGAAAGCGACGATGCTTGGTGCCCAAGGTTGGTTACTTTATTTTTTGGATTCCATATTTCGTCATCATCCTTTGTGGCAAAGGAGTTATGGCCATATAATACAATATAATACAATGTAATACAATATAATACAATATAATACAGTATAATACAGTATAATACAATATAATACAATATAATACAATATAATACAGTATAATACAGTATAATACAATATAATACAATATAATACAATACATAATACTGTATATAATATATACTGCATAAATACAATAATACAATAATAATACAATACACTACAATACCCAAATGTGCAATACAATATAATACAACATACCATACAATACAATACAACACAATACAACAATATGATAATACAATACCAACTGCATAACACAATACAATACAATAATAAAATACAATAAACTGTATAAATACAATATATAATACAATATACAATATAATAAAGTAAAACAATATAATACAATATAATACAATGGAGGTTTAAGGGACCACTCCAGTGTGATTTGGCTTGAAAATTGCTGATTTTCATAACTTTTTTAAAAGTAACATTTGATTATCAGTTCGATTTTTTTTCGTTTATTCAAATAACTCATGTTGTACATAAAAATATTTTTTCAAGGATGACGCACTTATATTTGGCCTCGATTTTGGCAGCCTGGATCAATTTGACCCGGATAATACGTCATCCACTTGCCCCTATCAACGCTTCGGTCGGTTTTTATTTAAATCCACTTATAAAGGATGCACTTTAGACATTTCGTAATATGTCTGCATAATTGAAATTCGGAAAGTATAAAATTGTATTGTTGCATTATTGAAAACTTTCAAATTTTGGTAAAGTAAACGATTTATTTCAACTTCGTCCGGGTCAAAATTACCCAGTGTGTCAAGGAAAGGGTTATTTTTTTAGTTTTATTCTTTGTATATTTTTTCTGGTCACTGTAAAATGATACCTAAAAAAAATAGCGTCTGACGGTGGAAAGTCTTGCTCCGCCAAAAACTGTCTGGAAGAAAAACCAAAAAAACTATTAATCTGTACGAGGCGTACGAAGGATTAAAAAAAATCATTTCAAATCAGGTGTCGAATTGGGCCTTTTTTCGCGACCAAAATTTAACAGCATGTTTATGAAAGGCCATATTTTTGGATAATGGAAAAAAAACGATTTCCAAGAAAAATGTACACCGAAATGGTCCCTTAATTTGACAAATTGCGCGACGCAACGAAAAGGAGCACCAAAACCTTCGGGATAGAAACAAATTGAAAGCATTGGAGCATTTCACTATTTATCTTAAGTAGCTACTGTACTTCTGTGTATTGTTACATGGAGGCCATTCTCATATTTGATGAATCCGCCAATAAAAAACGTTTCTTTGGTGGAATTAGGCACGGAGGAGGATCAGGAAGCAACGGACATGCTTGTCGGGAATGCCCAAAATCTTATGCAAAGCGTCAAGGAAACAGTCAGAGCTGCAGAGTGTGCGAGTATCAAGATTCGAACAGCATCAGGCATGAAGCTGCGCTGGGTACGCCGTCAGCCGTGGTACCAGTACTAGGCTGAGTGGCCTTGAAGGAAAAGAAGCGCCAACTATCGTCAAACGAAATCATCGGATCCATTGTAGAGTGCAGAGAAAAAATTTTAAGGACGGGAGTGGTCGATATATCGACGAGCCAGGAGAGCACATAACATTTTATGTTTTTCACGGAAAATTTCATATATCGAATATGACCAAAATATTGTAAAGAGATCTGGATGTTTTTTGACCTTGAAAATTGCTATTTCAAGGTAATTTTTTTCGGCCTAAAAGTTGGCGTACTTACCTTTGTTGGTACGCTGAATACGAATAGTAACTGGCGTCCTTGAAGTATGCTTCAGGATGACATTTAGAACATATATGCCTATTTTGTTGTACTCAGTGCATCCACAATGTGAGGATATAAATTTTGAGGCCAAACTAGCAGAGAAAAAAAGTTGACCTTGAAATGGCGATTTCCAAGGTGAAGGATGCCACCAGGATTTTTTTCATTATTCTTCCCGTATTCAGCGCATCAAATTACACAGGAATACGCTTTCAAACTTTTTTTTTGTACCTTTTTAGAATTGGACTTTTCGTTGCGGACGGGGCTGGTTGATATATCGACCAGCAGTTAGGCTTGGGACTCCAATTGAGAAATTCATCGATTTTATTGATATCTTTCATGTAAAAAAAGTCGATTTTAATGGAAAGTTCCCCGTCCTCAAAAGATTAAAAAACCGACGCTGCTGAAAGATTATTAAATTAAGATTATTAAAGATTTTTAAAGTTTTAACGATGCTTTGAACGGGTGGAACGAAACGAGCTGCTCATTTGAGGATGCAGTCAGCGGGATCGATTCGTTTGGAGACAATTAAATAATCATGTTACTGTTATGCGAATAGCGTTATCAATCATTTTATCGCGTTGAAAAAGACTAAACCGAAATAATCTATATCAGATGCTATTTCCTCCATTGGAGTACTGTGTGTCGTAATTGTTTATTAACGATGCAAAATAGTGTAATAGGACCATGACATTCTGTTGGACTCGGTAACCCTTTTTTCACTACACAAGTCGATAGAAACGAAACATGTTATTAGTACTAATCATTATAATTTTCTTAATAAATAAATGTATGCAATCCATGCAAGTATTTTACAAGGCCATGTTTATTTCGGCGAAAAAAAGAAACGAAAATTCTTCTCATGCTAAATGGTCCGAAATCCATAAATGTACGATGAGTACATTGAAACAAAAAAATTAGGGAAGAACCACCACGTTGGATGAAATGGGTGATACTTTGAGGGTGGGATGTAATTAAAGTTCACGCATTTACGCTAGCTAGCAAGCTTAAGGGGGAAAACCATCACTTACTTAAATATCTTTAATGCAGTTTTTTTTCTGTATTTAAGATGTGTACGCTGATTCAGAATATTTTTACGAATTCCAAATTGACGTCTAGAGTATGGAAGAATTCGCGATAGTCTATATAATCCGTCTTTTAAATTCTGTCAAAAATCGAAATGTAATCGCGGTTCGATAGACCAGGTCGCAGTTCATAGAGCAAAAAGGCTGCGAAGAAAATGCGCGCAAGGCGGAGCTTCAAATCGAAACGAAAACCAAATGAGTAGCGATGAGTGAAGAAACGTAATTTATGCTACAAGTGCGGGAAACAACGAATTCCATCGCGCGTGAAGTTGCCGCATGAGCCGAAGGCGAGTGTTTTAACCACACGAGTACGAGTGAGAAATGCACCATAAGTCGAGGCGAATTTGGCAACTTACGCGCGATGCAATTCGTTTTTTTTCGCACCTGTCCCCTACATTATTTTTTGTAATGACTGTCTCGAAAGTCGGATTTGAGATTCAACAAAGCAGATAATTTCCTTTGCCAGAAAATACGACTGTGATAAGTTGACGTTTCATATCACATGAATTTCGCTACATTCAAGTTTGTGCAATCTGTCCAAAATCGTAGAACAAACAACTATCGACCGTGAAAAAAATCAGTGCGGTAAAGTGATCTATAAATCGATTTTTTTCCGCAGTGCGGGAAAGTAAGCATCAAAGATAAATAAGCCACTTTCCGCACGCCAAACACCAATCGAAAATCGCACTTTCGGGGCAGGCATTGCAAAAACTTTTTTTTCGTCAAAGTGCGTAAAAAGTTTGTATTACAGTTTTTTTTTCTTTAATGAATCCTGATCGATGTATTTTTAGCCCCTGAATACGAATTCGCCATTAATTCCCCCGGAAATACTCAATTTTTATTAAGCCCTTAGGCCACAGTGACGGGTATAAAATTATGTGCGAATATAAAATTTTTTTTTCGTATGAAAAAGTGATTCACACATCAAATTAATTACGGATCTATTTAGTATAAATATCAAGCGGTTAGAAAATTTTTTTTTTTTTTTTCGATGTACAAAATGGCCGAATACTAAATAATATTTTCTTTTGCTATCTTTATTTTTAGGCGCTCCACGGCGTGACATTTAGCATCAACAATTTTTGGCTTAGAACAAAAAACAAAAATTCTCGTCAATCTGCCGGGGTAATTTCGAGGTTTCGAATGAAACTCAATGACATTCGTAATCGACGGAAAATTTCCCGTCGGATAGACCCTAGACATCATTTAAGGGTGGTGATCCGTTTTGACGCGACTTTTCAAATGAATTTTCATGAATTTTTTGGACGAAAGCAGTACTGAAAACAGCAGTACCTACTGAAAAGTCCAGACTGGTAGAAGTCTCGAAATAAAAGCAAACCGATGACTTACTTCGGACGGTCGGCCAATCTTTGGAAACGAATTCACGAATTTGATTTCGCAAGCACATTCTCATTGGATCTTGAAACTGAGCCCAGTTAGATTTTTTTCTTGTCAAATTTCGCTTCCTGATGACATTTTTTGCATTCCACATAGGCCATCTTGCCATGAACACCGTAAAGCAATTAAAAATCATCCAGTTACTATCATCCTGGACATTCCGTAATTTTTTTGCTGAAGTCGATTTCAAAATCGAGTCAGTTTCGGCTGTTGTCTGATTTCCTATGAACTACCTTATCTTCTGACGGTCTGGCCGAACACGATTATCTCAACTGTCTTTTCTATCCATCTTCCGACTCAGCAACTACTGTAACACGGATTTAACTCGTGAATCGAATACGCCTACTTCGAGAGCCTAAGCAATACTAAGGTAGGACCCGTCGGATGCATCAGGTTGATGAGATGGAAGTTTGCATTGTTGGAACGCAACGAAATTGATTCTTTCTTAGTTGCTCAAATTCTTTTTGGCATATTTTAGCTACGAAAATCGAACATTTTTCTACGCTGCTTAATTAGAAATCTATTATCTAAACTTGCAAAAAAAAATTTGTAGAATGATAAAAATGAGAAAATAAAAATATAAAGAAGAATTTTCGTTGCATTCCAACAATGAGAGCTTCAATTCTATTTAGATTGCATATTCGAATATACCGAACAAAGGATGAGAAATGAGGAGGTTTGTTTGAAACGAAATTCTCGGACTAGCACCTGCACGTTCCACGCCTAGCGCGCTCCAACGCATCGCCAGGCGCACCCGTCCATCCAAACCTCTATAACTCCGCCAATTTTACGAATTTCTCAATAATATTTAGAGGAAATACTTTCATGACTATAAGCTATACGAAAATACGGAAAACCGAGAATCAATTTTTTTCCTCCGAACAAACGGATGTCCCGGCTTAAAAGCCAAAAAAGTGTTTTCCCCGAAAAAGAGGGAAAGGGGTTATGCATTTAAAAAATCGCGGAAATCGATGCTCTGACTTGAAAATGCGACGAAGAATCGAAACATAATCGTAGCTCGAAAAATCAAACTGCATTTTGAACAGCGAACGTCACGAAGAGGATGCGTGCAAAAGCGAAGTGCCAAATCGAATAAAAAAAAAAAGATCGACGATTCAGCGAAGCTACGTTTTTTCAGCCGAAACGGGTAAAAAATTTTAGATAAAAATATTTTCGCAGCAGCTTGAGCCAAATAATCCAATGAAATGACTCGCTGCGCCATCTCGTGGTATTTTTTGTATAGAGCATGCAGTCGGCGATCTCCAATGAGAGCTTCTCTTTCCTAGGGAATTTCGAGAATGCTCGAACTCTCATTGGATGTGGTAAATCGTATTCAGTGCCAGATGTTATTTCGTTAACGAATAAGAACAGAACGTCGTATAAAAAATTGTATACAGTCCATCAGTCATAAAAAAAAATCGATCCCATACAGCTGCTCGTTTGAATAAAAACACGCGGGGCAAGATATGTGTATGCATGTGTGCGTATATAAATTACACACACCATGTAGCTGGAACGTATTCAACATGGCTACGGTGGCGTTTCTCCAGTCGCTCCAATTCATACTGACATAACGTCGACTTCGTGGACGGGGTATCATTTAGTTTGACGTTTGTGTAATTTGTGATATCTGTGGAATTATTTGTAGATCGTCATGAACGCTTAGTAAGTATCAAATATGCCCGAACACTATTTTCTCGCTTTCATGATTGTTCTTTGATTTAACTATGCGTCCTAAGGTCAAACATTAAAACATGCAATATTGGTTTTCCTTCGTTGCAATTTTAATTGGTAGAAAATTTGCGAAAATACGCTACACTGTATTTTTTGTTATTTGGCTAGTCAACGACCGCAGGTTTTACAGTAGATGATTGAACGTGAACTTTTTACGAGGCACATTGTTTACTCACCCTACACAATCTCTATGTGACCGCAGTTAATTATAAAATGGCTGTGCGGTTCCTTGAAAGAGTATAAAAAAATGCTATAGCATATTGTTTTCCAGATACTGTGTGAAAGCATTTTTTTACGATTTTATCTACTGGCGACGCGTACATAACCTAAACCCTTGCAAAGGAAGAAAGGTTTTCACAGAAGAAACATATTGTAGACAGGAGTAGGGTAACCGGACCAGTGGATGTGGTAATAACGACACGGTCGGAGTCAATGGACAGTAAAATGGAATAGCTAACAAAAGATATTCTGACAGTACAAAAAAAATACGAAGTCATTGCCACAAATAATATTAAAGGAATTAATAAATAAGTAGCGAAATTAGTAAATCGCCAGTAAATTAGTTAATTGCCAGTAAATTCTCCACTGCCTCTAAATGGACGTGTAGTGTAGATAAATGCTGTAGAGCAGAACTTACTATCATTTATTTTTACGATGCTGAAGTTTGGAATGCAACGAAATTTTTTCTTGGGTTTCTTCATTTCTTTATTTTTATTATTATCTAGAATATTTAGTTTGCATGTTTTGGTTGAAGATTTTAAAGAAGGATCCTCAAAAATGTGTCAGTAAGTTTTTTAGTCAGATTTGCTGACCAAAAGTATCGACGATGTAAATAAAATATATTTTCGTTGCAGTCCAACCATGCAAACTTCCATACCATTTATTGTTTTCAAATGCTAGAATTGAAAATCACTCTGTGGCACGAAAGGTATAATATTCTTATGAGTATAACATTCGTTATTACAATCTCGTAGAAAACACACAACGCTTTTTTGCACCTTAACGTACCATTCTCAAAAAAACTACCAAAGCTTGTTTTGACGGAAAAAGAAAAAATATAATATTATCAAATTTGAACAAACGAATAGCATGATTTTTTGACAAAATTCAATGAAATGTACATCGTCAATTCTTGACAGCAATTAATTTTGCACTTGTCTGCAGATGAGCTAAATTTTTCACTATGCTTTTATAATTATCAGAAGGGAGTCCACTGATTTTGATTATTCAATGGCCAAAGATTGAAGGCTCGATTTAGACAAATTATTCGGTAATCCCAGCGGACACCTTCAGAATGTATGTCATGGTATGGAAATGTATTCGATCCATGTAAATGCATTATAAAAATCTTTAATATCGACATATAAACATTACTGTGTCGCTTGAGACAACATTTTGCTCATAATTCCCGCTATTGATGTACCGAAAACTGTGAAATCAAAGATTCCCCGACTCAAAGGACATTTAACTTTCAGTGATCAAGAGAGGCCTGGTATATCGGGCAATTCCTTCGATCGGTGGGTACAAAGAATGGATCTTCCGCGAGATTCAACGATAACGAAGATGCAACACCAGTATTGGGTGACCAAGCAAACGTTGTCGCGAAAACTGGGAAAGAAAGAGGACGAATGCATACTCGCGTCCGACGCGGAGTTGGATGCAAAACTAGAGCTCTTTAGGAGCATTCAGGACTCGTGTGCCTTTTTGCAACGAGTCATTGATAAATATCAAGAACGTCTGTGCAGTGAGTTTCGTACTTTGCTGTTCTCGTGGTATTGAATATTTTTTGTGCTGCGAAGAACCAGCGTGGCGTTTATAGTGACGCGATAATGTTGAAGAATTATCGAAAGGGCGCAGTCGCACGTTTGAAACGGGATTATAATGTATTCTAGATTTAGCACAAGAAGAAAACGCGATGGGACGTTTCTTGAAGGAAGCTGGAAAACAAGACAAAACCAGAGCTGGAAAAATGATGTCAGCTGTGGGAAAATCTTTGTCCTATTCGGGCCAACAACGCCTTGCGCTACGCGCACCCTTGGTAAGGCTGTATCAAGAGGTGGAGACATTCCGACGGAGAGCTATCGAAGATACGCTGCAAAATGTACAATCGATGGAAAAAGCGCGAACGGAATATCGCGCTGCTTTGTCTTGGATGAAAAACATATCTCAGGAATTAGATCCGGATACCTCGAAGCAGCTCGAGCGCTTTAGAAAAGTCCAAATTCGAGTCCGACGGTAAGATTTCTTTTCGTTTATAATTTCCTCAGCTTACTGGTTGCCATGTCAATTTTTATGGCCACACAAAAACTTTCTATGGGGAACCGTAATACTTACCTCGTTGAATAATCTGGGATTGTCTTAAGGCGGGTTATACATTTAGACAGGTAAAAATTAAGCAATTTTGAGGAATTTTTTAAACTAAGAAATAATTATTCTATATTTATCAAACCGTGCGTATATTTTTGTAGTATATTTAACTGTAGAAAACAATTTTTAATTAATTTATCATCAACACGGCGGAGCAGTCGGCATGCAGTCTAACTTCCCGTAGACTTTGATTTGCAAAAAATTTCAAATATTTTTCCACTTAGAATGTATATAATTTCCATTTGACAGCAAGTGAAATGAAAAAATACAAATATAAGAGAACTTTAAGAGAAAATCAATATTTCATGCAAAATTCTGTAAAATTTGCATTTGAAAAGTAGTTTTTCTTATAATTTTTCAAAAGTTTTTCCGCACGCATTTACCAAAAAAAATCAATATTTTACGCAACATTTCTGTAAAATTTGGATTAAAAGAGTAGTTTTTTTCTAATTTTTCAAAAATAAATCGCGTCACGTGGAAGGCAGCAATATTATTAATATTTTTACTAAGTTTCAACTCAATCGGCTTAATAGTTTTGAATAATCATGCGAGCCAATGTCGAAAATGCAGTTTGGAGAAAAACGCGTTTAAAGTTTAAGAATTTAAGAAGTTTAAAGTTACTAGAATTTGATATAAACTGCATTATGTACTTGTGATTACTAATTCCTCAAGTAATCTGTTACAAAATAATTGAGTTACCAATTGCAGCAGTAATTGTAATTATTACTTCCCAATGTAATTAATTATTTGAAATTCGCTTTGAAACTTTGGGAAATATTCTACATGTATAGTTCTATCGTTAAGAAAAAAACTATTTTTTTGTCGTTGTAAACGTATATCCCGCCTTAAGCCAATCAGACCTTAGAAAACTTTCGTGCTCTTACGATTTAATCCTTCCAGTATTTCGATCGCAATCCCAGCAGAGAAAATAAACATTTTTGACGAACAAACGAGTTGGTTGCTTTCGATATTAACCCCACGTACATTTTTTTCTGGGAATTGAAAAAAAAGAGGTTAACTCGATTTTGTGCGTGTTCTGCCCTATGCATGTCTTCAATTTACCAGCACCTACGAAAGTAGCTCACTATGATGGTAAAAGAGAACCACTATCGGAACCTTTTCAAATGCACTTGGAAGAAGTGGGCTGAAATTTCTAATCTCGAGTAAAATAATCGTAACGTTACTAACGTCACAGTGATCGTAAAAAGTCACGTCATCAGCTATGGATACGGTTGTAAGGCGAATAGGCTCGAATCTAACAAAACTAATACTAACCGGATGTCCGTGTGTGCATGCAGGGACAAGAGTGTTTTCGATACTCAAGCTCTCGACTGCCTTCAAAAGGTTGACTTGCTCGCGGCAGCACGCTGTAATATGTTCAGTCACGCTCTGGTCCTGTACCAAAGTACACTGCTTAATTTTACAATAAAGTCGGCGCAGGCTTATGCTACGATAGCCAACAGCTTCAAAGGGTATCAACGATACGACTTCATGATTGTAAAGGAGCTCGCGGAAACCTCGAGTAGATTAGCCAAAGAGACCAGTGGTGAGGACAACGCCGAAGACAAGGACAAGTGAGGCAAAGAGGCAAACATTTTTTTATTATCTCGTCGCACAAAGTCCAGGTTGAGAAACAACATTTTTTCCCCCTTTCTAGATCATTATTTTTCGGAGACGAATATCGTGACAATATAGAACAAGCTGAAGAGGCCAGCGCGATAAATAACGATTCGGCGCTTCACGAGGGCGAAAAACTCGTCAATATCGACACCGATGCGGATCACATTTTGAACGAGAACTTTTCGCGTTTCAACATCGGAAGTTCGGAAAACAAACACAGTGGCGTTTCACCGGCCGTAGACGACGATCTGAAGAAATTCTTCGACGAAATGCTCGTACGGGATAACGAACGATCGAGGGAGATGCAAGGGCGTCATCTTGAGATGGAGAAGAGCTTGGTAGAATTGGATCTAGCGATGGACTCTTTTACCGAGAGTGGCGCGGTTTTCGACTTCGACAAGGGAATCTCGCTCGCGACACCAAGCACCCAAGAGCCGAACCAGCAATCGCTTCAGCTTTTAACGTCCGAAAATGTCGCGTTGCTCGAAGATATTTTGAACAGCGGTCCGAGCATCGATTCGGAATGGGCCTCCATCCACAACGATACATTCCTGCCGCCGAACATTCTGAAGCAAAGCCTAGGCGATGCCATTCTCGGTGTGGGTGGCGATCGCACCGGATTTGGAGGGGCGGACAAGGCAAGAATAAACGGAATCATTGAAATACAAATTGTAGACCTTCTCTTATGTTCCTATTTTCAATCTAGAAAGAGCACGTTGGAAAAGGTCATGAGAACTCCTGGCTGGATTTGTTCGCTGAGCTGGATCCGTTGGCCAATAACTCCATCGAAAGTTTGACGAAATCAGGCGACAGCAACGCTCCAGCCTAGTAGCCCCCGAGACGCGTTATCTTTTTAAAGCTGGTGCAACGCCAAATATATACGAAAACTTTGTTTTTTTTCGATGTCGCATAATTTACCGGGAATCGCGATAAATACAAATGTGCTTGTGACTTATGCTTATTATGCTCCCAGCGGAATATCGCGGATGTCGAAGGAACGCTCAACACACCACCACCGTACAATGACGTCGCTATTTTCTTTTTTTTCGGCCATACAAATACGATCGAATGATAATTTCATCTTAAAATCACCCTCTGATATCAATGTTCCACGTGGTTGGGAAGCGGCAATATAGAGCTACACATTTATTCGCCATTGTCCAAAGCAGAATCATCCGAAACGTGTAGTTTCAAGAATATTCGAAGAGTATACTGTCTAGCCCACATAATGGAGCAACGGTTGCCGAATGTGATCTTGCGAAACTTCCGTTATCGCAACGTCAACTGCCTACGGCAGGACGCTCGATTCGTATCTCCCAAATTTCTTTTTGAATTTTACTTTATCTCCAAATTTATTCGTTTCTAGTCATGGGATTAATCGAGACTTGTCGCCACAATAAAATGTCTAATTATAAAATTTACTATACAAAGTTATATTAAAAAGTATATCAAAACGATGCGACAGTACATTCATCTTATACCTTTGTAGTGTCTGAATATATTGCATAATTAAACAACTACGAGGGCGACGAAGCATTTTCATTTTCCCACTACTGGCTCGACCTCTATATAACAAAATAAATACTTCGGACTAGCGATACGTGGTGTGGTAAAGTGCTGATAAATAAGTATACCTAAAGAATCGATTCATCGTCGAATTTTGGCGGTTTGATTGCAACATCATACTTAGGTTAGGCGCCTATACTACAAAACGATGATAGATTCCGTCACAATTTTACTTTCAGCTTTTCCAAAGTTGCTAAAACGTGCTCGATCAATTTTTTGTTAGAGGGCGGGCGGAAGGGGGGGGCTTGGGGTTGAGAGAAAAATAGAGTAATTTGGCTCAAGGGTCGAAGAATTGTGCCATCGCGGTCTTCACTCTGAAACAACACGCAATTATATTAAACGATTGTCAATGGAGCCGAGACGGCAGATCGAAAATTTCGTACATACTTATCAAATAATTGAGAATCCTTCGTGTGGCGCAACTGCTGCAAGATTTGGTAGAGACCCAATTCGCGTAGCCGTGCCTGACGTTGCGCAGCACCGGGCTCTTCTCGCCAAACCAAGTTGCACACGCAGAAAATAGCGGCAACCTTGAGCTTCACATTGCTGTGCATCTTCACGACAGCAAATAATACAAATGTATCAGTATCTGATTGATGAAATAGTCATGGCACTGAACGACAAGCTTTTGGAAGGGTCCGAGATTTCATGCCGACGCTGTTTTCGAAAATTCCAATTATTGAGTTGAAATTATACATCTTTTTGTAGTGCACTTTCAGTTTTTTGTGATGACATCGCCAATATCTGTCGCCGATACCACCTCTGTGCTGTATACGTTTTTAATGCGTAGTTTTCTGTGACTAGCGACGCACACGTGTTTTGTTAATACCATCAGCGATTACGTACACGATCTCTTTCGGAAATGTTCTCGACTACTTTTCCACACAATGCAATGGTTCAAATGTCAAAATTCGTGTTTCTATTATGGGCAGCATTACGATATCTGTGACCCCTCATTCTAACCACACAGTCTTCATATTTGACCCAAAATAAGACTTTTCACGAGTGGTAAAAGTCACTATTTGACCCTTAAGGAGGTAAAACGGAGCTTTTAAGGTTTATACGAGACAACATATTTTTTGGTCAGATTTGCTTGAAACTTGGTATAAATACTCTCCGTCACAAAGAATTGAACCTGTATTTGTTTCGTGCATTTATGCCAACTCAAACAAACCCAAACATACACAGTTAAGGGGTTAAAAGTACCACTTGACTGTCTATACGCACTGAATAACGAAAAAAACACATTGTGTTATATATCATATAAATTTGGTAAGTTTCAAGTAAATCTGATTTTAAAAAACATGTTGTCCCATACAGACGTTAACACTTTTTGAAAGGGAAATACATTTTCAATTATTTGTATTGTAGAGTATTTACGTCAAATTTCAAACAGAACTAACAAAAAATATGTTGCCTCCGACAAAGTTTAAACCCTTGTTTCACCTCCTTAAGGGCGGAATTTCGATTTTTACCGGTCTTGAAAAGTCTTATTTTGGGTCAAATATGAAGGCTGGTCAGAATTAGAGGCCACGGATATTGTAATATCCCCCTATTGTGGCTAGGAGCCTCGGCCATGGGCCGATTAGCTGTATCGAAAATTCATTTTCTAACTTGTTTCGAATAAGCTTTCTATGACAAGTAAATCCGTAATTTTTTTCCAAAGTCCCGAAAATCGGTCTTAGCTTTTTTCGCTAGCAGTTAAACATCGACTGTGAAAATTTGAAACAATTTGAATCGAGTACGACCGTTTTGTTAAAGCTGCGGTAACTTTTCATCGTTTTTGTTGTTGTTTCACCGAGTCGTGTTCCATTTCTGATCAAAAGCTCATCGTTTTGCAGCCACAATAAAGATAAATGTAGATAGGTTTTCTTTTTCGCGAGTCTAACCATATAATCCATGAGTTTTTTAAGTACGTCTTCGTTGGCCATAATGTGATCTCGCGCCCGGTCTCCATCAGCGACATTCGCCAGGATGCACAGCGCCTGTTCCTTAACATCCGCCGGGTGTTCCGGATCTTCGAGAACAAGCACTACCGCTTGCATAACGTGAGCCGCATGCTCATCCATAATTCGATCAATATGCGCTTTGGTTGAGAGCAAATTGCGGAGCAAACCAAGTGTCTTCATGAGAACGGCAAGTTCTGGATCGGCCAACAATCGAAATATCTGGTCAGTCCCGAGGCATGAGAGTATCTGCGACTTGACACGCTGCTCGGCTTGAAAAGCTACGTTCATCAAAGCCCAAATGCCGTTTAGTCGCAACGCTGGGTCCGGTCGCTTCGTCAGCGAGCACAGAAGCTCCACGCCGCCGGATTCGAGAATGGGCTCCTTACTCGGACTGAATTCCAGGAGCAGATTACACAGCGTACTCGATGCCACGGTCAAAAGGTCCTCCTCGCCTTCCCCTCGGCCTATATTGCACGCAAACCATTCGAGCATTCCAAGCTTAGCATACAATGCGTATTAATAATTTCTCAATTGGAACAGCTCCGATTCGACATTTTCGAAATTGGCGTGCAGGATTACTCGAAAACTATTAAGCCAATCGAATTGAAACTCGGCGGAAATATTGATAACATTGCTACTTTTTATTTGACGAGAATTGTTTTTCGAAAAATTAGAGAAAAAAACTACTTTGCTTAACCCAAATTTTACAGCAATGGTGTGGGATTGTTTTTTTCTTTTTCTAAGCGCGTGCCATTCTCTTAAATTTTCGTTTTCTTCACTTTAATTACTCTCAAATAGAAATTATACATGTATAATTGGAGAACTTTAAAAAATTTGTTTGCGTTTCTAAGTCTACGGGAAGCTAGACTGCACGCCGATTCGCAACTCCCGCGGAAACCTTACTGTAACAATCTGCCACAGCTCCGCCATGTTGATGATAAATGAATTTAAAAAAATGGCTTTCTATACTTAAATATACTATTGAAGTATACCTACAGCTTCATAAGTGTAGAATAATTATTTCTTAGTTTAAAAAATCCTTCAAAATTGCTTAATTTATTCCCGTCCAAATGTATCAGGCCTTATCTAACGTATTTATCGCCCGTGGAGATACATATAGCCTTAATCGTCCAAGATACGAGAAGGTAGATGGCGACAACAAAATCATTGTGGTTGACCACGACACAAAGGCGGAGGCGTTACGTAATATCATGTGCATTATGCGATTTTTTTTACGTCGGTTTCAACACATCTATGCAAAATTATTATGCTCACTCAACTTGTCACAATCTACGGCACTGATTTTATTGTGAGGTGTCGATTACTTATAATTATTTATTCTAAAAACAATGTTGCACTATTTTTCATTCGAGCACTGCCCTTCTCAATAACTACAAGTCTGTAATTTCATTTCCTAAACATGCGTACAATCTTTTGTACGTCAGAAACAGGAAAACGATTATTTGAGCCTGTGAGGTAGTGTTACTTGTAAGTGGTGAGTTCTCATGATTGACAAAACGAAATTAATATATTCCTCAATAGGCGCGAAAGAGTTAGGGATTAATGACACTGTCGCATGATATCACGACGAGGATGCTTATAAAATAGCAACAAAAAAAAAGCGTTTATGTCACCAGATTTTCACGGGTCCCAGAGGATGAGATTGCTTGGCTGTAGATGCAGGGAGTTACTCACTCACCTTCCAATCCTTTATCAGCACCATGAAGTAACTGCATGAGCGGCCGCCACACTGCATGATCTTGAAAAGTAGTACGTAATTGCTGAACGCTCCTAGAGAGCGAATGAAGACACCTCACAGCCGCTAATCGTACTCGCGGTCCCCCGGGATCTTGAAGTCCCGAGACTACTTGCTCCATGAGATTCTCCGTTTCTATTATTCTCTTTCTGATATCTTCGTCATTGGCGCCGAGGGAAGCAAACGCCCTGAAAGCCGCTTGCCGCATGTCTTGTGTCAGAGAAGCGTCTTGTACCTGACAAAAGTCATTCGTTAGTTTATTTCTTTTTCTTCTTCTTTCCGCACGTTTTTCACACTCGAGCGTGAGCTGTGGGCAATGCGTACCTGAGGATGAGGTTTCAAGAGTTCGGCGAGCGTCGGTATGAGGTGATTACTTATGGATGCGAGACGCTGCAAATCTGTATCTACCTCGGTTAGATACGCGAGCGTTTCCGCCGCGGCGATGCGTTCGCGAGACGGTCTGTCTCGGTGACAGAGTCTCACGAGGCAGGGCAGCGCTCTGTAAAGCACCCGCGGGTCCATTGCGGGAAGAGCACCGGCCCTGTGCATGTACGAGACGCATCTGGCCGCTTCGAGTTGCACCAAAGAGCTTTTCTCACGTCCCATTAGCTGACCGAGCAACACGGGTACTAATTTACTCTGAGATCCCTTATTGGTGGTCGTCGCAGCGACCATCACCGAGACTGCGTGATTTTGGTAACACATGTTAGCGAGGCAAGCCAAAGCGGGCAGTTGGACCTCCGACAAGCTTGATTCCAGTTGCGTCGCAAGCGTCTGGACCGCGCCGCTCTTGGACAATGCATTTTGCTCTTCCACTGTCTGTCGAGGGGATGAAGAAACATAACCGTCAGATGTATCGTCGACTCGGATCAGGAATCTTGCGGATAAGGAAACTTATGGTACATCAATGTTTTACAGCGGATAGCAATGTGTTTTTTCAAATTCAGATTCGAGTAGCGGGTAGATGCGAATCGCTTAACGTCGTGTGCGCTTTCTTCGTACAGTAAGACCCCGATTAACCAGGGTGATCGAGGTGCCAACAATCCGGTCACTGAAATCGCGGTTAATCCGAAATAAATGTTATACAACTTTTTATAAATAATCCGATCTCAATTTTATTGCGGTGGACACATGACTCCTTATATTTTATGATAATCATCTACGCTATATTGCGTCATATGGTTGACACTCAAAAAAGCTAGTTGTTTCCGTTTGTTTTCGCTATCACGTTCGACGCGAGCGACTGTGCCTGGCCGCACGCGCAAGGCGCTTGAGCACGGTTAATCGGCTGCACGGGTAATCCAGCCCCGGTTAATCAGGGTTTTACTGTAATCGGTAACATTTTCATAACACTACTTACAAGGAAGATCCCTTAAGTGTCTGCATGCGATGCTGGTGAAACTCATATATGCGATCAAGCTTTAAAAACTATTACGCAAGTTCTTCTTTCTATCTGTGGAAAAACGTTTTTAAGGGGGAAAACGACCCCTCAAAAGAAGGCGTGGCACCCCTTGATTCCTTCCTTTTTCCAATGATTCTATAGCGGATTTTTCATTGCTTTACATTAGAAGAATTTTGGTATTTGCTTCATTCAGATCAGTGGACTGCTTGTGGGTGGTACTGCAAATCCACCCCTCGATATGCCTTTCTTTGAGGGATGCTTTCGCCCTTAAAATCGTTTTTCCGCAAGTACAAACAAAATATATGTCTGATAGTTTCCAATGCTTTATCACATATGTGAGTTTCTTCAAAAGCAGCCGCGGAGATTTAAGTGATGTTCCTTGTCGGTCAAACTTTGCCAAAATTCTTCATCAGCTATGCAGAATTGCATCCGCATCGCTACGAATCTTTTCATTAGAAGAAATTGTTTTTTTTCATAGCGGTCTGAGACCGCTAACGTCGGTTGTGGCGCTAGACAAAAGTACATATCGCAAGGGCCCTACCTTACACGCCGTTGTCAATATAGTTGCGACGCATACTTGACAAGTTATGGAACAGTTTGCCAGTGCTAATAAACGCGGCACCATAATCGGATCTTGATAAATCGTCTGCACAGGCGCGACGGAGTGTTGAAAGATAGTTCTCAAGCATCTCAAGCAGGCTTCGATCAAGAGATTAGAGACAGCATCGAAGCTGCTGGCTGTAGGTTGCTGTATAGACGATAAAACTTGTAGAATCATCGGAACGACGCCGAGATCTATGAGAGCGAGGACATGCTGGTCGGTGCCCTTTGCGAGCGAGCCCAAAGTCACGGCGGATTCGAGGCGTACTCGATCACCAATGGCGCCGGTTGTATCGCCTAATAGCTGAAGTAACCTCGGTACGACACCTTGTGCAATTACAGATCCCTTTTGTCGGTTACTTCCAATTACGGAATTCTTGAGACAACTGCTCACGAATGCGAAGAGATAAGGTGACTTTCCGTTCGAGGAATACAGGTACAGGTTAACGAGAATAATTTGTACTCACATTATGGCTTCGAGGCACTTTTGAGAGTCCGGCGAATACAGCTCGTCGATATAGCTCCTTGAGCTCTCAACGTCCTATAACCGACAAGTACGAGTTTCAAATTGCAAAACGATCGGTACTATGTGAACGCTATAGGCGAGTTCCCGGTCAAAACGTTATTTTTGCGGTTATTCAACCGGTTTTCAATTGTCGATTATCGAACGAGTATGGAGCATCCTCACCATGAAGGGCTGCATCACCGAGACCATCATTTGAGCTTTCCGCTTCACATGTATGCGACACGATGCTCAACAGATTATGCAAGACCCGTCACATTAAACTTCTGCCACGAGGAATACACCGAACTATTTTGTTGGTTATTACATGAGAGTTCGGTATTCCATTACCCGATGACACCCAGCGCCCAGCGCTTTCGGCTTTTAGCGCTTTTACTCGATTTCTATACGCAAATACATATGTGTGTGGGATCTGTTACACCTTTCGAATGACTGCCGCTAGGGCTCGACACGGAACTGCGTGAAATGCGTCGAATGATTTTGAATTTATTATCATTTGCTGCCAACATTTTTTTTGTACCGTAGTCGAGTTACAGTGATCTTTAAAATCACAGCTGGTAAGGAAAACTTTTACAAGTTTAACATTATATATATACACACACACACACACAATGTGCTGGGATGCTCACTCAGTCGGTAACAAAGACTGCAACAAAATTATTTAGACGGTAAATACTTCGACAAAAAGCAATCTTAGTAAAGTATTGGCAATATGTGGCAATATTTTTCTTGTTTACGAAATGTCAATCGCGTTATGAAAATTTGCATCTATCTCGATGCCACTCATTGCTATTTCATATGACCATAAGGGCATGACAGAGTCCGCCGAGATTTATAACTTTGAGAATAGATTTTTCTCACAAATGCTTCAGTTTTCAGAAGAAAAATGCTCTGTAGACTCACTCCGATAGAACTTGACGATTTTATTTCGTCTTAAATATTATTAAACTCTGAGAATTTCAACTATCTCGCACTCATGTTCTTTCCGAATTCTTTTTCTCGAATTCGTTGCTTTATGTTGGAAGGAAACTTTTTCGTCTCGATTCACATGTATAACAAAACAAGAGGATGTCAAGACGACAAATTTATTTTGTGACAAAAAATAGGCGTGTTTACAGCTACGTACGGAATACACGGGTCCACGGTACGCATCCTAACTCACCGTAGAATTTTCGGATCTGAAATACCCAAGGAGCTTATTGAGTTATATGAGTTTGTTCTATCACAGGTTTTCCAATACAGTCAAAAAAGCAATTTGGAGAATTATCCCACGAGTTTGACATTAAAGTTTCGAAGAAGGCTTTTTTCGGCACAAACTTATATTCATGTTACAAAACAACGGGTAGCTGAATATTGATAATCATAGCGCCTTTAATGGCTATAATGATTAGAAAGATGATGGACAGAGGATTTTTTAAATCGATTGATAGTTTCATGACGGGCACTGTTATGAAAAATAAAAAAGTACCGAAAAAGTGATTATAAAAAAATCTGTCCAATAAAAGTGCATGCAACATTTTCGAAATTTCTGTGCGTTACTTGCACACGGATCTACTTACCTGCCTATAGAATGTAACTACTCGGAATTTCGAACTGAAATTTGGACACAATAATCTTGGGATGTGGAATGAAAATATTTTTTTAAAATAGACTTTAAAGTTTTTTCCGGGATGGGTTACATTTCCGGTAACCGAGGAAAAACACGTTATTTATCTTTCCATAGAGCGGAAAATATTTCTTTTCTCTCGAAGTTCAGTTGTTTCGCTATCCGTCCGCACATTACAATTCCGTCGATGTGCACTATGCTTTTTAACGTTTATTTCCATCCTACAGTGTGACATAATTGTCTGCAAAACTTACAGTAGATGGAGACACGGTGATGAACGTTTTATTTCATTTATGCTCGAATCGCCTCGTCTGGATAAGAGTCCGCCGTTTGATTTTTCTTTTTTAATCAAAATATATCTATGCCATTACTCATAATATTGAAAGGACAGGACTAGCGTGAACAGTCAATACAGCTACTATAGATATGTGAAAATATGCCCACTTTGATATTAAACGTCTCGAATTAGAAACGGGAATCTTCTGGAAATTTCATAAACAGACATTATCGTTCTTTTTACACACTAAATCTCAATAAACTCTATCGGAAGGGCCATCGCCCGAAACCATCTTAAAAGCTATTTTCGTTAAGAGAGGCACTCCATACAGGCTTCAAAAAAATGATTTTTCGATTGCCTAAATTTATCATTTGAAATCTGTAGAAAATGATGCATTTAGTTATTTTGGTCAATTCTCAAATCGATAAACCTAAGACCGACTAAAAAATAATTGAAATAAACATGTTTTGACTGGGTCAAAGTTTAAAAATGTCCGAAAAAAATAACTTTTTTGTTCCAAGGCCTCCCCTTTAGCCAATTGTCATTATTTTTCCAATATTAATGGTTCAACAAGTGATCACATGTATATACTAATCAATTTTTTTGCGCAGACTCTTTCAAACAATCCTACGACGTGCTGGATTGTTCACCGCATTCCGCCTTCCTTCCAGCAGGTCCACAGCGACTGGTTATATATCCGCCATTTTTATTATTTTCAAGCAACAAAAATCGTTTCAAAAATTACAACTATGTAATAAAAAGTATCTGCGATACTGGAAAGATAGTTACATTCCATACCCTCCGAAGAAAATCATGGTCGACTAAAATTCAGCGTTGTATATGAAGTACACCCCTTAAGATTGACGTATACGTATCTTTACCAGCACACGGTAACTTGAAGGGATACATCTATCTATGTGGGTTAAAAAATTACATTTTTATTCGATAGTATCACTTTTTAGCTACATTCCCTGAAAATTTCATTGAAATATTCCTAAAATTGAATGAGCTACAGGTTCTAACAGTCGGCCAGTCAAGCGGTAGCAGCATCATACTGGACGAACCGTTTAAGCTAGTGTCCATCGTCAAACGTCGTAAAAAAAATGTTCTGCAGGTAGCCGTTTCTATTGTTTTTCTGTATTTTTTAGTGATTTTTTTAAAGATTCTCAATATACGTACCTTTGTGTTAAAAAAAATATAACTTTCTTATTCACCAACCGTTTCCCAGAAAAAAACAATCGGAATTTGACCATATTTTTCGGGCTTCTGGGTAGATGTAGCCGCTTAAGACTGTCAGAAGAGTAGATAAATAATTTAATGCTTAACTAAACACTATATTGTACTCGGCTACATAAACATGGAGTTGTGTAAAATTTCTAAATCTTTCTTGCGCTGCACCGTTCTTTGCTTCTCTTTTCTGATCAATTCGTATTCTTCGTCATCGGTAGGTAATTCGTGTCTGCACAGAGGACAGGAGTTGGTCTGCAATGGGAAAAGAGGAGAGGCTCGTTTGATAAAGAGCATACAAAAAATACAAGCACGTTCGATTGAGAGTAAAAAAAGATAAAACTATTCCGTTTGTAAGTTTGTCGTACCTTTTTCAGCCACGGAACGATACAATCATGATGAAACGAGTGCTTACAAGGCATGGCAATGACCGTATTACCTTCCTCGAAATCCTTAAGACAGATGGGACATTGTTTTATGTTTTCCTTCGTAATTTGAATCCGCTCGAGAGCATCCAATGCAGCTTTCGATGTTGGCGGTGGCAATTTGTCGTGCTGACCGAGCAATTCCCACATTCCAAAATCTCGAAACAATCGGACTATTTGTAACAAGTGATTGGGCGCCTCCCCATCTCGCAAGGGTGTCCAACCCATTTCGTCAAAGTAATCGGACATTCGTCACTTTATCGTGCTTCGTCTCTTTGGTGTCGAGTGCGATCGTAAGATTAGTATACATATACTAACGTCATAATTGCAATAAATACAGTTTATTTCGTATCACCTGCGTGTTAATTGCGTTTTAAAATGTATTTGAAATGCGTCGATTTCTCTTCAATCGAATACTGCCGTACGACACTTGCAACTTTCAATATTTACATTGGACTGATGTCTCACTGTCAAATGTACGAGTCATGACAATACAACAAATTTTCCTTTCGCCACGAACAGCTTCATGCTTGACGTGATAGACATGCTCACAAAGTGTCAAGGAGGTTGAGGCGCTCCGGTCGAGTCAAATGGCAGCTTGTGAATTTTTTTTAATGAACCTCAAGATATGCATACGAGGTATAGATTTATTCTGTCGATGCTAATTTTTCGTAAAATGTATAATTAAAAGGCAAAATTATGTATTTTTATATATTTGTTACGTGAATAAGAAACACTTTCGTGTTACTACCAATTTGAAAAAGTATAACATTATCGATGATTATTGTGAAAAAAGAACTTCGTTATTGAATGTTTTATACAACTCAGAATGAACTGCTGAGTCATTTATACAAGCCATGTCACGAGATTATTTATTACTAACATTAATTAATATTAAGTGTTGCCGCCATACGGCAACCTCGTGGACATTGAGGTTGGCAGCAGTGTTTTGCATTCGCCAGCTGATATTCGTAATCTTTCATCAAACCTCGATGGTTGAATATTAAATATATATGGTTTACGATGGGCAAGGCGGGGGTTTCTTTTTCTAAATGTTTACAAAGGTTTAATTTGCGACAATCCGTTGCTAGAAATGGTTTATCTTGATGCTAAATTAGCGAAAAAATTAATTCACCCGTAGCGTGACCGCCCATCTAACCACGCGTAAAATTACATACATTAAACAATTTTTAAATACTGGTCTTTTGTGGTAAGAAAAAACTTCAAAAAAATTCGCTCAGTCTAAGTATAGTGTAGACAATAACATATATTTGTTTTCAAATTTAATCTTGGATTGTGGCTAATGCTCCAACGTCTTTAGTGAACGACGAGCGCTTTGAAATTTAGGAGGAGGCCGTATACCGGACGAGTTACCATGATGCGAGAGCCTTGACAGAACCGAAGTTGTCTGAGATCACTGATATTTTGGTACACTTTCGGAAAGACAAACAACGTTTTTCTTCGCGACTGCGCAAAATGTAATCGGTTTAGGGGGAAACATGGGCTGTAGGATTTTTACCGACCGGGCCCGTGTGTACCCGCGTCCTTAACCTCGATAGAACACAATCAGCTGGGACGTACCGCCATCTATCGTCCATGGTTCAACCGTTTATCCAGTGCACTTGACACTTGACCAGCGTTTACGCCAGTATCAATCTGTCTCGCATACATGGCCGGTCAATTATCCTCGCCTGTCGAATTCCATTGTAGGTTAATCTTATTCGTATTTCATTTTCTCTCGCGAGATTTGTAAATTGAATGCCTGTGGAACGAAGTGAGTTCGGGCTAAAAGGATACGAGGTCACGAATATTCTGCATAAAAGTTTCATACGGTGTCTGAGATGAAAACTTGAAGGAATTTCATGGAGCCCAGAGCGCTCCGAAATGGGTGAAGAAAACGTTCGGTTTCTATTCTTAGATACGATAAGAGATAATCGGCAAGAAGTAATGCATTAGCAACCAGATAGCTTTAATGAAATTCCATAATTACGTTCCGTTGAGCGAGTTTCGTGGTAAGTTCTAACCGCTATGAAAATAACATACTGCCATCGTCTAATCGATCGAATTCCTTCAGCATAATACAGCTGTTATCAGTCATAACAAATAATACAGCTTGTCCACTGATTCGTTCGTTTTCGATGTCCATAACTTATATTAAACACTTGCATTATTGACTCTGGACTCCACATACTTACTTTTTTTCTGTATCGCAACTGCACATCTAAGAAATAATGTTCGTTTCGACTGCGGTCAAGTTGCAACTTGATTTCATATTTTGAAGCTACTTTGAAAGAAAATGAAGCATGAAAGTGGAAAAGTGAAAATATTTCGTTATCCTGTATCAGGCGGGACAATATTTATAGTACATGAGGTTGAAGTTTACGTCATTGGAACGCAATGAAAATTAATATAGTTATTTATTTCCAAGTAGATCCTTGCAGTTTTTTGTACAGTTCTCTCCTTTCTACATCGATACCCTTTTACACATTTCCTTCTTTTTTGTCAACATATGTCTTTCGTCCTTTAAGGAAGCCTGAAGGTCCTCCTTCAGGCTTCCTTTCTTACCGTGCATTTGAAGGTTCTCACATACTTCCATAATTCTCTGATCAGCTTTCCTGGTTGTTTTATTGATTTTGCGTTTTAGCGCCTTTCCCTTGTAGCCTCGTCGCTATTCTTCCAAACCATCTGCCACTTCCTTATTCATTTTTATTTAGGGTTCCATACCCAAAGGTCAAAACGGAACTCTGTTAATGTCACTTTGCTTTCTGTCCGTCCATATGTCACGGGCCTCGAGCTCGTAAACGGAATGAGTTACAGCCCTGAAATTTGTATATTTTGTATAGAATGTTGACCCAAAACCAAATATTGACTTCGGAATACAATTAAATTATTCTTTATGGGGATCTTATATATGAAAAAGGAGCAGAATATTTTTTCTCTCTGGCATGTGAGGGGTCATTTGTTAAAACTCATTGAGTAGAGTACAAATATATATATTAAATAATGAAATAGAAGGTTGTCAAGGTTGTCAGTTTTAGACCATTTTTGTTACGGGATTTACCTAAAAAATGTTCATTTATTTTTCTTCACCTCTTTTTCTGCAAAAAATGTGACCATATTGACAATTGGCTGGTATCGAGTCCAAAAATCAGTTATTTGGTATTGTAAATATTCAAGTAACAATATTTTTATATATTTCTATTATTAGCTGACAGCAGGAGTACACAAGGCTTTCTTTAGCTATCATTATGTCATATGGTTTCAGTTTAGTACGACCTAAGAACTAAGACAGAAAGAAAGCATTACCCAACTAAATATCTAACTCTAAAAGAAAGTCTCTTGGTTATATGTACGGAGCCCTAATAGAGCAAGGTCCGACACGCACTTGGCCGAGTTTTTTCTTTTATTTTCCCTCAATCCAAGTATGTGTGCCATACTTTCTTCTTCCTTCAACACCACCGGCATAGAGTATATCCCTTTTTTCCTTCTTTTCATATATTTCCGCATCTTAACCTGGCCCATGTTGCTTTAGTTCTTCTTTCTATGCCGATCTCTTCTCAGTATACTCTTCGATTTCTACACCTTGTTTTCAATATTTATACTCCTACAAAACATTGAATTTTCAATTTTGTTTCAGCCTTCTTGAGTTTCCTGGTTGGTTTCTATTCATATAAAATTTTTGATAATTTTTCTTACTCCGTCCATATCTTTGTCCCTTATCCTTTGCCATCGACAATGAAAATATTTTTCTTGAATTGTTCAAAGCTTTCCGTGCATTTCCGTACTTGATAAATCAGTCAAACATTTTGTAAAATATTCATTTCGGTTCTACCACCGAAATCTGCAAAGAAGCGATTTTGGGCAATTTAAAAAAATAGTAATGAAGAAAGGAAAAGAGAATTCTTGGTGCGTCACAGTAATGTAAAGTTCAATGTCATCAAAGTATGCCGCAGTTTCCAAATTCTTACAAACGTTGAAAGAAAATACTCAAAACAACTTTCCTCGTGTATCTTTTCAGGATGACCGAATAGATATTTTTCATTTGGACCAAAGATTTGGCCAAAATTAAAAGAATGCAAGATCATGGGATTGTTGTTAGAGATACTGAAGATCAATTTACCATGGAGAATGTATCGTCGACTTTGATCGGAGAGACTCCTGACACTGCTGAAGGCTTGCTTGAAGGTGCCGACTCGTGTATCAATCGGATCGGATCGGATGATCACCTAGCAGATGCCGGAAGTTTGGCGTCATTGTCACCAACCACGGCGAAGTTGCCAAAAGGGCAAGATCTTCCAGAAGGTATATCTTCCAATTTTGAAAGCATTCTTCTGAATGTTGCCGCAGAGGTTGAAAACAATTTGAGTTACAACGACGTGGAAATTCCTGAGCAAAGCAATCATTTAGTTCTGGAATTGTCCGGTGAAACTGTGGAAAATGTCACAGAAGCTATATCCAATGATAGCGACCAAGATGTGGGTGCAAAGAAAACCAATGACGGAGATGCCTGTATTCGTGAGGCGTCCGTCTCGAGCGATTGTAAAAATGGTGCATGTTCGGCGACCAGCCAGGACTGTCGGAAGGCCATCGATGAGTCTGCGGCGAAACAAGGTACCAGGGATACTTCCGAATTACAAACTGCCTACATTTGCGAAAATCAAAACGAGAGAGACCAATCATCGGTCTTGGAAAAATTAAAACAAGAGAGAAATTATTCAGAAAAATCGCCGACGCTCACCGACGACAGTAGACTCGTGAAAATACCATTGCCAACCGGTTCGATGAATATCATGCAAACGAACGCTCAATTCTTGAACAAGAGTCGTAATTTTTTGAATTTCATAACTGAAAAATCGACCAACATAATGGAAAAAACACTTCTACCGCAGCATTTGGCGCTTCGTTACAACTCCATTCTGAAAATGAGCGACGCAACTCCAACGGAGAGAAAGAATCTTCAAGAACCATCGATTGTCCACCAATCCTCGAGCACTTTGCCGTCTAACTCGCAAGCAGATGTAAATTCAGAGTCGCGTACGATTGCGGAAAACCCGAGTAACCTCGTTGCCACGTGTAACGAGGAAACGGAAAACTTCGCGGAGGTGATAAGTGCTGAATCAAGTCAGGAAGTAGAGAAACGTTCGGTTGTAGCAAATTCTACGAATTCCGTGTCATCGACCAGTATCGGTGAATTGCCTGTAACGAAACAAGAAAATCCGTTGGCGTTAATGAACGACTGCACTCATATTTCGGATAAGAGCTTTGAAGTAAACGATTCGGCGTCGATGCCGTTGGAGGACAGGGATATAAAAGTTACGGGGCTTGAAAAGTCTGCGGTTGAAGGTACGATCGACGTTGACCCTGCTTCGACCGATTCGAGCTTCGGTTTGCTTAAACATCCTGTCTACTTGACGCTCGTGAGAGATTATGCCAAGACGCGGGAGGAAAAAATTAAGCTTGAAGAGAAAGTCGAAAATCTCGAGGCTAGAAATCGTATTTTGGAAGCCGAAAACAGCGGTGAATTGTTCAATGTACAGCTCGAAGCGTTGGAAAAGACGGTCGAACGTTTGACCGTTGAATTGCGCGCAGCTAACACGAATCAGAACGAGCTCGGACGCGAATACGCCGCGGCGAACAAAGAACGGGAGAGCATGGTGATGAAATATGCTGTTAGCGAGAAACAGCTGATCGATACCCAGAGGTAATTCAGGCGCGGGGGGAAATCATTTGGGCGTATTGGTAGTTTTTTTTTCAGTTATTGTTATTTATGGTTCAATTTGCATTATATTTACATATTTGGTTGTTGCCCCGTCGTCTCCGTATCAGTATACATTCCAGTATACTGATAAAATTTCAAGCTAAGTTACCGAACTTTGAACGAAAAATTACGACTCTAAAAATCGTCTCATTTACACGGCACTTTATGGAGATGACACGCTGGCAGTGTTGGGCGTTAATCCATTAAATTTGAAATCAGTTGATTAATTCACTAAAAAACGAATTGCATGTTGCAATTAATTAATTTGGATTAGTCTGTGTTAATTGCGACTCATAGATAACACAATTGCAATTCACTTTTTTTATTGTTCTGAGAAACAATCGAAACTAACAATTCACCTATTTAACTTTACAGATATCGGATAAAAAAGATTTAGATATTATTGATTATATATATATAATTATATATAATTGATTATTAATATCAGCCTTTTATTTGCTACTCATTTAAATATTTCAATAACTTACACATTTGTTCTGACGCGACTCCGCACCCTATACAATGATTAGTTTTAATTGTTAGTTTTTTTTTTATCAAATACATCACAAAGATTGAAAATTGATTAGTTTCTAATTGTGAAAAGTCACGATTAACAATTGGTTTATCATTAATTGCGACTACAGCAATTAACAGTAACAGTAAATCAATTATCAATCGTGAGTCTTCACGATTACAATTAATTAATTGTTAATTGTTATAGTCGTGATTAACAATTAATTAATTGTTAATTTTAAGTTACCCTAGCAATCCAATTGCTAATAAACAAACTGAGTATAATATGTGTTCAAAAGATCTATCAATTTGGGCGAAAAGTTTAATTTCAACCATGCAAAAAATTTACGATTTTTTTCCCGCAGAGCTCGAGAATACGCGGAACGAAAACACAAAGAAATAGCCAAGGACTACGAGTTGTTGCAGAGTAAATTGCGTCAAGCTCAGGGCGAGAGAACGAGAATATGCAACATTTTGGATACAAAGTGTCGTGAGTTGACGGACTCGCAGAAAGAAGTCGAGCGACTGAAAGAGGACGTTAATGTTAGGGATGTAAAACTAAAATGGACGCAAACGAAATTAAAGACCGAGATGGAAGGGCACAAAGAAACCCAGCAGAAATTGGATAAAGCTACGGTAGTTTTTGTAAATGCTTCGATATATTTCCGTCTGCAACCGTCCATCATCGTCGTATTTATCGCAACGTAATTTTCAGACGCGAATTAACGCCATGCGAGACGAGTGCGAACAGGTTCGTCGAGAGTCGCAGGAAATGATCCGCCAATTTCAGCACTCCGAGGAAAACAAAGCCGTTACGCTCGATCAACAGCTCAAGGAGCAACAGGCTCGTCTTATATTGGAAAGACACGTGACCGAGGACAAAGAAATTTCGCGACAGCAGTTGCAAAAGGAGGTTGAACTATTGAAAAATCGGCAGCTCGCTCTTATCGAGGAAAACAACACGCTCAGCTTGAAGATTCAAGATTTGGAAAAAAATCGTTTGTCCTACGAGGGTAAGCTGAGCGATTTGAAAACCGTGGCTGATCAACGACAGAAGGAAATTGTCGACCTGTCGTCCAAAGTTTCACACTTGGAAACACTCAAACTGCAGCTGATTCAGTTAGTACACTCATCTATTTGTTTCCTTACCCCCTATGAAAAGAAAAAGATCGTGCAAGAGTTCGAGGCCACCGAGTAATTTCCAAAAACTGTTGCATGAAATTAGTAACAGTCAATTTTCCGTAAAATATTGTCACGTTTATTGCAATGCTTTTTGAAGGCATCAATGAGCTGTTGACAAGCGCTTTGACGAAAATTCTAAATGTCTGAATTTGTCACACATTACGAAACCATAGTAAGTTTTGAATTGACCAAACATTTTCGTATTCAGCAAAGAGCAGTGCTTGATGTCGAACGAGGCCGAGGTCGAGCGTTTGCGTCAAGTGAATCAGGAACTCCAGGCCGACATGGCCTGCTGTCGACAGCGGGAAGCCCACATGTTGGACTTTACGCAAAAGTTGACCGACAAGAACGTAAGACTTCAGTCGGAATTCACAGCGATCGAAGCGAGGTCGGCCCAACTGGAGCAGGAGCAAGGCCCCCTGCGCGATAGTATCGTTGAGTTCAAGGCGAAAATAAAAACGCTGGAGGAAAGTCTCTCCTATGAAAAGAACAAAAGAATTGAGGAGTGCGAGATTCTCGCGAGACATTTGGCCGAACAGACCCAAACCGTTCAAAATCTCACGCAAAAGCTCGAGGAGAGTCAAGGCGAGATTGCTGTGCTCAAGCGAAAACAACAAATTTCGGTGAAGGAAATGTCGCGAGAATTGCAACAATGCCGCAAGAGATTGGAGACGTACGAGAGCGCGTCGCCGAGTAATTCGCTCGATCCAACATCTCGAGCGGGATCCAATAATTCATTGAACGCAGGTTTGAGTTTGGTGATGTGTTAGTTCTAGTGTTCGATTAATAACAATTGCTGTTTTAAGGCGGGGTATACATTTACAAAGATTAAAAAAAATGATTTCCTTTCTTCCAATCATAGAACTGTATATGCAGAATATTTTTCCAATGTTTCAAAGCGAAATTCGAAAAACTTCAAACGAGCGTAAACTTCTGACGCGTTTATCTCGAAACTGCATTATCGAATTCGGCGTGCAGGATTACTCGAAAAACTATTGAGCCGATTGACTTGAAGCTGCGGAGAAATATTGATAATACTGATATAATAATGAATATATTGCTACCTTCTACTTGACGAGAATTGTTTTTGAAGAATTAGAAAAAAAACTGCTTTTTTAATCCAAATTTATTCTTCTATCAATGGAGAGTACATTCCAATTTTATTTAATTAAAAAATCCAAAATGGCGGCTTCAGCTCCCGTCAAATAAAGCCATGCACGGCGTATTTCAGTCTGCGCGGGGCGCTCCACAGCCTTGCCAGTTCATTTGAAACAAAAATGGGTGAAAAATGATAAAACTAGATTGAATTTGGGGGTTTTAACGTTTTTGTTTTCCGAAAAAACGCTGGATAACAAAATGGCAGCCGTTTGAAAAAAACTCAACTTTATTGCCCGGTTTTTAGCTTCAACGGACGGTAAAAATATTTCGAAATCAATGCTTGACAAAAATCGCTTCCCGACGGCTCCGCAAATTGAATTTTGGAAGGATATAACAACCCTCGATGGTTTCTATTTTAAATAATTGCACTGAAGATATTGCCACACGCCCAGTTGGTAAAAACGATGGGACTATTAACATTTTAACAAAGTGAAAATTGTTTCTTTTTCCGAAATGGCATTTATTTTTTTTAACTTTGAATTTTTTTAAAAAGCGACTCATATACGAGCTGTTACAATATTTTTCTTTTTAACTTCATACGGTTATCTTGAACACGAACGGTCCTGTACTAGCAGTTATACAATCTACGTCCATGAAACTTGTCGTTCATTCATGCGATTAGGAGAAACGTTGAACGGCACGGCATCCGATCACAGCGGGAATGGCGACTCCACGCGTCAAACCGCCGAGCTCGATCGTCAATCTCTCATCGACCGTATACTCAAAATGCAGAAGATCAATGTTCGAAGAGCGGAGAAACTGGATTTTCTCGAAGAGCATACCCGAACGCTCGTTTCCGAATTACAGAAAAAAACCAAGATCATACAAAACTACATACTCCACGAGAATTTCGACGCAATGGGTAGCAACGAAAGAGATCGTCACAAAGTAAGCAAGCCATTGGCGTTCTCCACGTATTCGTTACATCGCCGATTTGCTTGTCACTAATAAAGCCGTTCGTTCGATTTTTTTTTCATGCTAGCATTTAAAGAGCAAAAGGAATCCGGTGAGACAAATTTTCTAGATCATAATAGCTGCTTATTCGTCTAATAACGTTCAGAGTTTACAGTCCATTGAGAACTCAAAGTTGCACGGAAACTGAGTGAAAGTTGACCACTATTGTCACCTTTTTATAAAGAGTTTCTATGTCAAGAGTTTTAAGTGTCGAGCCAAGTTTTCGTAACTCACTGTATTTTTTTAACAGCCTCCAGGAGTCAGTTGAATTTGATATTCGCCATTAACAGCCCCATTAAAGAATTATCAATCTGCGTGAATTTCCTTCTTCCCACGCAGCAGCGATGAAGTAACAGAGGAATGAATAATTGTTATTTATTCAGGCGGAATTGGCGAGGTATGGTGGTATAATGGCGTCGGTGTACAGCCAACGAGTATCCGACGACAACATGACACTGGAGCTATCGTTGGAGATAAACCAAAAACTGCAGGCCGTACTTGAGGATGCCCTCTTGAAAAACATTACTCTCAAGGTAATACATTCTTCCGCGACGCACTGGCAAATAGAACGTCGAACTCAAGAAAAAAGCGAGGTGGCTACAATGACGCGTTGTTTTTCAGGACAATATCGACACATTGGGCGAAGAAATTGCGAGGTTAACGATAAAAAATCAACAGTTGTTGCAACAAAAAGGAAAATGAAGGACAGCAAAGACACCAATACGATCGAGGCAACCAACACGAAAAGGCTACGTTTAATATAAACAACAGTTATCAACATCCCAAAAAGATAGTAAAAGGTGCTATCGCCGTACTTAATAAAGGTGCCCGTCTTGCCGCACCTAAAATATTCAAGTTATCATCTATTTAACGAATTTAAAAATAACTCAACCCAAAATCCATAGACTCCACCGCGACGCGTTATTTTTTAAATCTTTATATTTATACTTTTTTTTAACGCCCTGGGCGGTTCAAGTATTTTTCTTTGTAGACACATTAGCTTTAATTTTTCTATCACTTTATTTATACGCATACCTACCGTACTTTTATCGCGCATACGCATTTTTATTTGCTCCGACAAACGAACTAGGGAATGGAATAAAAAATTACTTCGTCGAGCTTTCACGAATCATCGGTATAAAAAGGCAAAAAATACGCGCGTGTCACAACACTATTATCCTGTATATACAGACCCCAAGTATTGCATTTCGGCGAACACTCGAGTAAACACGGAGAAGAATAAATTTCACGAAATGTATTAAAAGAAATATGTATATTATACGTAATATATATAGCATTATACATACAACGGGCATATGAGCATATACGAAGGGAGGAATAAATTTTATGTCAAACAATCTATCGAGCATTCTTCAACATCATTTCGTTTTTTTCTTTCACATACCGACTTTCTACGAAAAACGGCGTTGGATTATTTCATCTTGTAGATTTCTTTCTCTCTCTCTGTCTCTCGCTCTCTTCTCTTTTTAAACCTTTCGTACACAACTACATTTTTAGGACGGTGTTGGAGGCTTTAGTAGAAAATCTGCGCTTTTTTTCTTCTAAAACAAAATTCATACGTTACACGCTCCCTATCGTAGCATACGCATGTATGATAAACTTGTTCTCATTTCTGGTTCATTTTTTTTCAAACGATACACAACGTACATTTGTAGGTCGAGAGTGGGAGGATACAGAATTCGACGACGAGAGGTGACCAAAGCGGGGATTGCAATTACCAAGAGCTTTATATAGAAATTATCCTATATGAATATATAGAGTGTATAATAATCGTGTACCTTTTATAGACCATATATAGTTTCACTTCTGAAATTGCAATTATATATCTTTGCTCCTCTCGATGTAGTCACCGTTGCCTCAAGGGGTTAGGCTACTGTGAAAATGACGAAAACTCGTTCGGTGCTTGAGGCAACGCAAATTGAAGAGAAAGGTCCAACGTATGCCACAAGAATCGCAGATTGAAAGTCAACTTATGATTGCAACGATAGAGCTGCTAGTGAAACTTCAAAAGCGTTTTTTTTTCCTCAAAATTACGTTCTTCAAAACAGTGTACACGATTTCTCGACATCCAACCAACGGATTGACTTCATATTTGGTACACTTACTTAGTCTAACAATAGTTTTGCCTTGACCGACGTTTTTCTTCTAAACATTTTCTACATTAGTTATCAACAACAATGATGTCATTTTTCATCAAAAAATCGAAAATAAAAGTTCGAACTTCTTGAATGATCATTGAAGCGTGATAACAGAAATAATCTCGGTCAAGTCTTAGCCAATATTATCTATCTTAAGAGAGAAAAAAATTCGTTTCAAATCTACCGGGTGGCCAAAATTCAGTAAGCCGTTGAATCCCTTACGTTCAAAGGTCCTTCGAAAAATTGTTTGTAACTTTTCAAATTATTAATACTTTCAACCGTCATTTGCTATACAATATTGTTAATGTACATACAAATAAATTTACAAATGATTTTTCAATTATTTTACTTATTCCTTCAGAATTAACTTTTCAAAGTAATCCTGATTTTCGGGTCGTCACAGTAGCCTAACCCCTTAACATTTTTTTCTTCTCATCTCCATATCTCACTTAAGACACATTTTTTTGTTTCCCCGGCGTGCTTTCATTAACTTCCGTTCGAGCTGCGTAAAAAAAAAACAAAACGCACGCGACCACAGTGTGTTTGGGCGTTTTGTAGGCGTATACGAAACACATTACACGTATACAGAAGATCGCGCGCGCGCGCGCGCGCGCGCGCGTGTGTGTGTGTGTGTGTGTGTGTGTGTGTGTGTGTGTGTGTGTGTATTACAATCGTTCACCACAAAGACGAATCGTTCAATCAGTCGCAAAAATGTACAGTCAATGTGGCAAATATACAGATTCTATTCAAGTACATTATATGTATACCGTGTGTCGTGTAAGTTGACTTAAAACAGAAGTTAGTCGCCTCTACATTGTTTACGTATGCTCGAGTGCATTTGTTTTATTGCGTCGTCTATGTTGATATATACTTGTACGAGCTAGAAGATATTGCTTATTTGTATTTACATTTAATTTATAATACATATACATGTACACACAGCATACATATATATACATGTATGTGTATGCATAATCTATCATCTCTGAATGATCTTCCCGGCCATACATAGAAATCTTTTGGTACGCATAATGGCTTGAGAATAATACAAGGGGCCTCGCTCGAATGTATCAAGCTTGGGGATTACGAATATAGCTGTTCGTTTTACTTTCCATATACCACTTGGAAAGTTGGTTATGCAGGTGGCACAACGGGCGAATACCCGATGGCCATCGCGGGAGCAGTCGTCTGGTAATTGATTCCAACAGTTGCCTAAGGTGCCTGCTTCGGTCAGGCACATCTTAGATTTAACTGTTCGTTCTTGTTTTTTGCCGAGTGATGTAAGACGCGGAATTAAAGGGTTTTGTGGAAAGTCTTGCTATCGAGGTGATTTTCTTTATCTGGGAAGCGGAGAGAACCATTTGAGTTGAAGCTAACATTTTTAATTGAGGGATCATGACAGTGTAAAAATTTGCGAAAAATCGTTTTTTTTCGCATTATTCGATAATATCGATGGTTGTAAACATGGACCTGGCATGGCAGATTGATCGTAAGTAGACAATTTATATGAAACTTCCGCACTCGAAACTTTAAACTCGTTCTTCTCGAAATGCTGTTTTGCAAAACGGTGGACACTTTCAAAGGAAGAGTTTTCAAGCTATACGTCTCAAATTTTGACACAATATTCTTCACGGCATTCTTTATCTTGCTGTGGAAGCTTTTTTGTAATCTTCATATTTTTATTAACGAAAAACTGTCGAAAAATAGGCTAAATTCGATACTTTTTTTTCAAACTGCTGCCATTTTGTCAATATTTTTTTTTTTTAAACTTCCATAGCAAGATAACGGCTTTCATACCGATTAATAATCTTTTTATAAACTTTGTTTCAGATCATATTTACGACCACAACCGTGTACACCGTGAGGACTCCATTTTTTCGAAGACATTTTCAACCGTTAAAAAAATGTAATAGAAATAAAAATAAACGTTTAAAAATTTATTTTCTGTTCTTCACGAGTGTTTTGATATGACATTTGAAAAATCAGACTGATCAGCGTATTTTAACGATCGAAAAAAAATCGCGCATTTCAGCTATTTTTCGACCCGTTACACTGTGATGATCCCTAGCACTCAAATGACCTCTGGAAGTAGACAAAATAATGATACGTGGAAATAATTATTTTCATATATACACATTTCACAATACGAACGCATTTTAACGTATTTATAAGAAAATACGTTAAAACGTGTTGGTGATTGTGGAATTGACAGTGAAATACCCCGAGATTCCATGAGACTAATTTATATCATTGACCAAAAAAAGAGACTACGGTTGTGTTAAAGATATATGTTGATGACAAGCGATACCTAAGGCTAAGTGGTCTAAATATTCTTCTGGGCACGCAATCCTATTGCTTTTCGATACTCTTAATTTCGTGTGTATATTCACCTCGTAAAAGGAGGCAAAAAACAAACTAGCGCTCCCTCGGGCATGCGACGTCGAAATCGATCGAAGCGGGAGTTGAGAATCCTCCTACGATACGTCCCTTGCACGTCATCGATCGTCACGCGAAATGCCCAAATTTTCATACGGGGACTGTAAAATGAATTTCATTCCAAAACCACCCAGCGGACATTGCCCCTTATGTTATTTTGTCTTGTTTTCACAACGCTCTCACGATTCATCGAAATTTTGTGCTGTGTCGGTGTTAAATTATAAAGTATAATGTTTTGGAACTTGAGAAGAAAAAAAACGGAAAATGTGTACGAAGGGTGGCCGGGGGCAAAACCGATAGTGCTGAGCTGGCGATTTTAAAACCTGAAAGATAGTAAAGAGCACGAGGCAGGCATAAAATCATGCGAGTCTATCGATTTAGAAGGAATTAAAGCCACACTGCTACATCCAAGGTGGAAGGAAAGAAAAAGTGAACATTTTCGTTTGGTGCGGAGGCAAATTCGAGTCTCCCGAAAAACGGGGGCGGATTGAAATTCCAAAATTTGAATGCGACGGTTTAAAATAAAAATTTCGAATTCTAATGTTCCGAAATTACAAGTTTCGTAAAGATCGCGCAGCGAAAGTCTACACAATTGACTGTAAATGATGTACAACGTATAACAATGTCTGGACAAATTTCAAAGTTGACGTGAAATTACTCAATGTAAAAAAAATTCTTGATTTAAAACTTTTTTTGAAAAATCGAACACAAACTTGTTTTGAAAATCCGAAAATTTTGAAACTTTTTTTGAAAAAACGAAAATTTTTCAAGCTTCTTTTGAAAAATGGAAAATTTTGAAACTTTTTTTGAAAAATCGAAAATTTTGAAATTGTTCAAACTTCCATAGCTGAATTGTTTGGATGATGCTCAGATTTTCGGAGTTTTGGTCTTTCGGGCAAAATTCTTTCGGAGATTTGAGCGTTTTGAGCGTTCTGATGATTCAAAGTTCGGAATTTCAACCCGGCCCCGGAAAAACCGACAGGACCGGCGTTAGCTTTTGGGGCTTCGACGTCGGAGGGAATTGATTTCGGCTCGGTCCAAACTCCCGTCGACTCCCTCGTGCATCTAGACTCCACGATCGCTATACATACGCGCTACAACGAGAGGGCCGTGAATCCCGGCGGCCTCAGGGGGATACTTTAAAGGGGATAGATCGAACGAGCATTCCAGCAACGACGGACCGTTGCTTCGGGTTACTTTACGTACTGCCGTCGAAAAAAAAACACGGTACGCCGTTTTTTTTCGATGTTGAAGAAAATCGTACCTCCGGTTTGTTTTATTTTTTGCCCTACACTCTCGACGAACAATTTTACAATTTGCACAAACCCTATAGAGATGAAACGACACTCGAAGCAAACGAATCTTCAATCCCCACACTTTTCCAGCAAAAAGTCGGATTTTTTTTTACTTGCGTTAATCAAGTTTCGGTAGAAATGACATTTTAATATTGTAAACATTTTTAGGCTCGTCGGACTGATTTTTTCGCGTCACGAGACGAGACGAGACAGATGACACGCACTAGAGGAAATTTGGTGAATTTTTAGCGTCACGAATTTTGCGAGACGAGACGTATGTGTGTGTAAAAAATGAAGAGCTCTCCATGCATCGAATAACGTATAATAAATATTTTGAAATACATAATTATTTTCAGTATCCCATTCTCTTGCACGCTGCAAAGATTGCAACTTTTTTTCAATTTCGCGTTGGAACTATTCACATTTCGAACTAAATTCGCGATGACGAGTAGAAATTTCTCCGCTGTCTCGATACAGGAAAAATGCCAAATACTGAGGCAAACACACATATACGTCATTTTAAAAATAATACAAAAAACAGTTACCGTAAGAAAACGAAGATGCATCATAAGAAAAAAAAAAGATGGAGGACGATTAGTTTCAGCAAAAATCCGAATTTGATAACGAGCCTATCGCTTTGAAAATAGATTTGAAAGTGCCTACGGATATTTTGATATCCTTACAAATATTGAGCGAAGCAAGAAGTTCGTGGCGATTTCCCCAATACGATTATTGCGATAAACGTCACGAACTTTTTCCTTCGCCTTATATATCAAGAACAAACAATTTACTTGTTAACTTCAGAAGAATAATCTACTCTTTAACGGCCAAAAAATAATCCGCGACGCTGAATGTTTTTACTTTACGTTAAGGGGCTCCCTAGAGGCCCCAAAAATTGCCAATTTCCGATTTTTCTTTCTGGGAATCAGTTGGTGACAAAGAAACGCATTTTTTTTAACCCAAAGGTACATTCAGTGGGTAAAAAAAGTATTTGTACTTCTCACATGAAAGTGTTGTTAATTTGGCTTTATTTTTCTGTTCGTGATTGCCCAATATTTTTCTAGACTATCGAGCACGAAAACTTAATAAAGCATTTTGATTTTTTCGAAGGATAATTTGAAAAAGAAGACGTGTACCCATAATTTTTTTTGCCCACTGTATATTGAGAGCATTTAGGAAAAAATCACCAACAAATACAGGAGAACAATTTAAGAACATGGCAGATGTTCTCTACTGTTTTAAAGTCGGTGGACATGATATCTCGAGAGCCACTTGATGGATTTTTTCCAAATTTACAGAAAATTCGACGAGAAACATATAAAGGTCATTGACGATCTCACATTTTTCAAATCGATCTTCATTTTTTGACAATTACCGAAAAATGACGACTTTCTTCATAGATTGTGCATGCTCGATTTTCAGTTCGTCGACAAATCGTTCAAAAAAATAATTTCAAAAATCGACGATCGTCAACGACTCGTATTTATTGTAAACTTGAATAACCCGTCTGGTTTTTTTATTTCAGATGGACGGTTTAAGCTGAAGAGCGTCCACCGTCAAACGGCGCGAAAAAAATTCCACCATCTGCCATGTTTCTGTTTTTCCATATTTTTCGATGATTTTTTTAAAGGCTCTCAATTTACATATCTTCGTGTTTGAAAAATGCGTGTCTCTCTCACCAACTGTTTCCCAGGGAAAAATTCAGGCCAAAAAACCGGGATTTGGCCATTTTTTCACGCCTCTAGGTAGACGTAGCCCCTTAATTGATTGTATTTTGACAATCAAGCAGGAAAACCCGAGGTTCTCCAGTGTTTAGCGAAAATCGCGAGTTTTGAAGGGAACCGTCCCTCTTGATTCGGTGGAAGAGCACGACTTAAAGGGGAGCTGCAGTGTCTCGGATTCTTGCGAGCCGGCCGTCAACATTAAAGGGCGATATGGAATAATGTCTCTGCAGAAGCAACGAAAAATCTCCTTTCTCCGCCACGAAGGGTTTTTTTTCACCCCCGCGCTTCTCGAATTGCTTGGAGCGGAGTAAAAAACGAAAGAGATGGACGAGTCTCCCGGGTTTTCGACCCTTTTTCGCGGGAGAGCGAACGGCAAGTTGTATATTGCAACTCCACGAATATTTAGTCAAACGACCCAGGGTGACAAAGCCGCTCGTTCTCTCCCTTGGAGAAATTTTGCTGATTAAAAAAAAAAAACACAATACCAAAAGAAAACTCGTGTATGGCACGGCCGTCGGGTTTTTCGAAATATCCAATGTCTCAAATGCGATAATACAATTAAACGAGGACATGGAGCATTCCGCAACAACTGGGTGTGTCCGAAATTTAAAATTGTCGCACAGATTTTTAAAGGTATCGAGAATTTTCAGCGACTCATTTTAAGGCCGTAGGCCACAGTAGCGAGTATAAAATCACGTGCGAATTTAACAATTTTTTTTTTCGTGTGGAAAAGTAATTCACTTATAAAATTCATTACACATATATTTAGTATGAATATCAAGCTGTTCGAAAATGTACATATCATTTTTTTCGACGTACGAAATGGCAGACTACTCGAAACTTCTCGAAACGGCTTTCTTCCAATCGGCGTGACAAATAACTTCAACAATTTTCATTCGATTTACTTCAAATTCAAAAGTTATGTTCCTAATTGCATTTCGCAGAGAAGTACGTGCGGAATTTCTGATTAATCGAAAACTTTTCATTTTATGAGCCGTTTATGAGCAGTTATAACGAAATTTTTTACTGAAAATTCATTTCTTAAGTTCAAATACCTACGACTTTTGAAAAAAACAATATTTTTTAAATTCTGTACGTACTTCTCTAGGTATTCTAATGTAGATTGACGAGAATTTTTGTTTTTTGTTCTAGGTAAAAAATTGTGGATGCTAAATGTCACGCTGCGGAGCGCCTAAAAAAAGATAACAAAAGAAAATATTAAGAATGTTGAGTCCCTGTGAAACATGTTAATGTTAATTGTTCAATAAATAGCTTCTTAATCGTCATGAAATTTTTATAGAACCTCCTGAATACTTCATGTAAAAACATACAACATTTTCAGAATTCTATCATCATTACTTCAACCTCCTTAAGGGTTGAAATAAAAAATGATGAAAAAATTCTGAAAATTTGGTATTTTTTTGTATGAAGGATTTAAGAGGTCGTGTTAAAATTTCACGACGATTAGGAAGCTCGTTATTAAAAAATTAACATTTTGTTAAGAACAATTTTTAAAAGAAATAAAAAAAATTATCAATAAACTTCGTTTTGTTTGCGTTGCTTTCAGTATATTGTAGATATTACAAAATTTAGAGATAAAAAAAAAAACTTATTGCAAAGTTACATCAGTTTCCATAAGACAGCATTTAATTTGTGAATGTTAATTGTTCAATAACGAGCTTCCTAATTGTCGTGAAATTTTTACACGACCTCTGAAATACTTCATACAAAAACATACCAAATTTTCAGAATTTTATCATCATTTGCGATTTGGGACTCAACATCCTTAATAGTCGGCCATTTTGTACATCGAAAAAAAAATACATATATTTTTTCTAACAGCTTGATATTCACACTAAATAGATGGGTAATTAATTTTATGAGCGAATCACTTTTTCGTACGAAAAAAAATTGTTAAGTTCGCCCATGACTTTATACCCCTTACTGTGGCCTAAGGCCTTACTTTCCTAATGCCATATTCTACGCGAGAAAAACTTATTCACTTGAGTGAAATTAGGGTTGTTACGCGTATGTAAAATGCGAAAAACTCAGGGAATTTTTTTCCTCCTGGAATAATCAGGGAAAAGTCAGGGAATTTTGGAAATTCTCTGGAATTTTCTCGGAATGTACTTTTTGCGAGAATTACGAAATATGAAACCGACTTGACAAAATAACTGAACGCTATGAAAATAAATATTTTTGTATATTTTTAATATTTACATCATTCTTCATTATATACAAAAAAAGTCATGTTAGTGCCCAACATTGAGAACTAAAAAAACTCAAAACTAATTTACTGTAAAGCTCTATACATTTGCATTCAATCTGTCGATACACAACCACATTATTATTATAAATAAGTGTTTATATATATCTTTTTAATCAATTGTCACGGGCGTAAAAATCTCTGTTTATAACAAACAGATTATGTATTTGCTTTCGTTGTATTTTTTTACGTTACAATGTTTGAATTATTGTTCGAAATCCAGTTTAAAAAAATTTTATTTCAATTTTTAACATTTCCATATATTTGATCTTAAAAGAAAATGATGTTATCCAGTTCAACATAATTTTTCAATAGAAGAATCGAATTGAGTATGTCCGTTGTTTTTTTCAAGTCGGTTAAAAATGTTTTTTTTTTTCACTTAGACGGTTCATTGCTGTTTCTACGTATATGATTTTTTTCGTATAATTTGTAACGTTCACAAGTAATTGTGAACGTCGCATTACAAGTTAAGTCTCGTTTCAACCATACTAGTAATAGTATGGTTGGCACGAGTCTTAACTTGTGGTCTTTGGCTCAAAAAAATATATATATTCGATGAGACCAAAGTGTTTTTTATTTGACCCCAATCTGGGTCATCAGCAAAGCCTGGAATTTTTGCAAGGCCTGTATGGAAAGCCTGGAAAAGTTAGGGAATATCCGAGTCAATGATGCGTAACAACCCTGAAAATATAATTTTTTCACGACGTTTGGCCATGCGCACAGACAGAGTGATAAAGTTTGGAAAAAAATCACCAAATCATAAGACGGACATACAGAGTCGTTGACTTTTTTCCAACGACTCTACTTCTTTCATAAACCTCCAGAAGCCCAAAATGAAAAATGGCTCGATTAAAGCTACCGTTTTTTTCCTCAAGTGCCCACGTTCTCTGCACTTCGTTTCGAGTCATCAGAAAATATTCGTCGATGGACGTTTGCTTTCGTGTATCGGCTGCAAAAAAACGTATTCATGCTGGGACCATTTTATCTCCAAGTTTTTCAATGAACCTTCGCTTCCGGTTTTTCTTATCCGGAGCATCGCGGACCCGTAAGTGAGTGAGAGAGTGAGATAAAGAGACACGATAAACTTACAAAATATGAAAAAAAATCGTGTAATTTGTATTCTTTTTTTTGTTGCTTTTTTCCGTCATAATAATAGTAGCAATTAATGATAATCAATAGTGACATTAGTAATATGTAATGTTTGGCATCGTTATGGTTGCGTCTGTACATACACTGCTGAAGGGATTAGGACAATAAGTGGACGATGTATGTGTGTGTGGGTACGTTTGCTTGTGTACCGGAGCGCGTATCGGCGAGTACAACTAAAAACTGATACAATTATACAGCTTCAACGATTTGATCGGTTTTAATTTGATGCGCCATATCGGCTTTCAATCCGTTGAAAACGATTTCATATTTCCTCTCATTCGCGTCGAACTTTTTCGATCGATTCCTCGGATACGATAAACGTAATAAAACGCGCAACAGCTGTGGCCAATTCGATTCGTAATATCACTAACGTAATCATTCTAGTAACAATGTTAACTAATGTAGGAGAGAAAGAAGCGAAAAAAGGTCTAACTTACGCCTGCTTAAAACTCTGTGTGTATGTGTGTGTGTAACGGCTACGAATCGCATAAAATACATATTCGCACTGATCATAAGTAAATAGTCGTAGTAATAGTAGTAGTGTGTAATAGTAGTAATAGTTAATAGTGAAATCGTAGTAGTAATTAATCGTAGTAGCAGCAGCGTACGTGTAATGTAGCAATAGTAGCGGTAATTAATTCATAATCATTAGTCGACATCGAGAATCAATCATTTACAGTATAACGATAATGGCGATGGCAATGAAGTTGGATATAATTTACCGATTAATCGTCGAGAATTTTAACACACACATATATATGTGTGTGCGTGTGTCGGGACACTGCGTCGCATTAAAAATATCTTTTTTAATTGTGACATTTACAAGTGTTTATATATATAATGTAACTTATTACATTGTATTTCGTTCCTGCCGTTAAAATCAAATTTCATTCGAATTACAAAACCTCGACTCGTCGAAGTGACCATTATTATTGCTAATGGGCGCTGATCACCGAAACGTATTTCTTTTTTCCTTCAATCGAATTAATTTCGTTCCAATATCATTTCCACGAGAACACATAAAAACAAACGGCCCGCATTGATAACCTTTCCCCTCCGTTTCGTTATAAAATAAGTAAACAAAGCACCATTCGAAAGTGAAAGATAAAGGGAGAGAATAAAGTCTAAGATGGAATTCAGCGCGTCGTGGGCATTACGAAGACCCCATCGGCCTACTTCATATTCAAAATACCCGAATATAATATTTAATTAGACATTAAAAATACCCCCGTATTTAACAACGAAAAAGAAAACTACAGAGGCAAAAGAAAACAATTTCCTTACTACTCGGCGATCGACGAGAAATTGCACGTGTATTTTGTCGCTTAGCTCGTGGCTACAGAGCAAGGCGTGTTTCTGCTCGCATTGGCAACGAAGAACTGTCTGAAGGTGAATAATGTGCACGTCGAGCGAGAGCGTCACGAAGAGCCAAGGATCGCGCTTGATTTTTTTTCTTCATTTGCCGAAAGGAAAAATCGTGTCGAAATGTTCGGCGTACGGTTCGTGGGAGGCGCTCGTACTATCGCGGTAGAAGTATTCAGAGCCGACTGCGTGATTCCCGAAACCAGCATTCTTTTCAAAATGAAACACTACCCTTTTGGAAAATAGCACCGGTCTCGATATTCTTTGTCTTGCGTTACCGGGATGGCACTGTGTACCAGGTCTCGCTTCATATTTCCGATACAATTTGTTTTTTTGTTCGCTCGCGTTTTTAATATTATACAGTTCATAGAAAGCGCGCGTGAACGCGATTTAAACACGCTCTTGTACGCTTTTATTACTACGAGGTGCTATCGTAATTTTCCTATTTAAAAAAAAGCCACGAAAATTCGCAAATGCGATGTAAAACGAATCCCCGCGCCCCCGTTATATCACGCGTTTCCATTAAGGAGTAACGATTTTTTTTTGCGGAACCAACGAAAGGAAAAGAATATTCTTCCATTTTCGGCTCTTGGTACTCTCATCGTGGATCTCCTTCTCCTTCTCTAGCAGGTGAGCATTTTTTCTATAATCCATTCTAATTAGAAATCACAAAATAAATCTACTCAACATCGAATATGTACACACACACACACACACACACACACACACACACACACACACACACACATACACATGCGTATACCTTGAAAGACGATTATAAGCCATTGGACAAATAAACTACGTTGCTAAAGTTTAATCACGCGAATTCAATTAGAACAAAAAACGAGATATAAGCATCGATATGTACAAAATAGCTGGAGCATATATTCCTCCGCTAAAACTGATCAAACAAAAACTAAGGCTGTCCCCGTATTATGCGAATTCCCGAAAAGTTTCGTCAATTCGACGATATCGAGCGTATAATGTCCACGCGTTTTCAGCACCCCAGAGAGAGATAGATAGATAAAGAATAAAAGGAGAAACCCTTCGCATATCTCGCTACTTACGGACGTTTGATAGCGTTATAAAAAAATATCGTACGTTTCCTCGTTTAATTGTTCGTTCGGAGGTAGATTGGCGCAGGAAACGAAAAAACAAAGGAGAACACAAGTAAAACGACTCGACGAACCGCGCTAACTAAAACTATTCTGTTTTTCTCGCCTTTTTCAGGGGCGAGTTGCAACGTATCCCCTTCAGTCTGCCTGAGCACCTTTGAGATTGCCATTTTCGTTCTCCTCCCTTCTCACCTCTGACCCCGTTATTGCAACAGAATTATTGTACACTACGCTGTTTGGGTTAACAAACGGTCCTAGCGTGCCCCTGAATTTAACGATTAAGAGCAACCTCAACTTAACAATCGACTCGACAACACAGTTGCTCAACGCACGTTATCATCTATGCAGCATCTACGTACCCGCGCTACGTGGCTGGCAACGTAAACAGAAAAACGAAAAAGGAAAAACGTGAAAAAGAGAATGAAAAATTCATCAATACGTGAGTAAACTACAAAGGCGGTATCAACTTAGGAGATTAATGGAAAGTGACGATAAACGACGACATTGTCATACACAAATGTGAACAACGATTGATACATATATACACATTACAGCTTGAACTTCGTGCACAAGAATCGAGTTAAACGTGAGGCCCTTGTTTTTCTTCTTCGTCTCCTTGCAACCGAAGATTCCGCTACAAACAACGGCGTTGATTTTCTTTTTGATTAAAACCGTTCTCGAGCTCTACCTCGCTACTTTCTGCAGTGTCATTGTGTGCCTGCGTGTACGTGTGGGTGTGTGTGTATATTTTTCGTCGTTTCACGCGTACCTCTCCGGCACGGAGGGCCCGAATTCTTCACCTCGAAATTCGTCCCGCACTAACGATCAAAACGAGAAACAATCGTGTTCGTTTCTTGTTTATTTTTCTTCTTATTTGTTGAATGAATGTGAGATGATGTGATGTCTCAGCGGCACAAGTTGGTTGCGCATATGAGGAGCGTTACGGCGATAGGCATTTGAGTGCGAATTGGCGCTCGGCGCGTGTCTCTCGTTATCCGGCGCTAGTGTACTTGGATGACCTGGCGTCAGTCGCTGCCGGCGCTTCCGTTGCCGAAATACTCGCCGGCGTCGCCACGACATATCGGACACGTTCTGTTCGACTGTTCAACGAATTAAACGACATTACAAATGAGCTTTTGAGGGGGGGGGGGGGCGGGTCGAACGAAAAAGAACGATTTACTCGTGATGGAGTTGACGAGAGAATTTTATCATCAGAGCTGAATGGTGTAACGTACCTTGAGCCATTTGTCAATGCATTTCGCATGGAATTCGTGGGAGCACGGGAGAACGCGCAGAGATTGAAGTGCCTCAAAGTCGCACATGCACACGACGCAATTGGTCTGATCGCCCTGATGGGTCTCGGCGTTGAATTTGTACGAGGGTAGTTGCTCGACTTCGGCTCTCGTCAGACCGCGCGGTTTGGCCTCGCCGAGCCTCTCCGCGAGGGACAACAGTGCCTCGTAGTTCTCAGTTTCCGCAGACTCGGGGGACGACAGCTCGGCTTGGCTGTACGGTGACAATGGCGGATTGCTGAACATCGCTCTAAACGACGCGGGAGACGAGAGAACACGAACGATTAAAATCAAAATGGCCGAAGAGGAAGATATCGTGCACATGTTTGCACGTGCGTGTTGGGACGTTTTCAAACTATAATCTCTTGCCCCTTCCAACAATATTGTTGAGTAGAAGAAAAGTTTATGCCAAATATGAACCCCCGAACTCGAGTCTAACAAGGAACATCATTCGAGTGTCCATCTTCGATTTTGTTGATACTCATATATGTGAAAAAACTTTAACTGCACGGTGAAGATTGATGTTCTTATTTTTTACAACATCTATTATATCTGATCTATCGAATTTCAGTTTTCCAACGGGTTTAGTTGGATACGTGCGGCAATTTTTCTAAGGCTCTCAATATACGTAACTCTGTGTGTAAAAAAAAACGTTCCTTTTTTCACCGACCGTTCCCTCAAAAAGAAATCGAATTTTGGTGATTTTTTTTTGGGCCTCTAGGTGGCGCGTTAATCAGTTGGTGATTTATTTACGTTTGAACTTAACGAGCGCAAGTCAACCAAATAGAGGAAAAGCATTATCCAATTCTACTCACTTGGACTCGATTCGGAAAGGTCAAATTTGGCATACAATTATTCATACGCAACAATATCAGAAGCGATAAGAGATGATTATTTCGGCGCCACACTGTGATATATGCAAAACTTGTAACGCCACAGCAAACTCACAGGAAATGCAATAAGAGTCCGGGATAAGTTGTGGGTGGTATGGGTGGCGTGCCGCGCCATCTGTTCGTCCTCTGTCGCCGTAAAATTGGGGCTGGTCTGCGTGTCCTCGATTGTAACATGTCGAGTTGGCTACTTCGCGTCTCTGATATGAAGATGGGCGGTGGTGTCGTTACTTGAGCGATGGCAGGCGGTGAATAAGAGTGGGGCAACGGTATCGGCGGACCCCCGTTACCCACGCGATGATGATGATGGGATTCCATTAGTTCCAGCTCGACTTCTCTCTGCAATCAGATACAAAGTGTAAGCGGCTCATTCCCGATATACCATATTCGCACAATTGAAATTCTTCCAGCACGGTTAAAAAGCATTCCCGAACGAAATTTCACGGAAAAAAAAACGCTTGCCATCCATTTTTCATTTTCAAACGGAAAGGAACCAGGTAGCGTGACTCCGTTTCGCTACAAGTGTCAAATCTTTCCTTCAAAACGTTACCATGACTGAAATGCCCAAACACAGATGTCGAGGGCGCAGAAATACAAATACACCGAGGAAGAGTGTCCATTCTCAGCTGCTCATTCGTTGCACGTACCTGCTGAGACAGCTGATGATGAGTGGCATAGTGAGTTGTGTGGACGGGCGGAGGTGGTGGATGTGGGTGAAGAGCTGCCACGGGTCCACCTGCCGGAGCTGGATATCCGCGGGGCGCCGCTCCGACCAAACTGTGACCCGGATGAGCCGTCGAATAATGATTATGATGATGATGATGAGCAACCTGGAGAAGCATAAAAAATCAATATTTTTTCCCACACGAGTAAATATCCTGGCAAACGGAACACTTTGTTTGAACGCGAGGCTTCGACCTATAATCCCTTTCTACAGCACGGAAAAATGAAAGCCCCGAATGAAAATTTGTTCGTGTAGTCCGGTCCAACGTGACGGGACAAGCAGATACGAAGACGAAAAACAAATCCTGTCCAAAGCTTCGTCCTGTCGCTTCGTAAAAAAGAAGAGATGCTCCCGGACAGTGGCAATGTCGTGACGGGAGGTTTTTTTTCACAACACGAAAATATAAAAGAATATTCGAATCTAAAGAAAACCGTTCGACGTGTAACATAACAGGGCAACGGTGAAAAATATCTGCATAGAAATATATCCCGAAGTAATAAAGAGAAAAACAGGAGAAAAAAATAACAATAAAACTGAAACGATTCAACATTCTTTGAGTCAAGAGAGCTAAGAAAGCCAGAGAGAGAGAGAGAGAGAGAGGGAGGGAGAAAGAGAAAGAAATAAGGTCTGCACGCGGTCACCGAACAGGTGCAATTCGCCATCAAGGGTACATTGCTCCCCGATTCCTCCTTGTTTGCAACACCTGAAGAACTGGGGTTCGCAAAATGCGAGAGAGGGAGAGGACGAGTTTTTCTTTCCCCCTTGTGTTGTAACATGCAATGTATGTGTATGTGTGCGTATGTATGTGTGTATGTAACACGAAAACGAGTGTGAAATAGAGAGAGAGAGAGAGAGAGAGAGAGAGAGAGAAGAGAAGGAAACGGAGGGAGAGAGACGCACGATGTCAACCGAAAGCCTGGGGGTTAGGGTTGCCGTGGACTCTGGGTGCAAAATCTTCTTTCACCCTCAGTAAAAAATGTTCACAAAGCGTCTCGGTGGCACCTGTCACTCACACATGCTTCTGCTCTCAGAGCGCTCCGTCGACGCCTTCGTTTTGTTCCCCCTCTCTTTCTCTCGCGTATGGACCTCGGTCACCTCACAAACCTACCCCTTCCCACAGTCAATCACTCACTCTCACACTCACTCACACTCAGTCACTCCCTCACTCACTCACACTCACCCTCACCCTCACACTCTCTCTCTCTCTCTCTCTCTCTCTCTCTACTGCTTCCTTTCTCTCTCCGAATGTCATACGAATGCTAATGAGACGCGATAATCAAATGCCACGCTCGTAGACGCGCTTCCTCGATGGAGAATACGAGGCGTGTCCGGTGTGGCTTTGTCACGTCCAATCCACGCATATGTGGGTGCTACGAACCAGGGCCCGAGAAAGTGCCGAAGGAATAAAGAATAAGAAAACCGCGAGTGAAAAAATTTCAAACGAAATCTCTCGACGGCAGCAAACTGTTGAACTTTTCGTTCGGAGCTAACCGAGGCTGAACGTTGGAAATTCTATGAGGTTCGGTATTCTTTAGCTCCGGTCGGTCCTCCATGCAGACGGATGTAAATTGAAAAAGCTGTTGGCTGCTCGGGGGCACTTGGCCAAAGTGAGATAAATGAATGCGAGTAATATTCGATGTTCTACTTATGCGTCGCCTTACGAGTCTCGATTTTTAGGCTTTCGTATAGCCACGTTCGCGTGCGTCAGTAATAGGCCTGTTTTTTTTCCAAGTTCTTTACAGATTTATTTAGAGATCTGAGATAATTCCTGATAATGGCATTCGGTGGAGGCTTCAACGTAAAACGATTACTGTAATTCCAAGAGTCGCGGAGAAAAACGACAAAAGATTTTTACATTGACACGCTTCTATGTGACGTATTTTCGCGACACGAACTGAAAAGATGCCACGCGTCGAATGTCGATAATTATCGAGTGTTTGTAATATGTGTTCTATAATCGACGGATTCATTTGTGAACCATCTTGCTATACTATAGTATGAAGAATTTTACGGGACCCTCCTTATGTCCCCACATAATGCCCCCCGTGCTAAAAAGTGGGCAACGTTCAAGGGCCTTCGCGGTATTCCAATCGTTGAACGAACAACGAAGGTTGAGGGATCATCTCAGTGCAAAATGTTCGAGAAATCGACTTCTTCTTGCATCATCCAATAGCATAGACGGTTATGAAAATGTTCACAGACTTACATAAACCTAAGTAGACAATTTACATGAAAATTCCGCTCTCGAAACTTTGAACGCTATTTTCTCGAAATATCGTTTTTCATAACGGTGTACACTCTCAAAGGAAGAGTTTTCGAGCCATCTCAGATTTTGACACGACATTCTTCACGCCATACTTTATTTTTCCATGAAAGCTTTTTTGGTCATCTTCGTATGTTTTTTAAGGTAGTCCTATCGCTTCACACTACTCATACCTCTGATCATACTTGAGACCCGTACAATTTATATTTTTAACATGTGCAAAAAAAATAATTTGCAATAACTAAAATTTTCAATTTGTAAACTGTCTAATGAATGATCACGTTTAATTAGAAAAATGAAAAAATAGCTATTCCAACGATTCGCGTAGTATTTTAGTTTTAAGGCTTTCACGGCTCTTTATGTAATTTGAAGAGTATGTGGCTTCCGGATGGAGGCCGTGTTGAGAATCAGCGTTGTGCCGACGTTTCGCAAACGTTACAGTCTGCATCATCAGGGCTGAGAGCTCCGATACTGATAAAATAGCCGATCCGAAAACGGTAACAGAACCTGAAGGGGAGAATGAAGGACAAATAATAGCAACAACTTCCCTTCCATACCTTCAGGGCATAACCGATCGCATAGGCAGGGTCCTTGGGAAACATAACGTGCGAGTCATCTTCAAACCTCAGAAGAAGCTAGCACAAGTGGTTCCGAGTGCAAAAGACCAAAGACCACCATTAAGTGCACCAGGAGTGTACAAGATACCCTGCTCATGCGGTAAAGTGTACATAGGAGAAACTGGGAGGAAGATCAGTACACGGATCAAAGAACATCAACGGTGTATCAAATATGGCCACATTGGACAATCAGCCCTGGCCGAGCATTGGATGGAAACTGGTCATGCCATTCAGTTCGATAAAGCCCAAAGTCTGGCCCCATCAAACAGCTATTTTTCTAGGAAACACCGAGAAGGCTTGGAAATCCGAAAACATCCGGACAATCTAAATAGAGATGGTGGATATCACGTCAATCCCATTTGGCACACCGTCCTCCCCGTTTTTTAATTGACCGGCCGATCAATTAAAACATCTGATTGGCTGGTGCAGTGATCTGGAACGATGACTGCAAGTATATAAGGAATGCCTGAGACACGGGAGCTTCAGTATCGGAGCTCTCAGCCCTGATGATGCAGACTGTAACGTTTGCGAAACGTCGGCACAACGCTGATTCTCAACACGGCCTCCATCCGGAAGCCACATACTCTTCGATTCGCGTAGTATTTTTAGGTTTGATATTCGGCAACGTTGGTTCTATCTCCGTCTTTTTTTGCTCATTCAGGCGAGTTTAACCTCCTTGCTTTGTCAACGTCGATCTGTCGAAGCACCGTCAGGTGCGGCAAATGTAAAGCATTGTATTCGGGCCACGAAAATTTCTGTCGGCGAAATATGTCGGTAAAAAATGAAATATGTGTAAAATGAAATATGCGCAATGTTTCTATTTTTTTTCTCTCTAATAAGCCCGATAACCGACCCTGAAATTTTACACAGACGATTATTAACATATTCAGTGAGGCTCAAAAAAAAAAGTATGAAAATCCTATGAATTGAAGCCTGACGATAGGACTACCCCAAACGAAAAACCGTCGAAAAAAGGCGAACTTCGACTTCTTTTTTTCGTAAACATTTCCATGCTATAAAAAAATGACAAAAAAAATTGATAAAACGTATGGAAACGTATTTTCTGTTCTTCGCGAGTGCTTCGATTGGACACGAAAAAAAAAAAAAAAATCAGCTATTTCTCGACCCGTTACACTGCGACGATTCCTCGTTGCGTGGACGCTCGGGCGTTTTGTATCAATTTGTATTTACCTGACACGAGTGTGCGAAAGCGTGCGCGCCCGTGGGAGTATAAATGCCGTGTAGCTGACAGGGAATTCTGTAACCGGTGGCCTGGGGATGCCAGAGTGGTTCGCCGCTGACGGTCACGCCGAGGCCGGATACGCCGACCTGTCCGACCTCAACGACGACCGGGCCGTTGGCCCCCTGTGTCGGATGATGGCCCGTGCCGACCGAATGATGCGGATGCGTCTGATGGGCGTTGTGAATGTTGTGATGAGGATTGTGAATGTTGTGATGGGGATTGTGAAGGTTGTGATGAGAATTGTGGATGTTGTGATGGGCGCTGTGAAGGCTGTGATGGGAATTGTGGATCGTCGGATGGGAACTGTGCATCCCGGTTATGAAGGGATACGAGAGTGCGAACGAGTCCGTGTAGCGCGGATAACGATTTCTTATGGGTGGCGATCCTCTCGTCGCCATGTGATTCCTTGGCGAACGACGCTGGGGCGTGGGTGGCAATTCCCATGGCGCGGGTGTCGTGTGCAACGGCGGAGTGGGCGCCGCTGGCGTTGGCTCCTGCACCTCCATACCCGGCGCTGCGCCGTTTCGCGATATTCTGCGACGCTTCCGCGATGGCGATTCGCTCTGAGGAAAAACGCAATGTCCAAACGACACTCGTGTGAGAAAAATTCGTAGAGGAAGTAGTAACTACGTGACGATGGTGGCTGAATTTTTTACCACCCTCCCGGTTCTCAAGGTACGTCATCAGGGTTGTTGCGCGTTATTGACTTCGAAATTCTCGGACGTTTTCACGTTTTCCATACGGGTTTTGAAAAAATTTCAGGTTTTGCAAACTAGCCAGATTAGGGTCAAATAAAGAGATTTCTTTTCGTCAAATAAATGTTTTTTTACCTAAAGGAACATCCCTCAGGTGACACCCTTCAATTTTTTCGACATTTGGATATGTTGTAAAGCACCGAAAAATAAGCGATACGTATTTTTTTTTTATCGGCGGAAAAACGGTTTTAAGGGGCGAAACCGAGCCTCGAAAAAATGCATCTCTAGGGGTAATATAGCATTTTCACACACAAGGAGTCCACCGATTTGAATGAAACAAGAACGAAAATTCTTCTAATCTGAAGCAATGAAAAATCCACTATAGTGACATTGCGAAAAATTAAGGTGTGAACCACCCTAGAGATGCCTTTTTTCGAGGGGTGGTTACACCCCTAAAAATCGTTTTTCCGCCGATAAAAAAAATACGCGTCGCTTGCTATTCAACAAAAAATTTCAACAAATTCGACGGTTGTCACCTGAGGGATGTTCCTTGTTAGAGAGTTATTAGTCTTTGTGAACGTTACAAACTATACGGGAAAATTATATACGTAAAAATAGCAATGACTGATTTTTGTGAAAAAAAAACAACAACATTTTTAACCGACTTGAAGAAACAAAGAAAGTTCTCAACTCGATCCTTCTATCGAAGAATTATGTTGAACTGGATAACATCATTTTTTTAAGACCAAATATATGGAAATTCGATAAAATTGATATTTATTTTTTTCAACTGAAATTCGAAACATAATTTAAACGTTATGAAGTAAAAAAAAAACGACATTAAAAGCAAATACAGAAGATGTTCTTCATTATAAACAAAAGTTTGTACGCCGGTGAAAAAAAAACAAAAAATAAATACAAATACTTATCTATAATGATAATGATGTGGTTCTGTATCGACAGATCGAATAAAAATGTACTTTTGTAGCTTTACTTTTGATTTACTTTAATTTACAAATGTAGCTTCACAGT
>OX632361.1:20318143-20675643 GCA_951751655.1 Ophion costatus
AGAGAGAGAGAGAGAGAGAGAGAGAGAGAGAGAGAGAGAGCGAACTACGCTCACGGTAAAGACTTTTCTTACGTTTGCGATCGCTGGGTGGTCTAGGCAATTCAAAATCACTGCGTGGCATGGGGAGGGGGGCTGGCCGAGGGGTTAAACTTAGATTCATTCGCATATTGCTGCTTCGTAAAATCACTTTCTCGCCTTCGGATGCAAATGTTCCCCGTTCATTTATTTTATTATTCGTCCGTACAAGTAAATCTGCTTATTTAGGCGAGTTTTCTCTAAGTCGAATTTCAGCTCAATTGCTTTCTCGCAGCTAAAATATGAGAACAATGAATTTATTAATTTTTCGAATTAATTTTGCAAGCCTGAAATTAATGAATATATGATTTTTTGTTCAATTTAACTTTTCGCTTGTAAAATTCATTTTCCATTCATTTTAAAAGCGAGAAATATCAATACATTTATTAGTTGATATTCGATTTTTTTATCGGGTCGAAAAGTAACAGATTTTGACGAAAAAGAAAAAAATCGCAACCGAATATTGGAGGGAGTATTTAACCGACAAAAACCCAGCGCCAAATTAGCTTTTTTCTTTCTTGTTCTCCACTAATTTTTTTTCTTACCGGACGACTTCGAACACGATCGTTTTTTTCCCTCACTATCATAAATTCGCACGGCATGTTTTTGAAAAAGGAAAAATAGAACCGAAAAGACCGAGATGTGCCTCCTATTTGCCAGTGAGACCTTCGTTTCGTTATTTTTTCCTATATTCGTAGGCTCGAAGTGGTCTCAAGAGGCCAAAAGTTCGATTTAAAAAGTTCAACAGGTTAGAGCCTGCGAGAACATTTTATTCTATTCTTATGTCTCGTTCCGATCGAACAACCGTCAGAAGTGTTCTCAAACTCATTGCCAGTGGTATGTGTATGCGTGTTTACCTTGAGAATTTCTACGGTACTCCATGTCAACGCTGCTTGGTCCCAATCCAGGGCTAAGATTGAGCAATGGTCCTCTCATTGTATTTTCCTTCAAGCAGAATAAAAAAAATCGTTCGAGACCTTTTCTTTGGGCACTCATTCGCTACATGTGCTTTTTCTTCTCCCAAATCTCACCAAGAGCTATCACATTTAGCAATACAATTGACCGTAATGTTATGCATCGAAAACATCTGGATAGGGCGATCTCGATGACGTTGAAGTTTGCATCGTTGGAAGGCAACGAAAACTAATTCTTTATAATTACTTTTTTTTTCTGATTTGGGCTGTGAAAATCAATCAAATGTTTTTACATGCTCTTATTGAAGACTTACGACCTCAGTTTGCAAAAAGAAGATTTTCCGTAAGTTCCATTGTTCGTTTGGGTTTGTTCGGGTTTGTTCGTTCGTTCGGTTTTGTTTGGGATTTGTTCGTTCGTTCGGGTTTGTTCGTTCGTTTGGGTTTGTTCGTTCGTTCGGGTTTGTATGGGTTTGTTTGTTCTGGTTTGTTCGTTTGTTCGGGTTTATTCGTTCGTTCGGGTTCGTTCGGGTTTGTTCGGGTTTATTCGTTTGTTCGGGTTCGTTCGGGTTCGTTCGGGTTTGTTCGGGTTTATTCGTTCGTTCGTTCGGGTTAAAATGTTCGAAAATCCCAAACGAATTCAATAAATTTAATTTTATCGGAGAAATCGGATATTTTTCGGACAGAAAAATGTATGTAAACAAGTACCCAAACTTCAATGCCATGCGATCTCGATCGTTCGACTTACTTGGCCACAAATATTGATGTGCAGGGGAGGCGTATTGGCAGGTGGTCCCGCCTGTTCCTGGGAAAAGTGCGGTGGTGGACCTCTCGGCTGGGGGCTGTGCTGTGTTGTCGGCTTGTACCCGACGCTTGGTCCACCCACGGCACCGTGATAAGATACCTCTTTGCCAGCTGGACCCGAGGACGTGCCAACGCCGGGACAATCCCTGAGTATATCGCAAGACGAGAAGGAAAAAAGAAAACAAAAAAGAAATAAAAAAAAGTGTCATTGTGAGCGCTTCAAGGGCTTGATTTATGTAATTAAAAAAAAAAATTCTAACCTAAATTCTTTGGTACGATTAATAATATTCCAATTTAGGACAAGCTGAACTGGTTTTTTTTTTGTTGCGGCGTTGAGAGACTGGGTGTTGGAGAGGGCGAGGGAGAGAGAAAGCCTTCGGAGATATCGCATTTCGACGGAAAAGGCGGAAACGAACGGAATGCAACATTCAAAGGGAAGCTTCTAGGACATCCGGTTACTCCGGGTTCAATTTTCGATAAGGGCCATATCGCGCTCTCCCGAGAGATCACACGAATGTAGGAGTGTTCGGCGCCTGAGTGTGCCGAATCTACGTTCACTTGTTCCGGAAGTGCGCGCTTTAAGGATGGTGAGTCCCAAATCGCAAATGATGATAAAATTCTGAAAATTTTGTATGTTTTTGTATAAAGTATTTCAGAGGTCGTGTAAAAATTTCACGACAATTAGGAAGCTCGTTATTGAACAATTAACATTCACAAATTAAATGTTGTTTTATGGAAACTGATGTAACTTTGCAATAAGTTTTTTTTTTGACCTCTCAATTTTATAATATCTACAATATACTGAAAGCAACGGAAACAAAACGAAGTTTATTGATAATTTTTTTTTATTTCTTTTAAAAATTGTTCTTAACAAAATGTTAATTTTTTAATAACGAGCTTCCAAATCGTCGTGAAATTTTAACACGACCTCTTAAATACTTCATACACAAGCATACCAAATTTTCAGAATTTTCTTATCATTTTTTATTTCAACCCTTAAGGAGGTTGAAGTAATGATGATGGAATTCTGAAAATTTTGTATGTTTTTACATGAAGTTTTCAGGAGGTCGTGTAAAAATTTCATGACGATTAAGAAGCTATTTATTTAACAATTAACATTAACATGTTTCATAGGGACTCAACATCCTTAAGGAGGTTGGAGCGTTAATCACGATCCAAGATTGAATATAGAAAAATGTGCGTTGTTGTCTAGACTGTACTGGGAACTTATGCATTTTTTGGAAATTTTTCCACCACCAAACATGAGAGATAAAAAATAGTTTTGTTTGTTATTTTACCTACGGCAAGACGTTCAGGTTTATGGGTGATGTCATTTTTTTTGGCTATTTAGCACGAAGATAAATTTCTAAAAACGGAATAACGCAAACTTTACCTTCGTAAATATAAAAAAGCCCATTTTGGCCATCATAAACCACACCGTAAAACAGGGTTAAATTGACATTGAGGATAACTTTGACAGTTTCTGGGACTACTTTAACAGAGTGCCAAAATACGGTTCAAATGTGTCACCGACTAATTCTTTCTTAACTTTTTTTTCCCTTTTTGCTTAAATTTGTTGTTCAGGTTTGTTAAAATGTTGCTAAAGTCGATCGTAATGTTGCTCAAGTTGATTTTGATCTCAATGATCGTTATAAAACTGATTGAGGATGTTGAGTCCCAAATCGCAAATGATAATAAAATTCTGAAAATTTGGTACGTTTTTGTACGAAGTATTTCAGAGGTCGTGTAAAAATTTCACGACAATCAGGAAGCTCGTTATTGAACAATTAACATTCACAAATTAAATGTTGTTTTATGGAAACTGATGTAACTTTGCAATAAGTTTTTTTTTTTGGCCTCTCAATTTTATAATATCTACAATATACTGAAAGCAACGGAAACGAAACGAAGTTTATTGATCATTTTTTTTTTTATTTCTTTTAAAAATTGTTCTCAACAAAATGTTAATTTTTTAATAACGAGCTTCCTAATCGTCGTGAAATTTTAACACGACCTCTTAAATACTTCATACAAAAACATAGCAAATTTTCAGAATTTTCTTATCATTTTTTATTTCAACCCTTAAGGAGGTTGAAGCAATGATGACAGAATTCTGAAAATTTTGTATGTTTTCACATGAAGTATTCACGAGGTCGTGTAAAAATTCCATGACGATTAAGAAGCTATTTATTGAACAATTAACATTAACATGTTTCATAGGGACTTAACATCCTTAAGGAAGTACATCTGATACCGAGTTAGTCAAAAGAAAAATTATAACGACTAGCGTAGTCCGTTCAATAAGTTTGGCAATGCTGCAACCAAGCGCGACCGCGTATCCTGTACAGCTGCCATATGCTAGAAAGTTTTCACTCGCGTCCATGGCTCATCGTCCATCTCTTTTTCAATTTTCGAACATCAACAAAATCAATTTTCGAAAATCAAACCTTTTCTCCATCAATCTCGAAATCAATTTTTTATGTGTTATTATTTCGTATCCTTTTTTCATAACTACAATGATTCTATTTGCGATTAATTTATTTGATTTTATTCTTCAAGCCGATTTAGTCATTACATTTCCAGTCACTTCTGTATAATTTGCCGTAGAAGTGTAGTGCACATTGCGTCGTTCGGAAAGCATTAGTCTTGATTTCAAAAAGCGCGGTTGCGACGTTGCCACCATAATATGCGACTGGAGTAATATGGAGGTTAACCTCCAAAAAATCAGCATTTTTCGAGACAAATTAAGTTATTCTGAAGTTCACAAGTATCTAACGGATTTTAGAAAGCTGTCCAAACGTTCTTTAGATATTTTTTCATACATTATAAAAGTTTCTTTCGAAACTGTTTGTCGATTCTTGCAAATTTCACGTTTATAGACGGGAAAAACACGAAAATCCATAAGAGAGCATGTTAATTTAGAAAAATGTTATTTATTAATTGCTCACAAACAAGGTATCCGGAGGGTTTGAAATTTGAACAGGTGACTTTTTAGATACTCATAAGTGAAATCGATTTTTTAAAAATCAATATCTGTTTGTTAATTCGATCATCAGATGAACTTCCTTAAGTGCCTATAACAGTACTTGATATTTTTATGTAAACCGTTTCCTTACTAATCATGACAACCGAATTGTAAAAAATCGTTGTTTTTCATTCGATTCTAGGTACAATGCATAAGGGATTAAATTCTTTTACCGAAATTCTGTCAATGTAGCCCTTAATCTCGACATAAGTTGCATTTCAATGCCTTGAAAAGAAAAACCACACTCGACGTTACTCTGACACTTGAAAAATATATATATATATATATAAAATTGTGGCTGGTGGGGCTTAACCTTCTTATACATTTGATAACCAAGGGACACATTGTTCTATTGGAGCAAAAAAATTTGGAATATAGTTGCCAGTTTTTTTCATAACAATGATCGATAACATATACTTTTTCAAGTTAATAAGTAACACAACTTTTCTATTTATTTACGTAATAAAAATATTGAAATGCATAATTTTGCCCTTTAATAATGTATATAATTTAAATCATCAAATAATGTTATATTTATATTTTCATATAAATTTATTTTATACATAATAACATTTGTATTAAATTTTCAATAATTCATTTTTCGCCAAATATTATATATTTTGTGAAAAATTGGCATCTACGAAATAAATCAGTACCTCGTATGCATTTTTTAAATTTATTATGCATTTTAATAAATAATGTGAAAAAAAAATAAAACATTTCGAAAAATGTACGTTCGAGAGAAGGGGATATTGTGGTTGAGACTAAAAGTAGGGCAGAGTCGATGAACGAAACTCGGCATAGCCTGCCTTGCTCGATCTCCCAAAGTCTTCTCAAAGTGTCGTGACCCTTTTCCACTGCGTCGCTACGGGATACTCCGAAATTTATAGAATTTTTCAACGGACCGCGGGAAAAAAAACCTGTCCCTTAAGCCTCGCTGAAACTTCTCGTATCGCATGCCGGTAAACACCGACGAAAGTTTACTCGATTTTCTTCATCATTTTTCATTCTCGATTGTCCAGCGTATTCGAAGAATTTTTTTTATAAAATTTCTTTTTTTTTTTTTCTTCCATTGCTTACCGTTCGGGAATGGTTGCAATGAAATAAGAACTTGGGCGAAAAAAAACGTGTCTCGAACATTGGCAAAAGTTGAAGAATAATATTGTCGAGGGTATTGGGAAAATGAGTGAAACATTTTTTTTTCGATCGCGTAATTCGCGTAATATTTCAAATTAAAAAAAACCATCCCGTCTACGGAGAATTTTATTAAAATATTGAGAGTACACTTTTCAATTTTTCATTTGAGATCACTTTCTTCGAATAAAAACAACTTTTTTGTTTTTCGATATTTTTTAACGAAAAAACAACGAATAATTGCCGAGACAACGTATCAATTGTGCGTAAAATCTCGACCTCGTCATTCCGATACTCTCGTCGTTCAAAAGATATCGAAAGTCGACCTGATCTTTGGGCAGATCCGTCAACCGAAAATGTTACGAGAAACGAATTATGCGGAAGAAAAAAACCCCATACTGGAGACGCTGTACGGAAATAATAAATTGTAGCCCAATCGGTTAATCCCTTCGTTGGCAGAGAGAATTCGACAAAAAGTGCCCAAAGTGGCAGGACATTTTTTTTATCCTGAAAACTTGTACTCTGGGGTTTTCGAGGGTGCTGATTAAGAGTCTGAACTCAAAATTCAGTAGATGAAAGTCGATACTCTTAGGTTGTCTAGGTCACTGATTATGATTGTGGCATATGAGATCCGCCATTATGAATTTTGTGTTCGGATTCGTAATAAGCGACCTCGAAAATCCCAGAGTACCAGTTTTTATCTGAATCGAGTAAAATTTTCAATTTCGGTCCGCCATTTTGAATTTTCAAATTTAAAGTTCAGTTTCATAATAAGGTACCTCAAAAAACCCCGAGTACTAATTTTCATCTAAATCGAGTAAAGTTTTTGATTTTTGTCCGCCATATTGGCGCCGCCATTTTGAATTTTTTAATTTACAATTCAGATTCGTAAAAAGGAACCTCAAAAATCCCCGAGTACTAGTTTTCGTCTAAATCGAGTAAAGTTTTCGATTTTTGTCCGCCATATTGGCGCCGCCATTTTGAATTTTCAAATTTAAGGGTCTTTTTCGTAATAAGGGACCTCAAAAATCCCCGAGTACTAATTTTCATCTAAATCGAGTAATGTTTTCGATTTTTCTCCGTCATATTGGCACCGCCATTTCGAATTTCCAAATTTTGACTTCAAATTCGAATTCAGCGAGCCAAAAAACCCCCGAGTGAGGCTCCGATTTCAAATCAGACCAACTTAAATAGGGAAATAAAGGTTGACGCACTATTGCGTCAATGCCAACGAATGGGTTAATGATCGTGCGACATTTCAACAGGATCCTGTGGTTTTACAATCGTCGTAGAAAATATTTCAATAGAATCGTCAAAAAAAGGCTGATGCATCGGAGAAGGCGAAAATGGATGAAAAAGATTCGAAAAATCGAAAAGAAACTTTCTAAAGAGGAGCTTAGAGGGGGGGGAGGGGAAGAACGATGATACGTAAAGAACGAGGAAGAGGTACGAGGGAGGCGAAAGGGTGAGATAAACAATAAAGATTCGGATCTATGTAAAGGACACGACATACGATACACCAATAAAATGGAGCAGGATAGAAGAACGAAATGCGGAATAAAAAGTTCTAGCCCGCGTGAACAATTTGCATGCTTGATTATACGAGAATTGAGAACGAGTCGAGCGTATAAAACTGTGATAACACGTATTTAAATGTGGACAACGTGTGAATCAGGCAAAAAGTGAGAAACGAGAGTAAGAGTTTGGGCTTGGGTTGCACGATAATAATGCAGTGTAAAAACAGTAATAAACGAGAAAAATATGAGTCTACGTGTGTACTATATTATTACGTGTAATGACAGGTAGTCACGTGGAACAGTTATTAATAAAGACATTTAAAAAGTCTTAAAAGAAATATCTCACTATTTACGTATACATTTACATACCAACGTACACACAAGCACAAATATACGCCTGAAGACAGATAAAGACGGATTTAAAGATCTATGGGGATTCCCATACAACCGAGATGGTACTTTTGCTTTCTACACTCAACCCAAACTCGCGCGATTTTACCTGCCGCGTCATTCACGCCACAAGTGCAAGTCAACGTAAAAACGTCTTATTTTCAATACCGACAAATTTAATTAGCCCAGTGTTGGTGATTTCGTGCAACGGTCCTTCCACTCGAAACGTGAAAGAAGGGACAATTTTTACGGTGTTGAAGTTTGCATCGTTGGAATGCATACCAAATTAATGCCGTTTGATCTTTCAATTTTTTTTTGCTGTTTCAGCTTCTGAAAACGTCTCAAACGTTTTTACGCATTTTTTATTACAGATGTACGATTTTGATTTGTGAAAAAAGCTTTGGACAATGACAAAAATAACGAAGTGAAAAAAAAGAAAAAGATTGTCGGGTTTCAACGGAGGAAACTTCACCATCATATTATTTCCCGCATTCTATGATCGATTAAAAAACGAACGATCAATTCCAAACGAAAACGGAGAGACGAAAAGGAGCGACAATTTTTATGCTGTTGATTTTTTACCGTTCTACGGTTTGCATTGTCGGAATTCACCGAAAATTCTTTTTCATTTTTTCAATCACTTCATCTTCATTATAATCAAACCCTTTTTCCGAGTTCAGATAATGAAAAATTGATGAGGATCTTGAAAAATATTTCTGTGATTTTTGTAGCCTAAATGTGGCGAAAAATAGGGCAATACGAAAATGAAAAAATGTCCATTGCATCCCAACGACGAAATATCAATACCGTCAATTTTTCACGTGTAAGTTTCACGTGGCGTCAGCAAAAAGCATTTCCCATGACGTTGAAGTTTGCATCGACGGAATGCAGCCTAAATTAAGGCGCCAGTCTACTTTGAAAATTTAAAAAAATCGACTTTTTTTTTACTATTTTCGAAAGTATTTCGCGTTTTTCTCGAAACAACGTTTTCAAAATCTAGCTCCATCGTATCTCTAAAACTAATAAACCGATTCTCTTGAAATTTGAACCACACATTGTAAACACGATTCGCAGCAAGATGACCCTCGATGGTTTAAAAATTTTGATTTTTACTCTTTTTTTTGCGAAAAACTGCGAGAAAATGCGTTTTTTAAATAACTGTTTCGTTTTTAATCTACCATTTTTTATTTTTCGATAAAACTTTATATCCGAGGGTCATTTTGTAGCTGGTGTCATGCTGAATCTAATGGACTTTGATTTTTTTGTTTCAGACAAGCCGTTTCCGAGTTGTGATGGAGCTACCCAGCCCACCTATTTTATGTATAAAAATGAATAAAAAAATTTTAAACGTATTTCAAGACTTTGTTTATCAAGCGCAACAACGTTTATAAAATCCTCCAAAAAAATCGCATTTTTTCGTGGCTCCAAAGTAGACTGGCCCCTTAATTTTCTTTAGATTGATTCAGCTTGTGAAAGCTGAATCGTATTCACGTATTTCTATTGGAAATTTACGATCTCGATTTGCAAAAAAAAATGCTTTGGGTAATGATGAAAATGAAGAAGTGAAAATTAAAGAAAAAAATCGTTGCGTGTCAACGAAGCAGACTCGAACGTCATTATTTCCCGTTTTTCGCGGCCGCGATGTTCAATGCTCGATTAGAAACGAGAAGAAGCAAAAGGGACCAAGTTTTTGGCCGCGTCCGAGGCAAAAATTATTGGGCTCTAGCGTGAACACGGTGTCCCCGCATTTGACAGTTTTCGATATTGCGAGTGATACGACCTTTCTAGCGCCAACATTCGTATCCATACATGTGTATGTGTGTATTGCGTAATATGTGTGGGTGGGCAAATTAAACGTGGCCGCACGATAAGCAGCGAGAAATGATGGCCGAATACCCTATACCGGTCGTTTAGCGTCTATTAGAGTAAAGAGGCTGGGCTCGTCGTCGTTACGCGTATGGAGTAACGCGGAACTATGCGACACGGGCCTCGCAAGCTGAAAGCGAAACAGCATTGAGCATTTTTCGTCATCGAGTCAACTGAAGTTTCTTTTAGTCTCGCGCCGGCCAGCCTACTGCTGATCGTCGTAAAAAGAGCGACGAATTTCGTCACGAAACGAAAGCAGAAAATGGAGTCGATTTATTTTGAATTTAAGGGGTTAACCCCACTTGCGATTTTGAAAAAATTGATTTTTTTTATTGCATTTTTTTGAAGTATAAGTATCTGAGAATATGTCCTGAAAATTTCAAGTCGATCCGAACAAAATTGACTGAGATATGAGCGTTGAAAGAGAAGAATATTTTCTTCGTGTAAACTGAAATTGAAACTTTAAACGCGTTTTTCTGAAAATGGCATTTCTGAAGTCGGTGACCAAGATTACTCGAACACTAATGAACCGATCTTCTTGAAATTTTGCAGGCTTATTTAATACATAAAAATGTAGTCTTTGATCGTTCGATTTTTTTTTTCGAAAAAAATGGCCGTTTTCTAGCCAAAAAACGGCCGTTTTTTTCGTTAAAATCGAACCATTAACTTTGCCTGTCCGCCATATTGTGAAAAATGAATATTTTTTAAAATCCTTCGATTAAAGACTAGTTTATACTTATATTTGACTAAATCCATCCGCATTTTTTTTTTTTTTCAGATGATCCACTTCGCCGCAATGTTGGTCACCGCAAACCGTGTATATAAAAACATTATTTCATTGACGGCCATTTGCCTCTAAACAATGTAATATTTTTCAATAAAAAAATTACTGAAAGTTCTTCAAGATGTGTTCTTTAAGATGGTATATTGATCGATTAAAAAAGTTTTGTAGTTTTCTTTAAAAAAATTCATGAAAAAGGCCGTTTTTTGCGCTACAAGTGGGGGGTAACGCCTTAGTGATGCATTGGCCCTACATGTCCTATCAAAAGTGAATTTCGGCGAGAATATTGAGTACTTTGCGATGAGATTAAAATTTGAACAAAAATCAACCACATTGAAGATGCTAAGAACGTTAATTTCCGGTAATAATAATGTAAAAAAGTTACAAGTAAATTGTGGAAACAAAATTTGTTCAACAAATGTCCGGTGAATTACTTTTTTTTATATTATATAATGAATTCGTAGATTTTTCTGAATAGGTATGAATTTTTTTTTCCGAATTTTCTTTCTATTTTCATTTTTATTTATTTTTATTTAAAAAAGATGGATGAAGGGGCACAAATTATTCAATATGCTTTCGGAGCAATGTTCCATGCCGAATCAAAGAAGTGTCCGAAAAAAAATTCCAAAAACGGGATTTTCGAAACAGAGAGAAAATTGTTTAAAAAATTATACGTATTGAGAAAAATATCATAATTCATTTAATGTAACAAAAGAAAATACCTCACTTTCGAAAGAAAATATGAAAATTTAATTGAAAAAAATTGAAGTCAAGCTCGAGGAAATTATTACCAAAAATTCCAACCGTGCCGTCGAATATCTAACTCCATTTCCCTAAGCAGTCGTATAAAAAAGCCGAAGCAAAATGAAAAAAAAAGTCTCGTTAAGCGTTAGGACTAATATACGATGGTCGACTCATTCGTCGAGTGCAAGTAGGCACTCGTTATTTAAAGATCATCGTCGTTGCGTACTCGACAATTTCCTCGTGCTCGCAAGAGATAGCCTAGTGGTTCAACCCGTCATAAGTCAGACGCAACTATCGCCAGGCGTACAGAACGTGCGTGTATGTATGTACCTATACATAGATATGGGGCAGCCCAGGCTAAAAAGAGTCGTAAATTCCCCCATTTTTTTATCACTAACAAATATTTTGTTAGTGATAAACGATCCTAGAAACACTGCACTTGTTTTTTTATATCTTTTCGAAGAGTCTCGAAACGCCTCATCGTTTTTCATCGAATGAGCGATTGACTTGAAGGTTCCTACCCACTGTAAGAGAAGTAAGTCAGGCAATGTGAGCTACGAAATAAATAAAAAAGATGTGGCAGTGTTTTTATCAAGAAAAAAATGAAAACTAAAATTCTTGCGTAGAATAATTGTTTTTTAAACATTGTAGCGTAATTGAGATTTTAGGGTGATGCCTCTGTCTTCGATGAATTTTCGAGGGAACAAACATATGTTTGTGACTCGCGAAATTTGTTGGTTATGCATTGGACCACTTAGGGAAAAAGAGCCCGAGAGCTCTGCCCATTGATTCCCTCCATCCCCCCCCCTCTCTCTCTTTAGTTGCTATAATTGTCCGTCAGGAGTAAAGGCGTGGCAGGGGGAAATAGGAGACCCTAGTCCCATCGAAAAATACGATTTGTTAAGTATAGGACATAAAAAAATCGTAAAAACGTAAAGCTATCGACTGAGAAGGCTCTCTCAATGAATTCGCCTCCCAACTCGAGGCTAAATTACGAGAACATCCAAAAAATGAGCTCTACCGTTCTAGGAATCAAGAAAAAAACCACCTAGGCGATTCAGTTTAATTTTGGTCTATCAACAGTATACGCACTAAGGATGTTTTGCCAAAAATAGAAAATGGTAATAAATTTTTTTTAATTCGATAGGTCATTATGTAAAACATTTGAAAGGTTGTGTAAAAATTTCACGACGATTAGGAAGCTGGCTACTGAGAAATTAGAATTCACAAATTACACGCAGCCTTATGGAAACTAAACTTATGGAAAAGTAACTTCGCGATTATTATTTTTTTTTGTTACAAAAAATTATGCCAAAAATAGAAAAAAAAATCACACTTGAGGAAAAACGTATAAGAATATAGCGGCAACGTTGCATGACCGAAAGTAGCGGGAAATTTGAATACTCATTTTCGTTCACGGACGATGTCGTTTCTTGCACCATAAAGTCACTTTTGTTTTTGATATATTTGAAATAAAAAAACGATCATTCATGAATATTTCTTCTATTTCTTGAAAACAAATAGCAAAGTTTGCTATTTGCAAATAGAATTGCAAAGTTACTTCAGCTTCCATAAGGCTGCGTGTAATTTGTGAATTCTAATTTCTCAGTAGCCAGTTTCCTAATCGTCGTGAAATTTTTACACAATCTTTTAAATGTTTTACACAATGACCTATCAAATTTTTGAAATTTTATTACCAATTTCAATTTTGGGCACAACATCCTTAAAAAGGGCATCTGTAAAATTTGAAGAAGGAAAATCATCGCGAATAATCAAGGATACTGAATCTCCAGGCAACTTATTGCGCCCACTGGTCTGAGGCAAGATAGCGATAATTATATTCACACATTATCGCGTTCGGCACATGGGAAAAAGCCCTTTTTTTACAACATTTGTCTAAAAATTCATATCATCAATGATTTGTTGGAGAATCTTTAAAAAAAAAAAAACATTTGATAGACGGTGACCAATACAATATAATTTACGAATAAATGTCCCGATACGATTTTCCACGACTAGAAGAGCTCGAACAGCTAAACAAGGATGAGATTGAAGTTTGCATCGCTGGAACGCAACGAAAGTTAATGTTTCTGAATTTCTTTTCTGTCGTTCAGTGATTCTTACCTACGAAAATCCTTCAACCATTTTTCAAAATATTTGTTTAGCGATCTACAATACAAGTCTATAAAAAAAAGATCTACCACAATGATAGGAATATGGAAAAGACATTGTAAAAAAAAACTTTCGTTGCGTTCCAACGTTGCAAACTTCAACACCATTAAACAACGATACTGGAGTTTTCATCGTTGGACTGCAACGAATTTAATTTCTTTTGGCAGATTTCGCTTACAGAAGTCCTTCGACCATGTTTTAAGATATTTATTTAGCGATCTACATTATTAATCTATAAAAAAGAAAATATCGCCTATAATAATAAAAACATGGAAAATAAACTGGGTAAATATTCGGAAGTGGGGCTGCTGCTAGAATCAGGCAAATTTTTGTTTGGGTTTGTTTGGGGTCGTTTGAGGTTGCTTGGAGTTGTTTAGGGTTGTTTGGCATTGTTTAGCGTTGTTTGGAGTACGTTGGGGTGGTTTGGGCTTGTTTGGTGTTGTTTCGAGTAGTTTGGAGTAGCTTGGGGTTGTTTGGGATTGTTTGGTTTCGTTCGGCGTTGTTTGACGTTGTTTGGGGTAGTTTGGGATTGTTTGCGATTGTTTGGGATTGTTTGAGGTTGTTTGGGATTGTTTGAGGTTGTTTAGGAATGTTTGGCGTTGTTTTGAGTAGCTTGGGATTGTTTGAGGCTGTTTGGCATTGTTTGGAGTAGTTTGGGGTTTGTGAGGTTGTTAGGGATTGTTTGAGGTTGTTTAGGCTTGTTTGTAGTTGTTTGGGGTTGTTTGAACCCTTGAAAAAAATTAGCCGTATTATAGCAGGAGCCCCACTTCCGAATATTTACCATAAACTGTAAAACGGAACTTCCGCTGCGTTCCAACGATGCAAACTTCAACACCATTCAAAATCCTTACATTTGAAGCGTCAAAACCAATTTCTGCATGTTGTTTCCGACAGAGTATGGTCCCCGTAAGTCTCAACAAGAATTCTGTGTTCTCCAATAGCAGATATTTTCAAAGAAAGCAGTGCAGTAGAATCCCCAGCAAATACTCTTTTTCGTCACAAAATTTGGCATGTTTAACCCCTTCGTTGGCATTGACGCAATAGTGCGTCAAATAATTCCGTGCCCTCTGTGGCATTGACGCAATAGTGCGTCAACCTTTATTTCCCTATTTAACTTGCTCTGATGTGAAATGGGAGCCTCACTCGGGGGTTTTTGGGCTCGCTGAATCCGAATTTGAAGTCAAAATTTGGAAATTCAAAATGACGGCGTCACTACGGCGGTCAAAAATAAATAACTTTACTCGATTTGGATGAAAATTAGTACTCCGGTATTTTTGAGGTCGCTTATTACGAATTTGAACTTTAAAATTCAAAATTCAAAATGGCGGCGCTAGAATGGCAGACCGAAATTGAAAATTTTACTCGATTCAGATAAAAATTGGTACTCTGGGATTTTCGAGGTCGCTTATTACGAATCTGAGCACGAAATTCAAAAATTTTAACACCGGATCTAATATGGCGGACGAAAGTGCAATTAACAGCTCGATTTGGATAAATCTTGGTACTCGGGGGTTTTCGGGGACGCTGAGTGTGATGCTGAACTCAAAATGACGGAATTTTTCATGGTGAATTCAATAACATGGAACATAATACAATAAATAAGTGGAAATATATGAAGCTTGAGTACCGAGTTTCATCTAAATCAATCTGTATTATTTGTATTTTCATTCGCCATATTTGTTCGTCATTGTAAATTCCTGAATTTTGAGTTCAGATTCGTAATCAGCACCCTCAAAAAGCCGAGAGTACAAGTTTCTGGGATAAAAAAAATGTCCTGCCATTTTGGGCACTTTGTGTCGAGTTCTCTCTGCCAACCAAGGGGTTAACACTAACAAGGGGGCATTCCCTACTCGTCATCACCGATTTCGCTCAAATTTATAGGACGTGCAGGGCTTGGCTAGAAATGAAAGTACCCGAAGTGGGAACTCCAGATGGCCAAGCGTTTAGAAAATAAAAATGTTGACGCGGCTCTCGCACCGTACAAGCCATTTACGTTAGCATGTTTGCCGAGCAACGGTTGGCGTAGCGGTAAGAGCTCAGACTGGTAATTCGACGGTCGTGGGTTCCACTCCCCGTGTGGAGACTTTTTTACTCTTTCTTTTTCTATCTTTTCCTCAATTTTTATATTATTCATTTTCCAATTCAGCAAAGAGGTGAATAATTTATTCGATTTATTTACTTATACGCAAAAGGCATAGAAAAGGTAAAAAATTGGGATTTCGGACTTTTCAACCGGGGATTGTGATTAAAGCGCATACGAAAAGACTATGTGCATGAAAATTCAAATGAATAATATAAAAATGGTGAAAAAGATAGAAAAAGAAAGAAAAAAAAGTCTCCCACCCGGGATTCGAACCCACGACCATCGAATTACTAGTCCGAGCTCTTGCCGCTACGCCAACCGTTAGTCGGCAAACGTACCAACGTAAATGGCTTATACGGTGCGAGAGCCGCGTCGACATTTTTATTTTCTAAACGCTTGGCCATCTGGAGTTGCCACTTCGGGTACTTTCATTTCTAGCCAAGCCCTGCATGTCCTACAAATTTGAGCGAAATCGGTGATGACGAGTAAGAAATGCCCCCTTGTAACAAAGAAGATTGTCTATACTTGGGCGAAATTACATACACTGAATTTCAAGCTTGCTTACAGTACTCCTCCATATCAAGCTACACGCACGGAGTTTCGGTGAGGCCATCTGTCGGAAAGCAGCGGTAACTTATTCAACGTCCTAATGTATTTTTATATAATGTTAGATGAGGAGTGTACCCGTTGTGGAATCGTGGCGACGGGCCTTGCTGCCGATAGGGATACTCCTTGTACTGTTGCTGATTGATCTGTAATCCGGGATGGGAGTGCGTCTGATGCTGCTGGGAATGCCAGCCGCCGCGATTGTGAGTGGTGGGCGATGTTCTTACGTGTTGTCCCGCGATTGGCGGCCCGGCGACCGTACCAACGACCGATCTGTAGCGTCCCTGAATTCCCATAGCGCCACGGTGCTGCGGCTGATGGCTTCCGGTTCCGTTCAGCATCGTCGTCGTGGTTGTCGTCGTCGTGGTAGTTGTCACGAGAGTCGTCGTGCCAGCTAGACTTTGCTCCTGCAATTGCTGCTGCTGCTGTTGTTGTTGTTGTTGATGTTGTTGTTGTTCCACCGACCTAACGTTGCAATTGTTCGCGCTGCTCGTGCGTTTTCGTCTGAGGCGACTCGACGATGCCCTGTCGCGATCGTCGTGGCGTATTCTAGACCCGACGATCCCGTTGACGTTCTGAGGCTGATGATGAAGATGCTGATGATGATGAAGATGATGCTGCTGCTGCCATTCGTTGCTGCTCAACTGACGGGCAACGATCTCCTCGACATTTTCAGCCTGACCAAGTGACGCGACATCGGCCGAGCTCGTCGACAAATAATTCTCGTGATAGCTCGTCGTTTCGCGCGTATCCTCGTTGCCCGCCTTGTTCCAACAAGGCGAGACTGACGCTGCTTGGTGGGTCGTAGCCGTCTGCGGATTCGCCGAATTTTCCACCTCGTCGTAACGCAACTGCGGGCCGATACCAGCCGAATCCACAACCACCAGGATCCCCGCCGATCTCTCGTAGTCCGTTGACAATGATGGATACCTGAACGCATTCATCATATATGCGAAAACCATTTCACATTATCTTATCGTCCCGTTGCTTGGACGAGATTATTGTTATCGGGTCTTAGGGGGCGTCCATAAATTACGTAACGCAAAATTTCCCAATTTTTACCCCCCCCCCCCCCCCCCCCGCCCCGTAACAGAACCGTAACGCCTGGCCTAAACCCCCCCCCTGTTCCGTTACGTAACGGGTGATTTGTCGTCAATAATTGCGTTTTTTTCTTTAAAGAAATAACTAGCAATGAAAGGATCGGGTTTATACTCATTTTATGAAGTATATATTCATTTAGTTTTATACACGGAGAAAAATACGGCCTCGAATTCTAACACTGGTTGCCAGAATTTTAATATTCAGTGCTAGAAAAGTATAGCAGTACTGCCAGTTCGGAATTCTAAGACTTGTTGTTACAGAAGTGTAAAAATGATTGTCACACCGTATAGTAAAAATGATGCGTGCATATTACATTTGTAACTATTCTCGCATAGGCGCGAGTCCTATATATGCTGCATAGTAAAAATAATGCGTGCTTTGTAAAATACCAACCTTTATTGCACGCTATACTTTCATATGGATTTTACTATACGTATAGCATGAATCTTCGTGTATGTATAGATTTCACTATACGCATAGCATTAATCCTCGGCGTATAGCGAAAAATATCACGGAGTTATTAGTAAAATGTTACTCCGTACCGTACTTTTTGTAGAATACTGGAAACTAATTGTTCCAATCACGTGGAAAAAATATTTTTTGAATACTACGAAAAATCACAATATGCCGAATAAATTGTATTGTTTGTATCAGCTTACGTACCATATCGTAGGTTAAAATTTAAATTTCTTCATTATTACTATCCCATAATTACAATTTTCATCTTCCATTCAATACTTTTTGATATTTAATGATATTTTTTTAGAAGCATAGTATTAAATGATGGTGAAGTTTGCATCGTTGCAACGCAACGAAATATTTTTTCACTGAATTTTCAAAATGTTTTCAACAGATTTATGCTATAAAGATCCGGTGACCATCTTCTAGCCACCTTATTTAGCAATCTACAGTCCAAATCTTCAGAATATGATTTTTGATACCAATAAACACAATGAAGCCAAGAAAAAATCGTTGCATTCCAACGATGCAAACTTCAGGCCCATTAGTATTGATTCTAAACTTCGAGGCCCCTGTTTTCTTCGTGTACCGATTTTTATGATTTTTAAAAAATTAACCCTGATTTGGCGACGAAAAAAAATTCTCTCTATTGTCTGATCGATATCTTTATGAAAGGTTTTATGATCTTTACGATATGTAAATAAAAAGTCAACAATTTATCGATATCTATACAAATGTAGCTATCGTTATGCGAAGCCGTTTTTTTTTATTTTGGTTTTTTTTTTACAAAATGCCGACAGTTTGGACATTTTTTTCTATCTTCTATCTTTTTTGTACTCGAGCAATCTTGAAAAATAGTAGTGATCAAAATTTAAAAAATCGGCTACGTACAACCTTAGTCACTGCGGTTGAAAAATGTTTTTAAAGAATTGAAAATCGGTTGATAAGTTTTTGAGTATTCACTGAGACAAGGTCAAAAAAGTAGTTTCGAGAAAATCGCGATCAAAGTTTTCGTTCCGTTTATCTTGATATAATGTTATGTTTTTTTTTCTAGAATATTGATACTTACATTAGAGTATCAAGTCGCGGGCGATACGACGGTTTTTAATCTTCATTATATTTTTCAACATAATAAGAGCTTGCACTTCATCTGTTCTGAACGATGAGTTTTTAATTTAAAAACTTGAACATGCAGAAATTTTGCTACTTCTGACAGTTCTAAAATCGTGACGTAACGCAAACCTAGACCCCCTCCCGCCCAATTGCGTTACGTAATTTATGGACGCCCCCTTAACGGACTACATCTGGGTGGGTTGAAAAAGTGCATTCCTCAAAAATATAATTTTATTCGATGGCATCACCTTTTAGTTATATGCCGTAAATATTTTATTGGAATATCCCTAAAATTGAATGAAGTGGAGCTTCTAACAGTCGGCCGGGCGAGCAGCACAGGATGTTGAAGCTTGTATCGTTCGAATACAACAAAATATCTTTTTACTCAATTTTCTTCAACACATTTATGCTATGGAAATCCGGCGAGCTTTCGTTAAGCTGCTTATTTAACGATCTGGAACCAACATCTACAAAATGTGGTCTTCGATACTAATAAAAAAAAGGAAGTGAAAAAAAATCGTTGCACTCCAACAGTGCAAACTACAATCTCATAGCAGCACCATGATTCAAGCTTTAAACGCGTTTTTCTCGAAACACTGTTTTCAAAGTCGGTGGACATGATATCTCGAGAACCACTCGATGGATTGTTTCCAAATTTACAGGAGACGAGAAACATTTAAAGGCCGTTGACGATCTCACTTTTTTTATCGTTCTTCATTTTTTGATGGTTACGTGAAAATTATGACTTTTTTCCATAAATTTTGTATGCTCGAGTTTCAATTCGTTAACACGCTGTTAAAAAAAAAAGATTTTTAAAATCGACGATTATCAACGACTCGTATTTATTGTTATCATGAATAACCCATTTCGGGTGGACCGTACGAACTGGAGAGTGCGCACCGCGAAACGTCGCGAAAAAAATTTCATCATCCTTTGACCATGCCATGTTTTGGTTGTTTGTCTGTTTTTTTTTCAATTTATCTTAAAACAGCAAAGTAAATTGCCATAGCCCGAGAGATGTTCAGTATATTCAAACGAGGATAAAAATGACCAGATAACTTTTCTATTTGGTGGACGTTTTCTAGGTGATTTCGGGATGAACTTTTTTAAAATGAAAACTACATTTTCTATAGCGACGTCTTATTCTACATAGAAAAATGGAGTTACTTTGATCTAGATTCTTCTTCAGTTGAACGTTTTTCTATTGCATAAATGACGTTGAAGTTTGCATCGCTGGAATACAACGAATTAGTTATTTTTTTTTTTTTCGTTTCGCCAATTTCCTCTGGCAGTTTGGAGCTACAAAAATCACGCAAGCACGTTTTGAGGATTCCTATTTAACGATCTACAACGAATCTGCAAAGTCTGATTTTGGATAATGATGAAGACCAGAAGTTAAAAAGATCTTTCGTTCCATTCCATCGATCCAAGCTTTAACCTCATTTACATATTCATCTTTCAGCAATCATCTTTCCTTTAAAAAAGATGAAGAAAGTCAGCTATTTTTTCGGGCAGGGGTCAAAATGTCGAATGACCAAATATAGAACGACAAAGATTTCGAACCGACAGAATTATGAGCTCTCAAAATAACGAACGTTAAATTATTCGAAATTTTTACCGTTGACCGATGACGAAATCGAATAACTATTAGACCAAAGGATTATTTGTTCGAGAGCTCATTTATTCGAGGCGATATATTCAGATAGTCTGCCGTTTGAGTCATACAAATACAGATTCGAACAGTGTAAAACATTCATATCTCCGAAATGGAAAATTTCGGAGATATGAATGTATCTCCGAAATATAATATGAATGTATCTCCGAATAGATATATATATATCTATAGTAATATAGATTACTATATTAGTAATCTATATTACTAATATAGATTAGTAATCATCTACTAATCTATATTAGTAGATTAGTAATTACAGTAGATCTCAGAAACGCAAATGATCGACGGTCCGAAATGGCGAACATGGCATGGCTGCCCGACCCGACGGACCACTAACGCCATCTGCCATCTTCATTTCGTAGCGCAAGTAGTGTTGCTCGACGCCAAGCGTTCGCGATCCGGACCGTTCGCCATTTTGACACATCGCCATGTTAACTGATCGACTTTTTGGTCCTTCGCTTCAATGAATTCGAAATTGTAAACTGCCGTAATATTTGCAATTCGACGATTTGTCTCGAATTGTTTGGTCTATATATACAGGCGAATCAAAATTATATCTCTCATTATTTTGTAAAATCTGATATTTGTTGTCACTATAAATCAACTTCGAGATTTTTGTATTCACAATTTCGATTAATTATTTTACAGACTATCATAAGATTGATCTATCTATATTGGAACGTTCGTCATTACTAAATTTGAAATTTCGGTCCTTCTGAATATTGATCGTTCGAATTTCCGATCCCCGCCCATTTTTTCCTCGCCCGAGTATATCTCCCCTTTGAGCAAAATGAGTGTGGTCAATCGCCAACGATGACTTCGCCCATCCCTAAAATTTGCGATTTTTCCGGCTCTCTCATTCTTGCCCCAAATATAAACTTTGAAAAACAGTACACAGTCGCCCACTCAATACTCGCCACACGATTGGCCGATATTTCAATCCATTTTCATGATTGCCTAACACCGTCTGTGTATTGAAAGACAAAATCCCGCGCTCGGTCTTTGTCCAACGAGAATTTTCTTTGTTAAGCTTTGGATAAAGGACTTGCGCTTGATTTAGAATCACGTAAGCATGGTTATAGACATGCCGTTATATTTACCGCATTGGGTAACGTTCAAGGAAGTTACGTCCGCGTTTATATATATATATATATATATATATATATATATATATATATATATATATATAAGGGTGATGTAAACAAATCGCGGTACTCAACGGAAAATGTTACTACGTTATGAAAAAGTAATTCATACAAAATTTTAAAGGTCTAAACATTTTTTTAGGTAGTGCTCAAACGACTTTTAACTTTTTTTTCTCGATTTTCCATCAATTTTTTTCTTCATTTGTTTTCTTACTCCAAAACAGCATATTACTATAAAAAAACACGCATACTTGTTAGACGTTCAATGATGTAAACACCGTGTTCATCAAGTGTTTGATATAATTTTCACAATCGAATTACATATGTTGATTCTTAATCTGCAAATACAAATTATTTATGGAAAAAAAATATGTAAATAAAAATTCTGTATTGTTACAAAAAAAATATAAATCAAGACTTTGAATCACGCACTAACATTGTATGCATCGAGATTTAAAAAATTAATACTCCGATAATCATTACAAAACATGAAAAAGTCGTTTGAGCACTAACTAAAAAATTGTTTAGAACCCTCAAATTTTGCTAAACTTTCTTTTTCTTAACATACTTCAATTTTCAGTTGAGAAAAAAAAATTGTTTCTTTTTAACCACCCTAATCTATATATATATATATAATCCAGAAACGAAAACACTGGAACGATAACGTAATCGTGCCCGAGAGCTTAAAATCTTTGAAATTAAATGATCAGCGTTTTACGGCAAGTACGCGTACGAAATCGCTAGATAAGTATAGGACCACCGAGTATTGTCGAACCTCGATATGACGGTGGTATTGAAGTGTGCACCGTTGGAACGCAACGAAAATTCTTTTTTATATTTTAATTTCCTTATCTTGATGATTGTTGAAAATCTTTTTTTGCAGATTTTTATTCAAGAGCTCTGAATCAGCGACTCACAAAATGATCGAGGGATATTCGTAACGAAGATTTGTCAAAAAAAAGTGCGAGCCATTGAAAAATAAGCATTTTCGTTGCATTCCAACGATGCAAACTTCAACATCATGATATAACGAGATCCTCGATATAACGAAGATTTATTCATTCCCAGATAGACTCTGATCTAGACCTGATTCCGATAGACACCTGAAACCTCGATACAACAACATAATAATATACATTGTGCTCCAATTGCTCAATTAGAGCACAATGTATGCTAATTGCTTGTAAAAATTGCTCTAAAGTGAACCTTTCTTTCTTTAAAAATATCCCTATATTTATAGTGCTAATATATTTGTTTCAAAGAACATTTTAAAGAATATGATCTCGATATAACGAATTTTCCTAGTTATTCGTTATAGCGAGGTTCGACTGTACTTGAAAAGAAAAAGAAAAAGCAAAGCGAGGAAGCGAGTGAGCCTAATGGACGAGCAAATGTGTAAATATTGTCTATGAGCATACCTATCGTGCTGGACAATCAGTAGAAAATAATATTCGAGAAAATCGATGATTTCTCTAATTCAAGGATACGGAGGATGCACTTTTGTCTCGTCGTATGTTAATATTTCCGCCAAGGACAGATTTGAGAGAGAACGTAATAGTTTCTGATTACTCTAAAGTTAATATCGTAACTCACGATATTACACGCGTTGAATATTTTATTTTTCTGTTTTTCCTAATCAAGGGGAGGAAGAGAATAATCGGGGGAGGATCTTTTAGGCTCGTAACGGAGCACAAAATCCTGCTACGTTGGTTTTTTTGTTGCTCTCAAGGCATCGTCTTTTCTTTCGCCGTCTCTGGCGCTCGGTCGATTTTTCGTCCCATGGTGAGCGAGCGCTCTTCGTGTTCCCTCGACAGAGAAACGAAAGAAAGAAGCCCTAACTCTGGCTCCCTCTCTCTCCATCTCCCACCCCTTCTATTTGTATGTATAAAAAATAAAGTGTGTGTGTGTGTGTGTGTGTGTGTGTGTGTGTGCACGCGCGCGCAGCCATACATACATACACACACACGCACATAGCCACAAAGAAAAGAGTCGCGGTGCAAGAGGAGGAGAGGAGCCAAAGTGGCATCGGCCCAAAATCCGAGGAAACGATTAAGTGGACCGGAATTCAGGCCCCGTTGCTTTTAAGCCAGCAAAGCGTCAGCGCTCGTCATGAACGCATACACGAACGTGAGTGTGTGCGCGCGCGCGTGTGTGTGTGTGTATATATATATATATATAAAGAGTGTCTCAAAATGCCCTGACATTTTAGGTTGCACGCCATTTTTATGTTGTGCCGAACATAGAGTACTAATTGTTGACAGCTGCGGCATCACGAAGTATTGGAGGTTCCGTCATGGAGAATTACACGATCGAGCAACGCATAGAGATTGTTATTTGCTGCATTGTTACTGCATTGTTACTGCATAGTTATTGCAGACGAAGTTTCATGGTCATATCTTGCGCGGCGGCGATGTGAATTGGCCACCAAGATCGTGTGATTTGACGCGATTGGACTTCTTTCTTTGGGTTCGTTATCGTGAGATGATAATCCGTCAACGGTGTTCGTTATCGTGACATGATAACCAACTTTTTATGGAATGACTTGAACGGCATGGACTTGAGAGACTCATTCGTTCAACCAAACGACGCATCCTGCCACACGACGGGCGAAACAATACAGTTATTGGAGACGAAGTTTCATGGTCGTGTTATCTGATAATTATCTTGATTATCTGACAATCATCTTGATTATCTGACAATCATCTTGATTATCTGGCAATCATCTTGATTATCTGACAATCTTCTTGATTATCTGATAATCATCTTGATTATCTGATCATCATCTTGAATATCTTGTAATCATCTTGATTATCTGATAATCATCTTGATTATCTGATAATCATCTTGCTTGTCTGACAATCATCTTGATTATCTGAAAATCATCTTGATTATCTGATAATCATCTTGCTTATCTGAAAATCATCTTGCTTATCTGAAAATCATCTTGCTTATCTGAAAATCATCTTGCTTATCTGGAAATCATCTTGATTATCTGACTATCTGATAATCATCTTGGTTATCTCATAATCATCTTGGTTATCTCATAATCATCTTTGCGATCTCATAATGATCTTGGTGATCTTATAATAAAGTTGGTTATCTCATAATAATCTTAACTACCTCATAGTTATCTTAATTATCTCATAATCATCTTGGTTGGCTTTGCCTAGATCGGGATTTGACACATAGAAGGTCACTGGAATATACGTATTCTCGCTAGAGATTTGCCGTGCACAATTAGCACGGAAAAAGGCTTTTGAGCATAATTATCACGGAAAAATAAAAAATGACGAAAGAAACGTTGCATTTCATCCAACGTCATTAAAAAAACAAGATACGCTCAGTTAGTGACGAAAGTTGCAACGAAGGGTTATTCGCGAGCTTTTTTCTGCCGAAAGGCTTGACTTTTAGGATTTACAGCCGTGGAAAAGTCTATATGCGGGACGAAACTTTTTTGACTTTAGGAAGCGAATGGACGTTGAAAAATCGTTGAATCGGCGACTGGGAATGGGGATGATAAAGCACAGTGGGGTGTTTTCACGTCACCTTCGTGGAAAGTGGCACACGTTGTCTATGTCTGTCTCCATTGGGCTCGCTGCCCCCCAGCGTCGCTATCGCTATCCCTCTCGCCCTCGTATCGGTTTCGCGTCACTTCAATGGTTCTTTGTGCTTTATAAAGTCATATATCGGATATGAGGTCACTTTTTTCTGCTTCTAACGGCACGTGCTTACCTCGAGAAAAAGAGGTCTCGGTGAACGAGGGCGAGAACTATATCGACCACCTTTTCACTTTCGAACTGGAATATTCTGTTGGAGGTGGAAGGCTGCGGGTGTGTTTTTTTTCAAATCCTCTTTGTTCGGACGAATTGATTCCGGCTTGTCTAGCCGGGCGGGCACGTCGCACTTGAGCAAAGGCGACTCGATAACGTGCGAAGATGATTGATATGTCGTTCGATCCCCCCCCCCCCCCCGTACCTCCAACTCTCGTTCTCTCTTTTCTGCAATACGAGATTCATGAGAATCAGCCGCTCCGAATAAGGACGAGACGGATACATTGGAACGGAGCACACCTTGAACGAGCCACGTGCTCCATACACCAATGGCAAAGGTAAAGCCTTGCCCTCCCTTTTCTTTCACGCGCTCGAAATTAAGGGGGGAAATACATATAAATGGTCGAAAATGACGAAAAATGTCGGGATTGTTTTCCAGCGCGACTACTGGACCAATCGTTTTGAAATTTGGAGGGTATTTTGTTGTACGTTAGAAGACGTGAAAAATATTTTTTTAATCGACACTAAGTGTTCATCAGCAGCCTGCAGCCAACTGTTTCATCTTTTCCATTTTGCATCTCACGAAAGTCAAGTTAAATAAAAGCTTGTAAAAAGAGTTAATTTTCGTCGCCTTCCAACGCCACTTGGAACGCCACTTATATATGGCATCTAGAGTTATTGAGTGTATAAATTATTAGATTTAAATGTGGCCAGCATGTCATCTCTATAGTGTGCCCTGTAAATGAGACGGTTTTGAGAGTTGTAATTTTTCGGTAAAAGTTCGGTAACTCGGCTTGAAATTTTACCAGTATACTCGGATGTGTTTTATACTTCGTTATAGACGAAAATCCGTTGATTGTTGAATTTCCGGATTCGCGAAAGACCTTAACCCTTCGTTGACCCTCATATTTGGCCACGATTTTGACACACTTGGTCAATTTGACCCGGATAGTTCATCCACCTGCCATTAACAATGACTTTGAAGTTTGCATCTTTTGAATGGAACGACTTGTTTATTTATTCTTCATTTTTTATTTCTATCTTTGTCCAAAACCTTTGTTTTGCTAATTGAGGTCGCGAATCTCTAACGATAATACGTAAACATTTTTAAGGTGTCTTCTCACATTACACACTAAAAAAGGCTAGTTTCATGAACTTTTGATAGGTTTATTTTACAGATATTGATATAAAAGTTGTTACTCTTAATAAATACACTTTCGGAATACATTTTTTTTACAAATTTTATTTCTTTAAGTCACCATTTATAGACGAAAATGGTAGTTTAAAAAACGTCCTAAAAATTGTAGGTCCGCGCTGTTGGTGAAATCTCGGAGATGAATCATCCGTAACAAAAAAATCAAACGGTTTTATATTCAGCGCATATCATACTATTTTTGATATATGCAAAAATAACAAAATGGCGGACATTTATCGAAAAAAATTAAAAAACGTGTTTTTTCACCGTTTTTGACAAAAGGAATAGTAAATATCAAAGTTTAAAAAAATCCTCGATATCCGCTATAGCTATAGTTGTAAAGAATATGTGGTTAAAATTTCATAAGTTTTTTTTATGTATTCCAAAAGTGTTTTTATGAAGTGTAACAACTTTTATATGAATATCTATAATATAAACCTATCAAAAGAATGTATGGAAGTAGCCTTTTTTAGCGTCTAAAGTGAGCAGACCCCCTAAGTGATTTCTACAGTCCTGGTTGGCCAATTTTTTTACTATTATTTTTCTATTTTTAGAGAATTAATTTTTTTACGTTCCAACGATGCAAGTTTCAACATTATCATTAACAGCCCTTCTGTCAGTATTTACTGAAAAATAATCAGGGATACACTACGAACATTTCCAAATATATCTGCATGATTCAAATTCATAACAAATATAAAATTGATGCGCTGCAAAAAATGATTTAAGATTTTCAATAATGGAAAGGTGAGAATTTTATTTTAAAATTCGTCCTGGTCAAAATGGCCCAGCGTATCAACGTAAGGTTAATTATGTGTGTAAATTCCGATCTCGTTGTCCCCCTATTCTCACAAAAAAAAGATCGTTTTTTTAGTACCCCAAGCTCCCGCAGACGCGTTGATACTCCCGCGAGATAAATAATCTAAATTCTCGTAGTTCTACCAGAAAAATGTCCTACATTTGCACAATTTTTCCTTGTCTCTCTCCCTAAAACGAACCTAGCCAAACTCACGGAAACGCGAAAATTGCACTTTCATTACACATAACAAGGTTCGGAAAAGGAAGACCGGTACCCCCCGATCGCCGATCGGCGAAACGCTCCCCCCGCCTCGACACGGAAAATACTCGTGTACAATACTTGGCGATTTTTCGATGGGGTTGAAGTCGGCATAGTTGTTATGCGACGAAAACCAATATTTCTAAATTCCTTTGATTTCTTTTGGCAGACTTTGCCTACGAGCCTCCCCCAACCATTTTTGAAGATATTAATTTAGTCGTCTACAATATAAATTCATAAAAAACGATCTTCTATGGCAAAAAATGAGGAGGAAAAAATGTAAAAAATAACTTTCGTTGCGTTCCAGCGATGCAAACTTCAACGCCATATTTTTCGCACTCGCGGAACTTTTGCTCTTACGGAGCGCAAGCGATACGCAGTGGAGTGTGGAAGTAACGATACAGCCCGAATGGTCCAACAATTCAATGGTGACCCTTGCTAGCTACGCCCTTTTGCCTGTCATAGCAATGGATTTATGCATACGTGAGGGATGTCCCGAAGGCAGTGGCGGCTCGCGTACCAGAAAGGCATAAAAACACCGGGGCTTAAGGATGTATTGCCCGGACATTCCCTACCAAAAGTGCGCTTCGGCGAGAATTTTGAGTACTTTGCGATGAGATTAAAATTTGAAAAAAAATCAACCACGCTGAAGATGCTAAGAACATTGATTTCCAGTAATAATGATGCAAAAAAAGTTACAAGTAAAACGTTGAAAAAATAGATTGTCCAACAAACGTCCGGTGAACTACTTTTTTTATATCATAAAATGAATTCGTAGATATTCCTGAATAGGCATGGATTTTTTTAGAATTTTCTTTCGATTTTCATTTAAATTTTTTAAATTAAACAACATGGATAAAGAGTCACAAATTTTAAATATGCTTTTGGAGTAATGTTCCATATTAAATCCAAAAAGTATCCGGGGCATTGACCGAACAGTGTCATAGGTAGAGTCTCTGAAAAATTCCAAAAACGGGATCTTCGAAATGGAGAAAATTCTTTAAAAAATCATATATATTGAGAAAAATATCATAATTCATTTAATGTCACAAAAAATCAAGTTTACCGGAGATTTGTTGAACAAATTTTTGTTTAAACAATTTATTTATAAATTGTAGGCATCTTTATTATTCAAAACTAATGTTCTTAGCATCTTCAATACGGTTAATTTTTTTCAGATTTTAATGTTACCGCAAAGTACTCAAAATTCTCATCGAAACTCACTTTTGGTAGGGAATGTACGGGCAATACATCCTTAAGATGTGGAGGACTTTGTATGTTCGTCGACAGGAGGGAGAGAGAAAGAGAGGGCGAGGGGGCGCCGCACCGCGGAACGAAGAGACCCGCTGCACGAGAGAGCCCGTTGCCCAGGAGGAGAGAAACCCGTTTACCTTTAAACTTGTACTGCACTGCTCGAAAAATATATACACATATGTATGAGAAAGTATATTTTCATGTGAGAACCCGTTATATCTCTGCAAAGTTGAGTATCGGTACAACTGGCCGTTTTGAGGACTGCCCCCTATTTTTTTCTACGGATCATTGATTTTAGGGACTGGACGGTCCTTCAAATGGCCCTTCTTATACGTATGCTAATATAAGCTAAGGACGATTTTGAAGACATCGATGGAGAACAAAGTCTCCTATGCGGACCGAACCGGGAGTCGAATGTCTTCAAAATTACGATTATATATATATATATATATATAATCGTAATTTTGTGTGTGTGTGTGTGATCGTGTAGGAACGAAGCCCGAGAGAAGCCGGGCATTCGTACGTCTGGCATGACACTCAGGCCTCGCAGCCAAAACCCCTCGCGCTTCTCCCTCCCTTTTGCGACGGCGAAGGCAAATACTAAAAAGCTGCAACCGTGCAAAACCCGCTGCCGCTCGAACAACCGGCATATAAAGATATAAGTTTCGGCGGGTGGTTTTTTCTTATTTTTAACTTTTTTCTTCTTCTCCAATCTATAGTTATTCGTTCCGCATAGGTTATGCACGAGCATGTAATGCGTGTGTCGCGAATGAAGGAGAATCGAACATTTTTCTGATTAAAGTTAAGGGCTTACACCAAGTTGAAATTTTTGAAAATATCACTTTCTGGTTTTCGCCGGATTCTCAAAGTATGACGTTTCGAAAATATTATGACAATTTCAAGTCGATGAGTTTAAATTTCAGGCAGTTACGGACGTTCATAAAGGGTGTCTCAAAATGATCTGACATTTAATTTTATTAATAAAACGTATTATTTATTTGAAAAGTACGAATATTTTTATTTGAATATACGGTACAAACATGGAGGTTATGTGTGGAACGCAATATCCGATAAATGGCGGCCTCGTCCCTGTTTGGAAACGTTCACTCTTTTGACGAAATTTTGAATAACATTTTGGCTTTATTGTGGATTCATTTCATTAATGGTGCGTCCAATTGCTTCCTTGAGCTCTGGAATGGTCTGTGGATCATGGTCATATACTTTTCCTTTCTGACAAGCTCAAAGAAAGCAGTCCAATGACGTCAAATCCCAATCCAGGCAAAGCCAACCAAGATGATTATGAGATCATTAAGATAACTATGAGATAATTAAGATTATTGTGAGATAATCAACGTGATTATCAGATAGTCAAGATGATTATCAGATAGTCGAGATGATTATCAGATAGTCAAGATGATTATCAGATAGACAAGATGATTATCAGATAGTCAAGATGATTATCAGATAGTCAAGATGGTTATCAGATAGTCAAGATGGTTATCAGATAGTCAAGATGTTTATCAGATAGTCAAGATGATTATCAGATAGTCAAGATGATTATCAGATAATCAAGATGATTATCAGATAGTCAAGATGATTATCAGATAATCAAGATGATTATGAGATAACACGACCATGAAACTTCGTCTGCAATAACTGCATTGTTTCGCCCGCAGTGTGGCAGGTTGCGCCATTTTGTTGAAAGAATGTGTCTTCCACGTCCATGCCGTTCAATTGATTCCATAAAAAGTTGGTTATCATGTCACGATAACGAACCCAAAGAAAGAAGTCCAATGGCGTCAAATCGCACAATCTTGGTGGTCAATTTACATCGCCGCGGGCCGAGATAACACGACCATGAAACTTCGTCTGCAATAAGTATGCAGTAACGATGCAGCAAATAACGATTTCTATGCGTTGCTCGATCATTGCGTTGCTCGATCATTCTCTATGACCAAACCTCAATACTTCCTGGTGCCAGTTGTCAGACTGGCACCAGGATTAGTTCTCTATGTTCGCAAAAAAAAAATGGTGCGCAATTTAAAATGTCCAGTCATTTTTACCTGCTTTCAGGTAGGCTCCGCAAACCGGCGAAATTTAAACGTGTTTTTTTTTTCTCAAAATGCCTTTTTCGAAATCGTCGACCACGATATCTCAAAAACCACGCACCCATCATCTTTATATTTTACGAGCTCCTTTGACACGTGAGAAAACAGTGCTGGAACGTAGCATTTTTTTTTCGGTGCATGGTTTTTTTACGAACGAAATAAGAGCGTTTCTTCGACGAAAATCGATACGTTCACTGTGGACTGCGGCCATTTTTTTCGAAAAACATTATTTCGTTAAATCCTCCGTCCAAGCACCGGATGATTTTATGCAAAAACAAGATGCGTTTTTTTTTTTATTTCGGATGGTTGGTTTCTACCACGTTTATAAATATTTCTTTATACAAAAGTTGTAAAAGATTCTTCAAACCATACTATTTAATGTAAAATTTTAAAAAAATACATTAAACCTGCACACGTTCCCAAGAAAAAAATTCACGAAAATTTCTCTCTATCCCGCCACGATCGAGGTGGAACCCTTTAAAGGCTGAAGGATCAAAGTCAACGCCACACAGTATTCAGCGTTCGCATTATCCCCCCAGCTCATTAATCAACAACAGGGCGGGGGGGGGGGGGCTACATCCCAATTGACGATTTTGCACGAAAAACTTTCCATCAAAAACCAACATAAGTTCTTTTTATTTCGTCTCCTTTTCCTCATTTTCCACTATACCAATCCACCTTTCATTTGTTCCTAGATCGCGCTAGAAAATCTCTAACAAGAGTGAGACAAATCTTCGGCGTGTTTTTCGTATCTTAAAGAAGCGACGAAAAATTAGAGCAATTGGAGAAGCTAAACTTTCGTTTGTACAAACGGTGCACCTGCCAAGAACAACAAGCCTCATAAGCGTGTGTTGAATATTTCGAGAAACTTGTGAAAAAAAAGAAGAAAAAAAAACAGATGAAAAAATGTGTGAATAAAATAAACAGACGTTTTTCGTAACTATTCAGGGTTCCTCGCCTCGTATGTTACATTGATTTCGTACGTTGTAGGGGATATATGGGTCTGGGAAAATTTAGTCAGAGCCCTTCTAGGGTCATTGTAATGAAAGAACGAAAATACAGAGCAAGGAAACGTGTTCGTCACATTTCAATATATATATATGTATATATATATAGCTAAAGCCAACGAAAAGCACAGGGAACGTCAAAGGCCGTGCGAGGTACAGGGGTATACACGACGATGGAAAAGACGAGGGAGGATGGTAAAACCAAATCGGTTGGGGTCTCTTTCTCCTCCTTCCTTCCTTCCTTCTATTCTCTCTCTCTCTCTCTCTCTCTCTCTCTCTCTCTCTGCCCTTTTCTCTGTCCCTCTCCCTCGCGCTTCTTCGCTCCCTGTTTCGCTGTCTCTCTTTCTCTCCCATAGCTGTCACAACTCCCAGAATAATGATGGACATTATGTTAGCCGAGGCCAGCCCCGTTGGGCTCGTGCAGCAGTGAGAAAACCAAAGGAGAACACCAGCCAGAGCGACGAACGAAAAGCAGACGAGGGAACGAAGCACACACATACACGTATAGGGTTATAGAATGGCATAGCACCCCCGCCGTTGAACCACCACATCCCTCGACCATCCGTACACGGAGCCCACATTTCCGAACTATATAGACATAGGACCAGCTTTATATATGTGCGTGTACATATATATATATATAGTTTTGTATAGAGGTATACATCCGTCTATTCAGGGCTCAAAGTAAAAAGGGCCTGTTGGCTACCTACGGGCAAGATCTTCTAGCACCCTTCTCGGCGTCGATCTTTCGTTTCTGGGGGAACACAATACGGGCGAGCAGGTTTGCGAGCAAGCCCATTGCTGCGTTGAAATATTTCAGTGAAAAGAAACGAAACGTCTCGTTCCCCTTTAATAACAAATTTTTGAAGAAAAACGGAAATTGCTTACTTTGCAATGACAATACACCATTATATTATTTAAATGCGGAGGAATAAAGCAGTTTTTACGTTTGACAAAAAAGTTTAATGTCACTAGGTGAGTTTCGATGGTGAAGTTTGCATCGTTGGAACGCAACGAAAGTTCTATTTTATATTCTCGTTTCCTCATTTGTATTATCAGGCAACAGTTTTTCGCAGATGTATATTGCGAATGTGGGAATAAGTGTTTCAAAAAAATAGTTGAGGCAGTTTTGTAGTTACAATTAAAGTTAAAATAAAGCAATCCAGAAATACTAACTTTCGTTAGATTCCACTGATGTGAACAATTTTAATTTTCATTAGCTTCTTATTATTGGACTTTCATCATTATGCGAAATCATTTTTGCAGATTTAGGCTCTAGATGTCCATCGAGAATCATGAAAAGAAAAATCGGAGCAACCCCCGTAGTCTGAATCCACAAAAAATTTAGGAAATCGTAAAAAATAAACGACCACTGCATTTCGGCGATGCATGAGGTTGAACTTCGCATCATTGGGATGCAACGAAAATGAATTTGAGCCACGAAAATCGTGCAAACATTTTTGGGATTCTTGTTTAGGAACTTGCAAGCTAAATCTGCAAAACATGATTTTTCGGTAGTAATGAAAGTAAGGAGTCGAAAAGAATTTTCGTTGCATTTTAACGTTGCATTTCAACGTTGCATTTCATCGTTGCATTTCAACGTTGCATCTCAACGTTGCATGCCAACGTTGCATTTCAACGTTGCATTTCAACGGTGCATTTCAACGTTGCAAACTTCAACCCCGTAGCGATGCAGCCTTTGTGTCATGGGACGTAACGATCGAAGAAGAAACCATTTGTTTATTTAGGGTCGCCTCGACTGTGCGACTAGAGACCTCTGTACTGTCCAGAGTCGAAAGATATGGCGTTGAAGTTTGCATGGTTGGAACGCGACGAAAATTCATTTTTCTTCCTTCATTTTCTTACTGACGATGATATTTTTTCGCCAATTCGTGGTGTAGATTTTCAATGAGGATCCTGAAAAACGTTGGCGTGATTTTTCTAATACAAATACGCCAAAAAAATATGTTGGAAATCCATCTTTTTAAAATGAGTTTCTGTTGCGTGACTATGATGCAAACTTCAACGTCATCGACAGACAAAATAAATGTAAAATTAATTGGGAATAATAAATAAATTTAAAATTTGACTTTAATCCATGTTAGGCTTTGTCGCGCGCGCGCGTGTGTGTACGCAGAATTCTGTCACCCTGACGGATGTATTGCCCGTACATTCCCTACCAAAAGTGAGTTTCGGTGAGAATTTTGAGCACTTTGCGATAACATTAAAATCTGAAAAAAATCAACCGCATTGAAGATGCTAAGAACATTGGTTCTGAATAACAAGAATGCCAAAAATTTATAAATAAATTGTTTAAACAAAAATTTGTTCGAAAAATCTCCGCTAAACTTAGTTTTTTGGGACATTATATATGAATTGTGATATTTTTCTGAATACATATGATTTTTTAAAGAATTTTCTCTTTTTCGAAAATCACGTTTTAGGAATGTTTCAGAGGATGTACCTATGACATTGTTCGTTCAATACCCCGGAGACTTCTTGGATTTAATATGGAACATTGCTCCGAAAAAAAATCTACGAATTCATTTTATAATATAAAAAAAGTAGTTCACCGGACGTTTGCTGAACAATTTTTTTTTCAACAATTTACTTATAACTTTTTTGCATTATTGTTACCGGAAATTAATGTTCTTAGCATCTTCAATGTGGCTGATTTTTGAAAATTTTTAATCTTATCGCAAAGTACTCGAAATTCCGGCCGAAATTCACTTTTGGTAGCGACTGTACGGGCAATACATCTCCTTGAGGGGGCAGATGCCGTTAGGCGAGGAAAAAATTTGCTGGTTTTCATAATTTTATTCAAAGGAAAGATTTCTTCAGCACTTTTGAGACTTACGGTATGTTTTGTTACTACCTTTGACATGCTATTTTTGGATTTTTTCATTAATCTTTAAAAATGGCGATGTATCGCACGTTCTTCTAAGCTGCATTTTCAAAACTGGCGTGACGTATAGCTAAAAAACAAATCGACCGATTCTGATGAAATTTGGTATAAATCCGTCTAACCTTATTGTCTAAAAACAGGACCCTGAATGGTTGGAAGTTTTTTTAAAAGTATTTTTAATCGCAAAGTGTAGAATTTTTTGTTTCGGAAAATTCAATTTGTTTCAAACCATACTATTTCATCGATTTTGGATGTTTCTCACATTTTTTAATTCATATTCAGCCTATAAGTGTTAATGACAGAAAAATCTTCGATAGTTTTTGTCCAGATTAATCCCATTGACGCTACCATCACGTGCCATACGACCGCCATTTTTAAAGATTAATAAAAAAGAATATTATGTAACAGCCGAAAACAGTAACAAAACATACCTTAAGTGTCAGAAATGGGGAAGAAATATTTCCTTCTGAGAAAAAATCATGAAAAACAGCATTTTTTCCTCAGCTAAAGGCACCTCCCCCTTAAGAGCATAAAGAGGAATTGTTGAAAGATAAATAGTTCCAAAATATCGTATAGCACGAAAGTCGTGAGTCGAAAGGAAGAGTCTGGTCGTGTTCTCGTGGAATTGCTTGTGCATGTAACCCTAGGTCTGCGATATTGCGATGGTCCGATTTAGGCACCGGTCCAACATTGCCGACTTTCTCCCCTTATACACGGGGCTTTTCGCGCTAAATCTTTCGACAACGGAAAACAGTCGATAAAAGGGAATTAAAGGTAGAAATGGCATTGCTCGTACATTTTTATCCCCGGCGGTTCATGGACAACAATGGATGAAGTCGACTCTTGTCGTCGGTTTGGTCAACGAATATTGAGGTTTGCATCGTTGGAATGCGTTGAAAGTGAATGTTTTTCAATGGTCCATTTTTTAATAGTTCCAAGCCACGCAAATCGTTTTTCAAGAACCCTCATTGGGGCACTACTGTGACGGGTAAAGAAATCGATTTTTTTGCATTTTCTCCCAGCTAACGTTTACAAGAAAATGTTGAAAACGAATTCACGTTGAAATGTTGAAAATCGATCAAGTTACGGAAGATTTGGGTGAGAATAGGTGGGGCAACGATTTACATATACTGAAACTTAAAATCGCGTTTTTTTCCCTCGAAACGAATTTCCTCGATCTCGCCGAAATCATAACTCTACTTATAAATGTCCGTTTTCTAATTTTAAAAATTAAAAAATTCCGTAATTGCAGTAGCTATCGTTGCACGTGGCCGTTTTTTTTTATTGAGTATTTTTCAAGTCTCCCAATATGAGTAGAAATTTCGTCAAAATTACACTTTTTTCAACACTCGCCATTTTGTGAATTTTTTCTTTCGAAAAATAAAAATTTCGTCAAATAAAAATATACACGAAATTAGTTTAATGTACGGTTAGTAACAAACGTTTTTTTAAAATTCTAAATGAATAATACAGGAGTACATACTCAATCCTAAATAAATAATAATTAGTATATAAAATGCGGAAAAACGATATTTTTTCGTCCCGTCGCAGTGGTGTTCTTCCTTAGCTCTTCGACTGCACGCGGGGTCGTTTTGACCCCATGATCTTTTTCGTGCCTCTACGTATTTTTCAACGCATCTCCCACTTCGGACGAATGTTTGGTCACGCAATTTTTCTCTTAAAAAATACATTTCGTCCCATAAAATAAGGATCAACGAATAAAAAAAAACGTCTCTCCAAAAAAAAAGTATATTTACCGAAATACAACGATCTAAAAAACCTCAGGGGTCCGATCGATGGGTTTATTTTTGAGGTTGTTTGGGTTTGTTCGTATTCAAGATCGCGTCTTTTATAAATCCCCCCACCTTCCACCCCCACAATATAGGTGTCGAAAATTTCAAAAATGCCCTATTTTATCACGTATTTCCACAAACTTCAAACCCCCCTAACTTTTTATGGGGGCGGGGTCACTTTCAGCTTTTCCCGACTGAATATCATAATGTATAACCCAATGGATGAGAAAATAGGATGAAAAAAATGTTAGTCTCATATTTCGGAAAAGCCCTTATCTAAGGAATTGCCGAATGGGCAATTGAGGAATTAGAAGGGATTCGGACGCGTATCTATGTGTCGCGTGAAGAGTCTTATACGACGTTATCATAGAGAATATCCGTCCAATGCTCTCTCGCTCTCGCCGAGAGAGCTCGTGACTTTCGGTTGCGTTATCAGTGAAATCGTCTTGACGCGCTTGGGCACGTCCGGCCGGGCCGGGCTCTACCATCTATATGGTGCAACGCGCGCGCGGCCACGAATGAATCAAGAATGAGAAAGGAAGCGTATATAAAGTTGAAAAATCCACGTAACGCCTCGGTAAATTATTCCCGTGAGTTTCCGGGCGAGGCGATTTCAGGCTCGTTTCTACACTGTCAATTCGTATTTAAGGAGGTACGATCATTACTACGAATCCAACTTTCGAATTTGAAATTTTTATACGATTTTGACGAATACTTTATGCGCCTATTTTGACCGTTTAGTTTTTTCGCAATAAAACTGCTGAGTCGAGCACTTTGAGTTATCGAAGCACGTCGTCTTATGGAGACGGTCAACCGGAAGTGCGGTGATCGTGGTTTTTCTAGTCACATATCCAACTAACCCGTTGGAAAACTGAAATTCGATAGATTAGATATAATAGATATTGTAAAAAATAAGAAAATCAATCTTGACCGTGTAGCTAAAACACTACATTACAAGAAAGTTTGAATATCCGGTTGAAAATGGTCAGAACGACGAAATAGCACCGACAGACTTAGCAACGTCGCGAGTAACAGCTGATGCGTTTGGCGAACATAACCCAGCTTTGTTTTGAAATTAATTTGAATAGAAGCCGCCACAAAATATGCAAACAACAATCGATGGAGTTTTATCATTTATTTTTTATTCCGCCTGTCGTGTTAATTCCGCTGAGTTTCAGCCCCTTAAGTCGAATTTCGAATTTCACCACTCTTGAAAAAAGTCTTATTTCGACTGTGAAGAGACTGTGAAGACTGCGTGGTCAGTATTGGAGACCGCAGATATCGCAATACTGCCGAAGTTCGCATCGTTAAAATGCAACGAAATATTCGTTTTACCGAATTTCCTAAATTTTCTTCAACAGCTTTCAGCTATGGAAATCCCGCGATCTCGTTTTAAGCTCCTTATTTAACGATCTCCAACCCAAACCTACAAAATATGACCTTCGACACTAATAAAAAGAAGGAATTAAAATAAATAAAAAAATTCGTTGCATTCCAACGATGGAAACTTCCAGCCCATTCCAACGATGGACACTTCAGCATCGTTATATGATCACAGTGCATATGTAACTCGGCGCGAAGCGCAAGCGTAATTTCATTTTTCAGAGTGCAACTCAATATTCCTAAGTACTCGGACTACACCATGCCTGTGCGCTATTCAACAGTGAAACACGTCCTCGCGTACGGTATAGAATTTTTATATTCTATACTGGGGAACATAAAAAAATGAAGGTGGAGGAAGCCTCATCGCATCTTCGAGTCCAGCTGTCAATGGAGAAAGGGGACTCTTGGGAAGAGTACACGCTTTTATAAATTGAGCCGCTGTAAACCCACGTCTAAAGATCCCATAAACCCGAGCATCTGCACTTCTCGTATCACCGTGAAGTTGCCTCGTTTGGCTCCACCAACGTTCTCACCCATTGGACCCGCATCCAAACGAACTTTCGCGAAACTATAATTACAAAAAAAAACATTGAACACAAGCTTTCACAAGCCCGGGGGATCGGTTTCCGAACCCCCCCGATCGAGCTGAAAATTTTCACAAACCTTCCTTTCAATATTTTAGGAAAACCCCTGAAGGGATTTTTGTCGACTCGCAATAGTTTCCGGTATATTGAATTTTTAAGTTTTCTTTAGTTCCAGTTTTAAGTTTCTTTGGTTCCGAACCCCCCGCCCCCCACCGATCGAGCTGAAAATGTTCACAAACCTTCCTTTCAATATTTTAAGACAACTCCTAAAGGGATTTTTGGCGACTCGTAATAGTTTTCGAGATATTCAATTTTGAAGTTTTTTTTAACGTGCGTCGACTATACCTATATCTGCTACGTCTCCGTTCATACCTATATATATGATCGCCCGCCCCGTTTTGTCCAAACAAAAATACCCAAACAACCCAAGCAAACCCAAGCAAGCCCAAGCAAGCCCAAGCAGACCCAAGCAGACCCAAGCAGACCCAAGCAGACCCAAGCAGACCCAAGCAGACCCAAGCAGACCCAAGCAGACCCAAGCAGACCCAAGCAGACCCAAGCAGACCCAAGCAGACCCAAGCAGACCCAAGCAGACCCAAGCAGACCCAAGCAGACCCAAGCAGACCCAAGCAGACCCAAGCAGACCCAAGCAGACCCAAGCAGACCCAAGCAGACCCAAGCAGACCCAAGCAGACCCAAGCAGACCCAAGCAGACCCAAGCAGACCCAAGCAGACCCAAGCAGACCCAAGCAGACCCAAGCAGACCCAAGCAGACCCAAGCAGACCCAAGCAGACCCAAGCAGACCCAAGCAGACCCAAGCAGACCCAAGCAGACCCAAGCAGACCCAAGCAGACCCAAGCAGACCCAAGCAGACCCAAGCAGACCCAAGCAGACCCAAGCAGACCCAAGCAGACCCAAGCAGACCCAAGCAGACCCAAGCAGACCCAAGCAGACCCAAGCAGACCCAAGCAGACCCAAGCAGACCCAAGCAGACCCAAGCAGACCCAAGCAGACCCAAGCAGACCCAAGCAGACCCAAGCAGACCCAAGCAGACCCAAGCAGACCCAAGCAGACCCAAGCAGACCCAAGCAGACCCAAGCAGACCCAAGCAGACCCAAGCAGACCCAAGCAGACCCAAGCAAACCCAAGCAGACCCAAGCAGACCCAAGCAGACCCAAGCAGACCCAAGCAGACCCAAGCAGACCCAAGCAGACCCAAGCAGACCCAAGCAAACCCAAAAACTATTGCGGGTCGCCAAAAATTCCTCTAGGGGGTGTCTTAAAATATTAGAACAATGGTTTGTGCAAAATTTCAGCTCGATCGGGGGGGGGGGAGGAGTTCGGAATCTTACTAATAAGAAAAACTTAAAAATGTAATATCTAGAAAACTATTGCGAGTCGACAAAAAACTTTTTAGGGGTTTGCTTAAAATATTGAAAGGTACATTTGTGCAAAATTTCAGCTCGATCAGAGGAGAGGGGCTGTTCGGAACCCAGCCCGGGTTTTCGGCAGTTTCCCCGTGCCCTCGTGACGATACCAGCGAGCGACATGCCTTTCGTCGAAGGCTGGTTTCACCCTTCAAAGCCCTTTTTCCGCCGATAAAAGAAAATACGTGTCCCTTAGTTTTCAATGCTTCTTAACATATGTGTCAACAAATTCGAAGAACGACACCTGAGGGACGCTCCTTGTTAACCAATATGATCTATTTCAAGAAAAAAATCCTCGTTTTCTTGCTTCGGACCAACTGGATAGCCAAGATGACAAACATCGTTGAGCCCTTCACGTTCAAAGGTCCTTCACGAGGACCTTTGAACCTCCTTCCTCATAACTTCTTCAATTGCTAATATTTTTCAATGAAATTTGCTACACAACTTCGTTGCTGTACATACAGATAAATGTTCAAACTACCTTTCAATCGTCTCGCTTATTCCTTCTCAATTATGAGTTTGAAGTTTGGATCGTTGGAATACAACGAAAATTAATATATTTAAATTTCTTTAATTTATTTTGGTCGATTTCGCCTATGAAAATATTTCAATCAGTTTAAAAGATATTCATTTAGCGATCTACAATATAAAACTACAACAAAAAAAATCTACGATAATAAAAATATGGAAAACGAAATATAAAAGAAAAACTTTCGTTGCGTTCCAACGATGCAAATTTCAACACCATTCGAAATTAATCTGTTTGAATAATCTTGCCAATCTTTCATTAATTCAAATAATCTATCGGACCTTTAAATTAATGTATTAATTTAAAGAATTCAATGAAAAGAGAACGCAATACGACAAAATATTGCGCAGACGAGAGCGTGGTGGGACAGCCCTCGAAAATTGCGCAGCACCGCGATGTTTCACAATCCCTCCAGCTAAGCCCCTATGCCTCTATATATACTGTTAAATGCAAAACAGTACAAGCACGAAAAATAAGAAAAAACGAAGAAGTAACGCGTGGCTATATGAGGGCGAGGCTGTGCAGTTCGGCGAGCGGGTGAATCGTTGAAAACAAAAACAAAACGAGCCAAACAAAACCACCATGCAGTGATGATACAGGAACAGTGTGTGTGTGTGAGAGAGAGAGGGGGGAGAGAGAGAGAGAGAGAGAGAGAGAGAGAGAGAGAGAGAGAGAGAGAGAGAGAGAGGGAGGGAGGGAGAGGGGGAGAGAGGGGGGTGGGGGAATGAGCAAGAGGTGGGAAGAGAGGAGAAAAGAGTGAAAAGAATACGCGTATGAACACTACCAAGCCCGTTTCAGAGTGGGTCCAATATTCTTTCTTTCTTTCTTTCTTTCTTTCTTTCTTTCTTTCTCTCTCTCTCTCTCTCTCTCTCTCTCTCTCTCTCTCTCTCTCTCTCTCTCTCTCTCTCTCTCTCTCTCTCTCTCTCTCTCTCTCTCTCTCCTCTCTTCATTCTTCATTCTTCCATTTTCTACTTCTTCCCTTCTTCCCCTGCACCCGCCGAGGCCCCAACAAAAAAGAAGACGATGGAGAAAGAGGGAACCATGTGTCAGTTCTGTAAAACGTGAGAAGCATACAGGCGGATAGACCAGGTGGAAGGAAAGAGAGAAGGCAAGTGAAGCGAAGGCATTTCGAAACATCGTGGTGTCCTCGTGTCTCTCTCTCTCTTTTGCTCCCTCTCTCGCTACGTGCGTCGCGAGCGCCACCTGCTTCGTCATCAACCAACTTCTAGTGCACCAGACGCCTCGTGTGTTCTGTGTGCGCTGCCTCGCCACTATGCTACTCGCCAGCAAATCCCTCACTCTCGCTCTTTCTCTATATATGTGTGTGTTAGAAAGAAAACGGTGTGTGTCTTTTTCTTTCTACAAGCGCCCGTCTGAGCGATGCACGTTCGTGTTACATCGGCGAGGCTGACCGAGAGGCAGAAGCAGCTCTTCCTTCGATGGCCTGGCACAAACAACGCGTGGTGGGTGCGCGTGTGCCCCTATGCGTGCATAGCACGCCAGGCCAGACCTTCGCCGCTCTTTCTTCCCTCTTTGGGCTCCTTGTGTGAAAGGAAAATGCTGAGGCACCGAACCGCCGCGAAAGCACGTTTCGGAATAGTCCCCGAAAACGTGAAATAATGAGAATAAAGATCATTCGGGTGAGGTGCATCAAAGCTTCAGTCGTCAATGCTGCGGGTGCAGATGAGGGCGATAAGGGGCTACCTGGAGGTCCGAAATTGCCAAATTCCGATTTTTTCCCCCGGGAAACGATTGGTGAAAAAGAAACGAATCTTTTTTTTAACACGAAGGTATATAGACGGTGTCTCAAGATGACCTGACATTTTTATTCGCTAACGTATTATTTGTTTGAAAAGTACGAATATTTTTATTTTAATATAAGGTACAAACATTGAGGTTATGTGTGGAACACAATATCCCGTAAATGGCTGCCTCGTCCCTGTTTCCAGACGTTCACTCTTTTGACAACATTTTGAATAACATTTTGGCATTATTGCGGAATAATTTCACTAATGGTGCATTTAATTGCTTCCTTGAGCTCCGGAATGGTCTGGGGATCATTGGCGTACACTTTTCCTCTCGGAAATAGTGCATATATATATATATATATATATATATATATATATATATATATATATATATATATATATATATAATGCATATATATGCGGGAATGCATATATATATATATATATAATGAAAAAAGTGGAAAGAGGAGGGTTATTGTAAAAAGCGAAAGCTGTACATTTGGAATAAACGTGTATATATATAATAAATTCCATGAATTTCCCTTCAATTCTGGTTTTTCCTGCCTCGAAAAAACAAATCTCGCTCCACCTAGTAGGAAAGGCCCACACTGCGCTCACAAATATTAAAGCCCTTAACTCCGCACGCAAACAATGCACGCCTTGATGAGCCACAAAATTTTTCTGAGTCATCCCCAGAGGATACTGAAAAACCCTACGCCGTTTGCAACACGTTAACCTACTGGACGCTCCTATCGAGAGAGACGTCTCGCAGCAACCGCGAAAGTTGATTAATACGAATAAATAGCAAAATTTCACATAGGTGAACGAAGTGTATCCTTAGATTTCTAGGGCAATAATTTTTGAGGGTGTTTCAACGTGCTCAATAATACACAACGTGTTTCAATGGTGCGCAATACAATACGAGGTTGAAGTTTGCATCGTTGTTATACAATGTGATTAAAGTGTGCATCGCTGGAACACAACGGAAGTTAATATTTCTGAATTTCTTTTCTATCTTTCAGTGAATTTTACGTACGAAAATCCTTCAATCATTTTTCAAAATATTAGTTTAGCAATCTACAATATAAATCTATAAAAAAAAAGATCGACCACAGTGATAGGAGGTTGGAAAATAAATTATTTAAAAAAAACTTTCGTTGCGCTCCATCGTTGCAAACTTCAACAACACGTTGTACATTGGAAATCAATATTTCTGAATTTCTTTGATTTCTTCCGGCAGATTTTGCCTAGAGACCTCGAATCTAAATTGGCGAAAGAAGATTTTCCATGATGATAAAAATACGCGATAATGTGAAAAAGAAGATTCGTTGGATTGCAACGAAGCGAACTTCAGCACCATCATATCGTTATATACGATAGCGATGTCAGGCTTATATACGATAGCAATGAACAATGCAATGTCAATGGAAATTAAAATTATCCTACACAGACGACTCGTTGAGACTTTCGTTGGGATGTGTAACGAGGATTTGGAAGGTTCCGCGTATGGGCTGCTGCCGTCGAATCCTGGGAGATCACGAAAGCTAGGGAGCTTAGTTTTCTGAAAGAGCTCTCCTCGATCCCGCATGATATGCCCTTCGAAATACGAAAGGAAGCTCGTCCCTATACCTCCCCCCATCTCTCCAACGTTTCGATTCCGGGTCGTTACATACGAGACATTTCACGTCCAATCCACCAGACTCCGACCTCTACCCCCCCCCCCCCCCGCCGTGGTGATCAATTTTTCCTTTCCTTCGAGAGAGCGCATTGTACCCTTGGAATATCTCTCTGAAGAGGGTCGAGGGTGTTTCACCCATGAATGTTTGAGGATAGCGATCTTTTTTAACCGTAGACGTGTCCAGCAAGAAATTAAACTTCGAACTTTTCATACTAGGTTGAAACCGATGAATATTTCCGAATAGGGTATACTCTATGTAATAAAAATACTGAGGATGTATGAATAAGGTAGCTTTCGCAATAAGCAATCGATTAATGTTGGTTTTCATTTATAAAGAAACAAAATAAATGTTATAATTCATTTTTTTGAAAATACTTCTTCTATGTGTTCACCGGACATGCAGACGCCATAGTGGATCCCGACGTGACGTCATTGACATAGTAAACAAAGAAAGAAGTAGACGCTTTACTCTGCAAAGTGATCAAAATGGCAGGAAATTTTTTTTATCCCGAAAACTTGTACTCTGGGGTTTTTGAGGGTGCTGATTACGAATCTGAACTCAAAATTCAGGAATTCACAATGACGAACAAATATGGCGAATGAAAATACAAATAATACAGATTTATTTATAGATGAAACTCGGTACTCGAGCTTCATATATTTCCACCTATTTATTGCATTATGCTCCATGTTATTGAATGCACCATGAAAAATTCCGTCATTTTGAGTTCAGCATCACACTCAGCGTCCCCGAAAACCCCCGAGTACCAAGACTTATCCAAATCGAGCTGTTTTTTGCACTTTCATCCGGCATATTAGATCCGCCGTTAAAATTTTTGAATTTCGTGTTCAGATTCGTAATAAGCGACCTCGAAAATCCCAGAGTACCAATTTTTATCTAAATCGAGTAAAATTTTCAATTTCGGTCCGCCATTCTAGCGCCGCCATTTTGAATTTTCAAATTTAAAGTTCAAATTCGTAATAAGCGACCTCAAAAATACCGGAGTACTAATTTTCATCCAAATCGAGTAAAGTTTTTTATTTTAGTCCGCCGTATTGGCGCCGCCATTTTGAATTTCCAAATTTTGACTTCAAATTCGGATTCACCGTGCCCAAAAACCCCCGAGTGAGGCTCCGATTTCAAATCAGAGCAAGTTAAATAGGGAAATAAAGGTTGACGCAGTATTGCGTCAATGCCACTCAGGGCACGGAATTATTCGACGCATTATTGCGTCAATGCCAAAGAAGGGGTTAACCAAGTCTTCCACATATTCATATCAATTGACATTTTAATCCATAACTTTCCCGGTGTTTTTACCCTGGTATTCTTACATTTAGGAACAGCACACCAATGATAAGGATTGTAACTTGCTTTGAACCAAGAAAATTTACGTATTCACAATTGACGCAGCGTCGTTGTTTACTATGCAAGTGACGTCACGAACCGAAGCAGCATGGCGGCTAGGGTTTTCGCGCGGAAATTTGAAATGTAAAATTTAAATGTATTTTCATGGCACTTATCGATTTCATAAAATGGATATAAAAATTCTAGTAATTTATTATCACCAAAGGATCAAATTGGGACACGTTTCAAAGAAAGGGTGCAGTACTCTATTCCTTCAATTTATTTTTGCAGACTTGCAGACAAGAATCCCGCAGCCATTTTCGAGATACTTATTTAGCAATTTACAATATAAATGTATGATATAGAAGTTTGCAACATTGGAACGCAACGAAAGTTCTTCTTTGCATTTTAATCTCCGCATTTTGACTACTATGCAAAATTCTTGTTTGCATATTTATATTGTAGAACTCTGAATAAGTGTCTTGAAAAGTGATCAGGGGATTTTTGTAGGCAGAATTTGCCGAAAGAAATTTACAAGTATTCATTTTCATTGCATTCCAACGATGCAAACTTGAATCTCGTATATAAATGAATAAAAAAGATCTCCTATAAAAGTAAAAAAAAAGGAACATAAAATGCAATAAATTTTTTTTTCGTTGCGTTCCAACGATGCAAACTTCAATACCACTTTTTATAAACTCCACTTCATTGTTTTGGGGCAAAGAGAGATTAAGGGGCCTGTATGAACTTGACTTTTCGCAAATTCCATTTTTTTATTGCATGGCTTTATAGCCTTTTTGTGGCACAGTTTCACGAGATTTTCCATTTTTCAGTCATACACTGGATGATCTTTCGGTATGTTTAATCATTTGTTGAAAGCAAGTGTCAAGTTATTTTTCTCGGTCGAAATTTGAACGTTTTTTCCCCAGCTCGTCATTTTGGGGATTCTCAAAGTTTCCTTTTAAAGTACCCGGGTATACGGAAATCGTAATTTGTTTTTTATCATTTTTTTTATTTTCGGAAAATACTAGAAGTACATTTTCTTTATTCTTCGTTGAAGATCATCCTAGTTTCCAGAACCCTACACCGGTTGGCCATGCAGCAACTGCGGCACTTTGTTTGAAAGAAATGGCACTTCCTTGAAAGAAATAAAAATTCATAAACCGTCATTTGACTCAACTGGACCACTCCAACCTCTTCAGAGTCCACAGTAGCGTTCGTATACTTCTTTAGGGTGGGGATCGGAAATTCGAACGATCAATATTCAGAAGGACCAAAATGTCCAATTCAGTCATGACGAACGTTTCAATATACATAGATCAATCTTATGATAGCCTGTAAAATAGTTAACCGAAATTGTGAATACAAAAATCTCGAAGTTGATTTATAGCGATCAGATTTAACAAAATAACGAGAGATATGGTATCGACTCGGCTTATATATACACCAAAAAATTCGAGACGATAAATCGTCGAATTGTAAATATGACGACAGTTTACAATTTCGAATTCAAAAGCGAAGGGCCAAGAAGTCAGTCAGTTAAAATGGCGAGGGGTCAAAAAGGCAAACTAGTCCAGTCGAGATAGGATTTCACCTGGAATTAATTCGGGGGTGCGATTGTCTTTTTTTATACTTGGAAGGGGGGGGGGGGGGGTCCGTAGTGTAAATCTCGATTTGAGGGAAAATCCCCCAGTGCGTTTGCCGCCATCTTGATTTAAAAAGGGATTTTTTGTTTTTCGAATAACTCGCTTATTTTCAACCTTAGAGTGAAAATGATGATTTCCAAAATTGTGGGAAATGTATTTCCCTACAAGTTTGGTAATTATAGTGTTTACCCTAGGATCTATATTTATAGAGTTAGACTGCTAATAGAGGTAAAAAAACGTTTTTTGGTAATTATCTCGTTTATTATTAAGTTTATTGTAAGAATGATAATAAATAATCACGTAGGAAATTTGATTTCCTTCAACTTTGGTTATTATCATTTTTACCCTAGGATCAATATTTTCAGCCTTATACTTAATTTAGGGGTGAACTTTTTTTTTATGTTCAGTTATTTCGTTTATAATCAAGTTTATCGTAAAAATGGTAAAGAATAATCAGATAGGGAATTTTATTTGCTTCAACTTCGGTTATTACCATTTTTACCCTAGGATCAACATTTTGAGAGTTATAATGAAGGCGCATAGAAAATAAGCGAGTTATTCGGAAAACAAAAAAAATCCCTCTTTAAATCAAGATGGCGGCAAACGCACTGGGGGGATTTTCCCGAAAATCGAGATTTACACTACCAACCAACCTCCCCCCCCTAAGTATTAAAAAAAATCGCTTCCCCAAATTAATTCCACGTGAACCGAATTTTAGACCTATCTCGACTGGACTAAGCGGTCCGGAGAGCGAAAACAATGGAACAATGGACCGAGAAGTACGTTACTTGCGCTTCAGAGTGAAGTTGGCAGCTGACGCTGGCGGTCAGTCGGGTCGAGCAGCTGTGCCATGTTCGCCATTTAGGTATTCGCCATTTAAGCATTCGCCATTTTGGACCCTCGATCATTTGCGTTTCCGAGATCTACACATTCGAAGTTCGTAGTCTCGATTTATGGCTTTTTGCTATAGACGGTATTACGAATATTGGATACTCGCTTTTTTCCACTTCGTAGATACGAATGTTGTAGATTGTTCGAATCTGTATTTATATGACTCAAACTGCAGACTATCTGAATATATGTTCACGAATAAATAATCCTTTGGTCTAAGAGTTATTCGATTTCGTCATCGCTCAACGAATAAAATTGCGAATAATTTAACCTTCGTTATTTTGGGAGTTCATAATTTTGTCGTTTCGAAATCTTTGTCGTTCTATATTTGGTCATTCGACATTTTTACCTCTACCCCTTCTTTATATACCAAGAGTTTCACGAAAAGCACCCAGGAATTAAAATGCCCTAACGTATAAGCGCGATCGCAAGATTACGAATGACCTAGCCAATGACCTCGATCCGTACACGCGCCGCGTGTTTCTCTGACGCAAACATAAATCGAAAATGTTTAAATACTTGGCCCTCAACATCCTCTGTCCACAAGTGTCAAAGTATCGATAAAAATGTTTACGCGGAGGACTCGGATAGGAATCCGGCGAGTCTACCAATTTCTATAGAGCGAACGTTTCCGCGGACTCATCGATTGTCCATGCGGAAGCATTCCATCGATAAAAATGGACCAAGGGTATTTACGAAGGATGGAATCTCCGAGTGGCTGAAAATGGACGACTGGTCTCGATGAAAAATCAATGATCGTACAAGCAGACAGACAGATACTAAGATAGTCGAGATATGACTCGTAGGAAGCCCGAAAGAGTGTCCTACAAAGGACCGTGAGCCTTATTCGTCGAGAGCGTAAAGACACGGCATTGACGTTTGCATCGTTGACGAACGCAACGATTTTTGTTTTCGTCGTGTTTACAAGCTTCTACTTAACTTGACTTTCTGTGAGATGCAAAACGGAAAAACCGATGTTTCACCCACTTCCCTACTTAGAGCTGTGAAATTTTGCAAACATGCATCTAAAAGGTGACAATGCATGATTAAACTTAAGGGGTTATATACAGTTAAAATTTTCGAAAAATCGATCTTTTTAAATTTTATTTTCGTAATGTGCATATACTTAAGTACACACACAGAAAATTTCTTGTCAATCCGGCGAATATTCTCGAAGTTACACGCACGTTTGTAATGACGTGTCAGACTATATGTAAAGTGCTTTTGAAACGATAAACGGATTTTTCTCAAAACTGTGTTTTGAAGTGGATGAGCAAGATTTCTCGGAGACGGCTGAACCGATCAGTCTTAAATTTTAACATATTCCTTTCAAGTATATTTTTAGTAATTAATCGAAGGTTTTTTCTCAGCGATAAATATTTTCCATTTTATAAACAATTCAAGGCCTAAATTTTTGTCAAAAATCGATTTTTGTTTAGAAGCCGCCATTTTGTCAAAAATTATTACTTTGCTTATTCCTGCGATCAATTACAAGATAATCCATTATATTAACGAAATATTTTTGGTTTTTCCATTTTGGATGATCCAGTCCAGAGATTTCGTGCTAACCGCAAGACGCCTTTTTTTAGAGGTGCTCTCGGAGATCAGCTCTAGCAGCTTTCAAAATAACTACTTTTACAAATGAAAAATGTTAAAATACCGTTAAAAGTCACCATAATATGTGTACAAATTTTGACGTCAATAGGTCAAAATTTGTCCGGGTCTTCTCGAGTAAAATTCTTCAAAGATCGATCTTTTTGGGCCTCCTGACTGTATATAACCCCTTTTAAAAAATATCCATAAAATGTTCAACTTTTCATGTAAAATTAGCGATATCTAATCATCCGTATAAAATCTCACTAACACATACAAAGAAATTCGTAGCCAATTAACTGTGTTTGTATACGATGTCGAAGTTTGCATCGTTGGAACGTAACGAAACGTTTTCGAAAAAATGTCATTTCCTTATCTTTTTCATCATCCAAAATCTCATCCAGCAAATTTGGGCTTCGAATTTCTTATGAGAATTAAAAAAAATCCTTTAAGTGTTTCTAGTAGTCCACATTTGCTTAAGGGACTATACCAGTGTGACACTTTCAAAAAATCCATTTTTTCGACAGTTTATACTCTCAAGAATATCCTGTAAAAATGTCAAGGCCGTATGTCTAATACTCCCCGAATGGCAGCCTTCTTAAGAGCAACGGCTCGTAGATATAAAATCGATAGTTAAATCTTTAAACGCATTTTTCTCGAGATGAGTTTTTTCAAATTTGCTGACATTGTAACTCAAAGAGCAATTATCCGATTGACTTGAAATTTGAACTGAGTACGCTTGAATATATTTACTCTACAATGACGTAGGCTATTTTTGATTGGATGAAAATTGACGATTTGGCGTTGAAAAAAACGACCATTTTATAGGCAAGAAAACAGACGTTTTTTTCATGACTACGCCATATTGTTAGATTTTGATATTTTTCGAAAATCCTACGTCATTGTACAGGAAATACCTTCCAGTTTAACGACATTTTTTCCTTTTTCCGTTTCGGCTACTCATTCGCCGGAATCATGTCAGCAGTGGCGCAACTTTTTTTTGACGCCTCCGAAGGCAGCGCATAAGTCACTCAGGTCTCAATATTTTTCTATGAAAAAATTATGTAATATACGTCAAATATAGCCAAATATATTCTTAATTTTCCGAAACATTTAATTGAGTACTTTTCTTCCAAAGAATTCCCGAAAATCACCCAAATTTTCAGCGTTCACACTGGTATAGCCCCTTTAAAAAAGCTCAAGCTAATGAAATGTCGCTGCGTTCCAACGATGCAAACTTCAATATCATGTTTGTACGTGAAAAGTTTATATGCAGCAATTAGTCGTAAGTTCAAATCTAATTAGTCTTTGTTATTTTTTACAAGCATTCCATGTTTCTAACGTACAAACTCGTAAACTAGTCAACTACTAGTAACAACTAAGTAGTAGAATCAATTAAGGACTCAAAATATACTTAAGAAATATTTTGAAAACAAAAACAAGCTTTAATTTAATGTACTAAAAAATAGAGCACTTTTTACCAAGTCGCCTATATGTGACTATAAATAAAAACTTGGGACGCTCAGAACTTTGACACATAATCGTTAAATTACATTAAAGCGTTAACATATCAACTGTATTAAATGTACTGTAAAACAACCTTGAATTTCTTAAATAAAAATCCTGAAACTGAGTATAAACGTGCGATAATAATTTCTCTAATTACTACTGTGCCAAATTAAATACGGATAATGAAACTGTTTTGATCAAATTTATTAAACATTTAAAAAGTTGACCACCCCAAGCTTTTAGCTATAGTCACAGATTGGTGACTTGGTAAGGCAAATTATTTTCTATTTCTCAGTACTCATCTACTTTTTAGTACAAATGTACTACGTACTCAGTACTTTTTTTTACTAAAGTCCTTGATACTAAAATTACGTGCCAAATAAGTACTTGGAACGAAAATTATTTTCTATTTCTCAGTGCTCTTCTACTTTTTAGTACAAAAGTACTGAGTACTTAGTACTTTTTAGTGAACTAAGTACTTAGTACTGAATACTTTTTTACTTTTACTCTGTTACTTTTAAGTACAAAAGTACTGCGTACTTATTACTTTCCAGTGAACCAAGTACTTAGTACCACCTACTTAGTTCAGTATACTTAGTACTAAAGTACTGAAGCATTCTATTTCTCAGTGAAATGGACGCTACTCATGAGAAATATAATACTTTAATACTTTAAGTACTAAGCTCACTGAAAAGTAATAAGTACTTGGTACTTTTGTACTAAAAAGTAGCAGAGTAAAAGTAAACAAGTACCCAGTACCAAGTACTTAGTTCACTGAAAAGTACTAAGTAATAGAAAGTAATTTGAGTACGAAGTACGCAATTGGTGGGTGATTTTAGTGCCAAGTACTTTAGTGCTGAGTACTTTAGTTCTAAGTACGTAATACTAAAATACTTTAGTGCTAAGTACTTTTCAGTACAAAAAAGCTTGTTTTTTACAATATTTTTTTCAAATTAATTTTAATTTTTTCGTTTTATCTTTATTCAAAACCTTTATATTGCCGATTGAGGTCATGAATCTCGGATACGAATACGTAAAAATGTTCCAAAGATTTCCAAAGCCTATACCCGGCAAAACAATTTTTCCTTTAATTAAAATGACTTTTCGTTGCATTCCAACGATGCAAACTTCACCATGACGTAAAGACGACGTCTCTGCTCTGCGAAGAGGAATCTTCAGCAAGAGCGAAAGAGGGTGAGGGGAGAGGCAAGAGAGAGTAGTGCCTTGACAGTGTTTAGGAAGTTCGTAACGAAAGGCTTGTAGCCCGTAGGGCGTATCGATTCGGACTAAACACTCTCGGCCAAGGCGAGCCAAGAGTGCCTCCTCAGGGCTGTTCGAGGCGAGAACCACCGGCATCGAGGAACAGAAACGCGTGAAATACAATTTCTGGTCTCGCGAAGGCTGGCAGCGGGAGGCAACAAAATCTTTCCCGCAATATGTTCCAAATATATCGTATGTATACGTTGCAATATGCACGTACCGTTACTCACGTGTATTTTTTTTATTACGAAATATTCGCATAAGTGTCGTAACATGGATGGCGCATTATCCAGAGCTACGTTTCGTGTACTACCGAAATTCATTGCAGTTTGAGTTTCTACCGGAATTCAAGTACGTATGTGGCTACAAATATGGTGTCGAGGTTTCCTACGTTGGAATGCCATAAACTTTGTTCGCGGATTTAGGCGGCAAAGAGCGCTCAAATGTTCTTCAGGAGCTTTATCATGACAGTGAAGTTTGCATCGTTGGAACGCAACGAAATTTTTTTCTTCCTTTTTTCAATTTCTTTATTTTTACTAATATCCGAAGTCTTTTTGGGCAAACTGAGCCCGTACATTTCTAATATGAATGCGTAGAGATGTTTGAGCGATTTTCGAAGCCAAAATTGACCCAAAAAATGTAAGTTATTGAAAAGAATCCATTTTCGTTGCAGTCCAACGATGCAAACTTCGAAGTCGTGCTTTGTTGGGGGTCTAGAAACGAAATTTTGTGAAAGCTGCGATTTTGGATCGGAATGAAAATATCAGAATGAAAAAGGATAATGAAAAGGGTTGGTTCAATTTCACAAATGTAAAACAAAGTCATCGAGCAGCCACACACACAGGTGCGCGAGTATGTGCGAGAGAGAGAGAGAGAGAGAGAGAGAGAGAGAGAGAGAGAGAGAGAGAGAGAGAGAGAGAGAGAGAGAGAGAGAGACAATGTAAAAGTTCACATCGTTGGTATGCAATGAAAATGATGGCGTTGAAGTTTGCATCGTTGGAACGCAACGAACTTTTTTCTTCAAAAACTCAAAACCTTCAAAAAACCCTCAACATTTTTCTAAAGATCTCATAAAAAAAATCTAAGGCAAATGCGCGAAAAAAAATGTTCAGACTGGTGAAGAGAAAATAAAAAAATTTCGAAAACAGAAAAAAAAATTTTCTCAGAAAGTACATTTTTTTCTTAAAACATAAAAATTTTTTTAGAAAATAATTTTTTTTTATACAAAAAATTTTCTTACAAAATAAAAAAATTTCCTGGAAAATAAAGAATTTTCGTTGCATTCGAAAGATGCAAACTTCAATACCATAAAAACTATCTGATCTATCATTTTCGAGTTTTGCACCCTTTTAAATAAAACAATTACCGTCCACGCGAGCCTAAAATTCCTTCAAAATTATTTTTACAAACTGATTTTTCATTGCCAGCCAGTATAATAAAAATGGCACGAAAAAGAGAACATTTTTTTTCAAACGCATGACATTTTTCTAATTCTCACTTTTCTTTGAATTTTCTAGGTTCACATAGAGCGTGTGGGTGTCAGAAATCCAAAGCTTCTTGGCTCGGAAGTTTCAGATCAATGCACCCGACGCTAGGTCACACGCCGTGGAACAACTCAGGCGGCAACCGTCCGAGAAGCGAGTGTTGTACAGCCGCCATTTTTAAGTATTGGAAAGTATTTTTAGGAAAATTCAAAGATGCAATAATATCTACATGGAATTTAACGATGTAGAATAAATAGTCCCAACACAAAAAATCTTTAAAATTAGCTTATTTTCGGTTACCTTCGGTGGCCGCCCCCCCCCCCCCCCCTACCTACACCGCATTTGCCGAGGGTACAGGGAACCCGAGGAAAACCCGTGCCAGTATAGACCGCCCCCTATTCTTCTGCTACACCGATGCACCGATTTTTATTCAAGTATCGACACCAAGGTCTCAGAAAGATTGGCCTTCCGCTTACTGGTTGATGCGCCAGCCGGCGCACGGCTAAGCGGTCACCGTTCCGAGTATCGGCCATGCACGAGACTGCTTAGCTCGAAGTACCGCCAGAGCCAAACCCCGACCGCCCATCCACCAGTGTCGGTGGTTAACTCTCATATTTTATTTTTATTCTACCTTAATATATATATAGTATAAGGGTTTAGACACTGCCTCGGTTTACTCTGTAGCCTCTCGGCAGACGCATTGTGTCTTATCGGCTACGGGATATGCGTCTACCTCGTGAGACCCTCCCACTATCGTCGCGTCGTATATATCACTCTCTATCTCTCTGTCCTTCTATGTGTTCGTTCGGCCCTCGCGCTCTCATCCCACTTCGTATAAATTTTCTTACCCGGCTGATGCAGTCCATTTTAATGCATATCTATATGCATAGGGGCGCGCGCGCACACACAAAGGCACGAACTCGCATGCGCGCGCATCTACACACATGCGGACGGGCTGACTCGATTTTCTCGTCAACATGCCTCCCGTCGACTCGAGAGACGCGGGTCTTACAAAACCCGTCGACAGATAAAAACGTAATCGACGACGGGGAACAATTATATGTATAGATATATGATCGCGACAATGGCTATTTTCCAGAAAAAATAGGGCAAATGGTCAATACGGACGGCAATTTACATTCGCATTTTTCGTATTGCAATGAGACTATCGGTGGCATTTGAGACACTGACATAATGTCAGAGAATTTTTTCGGGGAAAGCCGAACGGAAAATGCCTTCGGTATTATAAGATTGGTTTGTAGCTGATTCCCAAGATACATAATGTTCATATAGAGTACTCGGAAATCGATCGGATCTCCGGGAAAATTGATGTAGTTTATTGAAATAAACGTTTGCGAAATTATTATTATTATTTGACAAACGTCGATTGGCCACGAATCTTCGCTCCACGTAACTTTCGACTTTGAGTGAATACTTTTCGACGTGTGATTCTGTTGACTAACCTACATTTACTTATTTCCAGTACAGAGATAAAAAACCAGCACACGACTGTACATCTACGTGTGTACAGTGTACTTTTTATGCTCATACCGTATGGGGTAACACTCCCGCGTTGCAGTCATTGCGCGATGTTTATTTTAGCGTACACACAAAGCTTTTGTGACGCCGTCCGAAGTCGCGTGTGTCGCTTCCGATGAGTAAAATAATACGAAAGTAAAATATGCCCGTGTGCGTTGCGACTCGTGCTGGAGCACGAAGAAAAGAAAAAAGGAGTCTCTTTTTTCGCGATGCTACATCGCCACTGGTAAATCACTTTTTGTGTTACGTAGAACTCATGAGATTGTGTGAATTGAACGATACGAGCGAGAAATAAAAAAGAAACCACAGTCACACTGACACACAAAGTGTAGGAAGTTATCTATACACGTGTATGTATGTATAGAGGAAACAAGACGCACGACACGCATACGCGACGTGAAGTGATGCGACCGAGGCTTAGCGCAACGTTGGGAACCACCTCCAACGGAGGCGCGAGAGAGACTAAGCTAGTAGTGTGGCAGCGCGGCGCGACGATGAGCGACAGCGAACGGGGCGGCGGGGCGGGGAGGGCGGCCGAGTGTAGCGCGCAGCGCTGTGAACGACGGCGGTGAGGTGCGGCGAAGACGACCGCCGCGCCACGGCCGAGAACAGAAACAAATCCAGTACCGTATACGGAAAATCGTGAACCCCCAGCACCATATAATAATGCTTTTTTCTCCTACCCGCTTTTGCACAGTTTAGTCAGATTCATATCAGTCCAAAGGACCGGAAAATAACGATTTTTCAAGCCTCGAATCATCCTCTACAGCTTTGAAACGAAGGTCCAATTGGTCTCATAATCATGGACGATAAAAATGTTGAAATAGATTTTCGATCTACTTTTTCAAGCATAAAAAATCCGTGAACTTGCACGTGTTTTCGGCTCGCTGGAATAGCGTTGCCCCTTACGTACACACGTTGTCGAGGATTCGAAAATGTGAGCTCTTCGTGCAACTTTTGGATAAATTTACTTGCAATTAAACTTGCGTAACTCGATATACGCGTATACCAAAACGGACGGGATACATAAACCGCTGAAAATAGACCCCTTCATTAAGAATATACATCGAGCCTTTGTGCTTCGGACATTACGGACGTCTGCGCTTGCACTGAAATTGAAATTAAACATTCGAAACCACATAACGAGATGTGATTCAATTACAAAGTGGATACGATTGGCAATTCGTATTCGTAACGAAATAACGAACTTGTGTAAGGTGACAAATGTTATTCGATTTGGATCAAAATAGCAATATGTGGAAAACTTGGTACTTAGTAGTCTTACGAAGTACTTTGTGAAATGTACTTCCATATTTACGAGCTCTACGCTCGCGGATTTTCCAAAATGTAATAGAGATGATTTTTTTAACTTCCGCTATAACCAGCACACATAAAAACTACATATACGCGTGTTAATTCATATCGGCAAAAATAAAAAAATATTTCCGAGCTATTGAACGTGATTTCGAAGGGGCAGTAAGATATCGAGTGCTAGTAACGCCCCTCCGTGGCCGCTAGATGTCTCATCGCAGCCGCGCAAGGAAAAACAGGCGTGCCCGAAACCCGATCTCAATTTTTGCTCCGTACGTGACTGTTTCTTGTTTCTCGGCGCACATCGCCCAAGAAGAAGATCACAATTATGGCCGTAAGAGCACGCTACTCCATGGGGGAAACGGTGAAAAAAAAGTCCACGAGAATATAAAAACTTCAGGTACACAATTGCACCACCAGCGGCGCTCCGTTATTAAGTGGCCGATCAATATAGTAATAGCTTGGGACAAATTTAAAGTGATCGCATCCCCACGACTAGTCCTAAAAAACGTTAAAAATGCAACGAAGCAATGAAAGGGCTCATTCGTCTAGAGAAATAATTCCGAATACGTTTTTCGTAACGTGGTTGCTGTGAAACCGGAAACAGGGGCACGAAAATCGAAAGTACTTGAGAAAGAAAGAAAAATTCGTCACAGACGTAAACAATTAGCACTGTGATTGGTACTTTTTGACAATGTAAATTATTTCTCGTGGCATATACGCAGATTATGAAAGCAACTAGAAAAGTAATAAAAGGGTACATTAATTATTTCAGTATAATTAATTTATATCCATTCTTTGCATCATACTCGTATTTATATTCCATACTGTCGATAATTATCGAATACAAAATGAGGTTATTTACCGGTCGAAATAACAGGGCCGAATTAAAAGGTCTGGAGGCCCAGGGCAATGGAGGCTCCTTATAATCTTTCAAAGATACATTTGATGATGTTTGAACAATTTATTGCGAAAAAACGAGATGTTTAATAAAAACATGCGTTGCTTGAAGTTAAGCAAAGGGACGTTGCCGGACATCAGTGAAATTCGATTACGATTATCATGTTTTCTCATTTCTTTCGTGTAAATGGATTGATTTTTTTAACGTGTAACTATACACTTTATAGTGTAATAGACTTTAATTTTCTTTTCATCTATACAATTTTGAAGAGAAATATTTTTAGATATATATCATATGCTGTTCGGTATAAGCGTCTCGCGCTACGTACTGAAACTTCCATAGGCGTTTTTAGCGGTTGTAAAAATCAATATGAGTAAACAAATATTACTTTTTTCCCGATGCACCGCCCAATTTTGAGAAATGAATGGTTGGTTCAAAGTGGGATTTAAAAAATTATAATCCATGGAATATATTCTTTCATAAAGAATTCCTCGTGTTTGGGGTTGTTTATTATTTTACTACAGAAATGGAATTTGAAATGGTATTTAAGCAAAATGCTTCATCGAAGTGTAACAACTCTTTTTTCTTTATCAGATCTCTGGAGTGATTTTATTTTCACATAACATTCGTCAGCAAATTTTAGCTAAAGTTTTTCATTGTGGAGGCCCGGAGTTTTGCCCCCCCCCCTCCCCAATTAGGCCGTGCAAAATAACATACTCAAATATACATATAGGATGACTCAAAATGACCTGATATTTTTATTTGTTAATCAATTGTATTATTTATTTGAAGAGTACGAATAGTTTTTTTTTAATATAACGTACAAATACGGAGGTTATGTGTGGAACACAATATCCAATAAATGGCGGCCTCGACCCTGTTTGCAAACGTTCACTCTTTTGATGAAATTTTCAATATCATTTTGGCACAATTGCAAATTAATTTCATTAATGGCGCGTCCAATTGCTTCCTCGACCTCCGGAACAGTCTGTGGATCATTGGCATACACTTTTCTTTTCAGAAAAGTCCAAAGAACGAAGTCCAGTGGCGCCACATCGCACGGTCTTGGTGGCTAATTCACATAGCCGCGGCGCGAGATAACACGAACATGAAACTTCGTCTGCAATAACTGTATTGTTTCGCCCGCAGTGTGGCAGGTTGCGCCATCTTGTTGAAAGAATATGTCTTCCATGCCCATGCCGTTTATGCCATTTATCGAATATTGTGTTCATTACATAACCTCCATATGTGTACCTTATATTAAAATTAAAATATGCATACTTTTCAAATAAATAATACGGTTAATTAATTAATAAAACTGTCAGGTCATTTTAAGACACCCTATGTGACATATCGAACTATGTAACATATCGATCGACACCAGCGCCCCTTTGAAGACTTATTTTCAACAATTTTCCTCTAAAGTACGGAGTTTGGGCTCCTGTACTCTAGTCTTCGCAATCGTGATGATTGATCAGCCACAGAAACACGATCGACATGTTTCGTTCAGCGGCCAAACCGTGTTCTGGTTTTCCCACTCACACGCCCCTAGCGGCGAAAGATCGAACATACGAGACATCCCTGCCCTAGACTACAAATTCATGTATTTTCCAAATGTATTGAACCAACCTTGCGTGCACACATCGGGATTTTCGAAAAAAAAACTTCATCCATTCCGGGCCGGTATCGTATCGCTATCAAAAATACAGGGGAGCCGAAGTTTCGTGCACACGTATGACGTTAACGGGTTACACCTAGTTCATGGCCGGAAATTTTCGGTGATTTTTTTCTGGGAACACGTGAGCAGGGTGTCAATTTTTTTTTACATTGCGTCATGCCTTTCACGAAGGGCCGCATATTGTGGGGGCATGAGGAGGGCCCCCTTGAACATTGATTAAATTACAGTGGCGCTTAATACAAATAAGTCACAATCAATGATCATACCCAGCGATAAATTGGAAGAAAAAAATTTCGCGCGCATTTAGTCGATTTAGGTATTTTTACATTTTCTCTGAAAAGCCGCGGCTACGAAAAATCTTCTGCTAGGCGCATTTTCCGAATTTTTATCATTGATATTTTCTTTACACATTCGGTGACCCCTGTTTTTATTGTCGTCACGGAATCTTTAGACTGTTCACGCGTGCAAGCAGTTTATATTCGGCATCTAGAGTTATTTAGTGTACAAATTCTTAAAGACAAGTGTGGCCAGCGCGTCATTTCCATAAAGCGCCGTATAAATGAGGCGGTTTTACTAGAATATATTTTTACTCAATTATAGGCGAAAATCAGCTAATTGTTAAATTTCGGTTTCGTGAAAGGAATACCTTAAAGAGTATGATTCTACATATCGTTCACGGTCTTCCTATATTTGCTACATGTGCATGTAGCAAGCTACATTTGTATAGTATACATAAATACTATATACGTATTTTTCCCTCGCAAAAAAATCCGAAATAAAAAACCAAACACATTTAGTTTGTGCACGAAATTATCTAGTGCTTGAACGAAGGATTCAAAAAAATATTTATGTCAACGGCCGCTGTCCAAAGCAAAAGTATCGAATTTCGGAAAAAACCCCCTTTATTTTTATTAATACCAAAAAAACTATCGATCGAAAAAAACATTCGCTCAATCATTGCTTTTTGATATGTAAAAAAAGCTCGCAAATTTGGAAGTTGATCGGTGCAGTGAATTTTGCCATATCGTTCTAACCGATTTTGAAAAGGTAATTTCGAGAAAAACGCGTTCGAAGTTCGCCGTAACTCAAAAACGCCCATGAATCCCCTAATTTCCAACGGATCGACTTGAGATTTTCCGTAAACATTTTCGAAAAGTTATATTTGTCAATTCGTCGAAAACCACAAAGCGAAATTTCGTAAAATATCAACCGGGTGTAAGTGCTTCGCCAACTGCTCTTATTCGCTGGCCAATGCGACAACAGTTACTCCGCACGAGACTCGTTTGACCCCGCTCGCGTTGTTTGTACACGCCTAGATAAGACGTCGAATACTTATATAAACGTACCCGGACGTTTCGCATAGATACAGGCCGCGTACACGGCCATATTAATGCCCAGATGTAACAATGTATGCCCAATGATTAGATGCGAGCGGTTTGATTTATGAGTTATCAGTGTAGCAGCGGGTGGGTTTTGCAGCCTATGCGCCCGTACACCCACCCGTGCGCCTATCAGCGGATACGTGCATGTGTACTTGCAGAGGGGAAATGCCTATCGGACTGGCCTGGGGGGGGGGGGGGCATGGGGATTTAATATTACGGAACGGTGGATGGGCGAGGGCGGTCGTCGTTGCGAGTCTCGGGTGCTATAGAAAGCTTACGACCGTCGCGTCGAGGCGCAGTGCACACATAGGGGCGAGCACCGGGGAGTGCCGTTGGATCGGGTACGCTGCTGCCTAGTGCTCTTCCCGCTTCTGTGCATGCGGGAGGAGGACTCGTGGAGCGAGGATGCTGCGGCGACACGAAAGGACTTTCGAGCGGAATAGAAGGATTTCTAACTGTATAGGGCTGAGCGGGCAGGATGTTGGGGGGGGGGGGTACATCAGAGGGAGAGCTAGAGAGGCTTTGCAGCGTTTCGGTGCTCTCCCATGCAGAGTGATGCCATCACTTGCTCTCTTTTCTTCAGATCACGTCGACTACGGGGACCGCGCCCAAGTGTACACTCCCGCACACGACTGTGCAATGAATACACTGGGTGTGGGCGTGTATACGTATACACGGAGGATTCACGCGATGATTAGTAGCGATGTTGCTTCGCGTGACGACTCTTGGCGTAGGAAAGGACGCTGTGGAGAAGAACACTCGGCGAAGGAGAGAAACCAGTTACCGCAGCGCCCTCTATGCTTCGTCGTACGTACGGAGCTACGGCGAGCGTTCTAACCTCATCCCCGTTTCGCCCACACGGACTAGGGTACCGACATCTACAAAGTGCACGAACTATGCCGTTATGTACTTGCCTAAACACAACACACACACACGCGCACACACACACACACACACACACACGCACACACACACACACACACACACACACGCACACACACACACACACACACACACACACACACACACACACACACACACACACACACACACACACAGGGTGTCCGAAAAAACAACGATAATATTGCAGGTGCTGGCAGGCCAGCTCACGATGATCCAGAATAATCAAATATGACCTTAGCAAAAGTTTCATAGTTTTCGAGATATTCGCACTTTTTTTAAACTCGTAAAAATCTTCACCTTAAGGCAATATTCCACATATCATAGCTGCCAATACGGATATTTTTCAGTTCGGTTTTTTTCGTCCTACCAATAATAACCATAAATATTTACATTGTTACAGTTTGATTGATAGCGGCATAATAAACGCACGACACCGAACTCGCAACATATCTTAAGAATGGGGTCATTTAGTCTAGATTTAAGGAAAGACGCAACACGTAGGATTTTTTTGACTGTAATGAAGAATATCGCTGTTTTATAACAAAAAGTGATCATTTCGAAGTTATTCCATTGATCTGTATTTGTACTTATCTCGAAACTATGCCTCGTACATATGTCGAAAACTATGACATCTTTACTATATAATCGTTTTTGGGACACCCTGTATGTTCGTGTGGGCTGTGTGTGTGTGTGTGCGCGCGCGCGTGCGTATGTATGTATGAAATATTAAATATATCATATATACACACGTAAGTATATACGCAAACGTGTTTCTGTACATATACGCTCACATGCATATCGGTCGCCAAGATATCTAGATCGACCCTTGAGCCTAGGAGCCGAAGAGCTCCCTCGATACCGAGAGAAGACCGGGAGGGCTTCTCTTGTGATGGGCCTGAGGGCCTCCATGTGACTCCTTCCTAATATACGATCCCTTTGCGTTATACCAGGCTAGCTTGCAACATATACGTATAAGCTACGTGTATTCACGGTTTGGAAACGTGTAACATGCGATGATAAATCCTCGGCTTTGGGCGGATAACGCCGAGATTATACCGAAGTACGAACTGAAAAATCGATCTCTACTTAAACGGAGCTATCGGAGATGTGGTACTCCCTGGGATCGGGCATATTCAGCTATTTCGCGTAAGTGAGACAGTGTTCCTTCGATTGGGCGGTCTTCGCGTGCTCTGTAAGACGTTTTCGGAGATTCGTTGCGGTAGCGAAGACTGTTGGGGAACAACAATTTGTTTTTCGCGGTTCCTATTGGTGTGAATTTGTCTGCTTAGGCAGTTGTGGGGTTAGGTCAACATGTTACCGCCGAGCTGAAGCTTTTTCTGGATGTTTATAACCCCTTTGCTGATTATCCTGTGCAGGTTGGACACGATCCACCGTGCCGTTTTTTAGAGAGAACAAATCGGAAACTCGACGTATTTCGTGGGCTAATTATATTACGCATATGGAATGCTCCCGATTATTTATCAGTACACTATTCATATCTGCAAAGTGAATGCTACCACAGAGCTGAAAAATAAATACGGTTCGACTAATTATCGCACTAACCTTTGGTACCGTGAAAATAAGGATTCACAGTACCGTCCCAAAATGATTAATGTTTTTAATAGAAAATTTGTGCGAAAATCAAGCACAGGGAGACTAGAGAAAAGGAGTGGACACAGCATAGGCCAATACGTAGTTCCAGCGTCTTAAAAAATCCGACTTGCAATAGTTCCAGATCGTGCCACTAGCAGCTCTCCTGACGATAACGCCTCAAATAATTATAATAGTCCAGACCTGACGCATGCGCACAAATAATAAAAGAATTTGATTCCGATGTGGCTTTGTGCTCCGCTTTGAGGCTCACTTTTAATATTATTGTGTTTTGTAATATTGAGAAAATCTTCACGAAATAGTTTTCTTCAAAGCTCAAGGTAGAATTATTTTCAATAATGCTCCCAATCAATCGTCATTAGGGTTAGCCTTCAGTTTCTTTTTTCGTACATGTGGTTCAGTTCATGATGAAATTAAGCTTTACGCTTCATTCTCCCTGGAGTAATAAGCATAAAATGGAGCATAATTTAAAAGTTATTTTTCTTGCAAATACAACTGCAATTTTTTGACAAGTTCCTTTTTTTCTCCAGTGCAATTGCATTTACAAGCCACATAAAGAGTAATATTGTTTGCATAGGGCAATTTTTTTCAAACTTTCATTCGCATCGGTGATAAAATTTAATTAGCTGAATACCCTTTTCTGAAACATATTTCCAATCCACGACAGTCAAGGCTACATTTGTGTCGTGTTTTATTTTCTTAGTGTGTTTATTTAGTTGGTTCACCGCTTAATTTCATTAATTAGTTCATTAGCTGCTATTATGAGTTTGCAACAATGAGAAAGACAGCGAAATAGGAAAGGTAGACGCAACCGTTAGGTCCCCCACCACGAGTGTGCTGTCAACAGCAACCGAGAGCACGTTAAGAGCACGAGGCTAGTAGCCGGAGCTAATCGATCGGACACATACGATCGCAGCGCCTCCTTATTGGTGCGTTTTTGCGGACGTTTTGGTAAGTACTGTGTGTCCACTCCTTACCTCTAGTCTCCCTGATCAAGCACACAAAATATTAGGCTGTGCAATCATGGCAACGTTGTAAACGGCACAAAGGCTACCTATCTTATCCGTAGTCGGTAATTATGCCCGGGAATCTCAAACTACTCGGTCAGGATAATTAACAACGAATATTATTTGTTCTTATTCTTTTAATAAGTAATAATTACATAATATTGAATTGATAACTATGTTCAGAAATTATATTTCTCCAGAAATTTCTAGGTAAAGACGAAATGAAGGGGAATTTTTTTCATACATACAATTTTTTGAGAATATCGAAAAATTGTCAAAATGTTCAATTTCTCTCAGGTTATAGACAGCTTTAGTACATAACTTTTCGTTTCAGCGGAATTTTTTTACTCGGACCGATATTCATTTATGACAGCTCCTTCGGCCGATATTGACGTTACGTATTGGTGCATATCCCTCTAGCTTCGCGACACTTCTGGCAACCTGCGCATTATCATATACCACGTTCTACGCCGTTGCCAATTCGTCTCGCGTTAATTTCGCGAGAAAAGGTTACAGAAAATAATTATACCATTTAATGAAAACATTTGATATAATCGCCGAAAGGAATAGATGTAGAAAAATAGTTTGAAAATATTGGTTTAATATGACGATTTTTTATCGCTAACAGTTGGTAACAGCCAATCGGCTCTATGCATAAGCTTAGGGCGCTGCCCTAATACTTCACCCGCGCCGGATAGACCGCGTTACAACCGTAACTTTTGCGAATACACTCTGAGTAGTTTTTAGGACCTGCCTTTGTTCGTACGCGTTCGTAGGTGTGAAGATAGCAGTTTTCAATAAATTTTCCGTATCGGTGCCATGGGTCCGCTTTTGAGCTTACTGTAAGCTATGACGTGTGGAAATGTGGTGTTTTAGGAGGGTTCACACGACAAAGGTACCGGGCGGTCATTTTATGGCCGTTAGACAAGTCAGAGAGGACTTGAAAATTGCTACTTGTATAGGAGCATGGAATGGATCCACCCTGAAGCCCCGGGGCTGGGTTTTCGTGTACGCCCAGCCTGCTGCAGCTGCAATCATCCCTCGTTGGTTAAAATTCGGTAACTGGATGACGTAGAAGATACCCCACCGTAATTCGCTCAGCCACGGGGAAATTCGATCAAACGAACGGCAAAGCAACGATATATTCACAAACGAACGGAGGAAAGCACGTGAACCGCCAAAGTAGAGCGTTGCAAAGTAGCGGGTGGCGCATAAAGACATATATCGTGTTTTGACGTTTTACAAGTTTCAATACGTCGTCGGTTCGATTGCTCAAGCTCTCAGTACCACTGATACAATTTTTGATTGTTCGACATTGTGGAATGAAGTACAGATGATAAAAAATGGACAGGAACCAAGAGCAACATTTCGAGGTTATTTTTAGCTGCACTTCAGATTTACGACCGTTATCCTTCGTCGTGAGGAGCAAAATGAACTAGTGAATTTCGATCATGTTACCATTTTGCTGCTGCGGCGTTCTGCAGTTGAAAAGGTACCCTTATTCATTTATACGATCCCATCATAGCGCCTCAGAATCTCATTGGTTTCATCCTACGCGAGCAATCTTGAAATTCTAATCCATCGTCTCCAGTTTCCCGGAGACCGTCATCGACTAAGTTTTCGCCTCGTCGTTGAAGTAAGCCCCACGAATATAGTAGAGCATCCGTGTCGTCAGTCGCTTAATAAGCGGCAGACAACCTCGATTTTCATCAGGTTAAATAACCCTGGTCAATAAACCTATTTTGCCAACGAGTGAGCTCGTTTGTTTCCGTATTGATCGGATTGTGTTGAACGGGGCGACACCAGCGGCAGAATACGACACTATCAAATTCCACAATTTCACGCAATGCGAGTTCGACTCTCGAACTCTAAGCGTCTCCGCGTAAGTCTCATCCATTAAGAGAGGCATGGAAGTTGAAGCACAGGAGTCCAAATTCCAAACCATGGGGACTAGATACAGGAGATCAAATTCCAATGGAGAGACAGTGAATAAACTGTACGCGAAAGTGCGAATAATAGGGATGAGGCGCGTCGATCGAACAGACCCGTATATATAGTAATATATTGGTCGATGAGGTGAAAGCGATCGGACGAGATCCTAACCTCACTATAGACCAGTCGTAAGAGTATACTACTTTGAATGACTTTATTCGTCGTTTTCAAAATGTCCACGTGAGAATTTGAACGGAAAAACTATTTCAAAAGCATAAAAAGTCAGCCGCTTTATAAATGCAATAATATCTGCAGACCCAAGTTTTTCGGTACATACTCGTTTTTGTACTTCGATAAATTACTCATGAGAACAGAAAAACATTAATTTTTCAGTCTAAAAAACTACGCATCTGCGAACAATCACTGAAAAAATGTTACTGCTTTATGGATACTGTATTCGTACCAATCCGCGTATCACTTAATCTTACATTTTTTCATAATACTGACACCTAAGCTTGGATAGGTTAGTCATCTGTCCTACAATCGGAGCCGATATTTTATATTCTCGATTTTCACGTTCTAGAGATGGCGCGGCGATATTTTAACATGGACGGTCAAAGTATAGCCTCAAACTTAAACAATTACTTCGTTCTTGATGTCCTGCGAGTTGGCTATTGGATTTATCTAGATGATAGATTGTAAGAATGCTACTGCAGTGAACAAATTATTTTCCGCTGTTGTTTTTGCTTCGTCAGCTCTGAATTTAGATTTTTAAGGTTATGAGAGTCACTGGCAGTAACTCGAAGTGACTTTTAATATTGCTCGATTTATTATTTATTAAGATACAAACTTGGAAAGAAAAAATCTTGTGGAGTGACTACAAAGTCACCTTAAATGCTTAAAGAGAGGCGTTTTCAGAGCCAAAAACCACTTTTTCGATAGACTTTATTTTTAGGTGGCTTATGGATTGGCGATTCACTTTTATTAAGAGTATGACCCTGTGGAACACAGAAAAATGTAAAGTAATTTTTAAAATTTTGTCCATTGTTATCAATGTATTTTGACAAACTTTACTATACTAGTAGAGCTTCTGCTTTCGGCCGCGAGAGGCGCCAAGACTTCCGGGAATCGCGGATACATGCGAACAATATATAGCATGTTACCTTCGAAAGACCGCAACGCTGCCCCTAATTCGCAATTTTGAGGACGAGTTAAAATTACGCTTTTGGACTTCTGTATCTAGTCACCATGCTCCAAATAAAAGAATTCTCTTGCTACCGAGCAAAGCTTGTGGTGGTGCTTTGTAACTGAACTTTTTACTCTCTTGCGGACGCTTTGTCTATCCTTCAGTAGCAATTTTCAAAATATCGTCCAAAAATCGGCCAAAAATCCAAATGGGTACGAAAGATCCGCCCGGAGGTTACCTTGAAGTTAACCATTCGAAAAGATAACTGTTGAACACGTGATAATGGATAGGTAACTTCCTCGCGGACATTTGGCACCTATTCAGACAACTATATGGAAATTGCTACCTGGGGCCGCGGTCCGAATTGCGCTGTAAACACTCACAGCGCAATACCCACTGCAATTCAACCAATCGGACTGTCGAATTAGAACTCCCATAGCGCGATTCTGTACCTTGGTATCGGTTATGTCCGGTTTCCATAAATAGTAACAGCCAATCGCATGAACGATCACAGCAGAAAGGCAGCCTCTCATTGGCTGTCGCTAGCTAACAATGGCGAAAGCTGTCGCTACGAGTTACAGAATCACGCTACTGTACTCAAATCTCAATAGGAAAAATGTTTATGGCGTGCCAGTAACGCCACCTGGCAGAGAGCTCGGGTACAAACCGCGATCCTTTCGTCTGCTGACAATTGCCGTCCGTTTTCGTTTTGTTAGTTTTTCGCAAACTAACTTGCTTGCTGAACCTCCCGAAGATCGTACGACCACGTACTTAGTAATTAAGTCGAAATCTTTATTCTATACAGATGTGCACACAAAACGGGAATCAATAATTGGAGCGAGGTTATTCGCGATTCCCAAAAGTATTGACGCCTCTCGCGGCCTAAGGCAGAGGCTCTACTAGTATAGTAAACTTGGTCAAAATACATTGATTACAATGGACAACATTTGAGAAAGGAAAATTACTCGAGATTCGACTAAGTTCCAGGGTGCAAGACGAATAATAAAAGTACATTGTCGTTCCATAAGCTACCTAAAGATGTCTTTTTAAAAAGTGGTTGTTGGCTTTGAAAATGACTTTCTTTAGGCCATTAAGGCGCGTTTGTAGTCCTCCCACAAGATTCTTTCCAAGTTTGTTCCTTTATAAATAATAAATCGAGCAGTATTAACAGATTATTGTATACAATGTATAAATATAATTTCAGACGTCCCTTGTACAAAGTATACTCTGAAAAATAGAATCAGTCCTTCTCGAAACCTGCGAGTAACTCTCATAACCTTGAAAACCTAAGTTCAAAGCTGACAGAGCTGAAAATGAGCGGAAAGCAAATTATTTACTGCCGTAGCATCTTTACAATGTACCATGGAGATTAATTCAAAAGTCAACTCGCAGGAAATTAAGAACGACACAATTGTTTACGTTTGAGGCTATACTTTGACCGGTTATATTAAAATATCGCTGTGCCACATCTAGGACGTGAATATCGGGAATTGACTATATAGAATAAGTCGTTACAATCAGCAGATTTTTGCGCTAGGTGGATGCGATGGAAAAACCGCAGGGACCATTCGGTTGTTCAAGTTTCGTTCGCATTTCGCAATTAGGGCAATATGGAAACAAAATAACCGTTACCGAATGTTTCAGTGAGAATTGTGTTGACGACAGCAGTGACTTCGCGAGAACAATACTGATTTATTAGATACACCAAGTTGTTATGTCGGAATAACAGCCCGAAAGCCTAGACAAATTCGTGCGAGTATAAATCATCGGCAGATTTAGACGCGGTCGTAAAAGTATAGCAACGAAGTTGCTACGTCTAAATACATCGTACAGGTTATGTTGACACGCGTTAAATGTTTCTTCAAGTCAACCAGCTCGAGTCGAAACAAGCCAGGTCTCCAGGGTTTACAAATTGTAAATAATGGAATCGAGGTATTACATGCCAATGAAGCATCATCATAACGGGTGTCTCAAAATGACCTGACATTTTGATTTATTAATAAATCGTATTATTTATTTGAAAAGTACGAATATTTTTATTTTAATATAAGGTACAAAAATGGAGATTATGTGTGGAACACAATATCCGATAAATTGCATAAACGGCATGGACTTGAAAGACGTATTATTTCACCAAGATGGCGCAACCTGCCACACTGCGGGCGAAACAACGCAGTTATTGCAGACGAAGTTTCATGGTCGTGTTATCTCGCGCTACGGCGATGTGAAATGGCCACTAAGGTCGCGCGATTTGACGCCATTGGACTTCTTCCCTTGGGGTTTTCTGAAAGGAAAAGTTTATGCCAATGATCCTCAAACCATTCTGGAGCTCAAGGAAGCAATTGGACGCACCGTTAATGAAATTAGTTCGCAATTATGTCAAAATGTTGTTGAAAATTTTGTCAAAAGAGTGGACGTTTGCAAACAAGGACGAGGCGGCCATTTATCGAATATTGTGTTCCACACATGACCCCCATGTTTATACCTTATATTAAAATAAAATTATTCGTACTGTTTAAATAAATAATACGTTTCATTAATGAATAAAAATGTCAGGTCATTTTGAGGCACCCTACATTACGATTTTTCAATAGTGACGTAACTGCATTCGAACATTTTCATAGCAAAACTCTTTTTTGACTAGCTGCTGGGCTCGTACTACCTTAAGGGGTCTGCGTTAGCTGGAAATTTTGAAAACATGATTTTTTATTGCAATATTTTGCAGTTAAAAAATTCACACTTGATAAGACTGCGTATAAATTGTGTGTAAAATTCCAACTTCATCATCGCAGTACTTTCATCAGAATTTTTTTTGAAAATTGACCTGTTTTTGGGCCCCAAGTTTATGCAGATCCGTTGAATTATGATTCTCCTTTAAAATTTCGACGTACTAACTCATCATGACGCTACACACGCATTTATCCTTGACTCGGTTGTATTCGCTCGTACGATTAATTTTTTCCCACCATTAATGGACTATGCTATGTTTCCACGGCATATACCGAACACGATACGGACACACTGTTGTAGAACGAAATGGCATATGCGGGCAGCACAGACCAATTTGTTTCCTACATCACGCGGTATTACTCTCGCACGGCAGCCATGAATTATATTTTCTTTTTTTTCTCGCCAAAACAGCTGGAGCAACGAGGGTGCTTGAACAGGGTTGAAGGAGATTCTCTCTCTTGCCATTCGTTTCCCAACGTATTCGCATACCCGTATACGAACAGAACGGGGGCCTCGGCCCCTTATCAATTGTAAAAAGATTGTGATACAGAAGGGGCTGAACGAATTATATGGTCGAGAGGGAAAGGGGTTTTGAAGATCGCAGGAGTGACAGAGGGAACGTTAAGCACGCACAGTACAGCGGTAGGCCTGCGCTGCCGGAAACCATGAAGACTGGAGTACGAGAGTCTGAACTCCGTGTATTCTGATAGATCCGTAAAAATGTGAGAAATAAGTGGCGCTGCTGTACATTCGAGCCGATAAAAGAAATAACTTTTCGCACCAAAACGGTGACAGAATTTTCTTTTCCATCGTAACGACACCGACAGTTCGGTAGCAAAGTTTCCGAATCCAAGCGTGAAGTTAGATTTTTGAAATTGTAAATGGCGGCTCCAATATGACGAGCCAAAAAGGAAAGAAATTTTTTTTCGCCACCGATAGTTCGGTATAAAACTTGCCGAATCCGAACGTGAAATTAGATGTTTGAATTCACAATAGCGGATCCAATATGACGACCTAAGAAGCAAAGTAGAGAAAGTAGACGACCTAAGAAGCAAAGAAGAAATAAAAAAATCTTCGCTTTTTAATTTCTCTAATTTCTTAATAAATTTTTAATGACTTCCGAAATTATTATTAAGTGGCTACGTAATTTTATCATTTTCGGATTTTTTAAAAATCCTCTATTATTATTCGTTATACTTTTACGTATCTTAAGAAAATATATGTCGAAACCTCAATTAGGTGCGCAATTACGCAGGTCCTGGCTCAGGGGCAGTTACCTTGAAAAACGTTTTTCGCGAAACTTTACTCAGACCATTTTACACATACATCCAAGGCGCGGAGTTCGTCACGAAAACAAATGTTTTGACTTTAAACCGTGATAACTTTTATTTTTCTTCGAAATTAAACAAATCTACTAAACAGTCTATAACTACAAGAATCTTGACTTCACAAGAATCACACGGGCCAAAGGAACGTGCATTTTCGACGCAGACTCCACGGACATCGATCATTTATCGTTAACCACATTTTTTTCAAACTTCCTTTTGCAAAAATTCCAATAAATCCAAGGTGGATGTTAATTCAATTTTATAATGATTACTGTGAAAAAATTGCGAAAAACGATATTCGGACCGGTTGGGGATACGAAACCCGTGAAGCTGAAAGCATCACGAGAGTATAAGAAAGGAGGCCAGGGCTGACAAATGTCGTTCTTCATCGCTGCGCAAAGCGACCCTGCGAAGGCAAGCGCCTCCCGGCAGGTTCGCATCGACACAAAAGTTTAGGGCTGTACCCGAGAAGATGATAAGAGGGTTGGAAAGACGCATGCGCCAATCGACGCCGTTACTGTTCTCCTTTTCATTCCTCTGTCACGTTGCCCATACAGATAACGAGACTTTGTCGAGACACAACGCGGTGAGGAAGCCGCCAACGAAATTTCTCGTCTCGAATTCATCGTGAATTTGAATTTTTCCCCGTTCTACCGCCTGCCACCTACTCGGCTGTTGATCGTCATCGATCAGGCAGGAAAACACGAGTCTCGTAGAGGGATCGAAATGGAAAACTAATAATAAAAATACTCTGCGCATGCAAAAGTGGGAAGAAACATTATCTTCGAACGAAGAAAAAGTCTCTTGGCTGCAATGAGCGGATATGCGACGTTGAACAACGATGGGACGGAGAAAGTGAAAAACTCGCGTATAGTACGAACGTGACAAAGAGATAAAGAGAGTGAGAGAGGGAGAGAGAGAGAAACGACTCAGCTGGTGTTTTGAAGCGGCGCGGTGGTGGGATGGCGCTGTCGACATCTGCGATTCACCCCAGGGGCGTACGAAAAAGGGGGCATTGCGGGATGTGTAAAAATGTCTACTCGTGTAGTGCACTCATTCCTTTCGGATCGTCAGCTGCGAAAGCGTATTTTATCGACTACTGACGCTGCTATCCTGAGGACGGTCACTAGAATCGTTTAGCGGGCTGCATAATCGCGACGGGGGCAAGAACTGAAAATTAGTGTTTTAGGTTTTTCTAGATGAATTTTTTGCGAACGAAAAAAGAGCCTCGTAAACATTTACCGAATCTACGTGAGCTTGAAATGTTGAAAATACGATTTTTTATTGCATAGCTCTATAGCATTTTTATACAGACAAATTACGAAATTAGCTCAAGTTTTATTCATTTAAATTTATCTATTTATTTGCGTGATAAAACAGCTATTTTTATACGCATTACGAAATTACGATGAAGAAAATAGTTCAAGTTTTATTAAATTATTTCTATATGCTGGCTTGGGTGAAACTCAAAAATACATAAATACAATTCAATACAGTCAGTTTATTGAGATCCAATACAGTCTTGACTGTGATTTGCAACGATTTTGTAAAAATTCCGAAAAAATTGCCGACTTGCAACGGTTCAAGGTATTCCTCTCGCGAAGGGCCGTATTTTGAGGAGGCATGAGAAGGGCCCTTCTGAAACATCAGTAAATTCAGTGAGGCTAAATATAAATAAGTCATATCAATTATTATACCCAACGATAAACTGGAATGAAAAATTTTGCCCAAATTTAGTAGATTTAGATATTTGAACATTGTCTGTAATGTCGCGGCTACGAAAATTCTCCTGCTAGTCACATTTTTCTAAGTTTCATCTCTAATATTTTCTTTAAACATTCGGTTACCCCCCATTTTTATCATTGCTACGGAATCTTTAGAATTTTTTACAAGCCAGAGCAGTTTTTATCAGGCATCTAGAGTTGTGTGGTGTGTAAATTATTTGATAGAAGTATAGCCAGCGTAAATCGGACGATTTTTGGAGTCATAATTTTTCGTTAAAAGTTCGGTAACTTGGTTTGAAATTTTACCAGTATACTGGGGTGTATTTTTACTCGATTATAGAAGAAAATCAGTTAATTGTTAAATATTCGGGCTCGTGAAAGGAATACCCTAATGAAGCGTCAGATCATCCACTGCACTACGGCGAACTTTTTCCTATTTTATTCTCTATACTTCGTTTGGTGAAACGGTGGAAATTCGTACTTAAAATCGATCCGTCCGATTCACGTGCAATTCGGACAGGGCGTAGCTCATCGCATTTGCTATCATGTGCCCGGATGATTTTTTTTACGTTCATCCATTTGTTAATAACGAATGACTAAAGGTGTTTTTATTGAAAATCGTAATTTTTTTCTACGGCTTGCCGTTAACGTAATTTTCAAAATTTCAAAAAACTATCGCGTCCTCCGAAAACTTGATTATTATATAGGGTGTCTCGAAATGACCTGACATTTTTATTTGATAATAAAATTTATGCATTTCCCTAAATAATAACCCCACGTTAAAATCCAATTTAATTTCCCTTAAATAATGATCCCACGTTATAATACAATTAAATTTTCCTTAAATAATAATCCCACGTTAAAATCCAATTTGATTTTCCTTAAATAATAATCCCACGTTAAAATACAATAAAATTTTTCTTCAATAATAATCCCACGTTAAAATACAATTTAATTTTTCTTAAATAATAATCCCACGTTAAAATCCAATTTAATTTTCCTTAAATAATAATCCCACGTTAAAATCCAATTTAATTTTCCTTAAATAAAAATCCCACGTTAAAATACAATAAAATTTTTCTTCAATAATAATCCGGCGTTAAAATCCAATTTAATTTTCCGTAAATAATAATGCCACGTGAAGATCCAATTTAATTTTCCTTAAATAATAATGCCACGTTAAAATCCAATTTGATTTTCCTTAAATAATAACCCCACGTTAAAATCCAATTTAATTTTCCGTAAGTAATAATGCCACGTTAAAATCCAATTTAATTTTCCTTAAATAATAATGCCACGTTAAAATCGAATTGAATTTTCCTTAAATAATAATCCCACGTTAAAATGCAATTTAATTTTCCATTATCTATTCGAAAAGTACGAATATTTTTATTTTAACATAAGTTACAAACATGGAGGTTATGTGTGAAATACAATATCCGATAAATGGCCGTCGTGTCCCTGTGTGCAAACGAAACTCTTTTGACGAAATATTCAATAACGTTTTGGCATAATTGCGGACTAATTTCATCAATAGTGCGTCGCATTGCTTCCTTGAGCTCCGGAATTGCCTGTGAATCGTTGGCATGCACTTTTCCTTGCAGAAAACTCCAAAGAAAGAAGCCCAATGGCGTCAAATCGCATGATCTTGGTGGCCAATTCACAACGCCGTGGCGCGAGATAGCACGACCATGAAACTTCGTCTGCAATAACTATGCAGTAACAATACAGCAAATAACAATTTGTATGCGTTCCTCGATCGTGCAATTCTCCATGACTAAACCTCAATATTTGCTGATGCCAGTTGTCAACGATTAGTACTCTATGTACGCCATTACAAAAAATGGCGCGCAATTTAAAATGTCAGGTCATTTTGAGACACCCTTTACTAAAAATACATTTTTTTATCGTTTATTTTGCATTACCCTGGATGGCAGAGCCACCTACACCGAATGACCATGCACAAACAGCGGCATTTTGTTTAACTAATAGCTTCATTGTTTATTCATACTTTCCGATGTAAAAAAAACTTAAACTTGGCGACACTGTGAAGCACGTGTGTGAAAGATTCCGTCCTAGTCACCCCAATACTCTCATCGGAAAAAATCTTGAACATCGATCTGCTTTTTGGCTTATGCGGACCCGTCAAACAGTTGCCCTATGCCTGCATATCTAGGGACTCCAATAATACTTTTTGCCACGACGCTGCTGCGTCTCTCTATACGTTCGAATGCACTTTCTTCGTGTGTTGCTACTAACACTGTCCGAAGACGTCTTCAATGGCGTTTTTGGTACCCAATTTTCGGGTCTAGGAAGAAACAATGTCAGCACAGTGGTCGTTCGTTTTTTTTTGTAATCGTTAATTGAGTGTTCGGTACATTATTTTCGTGGAATTGTTCTTCCGGAAAATAGTATTTGAGAAATTATTTATTCGGGCAGTTGTTATCGAGAAATTGTATTCGGGAAATAATGATTTAGGCATTTGTTTTTCGAGAAATTTTCCGCAAAGCAACTTCGCCACCGTTCGATCGATGGATTCGTTATTTTTTTTCTCGATATTGTATTAGGAGTAGGTAAATATTCGGAAGTGTCACTACCGCTAAAAAGAGGCTGTACATTTTTTATCAATTCTTTATGATAATAAAACCTTGTATCAAGTTATATTTTAATGGCGCATAATGTTTTTAATGCATTAACATTTTTATCACTTTAACTTTTCATTAATTCAATTCCATTTTCAACTTTCGAACGTGCTCTCAAGTGATTCTTATTAGATGTGGATAAAATGTAAACATGCAAATACAATATGCGAATAGGTCACCAATATACTGGGCAACACAAAAGTAAGCACACTGATATACATCGAGACTTAGGTAAGAAAGTTTTCGAAAATATTCAGTTTAGATTTCACAATGGAGTGTACTGGTTGTACAATAAGTCTTGTAGACGCGTGCACTTTATTTAAAAATTGTACCGATAGTATAGAATTTTTGCGTAAACACGGAATACTTTCGCGCGAAATAAAACGTTCGCATTGTGGAGAGAGTGCTGCGTTAAATGAAAAAATCTTGCAGTGGCGATGCGAACGGCGTGAAAAAGTGAAAAAGAACAAAAAAATAATAAGGAAAAAGTGTTATTTCACACAATCGATAAAAACAGACACTTGGCTCCACAATTCACATCTATCTCATGAAAAGTGTTGCCTGTTGTGTCCCTGTATATACTAGGTCCGCAACTAAGTTCCCGGGTTTCACACATGGATGGCGCTAGCGACACATGTAGTCGGCATACAGGTCTGAAATTGGGTGTCTTTACAGCTTGGACATCTGTTAAGAATACCCAGTCGTAATATAAACAAATATCGCAACACAACGACCTTTTTTCTAACCTCGAAAATGTCAAAGTTTGTGCCAAATAAACAGCATTTGCGGAAAGCGGGAAGCCACTTCCGAAATTTTGCTTTTGCGGCAGAACAGAAAGAGTTTCCTGCATCGAATGGTTACTGGTGATGAAAAATGGATATATTTCGAGAATCCCGAACGCAGAAAATGGCGGCTTTCACTTGGCGAAGCATCAACATCGACGGCACGGCCAAATCGCTTCGGTAAAAAGAGAATGCTCTACGTTTGGTGGGACCAGATAGGAATCGTGTAATATGAGCTGCTGAAACCGGGCGAAACTGTCAATGGGCATCGCTACCGACAACAACTAAGCAATTTGAACCACGCATTGCTTAAAAACCGGCCAGAATGGGACACGAGACACGAACGCGTGATATTGCAGCCCGACAACGCTCCGTGCCATCACAGTTCCATCGTCCAGGACACCATTAAAACACTGAAATGGGATCTGCTACCGCACCCGCCGTATTCGCCAGACCTGGCCCCTTCAGACCATCACTTGTTCCGGTCGATGGCGCATGGCTCGGGTGGGCTACATTTGGCCAATTACGATGCAGTACAAAATTGGTTGGACGAATGGTTTCAGTCCAAAGACGCGTCTTTTTATCGTCGCGGTATTTATGTATTGCCAGAGAGATGGCAAAAATGTGTAAATAGCGAGGGACAGTACTTCGAATGAACCATTTTTTGTATTTGTCTTGAAATGTTCGATTTTTTATTGGTCAAAAGAACCTGGAAACTTAGTTGCGCACCTAGTAATTCTGAATCCGCCGCATCAAATATTTCTGATGGAAGAATTGAAAATGAATTTCGTCGATCCAGATTCGAGAGCATATACACAAAATATTGCAAGAATATGGCGCGATGCCTCGTGGTAATATCCCAAAATTCGGTCGACGTGCTTACCACACGACTGGTTATATTGCCGATTTTCTATTTCGTCTAGTTTTCACCGCGCACAGTGAACGCGTACATGCTATCTTCGATACTATGGAGCACTTTATTATGGAGAATTGTTAAAATAGTTTGTATGTCAATTGTATTTTGGAAGAACAGAATATTTGTTTAGAAATCTTGAAAAAAAGTTCGAAAGATCGGCGAATAAAAATCTTTAAAAAAATATTTATTGACATCGTTTTTGTTGATGCGCTGCCATAATAATATTAACTATGATGTTTTTAACTGTAAGAAACAACACAAAAAAACAGTTCGATTCTGACAGGAGTGACACTTTCGAATATTTACCCAATAATGCTTCCAATTCCGCGTCTTCGTACACTTTCGGCCTTCCGCTACGTTCTTTGTGTTCGGCGTCAAACTCACCGTTCTTAAACTTTTGAAACCACTCACAACTTCTCTCACTTAACGTAGCCTCGCCATATATGCTTCTACAAGCAATCGATGCGCCTCAGCTGCAGATTTCATCAAATTAAAGAAGTAAATCAAAAGTTCCCGAAAATGGCACTTGTGATGCTGATACAAAATCGCTAATATTTCAAGGTTATGGTCTTGACAGATGTGCAACCTTACGATATGACGTTTTACATCTGACAATTTCAACCATAACCTTCTGGTGGGGCCATCTATTGTCAAACGGCAGAGACTTGTGTGTACTCCCAATACGTCGTTTCGGTCAACAGTTAACCTAAAAAATAATTTGAAACCGTCTAGTCTGAAGCTGCAGACGACCTTTCTGTCTCGTTAATATTCATCGATTGTCCATAATGTGCATCGGACCGAGACACTTTTATTATAACTATAACTTCCTAACATAAAAACATTTCGGGCGGTATGCAGAGTGAAGAATGGGCACTAGCCTTGTGTTGTGCGATTTTTCGTCCCAGCTAGTCTGCGGTCCGTCAGTTATCCTTCTATTTCATTCTCACAAAGACATTTAATTACAGAGGCACTGGTAAACACATGGTTCATGCATTTATTCGAATTTCTTCGAATTAAAGAGAACTTCCAAAATAAAATTCCCAACATCCTATAGAAAGTATTTCACAGAGCACCGGAATCACCGTATCAATCCATCAAACAAAGCTTGACTCGTGGATTATAGTTTGCTTCAAAAGCATCTACACTTTGCAGGCAACGATTAGCGGTAAGTAATCTTAAACATTCCTTGTACCAACAACCAGACTTGGAAAATGCTCTGTATGATTTTGGAAATCTGCCACGGGAGAGAAGTTGTCAAAAAAGACAAGAGTACAACTAAAATCTATATTATTCTATGTGCGCTATCACTATGCAAATCAATGATCTTGAAGTTTGCATCGTTCGAATGCAACTACAATTTTTTAATTCAATGGCTTACATCTTTTGCCTTATTCGGGCTACTAACGGGAGAAAAATCGTATCAGGACTGGAAGTCTACAACCTTTGTGCAAAAAAAATTGAGTGATAAAGAGAGAATTTTTAAAAAATATCGCTGCGTTCCAACGATGCAAACTTGACCATCATAAAAAACGTCAAGTGATGATAAAATTACAACAGCACTTATTTTTTTTGTTTGGAACAATCTATGAAAGTTTTTTTTACCGATCGATTAATCACTGCAGATTCATCCAAACATTGATCGATACTGAGGTCACGTGATAATCGATTGGCTTGCTATTGAGACAAAATCGTTTTGCTTTTTTTTCTATTCGAAAAGAAATTCAACAATAGTCTTAACCATAAGTGTTGGCACTACGGTCTTGTGTACAGGTCTTTCAATGACAGACGTTTTTTTTCAAGGATCCCCAAAAGCGGATAGTGCCCGTGATTCTCTTTACGCAGATTTTCCTCTGCAAGATCCGCAATGGTCGACAGATATCAGGTGCACCAGGGGCATTCGTCGTATTTTAAGCCACTCTTTCAGCATGTTTCATGTCTCGAATGACTCTTCGCAAATGTACTGCAACAATTCAATTTTCAGCCCGGTTACTGTTGCTCGTCATTTTTTCTATTGTCACTCCTATTTTTGTGATCTGGAAAAACTTTTTGGTAGTGACCACGTAATTTGCGAATAAAGGTTCTATGGAAAAAATAACGATTTCGATTTCACAGTTGATTTTCTATGTTGACGTTTGCACCGTTGGTGTATAGTCAAAATTAATTTCGGTTATAATTGCTCAATTTTTGTTGCCTATTCGAAAATCCCTTAAGGGGTTACGTGAGTTTGAAAATTTCAAAAAATCCATTTTTTTAAATTTTATTATCTAATGGTAACTTTACCCGCATTTTTCTCGAAACACTATTTTTGAAATCGGTGGACACGATTTCTCAAAAACTTATGCATCGATCTTATTGAAATTTTGCACATTTCTTTAAAATAGCATTGATTAGTGATCGAACGAAGGTTTTTTTCGATTACAGCTTATTTTGCCAGGTTATACGTAGTATAAATTGTACCAAAAATGGAACTATTTTGCATACAACCCTACCGAAAATTCGAATTTCAATTTTTTTAAAATTCTTCTTTCAATCACGAGCTCTACTTACCTACTAACAGAAAAAATTTGGTTTCTTAATTTCAGATAAAGCTATCTTATTTTTACTAAGTTTTGGATGACAATTTTTTAAATATTGTTGAAATGTTGCTTTTCCATGTGCTTAACATTGGGAATAAAATAATTGATATATTATATTTTTTTTCTAAATAGAGAAAATATGCTTTTTTTCTCTTCAAACCCCCGTAACCCCTTGCCACAGCTCTGCCATTTTCATAATAAATGAACTGAAAAAATTGGTTTGTATGTGTAAATATACTCTGAAGGTATACCTACAGTTTCAAAAACCTACAATAACTATTTCGTAAATAAAAAGATTCCTTCAAAATTCCTTATTTTTTTCCCGTCCAATTGTATCGTCTACCACCTTAAGGAGGGACACCACTGTATTTGCCCATTTTCGACCGTTTTCATTGCAATTTTTTCAAAAGAGAGGACTAAAATATATGAGCAAAAGAACTGTTAGACTTTATCCGGTATATAATGAACTTAATCAAAAAAAAAATTTGTCAAAAGAATACAAAATGGCGGCTCACGAGTCACTATAGCACTACTGGTTTTCAGCCAACCCTCCGCGGCGCGCAGTAGAACTGTCGGAAATTTAATCCTGACACTAGGAGTGAAATATTTTCGCTAATTACATTAGTTTTAGCATTCAAGTACAGGGGGAAATAAAAAATTATGGAAAAATAATAGAGACGAGATTGTGATATATTTTTTAGTTTTCTATGAATTGAAAAAAGCGCTCGTACTTGACTGTTAAAGCAATCTAAGACGGTACAGTTGAAATTTCAAGTCGACTGGACGAAAATTACTCGAGTTCTGCTGCGTGCCGATTTCAAAAACATGGTTTTGAGAAAAGCGTGTTTGAAGCAGCTCCATGACACTGGGTTCTATTCCTATGGCAATAAATTATTCGCGTGTTCTCCGAGATGTTTAATTGCGCTACAGTCCACTTCGTGGCGCTAGTATTACTCTGCTCGGCTCCTTTTACGCATGCGCGTTTTAGACTCGATATAATAATTACATTTTCGGAATATTTAGAGAGTTTTACGCGTTTTATGGTTAAGGCTGTGACTTGTTCAAATTTTTGTCACAAGTCGAACGCAACAATATCGTACGCAAATGAACGCCGAACAGCAAGAAAACAACCAGTCGAAAAAAAATTCGAAGTTTTTTACCACGTGAGAAATGTTCAATGTACATTTATGTATTATAAAGAAAACACCGGTGATTTTTATTAAAATGTATATTAAATATGTTGAGATCTTGAATTTGAAAATTATTTAAGAGAAATAAATATATTTTTCCTCATATGTATATGTATGGAATTATTTCTTGAAATTTTCATGCTTGTGCAAAAACCGACACCCACGTGTACATTTACTTTCCCGCTCTCTAACTACCAAAAGCAGAAATACATTTCTAGTTACATCATTTTAAACAATTAAAATAATCATATCACAATAATGGCTATAATAAACATTTTCTCAATTGTTTGGTGGGTTCGGCCGGTTCACAGATCATACGGCATATATATAGTTATCCAGCAGACTACTACTAGCGCCACACGTGGCAGCGATGGAAAATAAAAACGACGAACATTACGTGAACCATGTACAGAGGGCTGGTTAGAAGTAAACGGTTTTATAGCCATCTAATGCCACCTATAGGTAGAAAATAAAACTATTTTCAGTCGGTAACTTTTGCCCCAAAATAACAGGCTCAAAAACCACTTTAAAGCTGTTTTTTCAGCTATAAACGAATATGCATTCTATTTTTTAAAGTTCAAAGGATTTTTCACAAGTATTCCCAAAAAACGATTTTTCATAAAATTTTACAGTGGTGTCCTCCCTGAAACGTTTTTTTGGTTTGGAAAAACTAAAGATCCGCAACGTATATTTGCAAGGCGTTCGAATATAATGACGAGGAAGGCAAATTGGAAAAAAGTTTCAACGCGTTCCAAAAATGCAAACACCACCGTCACTATTCTGTACAAATTTGGTCAAACCTCGCCCTACGGGTGAGAAATTCGCGATCGTTGCAAGACCTGTACGATCGTAGTCTCCTACAGCCGAAAAATCGCAAAAAGCAACTTCCCCTCTTTTCACCAACTTTTCGTTCCGCTTAATTCCGCATACCTCACCTTTTAAAGCATCTTCTTGACTGTTTTTCCTATACGTCGGTGAGAAAAAAATCGCTGCTTCTAGTTGTAGTTAGAGGGACGGATGAAAAAAAGCGACGGGGTTCGATCGAGGATGCATACTGATACAGCAAGAGAAAAACAAAATAGATACGATCGGTTGTCTCGTCGAAACGCACAGGATCGTGTCCCGTGTACCGAAGGAACATTGCAGGATATACACACTACGTTTTGTAAATTTCAATAACGACGCGAAAGCAGTTCCACTCGGTCGAATCGGACGTTGAATGTGACACGAAGGCAAGACACAATGCGAACAATAAAGAGAAAAATAGCCGCGCACATGCACGAGCTCGAGACAAGCCGGTCGCTGGTCAATTCTTTTAATTCTCTTTGGGACGTCGAAGGGTCTGCGTAAGCTTGGAAGTTGAAATACACACGACGTTGAAGTTCGCATGGTTCGAAGCCAACGAAAAATATTATTTTGCCAACTTCCCAAATTTCCTTGAGTAAATCTACGCTACGAAAATTACGAAAACATTGTTTTAGGATACTTATTTAGCGATCTACAACCTAAATCTCCAAAAGATAATATTGGATAATAATAATGAAATGAAAAATTATTTCTGCTGCGAAAAGATGCAAACTTCAACTACATAGCGATGTTTTCGTCAGCTGTATAGCCTAAGGTCTTAACTTTGACTCGCAACATAAATTTTGTGAAAATTAAAAAAATTGACCTCGTGTGACAATTTATATGAAGATTTATATGAAGTTTTTTCTTTTGCTTTTTTTCGAAAGTATGTTCTGTGAACGGTATAAGTTGTATCTCACAATTTGTTCGTTCGTTTCACTTCCAAATCGGAGAGAGCATAGTTTATAACATTTTTTATCGTATGATAGGATGATTCTTTGTACGTTTATCCATTTGTTGATAACAAATTACTAAATTTGTTTTTTCTCGAAAATGGAACTGTTCATTCCCAGAGCTTGTCGTCGCAATTATCAAAATTTCAAAAAACTATCCGGCCATTACGAAAGTTACGGTGTCGAAGTTTGCATCGTTGGAGTGCAACGAAAATTCTTGATTTTTTAAATTCTGTTTTTTTTAATTATTATTATATAAAATCGTTTTTTTGCAGCTTTGGTTATAAATGTTTGATAAGAATTTTCAAAAATGTTTAACGACTTCCGTCGCCTAAATGGGCCAAAAAAATTTGTGAATATGAAAACAAATACATAGTTTCGTTGCATACTTCAATACCATAGAAAGTTTCATTATTATCCTAAAAGTACATTTTTTATTTCTCGAATTGCATTATCCTAGATGTCAGAAGCACCTACACCGATTGACCATGCAGCAACGGTGGCACTTTGTTTCAATAATAATAACGTTATGGTTGATCGATATCAAAAAATTTAAAATAAACACCTAAACTTAGCAAGCCTGTGTTCCAATTATGTGTAAAATTTCGACCTCGTTATCCCAATCCTCTCATCGGACCGAAATATTGAAAAACGACCTCTAGTTTCGGGCCACAAGCTTACGCAGGCCCGTTAAGTTCCCACAGGAAAATATGCGCGCGGTGACTCGACTGAAGCATTCCCAGGACGCAAGGACGCTTAGCTGTAAAAATATGAGTATTCGCTTTCGATAATCCCATGTGCCTTTTCTATTGATAATTTTGTTTAAATTCCGTCAGCGTTTGTAACCTTCGCCATGGTATTGGAATGTTGAATAAGTTCTCCCCGTTTTTCCGTGAAAGATGTTGATTTATTTGAAAAAATCATTCCTAATGCTTTCAAACGTTCCGAAACTGTTGCGTGATCGACTCCTAATGATTCTGCAAGTTCAGCTAACGTCTGACATGAATCTTCGTGAAGTAATGCCTCGCCATTCAACACATCATTATTTTCAACCCTCTAAAACAATCTCTGCATGTTGTTTCCGACAGAGCATGGTCGCTGTAAGTCTCAACAAAAATTCTGTGTGCTTCAGCTGCACATTTTTTTCGAATAAACTAGTGCGGTAAGATTCCCCGTAAATGCTCTTTTTTGGCACGAGATTCGACATGTTTAAGGAGGTACGATCACTTCCACGGGGTCAAACAAGAGCCTAAATTAATTTTATCCAAACCAGCTCTGATTGATGTTTACTTATGTTGGTTATTCGTACTATCGATTATAGTGTGCCAAATGTTGTGATAAATGATGAATTTATTGCACGTGAACAAATACAAACTAAAAACTAGATTGTCAACGACTCAGTAGTAATCTCCATAATAATAATATTAACATATCCACCATAAAAACAAACTAAAAAGACAATAAAATCAGCCGGAAATCTATTAAAATAGACTTGAATTACCTCAGCGAATTAACACGATAGGCAGAATATAATTATACATATTATTCATACGTGATAAATGATAAAATTCCATAAATTGTTGTTTGCATATTTTGTGGCGGCTTCTATTCAAATTAATTTCAAAACAAAGCTGGCTTATGTTCGCCAAACGCATCAGCTGTTACTCGCGACGTTGCTAAGTCTGCGGGTGCTATTTCGTCGTTCTGACCATTTTCAACCGGAGATTGAAACTTTATTGTAATGTAGTGCTTTAACTGCACGGTGAATAAAGGCGCACAAAGTATTCATCAAAATCATATAAAGATTTCAAATTCAAAAGTTGGATTTGTAGTAATGATCGTACCTCCTTAACACTATGGAGAAAAAAAAGTTGTTTACACTTCGACGAAATGGCACACACTGAATTCCAAGCTTGCTTGTACTTCTTTATAAATGCGTGACCATCTCAAACTACAGGCACGTAGTTCTAACGCCATCTGTAGAAAAACAGCGAGAACTTATTCACCGTCCCAACTAAACCGCCCAAATAAGTCGGATAGTCTCATTCGTAAAAAAGAAGCAATCAACTGCGATTCGGACTTGGCGTCGAATTAGAATTCCTTAGCTCGTTAGCTGAGTCAAAGCTTTTGTATTTCCCCAAAATAATTATTTGACATTAGCAACAACAATGTATCTCGAAAAAATCCGCACGAAGTATAATTTTCAAGAATTATTTAATTTTTTCGAACCCACGAGTGACGATGAAACTGCTAACGTCACGTGCGTACGTGCCGCCATTTCTCGATTCCCCGCAACCCTGAAATGCCCTGTCGCAAGTTTAAAAAAACCATAATATCACAATTCCTCGGAGCGCAGTTGACAAAGAACCGATGGCGAAAAATCCGCTCCCGTTATTCGGAATTTGTCGAGGAAAAGCTTGGAAACACGATACGACACGTATCGTCCGTCGTGATATGTTCACACAGCTTGGCGTCCGCGCCACAAATGCGAACCGTGAATTAACCGACTGCAGCGCTCTGCGACGGCGGTCACGACGTTGACTCAAAGACTTACCGACAAAACTCTTATCCACTCCCTTACCGACAAAATAATCCGTTTGCAATCATCGAGAAGTAACGAAAAAGTTTGAGGCAAAAACAAAACACAAGAGTAACGAAACGAAGATACGCATAGTTTGGACGCTCCGGGTAGTATAGGAGGTTATGTTAGGCATAAATCCCAAAGCGGAAGAAAATTTCGAAGCACGTATTTATTTATGTACAGATAAAATATGGTGGAAGATAGAGACATACACGCACACTTAATAGTTTCGATATCGGTGTCTTGTTTCTTTGCGAATGCTTAGCACGTGCGCTCGTTACAACTACGCAATATATATTGTGTGTGTGTGTGTGTATATATATATATATACATATATATTTGCATAAGAGACAACGCGTGCATATACACATATACACTCTCGATTCCTATGTAAAAAAGAATAGCAGTAGTAATTATAATATATATATATATATATATATACACACGGTAATATAAAGATGTTACAGAACTAAAGGTATTGTATGTGTAAAATCGCACGTCCTTTTTTGCGTGTGCGAGGCAGGAGAGACGAACGTGGCAAATGTTCTTCGTGCGCAAGCGACTATTACAGTATATGTATATTTATATATGTATATATCCTTTCTCTGAGCCGTGCGTGCATCCTCCGCAATACATCGGGGCTATATAAAGTAGTTGTATTCGAGAGAAAGACGGGGAGCAGAAACATAAAACGAAACCGTGAGCTAGAGGGAGATAGCCGAAATGAAAGGAAATTTGGAGTGGGGGGAGGGAATGAGGTGGGGGTTAGAAGGAGCATAAAGGAATCGTGGGTGGAACGGAAAGCGTAAGGGCAGATACGGCGAGAGTGGGGAGCAGACATTGTAGTATGACGAGAAACGATAGTAGCGCCAAGGACTGAGAATCCGGGACGAGGAGGGCCGAGATGTATACGTGTAACATAGGTTGGAATACTGATGGAAGGGAAAGGCGGTATAATACATGTACACATGGAGTTTTCCTCCCCTTTTTTTAAATTGCATATAAAAATGATTGAAGCCCCGAGCAACCAGGAAAAAAAACTCGTTCGGTGATGAGTCTACCCAAGCCATGAACGAGAATGTAAGCATTACTTCATTATTATCAGCGTTATAATTATATTACTTTGGAAACTAGACGAGACAATTATTAATAAAAGATTTAAAGAAAAAAAATTGAACACACACGCACACACACACGAGTAAGAAAAAACGAGAATTAGAAACGAGTTTTCGGTTTTTCGTGTGCTTTTCTGATGGGAGAAACGATAGCTTCATTATTTATCTTGCTCTACTTTCAAATGAGCATCGTTTCTCTCTTAACATGTAATCACATATTTTGTGTGTGTGCATATGTATATATTTGTACATACGCATATACATAGGCACACACGCGCACACACTCACGCACACGAACACAGTATATATATTTGTTTTTATTCTTTTTTTTCTTTACATACATTTATTTTCGGGGTAGGAAAAGCTTTTCCTACCTTTAGCTGTGACTTATTCTGCGTGCGTGATTCGCGACGGCTCTCAGGGGCGGCTTCATCGCTCGCCCGCAGAGAGAAAGACAGAGACAGAGTGAGAGAGGGGGGAGAACGTCAAAGAGCAGAGCGTGTATTTACGATTCTACCTCGCGAAAAAAGATGGTCGTGTGTCGAAATATTCGAAACGAGAATAATAATAATTGTAATAACAGGACGATGAAGAAGGCTCTTAAAACGAATGGCCGCGTACTGCTCGAGCCACACTGTGGTGAAACAAACACTGGATTGGATCTCTTTCACGCTCGCTCTTCGTAGATGTTTTTTCCTTTTCAGGCGCATGCGCGTCCCGTTCTCTATCTCTGTCTCGCTCGTTACAAATCGTCGACCCCACCCATATACATCCCGTAGACGGCTCTCCCGAGCTTCACCGGTCCGTCACTCGGCGCCGCTACTGCACGGAGACGTTTTTTTCAACCACGCTTGCACGAGCGCTTCGTATCCCCACCCGGCATTTTAATCACAAAAATCCTTTGATATCGCCTTTTCTTCGTCACTCGGTAAAATTACCAGTTGGCGAATTGTGTGTGTGTGTATTTTTCCTTTTATCGCTGCCTCTCTCGCATATTTCGGACCGCGTGCACAAATGGGTAAAAAATATAGCGTTCTCTTTTATCATTCGCTATATAGACGCGAACGCGTCACGACAAATAGCCCAGTCGGAAAGAAACCAGTACAAGAAAATTACCTGACATTGCAATCATTGAAAGTGACCAGTATTTTCTTTTTATAATCGTCAGAGGGGATCATTCGTAGTCTGAATCCAGATTTTCGAACGGATCGTGTAGAAGCTTCGGTCGCCATATTGAATTTACGGGGAATTTGTTTTTGCCAAATAACACCCCATTTTCATGTTTTCACTGAAAATGGTTATGAGTAAACTTCTAGGGCATTTTATTCTGTACAACTTAGGTCATAATAATTTTTCGTCTATGAACGATATTTTCCGACTTAAACCTGAAAGAAGGGGTGAAATTAAATTTTGGCATTATATCGTTTATTTTCAACTTTAGCGCATAAACGAACATGAACAAACTTGTAAAAAACAAAATTCTCCACAACTTTGGTCGTTACCTTTTTTCCTTGAGGTACGTATTTTCGTAGTTCGCCTACGGTGAGGGAAAAGAGGGGTGTGAAAGAATTATTTTACGAATTTCACGAACTATTTCTGTAAGGTAAAACTCGAATTAGCTTTATTCAGAATAAAACCCTTTTCTGCACCACCGTGTTTTATCTCCGCACCTCTGCACGGGGATAGTGTTTCAGGCCTGTTTATTTTTTAATGCCACTTCGATTAGCCCTGTAGGCCTAGTCCACGCATTACTCGCCTGTAATGCTGCTGTTCTAACGTTTTCTTCCTCACAAGTTTTGACATCAGAGCTTCGTTTCTTTCTCTTTGACGATGGTCCTGCCAAGTTGACACAATCCGTTTCATTTTCGCTAAATTTCGAGATTTTTGTCTTCGGGGGTGGCGGTGTGAAATGTCGATTCTGCAGGATTGTCTATATTATGTTCCCGACAATCGATATCTTAATAATCATCATGAAGTATATCCCGAAGTTCCGTGCCGTTCTCGCACGTCTCTCCGCTGCGCTTTTGACATAAAAGAGAACATTGAAGTCCTGCTTTCGTGACCGGTAATACGGAAACCGATCGTCGAATAGACTCCTCTTGATTCAAAAATAAAAACTTCATCCTCATTTTCTTGCTGTGAACGTTTTTTTTAATTGTCCTATTTACAGTAAAGTCTCCTCCGATCCTTCCTTCCAGCTCTTTCAGCGTGAATGGACATTCTTCAAATTTTTGTTCAATGTACTCGTAAATGTAATATAGTTCGTGAATACACTCCATAGCACGGTCTAACCTAGGTAGAAACCGATCTTCCTTGTCTAGCCTGTACCGTGGTGCGTTTTATACTACACCAGAAATCGCGATGGTATCGCGCTTCAATAGTTGTTTGGTCAGGAACGTTTATGACGCGCGCTATTACTTCTCGTGCTGAGACCGCATTACGCTGATCTAAATGATTTAATACCGTATCCCGAAACTCACTATTTTCAATAACGGAAATGCGCCGTCGTCGACTTGTGGGACGCTTTCTTTCCGCCACTGGATCCACGCTTTCAGTACAAATGAAGCAATAGTTTAAAAAATCGAATCTTGATAATAAAGGGTGTCTCAAAATGGCCTGCCATTTTTATTTATTAATAAAACGTATTATTTATGTGAAAAGTACGAATATTATTATTTTAATATAACGTACAAACATGGAGGTTATGCGTGGAACACAATATCTGATAAATTGCCGCCTCGTCTCTGTTTGCAAACGGTTACACTTCTGACGAAATTTTCAATAACATTTTGGCATCATTGCGGACTATTTCCATTAATGGTGCGTCCAATGGGTTCCTTCAGCTTCAAAATGGTCTGCGGATCATTGGCATACACTGTACCTTTCAGAAAACCCGAAAGAAAGGAGTCCAATGTCGTCAAATCCCAACCCAGGCAAAGTCAACCAAGATGATGATGAGACCATTAAGATAACTATGAGATAATTAGGATTATTATTAGATAACCAAGATGATTATTAGATAATCAAGATGATTGAGTTAATCGAGATGATTATCAGATAATCAAGATGGTTATCAGATAATCAAGATGATTATCAGGTAATCAAGACAATTATCAAATAATCAAGACGATTATGAGATAATCAAGATGAGTCTGGGATCATCAAGACGATTATGAGATAATCAAGATGATTATAAGATAATCAAGATGATTATAAGATAATCAAGATGATTATGAGATAATCAAGATGATTATGAGATAATCAAGATGATTATGAGATAATCAAGATGATTATGAGATAATCAAGATGATTATGAGATAATCAAGATGAGTATGAGATAATCAAGATCAGTATGAGATAATCAAGATGATTATGCGATAACACGACCATCAAACTTCGTCTGCATTGTTTCACTCGCAGTGTGGCGAGTTGCGCTATTTTATTAAAAGAATGTGTCTTCCAAGTGCATGCCGTTCAATTCATTCCATAAAAAGTTGATTATCATGTCACGATAACGAACACCATTGACGGTATCCGCATTTCCAGCAGCATTCTCGAAAAAATACGGCCTAATCACTTCTTTAACCGAAAATCCGCACCAAAAAGTGACTCGTGGTCGATGCACGGGAAGCTGTTGAATCACTTGTGACGTTCGGTCTCCCAAATTCGACAGATTTGTTTATTCACGTAGCCCCTAAGTTGAAAATGTGTGTCATCAGTGTAGATGATTTTCTTCGAAAAAATCACTATCGATTTGTTGATGCTCCAATATCCAATGGGCGCATGTACGGCACTGCGCATGGTCTGCTGGCTGCAGTTTTTGTGTCAATTACATCTTGTAAGCATGCATATGCCGATCTTTCGTCAAAATTCGCTACAAAGAGCATCTTGAAACTTCCAGTTCGACTGGTGATGACGTTGACGATGATTGGGACGCGTCACGGCTGCGTTTACATGTTCCTGACAGCCCTTTATTTGTGTAAATGCTATAGCGTGCTGGGTGAATAATCACGCTGTCCACCGTTCGGAGCATTTGCTCATTTTCTTCATCACCTCGCAGAATGCTTGCCGATAAAAAGTGCCTGAACACCACGTTTGAACACCGTTAAAACGTTATTTTCGTTTGTAGCTTCTGCACACACAAAACAATTCGCCATTTTCTTGCAATACGTCTACCCAGTAGAGCATCGATCGACTAACTGAGCCTTAAGCCGAAGGGACGCCGTCGACGCGTCCTTTTCTTTTCCCAGATGCCGGTGACTTTAGTGTCTTGGGTACGCAAGTCAATAAAGTTCCGTTAAATTTGCTATAGCCGTAGGACCCAAAATATCGATCCTAAGGGGAAAAAGCGTAACGACCAAAGTTGCAGAGAATTTGATTTCCTACTACTTCGTTAATCTTTGTGCGCTAAAGTAAAAAAATCAACAAAATAGTATAATAATTCAATTTCACTCGCTTCGTCAAGTTGATGTGGGAAAATATCGATCGTGGGCGAAGAAATTGTTATTACCAAAGTTATAGAGGGAATTCCCGCAAGTTTAGTTGTGGCCATGTTTAGTCAAAGTTGAAAATGGGCTAGTTATTCGAAAAAAAAACTTCCCCTTAAATTCAAAATCGCGGCTGACGTTCCTGCAGACTCCGGTCGAAAGTCTGGATTTACAGTTGGAGTGCCAAGTATGATACAAACGGATTTTTATGGGCCTCAGCTATATTGTGAGGGCACCCCCTCAGAGTACCACGCTAAATGGATTCTTTTTAATGCGCCTTGGTTTTTGAGAAAAACGACGCCAAAGTTCCATGCGCCGCTCTTATCCCCGTAAATTATGCATATCGCCAAACGTATGAGTGTGGCGCAGCGGCAAGGCGCTCGGTTGGCAACCCAGACGACCGGGGTTCGAATCCCGCTCGGAACTTTTATTTATTAAAAAAAAAAATTCTCAATCATTCGTGATTTTAATGAAAATGATTGATTGGGCATGCTTATCTAATTTTCGAATGAAATTATTTTTACACACGCATCTAAACATATATTATTCGATACTGTGTAGTGCGTTTAAATAAAATTATGATCACATAAACAAAAAAATCAATATTAACACTAGAATAAATGGTCAGGTAATAATTAACTATAACACAGTATTCGCCCATTATTTAACTTATTGCGCGATGTCATTTATTCGCTGTCGCTAGCTTCAAAAAGTGTACAAAATTCCGGATGATGTTTATCATAGAAACACTGAAAGCACAGATTATTGTGGCACCGTGCACATCTATTAAATGCTATCTCTTTACAGGCACATGGATTTTTTTCGCGGTTTCGCGGTTATTTTTTAACAATTCCGGAGCATTTTGTAGTTTTTTAATAAATATTTTTACCTGACGGTAAAAATAAACATCGCACGGTTGACAAAGCGGGGTACACTTGGGTGGAATAACTTTAACAGTGCAAGTGGACGCTTTTGTTTCGTCGACGAAGATACGGTCGTAGAGTGTCCGGTCAGTTTGCCCACCCCACAAATTGACAATGAAAAGAAATTTCCGTTCACCCACGTACGGCGAAATAAAAGATTTAAAAAATTCTTCGTACAGTTGCTTGGTGAACTACCCCGATTTTATGCAACTAACAATCACGTTTTTGAATTTTTTTTCAGCTCCTCAACGCCTTTTCCAACGATTTGACCAAATTTACCCGACGGTCCCGGCATACATAAAAACCCGAAAAGGAAGATTCTTCCTGATGCAGTTAACGTATACTGCGCCGTGTAGGAGTGGCTGATTTTGTCTACATCATTTTTTTTAACAAGAAGTTTTAACCCCTTGTTTTGCAAGCGACTGGCCTTCGGTTTGAGCGATATTTATAACGTAATCCAGGTCGAAATCAGGGATGATGACTCTCGTTTGCATCTGGAATAGTTCTGCAGCTGCTGACACTTCCTCCATTGTGGCGGGCTCCTTTAAGCTGCGAAATGATATGGTCGTTTGCTGCCTGATCCGGTGATGTTTTTTGAAACGTTCCACCCACTTCCGGCTGGCTAGGAATTGAAAATTATCCGACAAAAACAGGAACGCAGAATTCATCGCCCACTGTTGCAGAGTGCTCGTCTTCACCTTAACACGAATAAAATGTAATTAGTGGCATATTGGACTTATGGAATCCTTGGGTTTTTGATGCTTTAATAATTTATACTTTCCTTTGACGACTTAATAATTATTTTTCTGCAAAATACCTATACCACAAAATATATTACCTTTTCCAAGTTGTGCCGAGCTTCGAGGAATCGTTCGTATGTTTCGCGATCTATTATGTTCCATTTATCGATGTGCGTTCCCCCTTTTTTCACGTCGTCTTTCCATCGATAAAGCAATTGCTTATGTTCGAAGCGAGAACATCCGTGCACTTACAATGATTTTAAGCTCCATTTTGGATAAGCTGCTGCAACAGCGACTGCTCTTTCTTTGTCCCACAAAGGAATATACTCTTTTGGCACTGGCGCTAATTCTTTGGCAACAACATATTCGCCACCTTCTTCTACACCCTTGCATTATAATGTACAGAATTGTTGAGTGTTTAGACTTTCAATTTAAAGAAAAAAAATTAGAAAATAACCCTCAAACAAATAATACGCACCGCTTCATACTGTTGCTGTTCATCTATCTCGTCGACACCTATACGCTCCTCATCGTAAATTATTTGTACCTCTGCCAACAGTTTGTGCATTTGAGAACAAAAGTCTTCAACCATTGTGAGGGACGTGGAGGAAGTCTGGTTTTAAGGCGTTAGTGAGTTCACCCATTGACTGCTCATCACACTCTTCCATTTCTGATGGAGTTTTTTTGTGATGGCCCTACTTCTGTTACAGCACTTGCTTTCTCCATTTTGTACTTCTTTTCGCATATACACTCCACGAACGACAAGCTACGATTGAATTCCGTCAGGGCTCGTCGGACGTGTACGCACAACGTAAAAGGGGATGGCAAAAGAAGGGCAGGGACAATAAATACAGGTAGCAAACGTCGCCCAAATATTGCAGATTGAAACTACAAACGGTTTGCTAGCTTCGAAAAGATATTTTTTACTCGCCGTGAAAGTTTGCTTCGAAAAAAAATAACATCACGCAATAAATTAAATAATGAGCGAATACTGTGTTATAGTTAATTATTTCATGACCATTTATTCTAGCGTTAATATTGATTTTTTGTTTATGTGATCATAATTTTACTTAAACAAACTACACAGTGTCGAATAATATATGTTTCGATGCGTTTGTAAAAATAATTTCATTAGAAAATTAGATAAGAATGCCCAACCAATCATTTTCATTAAAATCACGAACGATTTAGAAATATATTTTTTAAAATAAATAAATGAAAGTTCCGAGCGGGATTCGAACCCCGGTCGTCTGGATTGCCAAACGCGCGCCTTGCGGCTGCGCCACACTCATATGCTTGGCGATATGCATGATTTACGGGGATAAGAGCGGCGCATGAAACTTTAGCGTCGTTTTTCTCAAAAACCAGGGCGCATTAGAACGAATCCCTTTAGCGTGGTATTCTGGGGGAGTGCCCTCACAATATACGTGAGACCCATCAAAATCCGTTTGTATCATACTCGGCACTCCCCTTGTTAGACTACCAACGACCCTCCTTAACGATTAGAGAAAGAAATGACTGATATTTGATTGTTTCAATCTAAAATATACATTCCGACTGGACTAGAGGTGAAAGCGAAAAGTGAGAGAGAGAGGGAGAGGGAGAGAGAGGGAGAGAGAGAGAGAGAGGGAGAGAGAGAGAGAGAGGAGGATGGAGCTCCGAGAGAATTGATGAATCACGAAGTATATTTTCAATCTCGTCACACTTCCTGCGTCGGTTTTTAACGGGGATACGGGGATCGGTGACGTTTTTTGATTTTGTTTCTTTCAGAGTGGTCTTAATGATACGTCGATTAGAGCGCGAACTATTCTCTTGCTTTCGTACTTCTTGCACTAAATCAATGGGCTTGCAATGTTTTTTCAAATATCAAACCTCAAACCATTCGGTAAGACCCACTAAACAGCGGACAGCTCGCGACGTGATGCCTCTTCTTCGTCGCACGGCCCGCAAAGTGGTAAAACAAAGAAAACGTTCGCAGTGCGCAAATCACGATGCACGATCGAGGTTTTTTTTTCTTTCTTTTCGTTCGCGCTTTATCAATTTATCTTTCCGCGCGTCGGGGCGAGTCCGTCATCCCGACTTCGTTTTTCGGTTACAAAGAAAACAGAAAAACGAAAAATATACCAGATATTGAAATGTTCTTGTGTCGCGTATGCGTCGACTAACCGAGAGCGCCTTGATGACGATTGGGGGGAAGCATTTTGTGGCTTGGCCTCGCGGCAATGGCATGTGTACGAAAACTCGCGCACGCGCAATCGAACAAAGCGAAAATGACAAGCAATGGAAACTTGGAGGGGCGAGAGAGAGAGAGGCAGAGAGAGAGAGAGAGAGAGAGAGAGAGAGAGAGAGAAACCCGACGATCGTTGCGACGCAAAAAGCGAAACGGCGAAACACCACAAACATCGGATAATTCTCATGTTTTCAGGCTCGAAGAAGCTCGACGTTTCATGCCGAGAGGGCTCTCAGCTGAGCGCATCGACCAATCAGCGTTGAGGAAAGTTCCGGATCGTTACGACAATACAATTGTTTATCGAACGTCCTTGTTAAACCTTGCAAAAGATAATTATCCCAAAGAAGTGGAAAAAATCATAAAAACGCATAAAAATAATAAAATGTACAATTTATTGTACAAAAAGATCGGTGTATCTCGTGCTGTGAGTGAGAATTTCCGATGCGTCCCGAGAACAGTCGAAAGAAGGAGACGAGCGATTGGCCGAGCCGAGGTCACACGAAGCGCGGCTTCGCATTGGGCGGCGGTGCCAGCGGCCGTACGGTTAGTCAAGGAGAATGGAGGGGGCAAAGGCCGCGCGCGGGGGCGGGGGTAAAGAGAGAGAGAGACGGAAAGACAACGATGCTTCCCAATTCTTTGATGTCCACATAGGCGAGCGCGCGAGGCTTTGCGTCACAAAGACTAAAGCCTAGTGCAAGAGGACGGTTGGCTCGCGCGAGAGAGAAGAGAAGGAAGAGAGCTTCGAGTGTGCGAGCGTTGAGTTGACAAACATTGAACACTATACGCAACGGTTTGAGTCAGACGGAGACAGTTGAATATAAATCGCAGATAGTGGGCGAGAGAAAGAGAAGGATTGAGGGAGCGGAAGAATTAGTGGAATAAAGACAGCGAAGCGGCACAGAGGATCGCGGCATTCGAGAAATAGCGGACCTCGCGAACGCTCGCACAGTTCGAAAGGAACGGAGAATTGGCGTAACACGAACTCGATTCATCGCAAATGAAAACGTCTTGACGATTTTCAATCCGCATTGTTTACAAAGTACCACGTACTCATTATCGTAAGAAAAAAAAATTCTTTCGTATCTTAACGATACATTTCGGACAATACGCGGGATAAAGAATACACAGATAAATTTAAAGAAATAATCAACTCCGTAAAAATTCGTCGAGCCAGTGATCGTGTATATGTGAGCTAGACTTTTGTCCCCTACCCTCTTTTCGTTGTCCCGTTTTCTCCGGGGGGTCGGAGTGTGCACGCAGTTTTTTTTCGTTTCGCATCCGTGCCGGATGCGAGCGAATGAGCGCGAGGGGAAATCCAGCTGGCGCATCGAGGTATAAAAGAACAAGAGAGAGAGGGATCGCGGTAAGCGTAGCGGGGAAACGAGGAGGTTAGTTGCGTGCTTCGACTCGTGAAAGAAAAATAAAACACAAACAAGACGCGGGCGGCCATCTTGTGATTCCAGCTGTGCTAAAAAAATATTTAAAAAAATAACTGTGTGTACATCCGAGTGGGGGAAGTAAAACCATTGACTCTCCTTCGTTTTTTATACACAATTTATTTTATCGCAAAATAACGTGCATTTGCAATAACGAGAAAGAGGCGTGCGGATTCGAGGGAAAGAGAAATCTTCCTTTTCGCGGCAGTTCGTTCACGCACGGTCAATCGAGGTCTCGCCAACACGGCGATCATTGCAAAGTTGAATCGCAAAGGGAGAGCCGCGCGAGGAGATACATTGAACCTGACGGTCGACGAATGTGGCCAAACTTTTATTACGAAAAACGCAACATCGTTTTATCGACAACGGCGAGAGAAAAAAACGTCACGAGATCGAGGTAGCATCAGCATCAAGCTATTCGCGATAATCTACACGATTATCCGGTAGCGTTGTTTCGCGTTTCGTTGCCCCAGCCGAACTCCAACCGTCTCGTTTATCGAGATTATTGCGCAGTTAGAGCCGAGACCACGACGCCATTCTCCGTTTTATCCAAGAGACGCGCCACCCAAAACAACCACGGTACTTTTGGAAAGTTATCCGGTACGACGCAAACCCGTGAGTAGAAATTTAATATTTTTCATCGTAATTCTTTAAATAAGTGACTTTTCCGAAAAATGAGCCCAACATTTTTTCTTTGGGGTTTGAGAACGCAAACTCATTTTTCGGAAAAGTCACTTATCTAAAGAATTACATTTATCTTTCTTGCAAATTTATCACTGTTTTTTTATATCGCGAACGGAAAAAAAGTATAACCTCAAATATGATGAAAAACAAAATACGTTAAATATTGAGTCGCGAATCCATGAGTACGCGTTCAAGGTGTTTTTTCCCTCTCGTAAATTTGGCTCCCTTAATTCCTCGTATTGCGAAAAAATTTAAAAAAACAATATAACCCCAAAAATCAGGACAAAATTGCATAAAGTGTTGAAATTGTGAAAGGCATTGATCGATTTTTCTGAACCTTTTTGTGGAATTACGGTTAACGGTACACTTGGGCTATGGTATCGAAGTTTGCACAGTTGAAATGCAACGAAAATATTTATGCCCGTACTGACCATCTTTTTTGTAATACATGGAGCCTACAAAAATTACTGCAACATTTTTAGATATTAGGGATATTGGAACTCAACAAAAGTTCCATTTTATATATTCATTTCCTTATTTGTATCATAGTACAACCTAATCCAGAAATATCGAGTTTTATTGCATTACGACTATTCAAACTTCAATCCCATATATTACTGTGCTGGCCGCCTTCGATTTTCGATGAGGTTGAAGTTTGCATCGTTGGAACGCGACGGACGGAATACTTCTGAATACCTTTTGTTTATTTTAGTAAATTTTGCCCGCTAAACAAAGGCCTTAAAACAATCTCCAATATGAACCTATAACAAAAAAATCTTTGAGACTAATAAAAATATATAATGTGATAAAGTTTCGAGGGCTGCAACCACTCCTTGGAGTGAAGCATGTCAAGGGCTGATTTTCAGTGAACCAAAAACGAAAATTTTTCCAATGCAAAACAATCGGAAATTCAGTATGGGTGCATTGAAGAAGAATGACAAAAATTAAGCGTTGAACCACCCCGAACTGTGATGAGAAACTTGAAGTGAAAGGTGGATTACTACCCGCTTGAACTTGCTATCCGACAAACGTGAAAAATACATAAACTTTAATTTTATCACCTCTTTAAAAAGTTACCCATTTAATTTAATAGAATTCATCCCCTTTAAAGTCGAGGTGAGAGAAAGGAAAATCAGGGTGGTTGTTCCTTTAATTCCTTTTTTAAGGTACCCATAGTCGATTTCTGCTTGTTTCGCAAACGAGAATTCTCGATTTTGTTTCACTGAAATCAGTGGATCGCTTGCGAATGAAACCACCAAACTACCCTTGCATGATTCACTTTTAAAACCGTTTTTCCTGCGATAAAAAAAACGTACCGAATCATTTTTCATGCTCTACCATACACATGAGTTACAGCAAAATCGGAGACAGACACCAAAGTGACGTTTCTTGTAAGGTTTGGAATCGCCAAATGCCGAGAGCGCAGTTTCCACTGAAACTGACTGAAACTTCTTGAAACCGATGCAGATGTTGTGTCCAAATAAATCGAATAACAATAACTGATTCATTATTTGTGATGAATCATGAATCAGTTATTGTTATTCGATTTATTTGGACACAACATATGCATCGGTTTCAAGAAGTTTCAGAATCATTATTCAAATAATGATTCATCACAAATCATTATTTGTGATGAATCATGAATCAGTTATTGTTATTCGATTTATTTGGACACAACATATGCATCGGTTTCAAGAAGTTTCAGTCAGTTTCAGTGGAAACTGCGCTCTCGGCATTTGGTGATTCCAAACCTTACAAGAAACGTCACTTTGGTGTCTGTCTCCGATTTTGCCGTGACTCATGTGTATGGTAGAGCATGAAAAACGATTCGGTACGTTTTTTTTATCGCAGGAAAAACGGTTTTAAAAGTGAATCATGCAAGGGTAGTTTGGTGGTTTCATTCGCATGCGATCCACCGATTTCAGTGAAACAAAATCGAGAATTCTCGTTTGCGAAACAAGCAGAAATCGACTATGGGTACCTTAAAAAAGGAATTAAAGGAACAACCACCCTGATTTTCCTTTCACTCACCTCGACTTTAAAGGGGATGAATTCTATTAAATTAAATGGGTAACTTTTTAAAGAGGTGATAAAATTAAAGTTTATGTATTTTTCACGTTTGTCGGATAGCAAGTTCAAGCGGGTAGTAATCCACCTTTCACTTCAAGTTTCTCATCACAGTTCGGGATGGTTCAACGCTTAATTTTTGTTATTCTTCTTCAATGCACCCATACTGAATTTCCGATCGTTTTGCATTGGAAAAATTTTCGTTTTTGGTTCACTGAAAATCAGCCCTTGACATGCTTCACTCCAAGGAGAGGTTGCAGCCCTCGAAACTTTATCACATTATATATTTTTATTAATCTCAAAGATTTTTTTCTTATAGGTTCATATTGGAGTATCAGTTAATGAACTGATGATTAAAAATGAAAGGTTAGTGATAAAAAAAATTGAGATGCATAAATTATCAAGCAAAAGCAAAAATAAGTAATAAATCCTCAATACAAATATTTACAATGTAATGTTTACTAATTACTTGAGAATGCACGTTTAATGAACTGGATAAATCAATTTGACAGGGCACGAAAAACGAAATTTTATTTGCTATTGAATCGGTTGTTTTTAATTGTACATTTTAACAAGTTGAAAAGAAAAATGAAGAAAAGTCAGCCGATAAAAACTATTTTATTCATTAATCTGCCGAATTTCTCACTTAGAAAAAATAGTTATATTCGATATTTTTGGATTTTGCATTTTGAATTATTAATAATCCATTCACAGTTACCCAGTGGTTAATAAATTCTTTGGTCTGTTTAACTTCGAGGTTAATTTTAATTTTGAAAACCGATCAAATTGATTTCTGCGACACTTTTAAATTAGTTTCTTTAGTCAATTAATTTTTCAGTCTTTTAAGCCTTTTTTAAATCTTCAATAATTTCTTTTCAAGTCTTTAAATTCGAACCATCAACCCCGTTTTCGATTTAATATATTCTTTTTTCTATTTGATATATTATTTAAAAATTTTTAATTTAATAATTTTTCAATTTAATAATTGAAAATTTTTTTAATTAATAATTTTTATATTTTAAATTGAATAATTCAAGAATTTCAAATTTAATAATTGAAAATTTAATATACCCATGGCGAACCATTAATAATGTATTACCTAGAATGAACCTTATTAGGGGAAAAATGGGCGATAGAAGTCATGTGCAGGGCTTGCGTAGGTTTATACATTGAGACAAGGGAATATCCGCAAACAATATATTCAGTGTAGGCTTTGAGGAGCTAAAATAAGACCCTAGAGTCAACTGAAGGAATTCAAGGTCGAATTGGACTTTAGTGAACTTAGGAAATAGCCAACATGAGTTGTTCATATGTTTTAAGCGTACAAATATAAGAGTCAACTCTTAATTGAGATCGGTATAGTAAATAGTGCAACGCATAAGCACTTTCCATTGCTGTGGAATTTATATAGACCGAATAAGAAATGTTACTTTTCTTATGACGTTGAAGTTTGCATCGTTGCAATGCAACGGAAATAATTCTTTTCAATTACTTAAATTCTTTTTGGCCACTTCAGGTTGTGAAATTGGCCGAAATTTTTCTACGTCTTGTGAGAAATTCACGGGCTCAACGTGCAAAAAAGGCATTTAATAATAATGAAAATAAAGGAATATTTAAAAAAGCAACAAATTTCGGCGCATTCCAGCAGCTCAAACTGAAGAAATGAAAATAAAAACCTTTCAAGAACTTTCGTTGCATTTCAACGATGCAAACTTTAATGCCATTTTCCCCTAATCTTGAATGTACTATGTGAAAAACAATGGATTTATGAACATACGCGATGTCCGACGAACTTACATACGAAAAGTCTGGGAATATTGAAAATTCTCTGGATTTCTTCCAGCATTTACTTTTCGTAAGACGAAAAATGGTACCGACTTAAAAAAAAATGTGAAAAGTATAAAAATGTTTATTTTTATACTTTTCAGTTAAAGTAATAAAACATACAAAAAAAGGATTGCAGTGCCAAACAATGCAAATTAAAAAAAAATAACTTTTTTACTTCATCTCTATACATTTGCATTCTATTTCTCATTACACGACCACGCAATTATTATTGTAGATAAGTGTTCACATTTATTTTTGTTTATTGGCGTTGACACAAAAATTTCTGTTTATAATAAAGAACAGGTTCTGTATTTGCTTTTAATGTATTTTTTTTTACTTTACAGTCTCAATTATTTTTTAAATTTCATTTTAATCTTTAACATTTTCATGTATTTGATCTTAAAAAATGATGTTCTTTACTTGACCCCAATCTCCCTGGAATATTTACAAAACCTGTGTGGATAACTTGGAAGAGTCAGGGCATTGCTGAGGCAATAATGCGTAACCACGACGATAAGCAAATATCGAACGAACACTTGTACATCGAAATCACAGAGAATCCCCCTGATGCACGATAATCCCTCGATACGCCGTAAACAATAGTTCGAAGATGGTTGCGACGTTTGCATCGTTGACATGCAACATTTTTTTTATAATTGGATTTTCTCATTTTTATTATTATCCAAAACTGTTTTCCTATACAGGATTGTTACGCATATGGAAAACCGAGAATTTCGGAAATTCTCTGAAATTTTCTCAGAATCTACTTTTTGCAACAATTACGAAAAATAAAATCGACTTAACAAAAAACTGAAGACTATAAAAATAAATATTTTTGTATATTTTTAATATTTATGTTATCCTTCATTATATACAAAAAGAAAGTTTTATCAGTGCCAAACATTGAAAATAAGTTTAAAAAAAACAACTGAAAACTAATTCGGGGGCGTACATAATTTACGTAACGCAAGATTTCGCAATTTTTGCCCTCCGCCCTGCCCCCACGTGACAGGACCGTAACGTCTGGCGTGACCCCCCCCCCCCTCTATACCATTACGTAACGACGTAACGAGTGCTTTCTTGTCAATAATTGTGTTTTTTTTTTCAAAGAAATAACGAATTATGAAAGGATCGGGTTTACACTCATTTTATAAAGTATATATTCATCTAGTTTTATACCAATTTTTATGGAACTTTTTTTTAATCAACCCTGATTTGGCGCCGAAAAAAAAATTCTCCTCTTTGTCCCATCGATATCTTTATGAAAGGTTATCCGTAAATAAAAAGTCAACAACTTATCGATATTTATACAAATGTAGCTATTGATATGCGTAGCCGTTTTTTTATTTTGGGTTTTTTTTTTTTTTTACAAAAATGCCGACAGTTTGGACATTTTTTTCTACTTTCAACGCCCTTTTTGGCATTCAAGCAATCTTTAAAAATAGTAATGATGAAAATTTAAAAAATCTGTTAGGTACAACCTTAGTCTCTGCGATTAGAAGAATGTAAAAAAAAATTGAAGATCGGTTGATAAGTTTTTGAGTATTCGCTGAGACAAGGTCGAAAAAAAGTAGTTTCGAGAAGATCGCGATCAAGGTTTTCGGTCCGTTTTTCTTGATACAAAGTCATGTTTTTTTTCTAGAATATTGATACTTACATTAAAATATCAAGTCGCGGGAAATATGACGGTTTTTCATCTTCATTATATTTCTCAAAATCATGAGAGCCTGCACTTAATTTATTCTGAACGATGAGTTTTAGATTTTTTTAAACTTGGACATGCAGAAATTTTGCTATTCCTGGTAGTTCTAAAATCGTGACGTAACGCAAACCTCGACCCCCCCATCCCCCCGAATACGGCCCATACGGCCTCTTTACTGTAAAGCTTTATACATTTGTATTCGATCTGTCGATACACAACTGCATCATTATTATTATACATAAGTGTTTACATTAATTTCTTCATTTATCGTCACCGACATAAAAATTTGTTTGTAATAAACAACAGGTTCTGTATTTGCTTTAAATGTATCTTTTTCGCTTTACAATGTTTAACTTATTTTCCAAATTTCAGTTTTTCAAAAATTTTATCTCAATTTTTAACATTTCCGTATATTTGGTCTTTAAATAAAGCATGTTATCCAATTCAACATAATTTTTCGATAAAAAGATCGAATTGAGAATTTCCTTTGTTTTTTCAGGTCGGTTAAAGATGTTTTTTTTTTTTGACAAAAATGATTCATTGCTATTTCTGCGCGTATTATTTTTGCCTGTATAGTTTGTAACGTTTACAAATATTAGTACGTTTGAAACGAGACTTAACTTGTGGTCTTTAACATAAGGCCTTAGGCCACTCTGGAGGCCGAAAAAATAGGCTTTTTGGGGATTTTTCTAGAAAAACTACAAAATAAATCGAGATTACAAAAAAGGGTGTTTATCATACACATCAGCGACTGTATACAATAATTTTTTTGAAGCGACTAATTCTAAAATCGCGGCTGTGCAGCGTTTTTGCGATGACGTGTCTCCGTTTTTCCAGGGCCCACGGCCGGACAAACAGCTCCTGTAATTTTTTAATTACAATGCGCCAATGATTTTTTTTCGATTATATATAATAACTGCTATAGAAGTCCGTAGGAATTTTTCGATATATTGATTTTTGGACAAATGGCACACTTCTAAAGTGGAAGCGGAAAAATTTGCCCAAAAAATCGGCAGACAGTTGTTAATAACAAATGAATTATGCAATGTAAAAAAAAATCCTACGTACTTCCATAGACGATGTATTTTTCAAGATATATTCAACATTTCAAGTGAATCGGTTGAAAATTGTCTGAGTTATACTTCCGGCCAACGTCAAACGGAGACGTCATCGCAAAAACGCTGCACAGCCGACATTTTCAAATTAATCGCTTCGAAAAAAATATTGTATACTGATATGTATGATAAAAACCCTTTTTCGTAATCTCGATTTATTTTGTAGTTTTTCTGAGAAAATAAAATCCCCAAAAAGCCTAGTTTTTCGGCCTCTAGTGGCCTAAGGCCTTAACGGGTTATGGCATCTGCACACTATGCGCGATCAGCGATATCCAATGGGAGCTTAGGTATTCCGGAAACCCCCTGGGAGAGTGAAGCTCCCATTGGATATCGCTCATCGCGCGCAGTGTGCAGCGGCTATTACACCTAGTTCGCGGCCGGAAAAAAGAGGTGTTATCGTGATTTCTTTTTGAAATCGGTGCAGGTTTTCAACTTTTTTTTCATAGTAAAAGGTATCATTTAAAGTATCTTTGAAAATGTTTTTCTCGGAAAATATTCATAAACGACGGAGATACAGTAATTTGCACAGACCGCTGTGCAAAAAAGGTCCTTCGCGGCGACCACTCCTGCTCGGGAACAAATCATCTGAAATAAAATAAACCAAATTAATTTAGTTTTTGTACCGTATTATCTAGTCTTTAATCGAAGGATTCGACTGGAAAAATAATGATTTTTGAAAAAAATGTTCGCCGATCGAAAGTGATCGTCGAAATTTCGGTGAAAAAAACACTATTTTCCTTGATATACAAAAAAGTATGGATTGGAAAAAAAAATCCTTCGATTAAGCACTGCCCTTTGATGTACAAATGTCTGTGACATTTGAAGCAGATCGGTTTAGTTTTTTTTTTTTTTTTTTTTGAGATAATTTGGTCTCCGATTCTGAAAAAGTCATTCCGAGAAAAACGCGTTTAGTTTTGCGTCGGGTATATACGTAGGTTCGCCGGGACCTACCTGTAAACGCTCATAACTCCCCCAATTTTCAACGGACCGACTTGAAATTTTCCGATAATATATTTGGAAGGTTATATCATAAGAATTCGTCGAAAACGAAAAAACGACTTTTCAACAATTTCAACTAGGTGTAACACATTAAAAAAAAACATATATATATTTGATGAAAACAAAGTGTTCTTTATTTGACCCTAATCCGGGTAATTTGCGAAAACCTGGCAAAGTCGGGGAATTTCTTTCCTCCCGGAATAATCAGGGCAAAGTCAGGGACTTTTGGAAATTCTCTGGAATTTTCCTACAATTCACTTTGTGAAAGAGATACGAAAAATGAAATCGACTTGACGAAAAAACTGAACGGTATAAAAACAAAGATTTTTGTATATTTTTAATATTTATCATTGTACTTCATTGTACACAAAATAAAGTTACGTCGGTGCCAAACATTGAGAATTTAAAAAACTGGAAACTGATTTACTGTAAAGCTACATTTGTAAAGTAAAGCTACAAAAATACATTTGTATTCGATCTGTCAATGCACAACCACATCATTATCATTATAGATAAGTATTTATATTTATTTTTTGTTTATTTTCACCGGCGTACAAACTTTTGTTTATAATGAAGAACACGTTCTGTATTTGCTTTTAATGTCTTTTTTTTACTTTATAATGTTTAAATAACGTTTCGAATTTCAGTTAAAAAAAATAAATATCAATTTTATCAAATTTCCATATATATGGTCTTAACAAAATTATGTTATCCAGTTCAACAGAATTCTTCAATAGAAGGATCGAGTTGAGAATTTCCGTTGTTTCTTCAAGTCGGTTGAAAATGTTGTTTTTTTTCACAAAATTCAGTCTGCTATTTTTATGTATATAATTTTCCCGTATAGTTTGTAACGTTTACATAGACTAATATCTCTCTAACTAAAAAAATACATGTTTGATGAAAAGAAAGTGTTCTTTATTTGACCATAATCTGGCTAGTCTGCGAAACCTGGAATTTTTGCAAAACCTGTATGGAAAACCTGGAAAAGTCAGGGAATTTCTGAGTCAATAATGCGTAACAACCCTGCTACATATTTCGATTCTACATTGCCAAATGAAAATCCTCAATGTTGCATATCTCTTTCGTAACTCGAATCTGTCAGAAAAAAAATATACGAGAGAAAATTGATTGCATTCCTACGATGCAAATAGTACAGTTCGGAGAATCATCTTCGCTATGGAACATCCGGCACAGAGTTATCCGGTAAAAACCTCTACAATATGATATTTTCTGTTGGGGGTATCGCGCAGAGAGGACCTATCAGGAGTACCGAAGGACGACGTCGCTGTTCCGTCTGGGCTCGTCGACTCGTCAGAACTCGAGTGTGGTCGATTTGTCGATATCCAGTCGTCTAGCGAGCCGCAAGAGACTCGTAGCAGCAATGACGAATTCGGCGCCGAAGATGAGCGACAAGGTCGAGAGGCAGGGCTCCCCGAACAACAGTGGCAAACGACAGAACAACAGAACACCGTCGATAAGAACAACGACGTATTTCTCGAGCGCCTCGAGTGCGACGAAAACCAACAGCAACACCACCAGCAGCAATACGAGCCCCGGCAACGCGACACGAAATACGAACGGACGGGTCGCCTGCAGTCCACCGTGCATCGCGCGAAACGCGAGAAATTCACCGGCGAGGAGCGCTGATCAGAGTCCACGCGGTAGTCCGACGGGTGGCTTTTACGCCGGTGCTAAATTTTCGGAGCCGCCGTTGCCGGCGAGCCTGCCAAAACCACCGAGCCACTGGACGACGAGGCTAATGACGAGTTGCAAACAGTCCGAGACATGTTGCAACATATCGAATCATCTCAAGATGATACTCAACGTTCAGGCTTCATAAAAACAAAGACAAAAACGCGCGACACCCCCGTACAAATACTACTGCTGTCGTGTACAATAATATAGCGTCGAACGCCACCACGGTCGATGCGGAACAATCGAAAACACGCGGACTGTCGACCAACGTGAAAAAGGCCCTTCGATCGACATTCAGGTACGATGATCCATCGGTAGTGATTAAGCGTTACGACGGAAACAACGCCGTTACATCGGTCATCGGTCACTTTGGTTTTTGCACGTAAATTTACACACTCGAGACTTGATTGACGTGAAAAAAATAAGTGAGGAATCGAAAAAACCGAGAAAATGATCTGGACGGAATAAAAAACGCGCCTCCGCGCGTCTACGTGTACGAGTGCCGTGTAAATGTGTATGTGTGTGTGTGTGAGGGAGAGAGAGAGTCATGATTGAGAGAGATTGACTCTCGTGACGAAAGGACGCCAGCTTCACTCGTAAACGCGTGATTAAGCCGAAACGCTCACTTGATTTTCGAAAAGCCTTCGCGTCTTTCGATTACACTTGCAAGATCGTGGTGAGCAAGGCAAAGCGGATTGAGGACTGTCACGAGGAGAAAGGGAGAGAGAGAGGGAGAGAGAGAGAGAGAGAGAGAGAGAGAGAGAGAGAGAGAGAGAGGCAACGAACTCGGTGAAAAGTTTCGAGTGCAACGACGAGATTTGCCGAAGTTGCAGCAGAGTAACAAAAAATAACGATTACCAGATCTCGCTCGATTGCAATTGTCTCTTTCTTTTCGCTACACGAAACAATTCTATCGTGCGTCGTGTATAAAGTTGTAAACATATGTAATTTTAGATTATCCGTATCAATAACGTATAAGTAATAATAATAATACAGTACTATTATTATTGTTATTTATAATGAGGCAAAGAAATGCGAAACATGATAAACGAGCGAGTTCGATGCTACTCGTATACACAAACGAACACTCACACTTACACAGACACGAGGCTCGAGTAGGTCACAAAAGAGTCGAATTTTTCGTACCGTCCAAAAAAAAAAAAAAAACAAGAAACTCGGTGATGTTTTCCAAAAACGCGAGAATTCACGTACAATTCGATTGGCGCGATGATCTTCGACAAAGTTTCGATTTTATCAACGTAGGAAGGACTAACAGAACGGCGACAGTGGCGCCGCTCGGAGAAATCTTTTTATTTCGGTACGTCCGCGTACGGACGATGGGTGTTTGACTTTCGGGGTTGGAGCGAAAAGTTAGGTCGGGTCAGTGGGACAAAAAACAAGAGACTCGCTGGAGAGAGATCTCGTGATATTCTCCAATTCTTTGTTGTTTTTTTCTTCTTCGCGTAATCGCACGTGCTCGATTTGTTTTCCGTTGCTTTCTTGTCGACTCTCGATCCCCGAGAACTTCGTTTCGTCACCGTCGAAGCGAGAAGCAGCGATTGTAAATTTTGAAAAATCGTTCGAGTGTTGACACTTTTTTGTTGTTGTTGTTTGAGTTGTACAAATTTCGAGGGAGAAACCACGATTGAGACGTCTCCTTCGTTAACGCACCGATCGTATGGGTGTTTGATTTTTCGTTTCGGCTTTGTTTTTTTTTCTCTCCATTCGCAAGCTTTGAGACATTGTCGAGCTTCCCGGCCAAAGGCCTATAAATCGCGAGTACGAGAATATTTAATTCGAAAGAAAATGTCACACGGGGCACCCCGAGATTTTCGCAAAATCCCGACGAGGTGGCGAATTGCTCTTTTTTTTCACTCAAACTCGACGGTCGATCGCCATGCCGAAGTGCAAGTGGGCATACATTTTATGCACACGCACGCGTCGGTAAAAGTCCCCGTTGGTCCGTCGCCTAACACGGTATATTTAGTTCGGCTTTTTCTGATTCGTAAGATTCTTAGAACCTAACGAAACAGAGACAATAAAATAGAGGGGAAAGTTGTAGTTGAAACGACAAAGTAGAACGATAAAATAGTCCCAATGAATATCGTTTGCTTGTCGAATCGGAGCAGTTTTTTTTTCTTTCTCGCTTGTTCCATTTTTAAATTGATCCGTGAACGGGAAAAAGGTTTTTTTTTCTTTTTTCTTCTTATTTTTTACGCTAAAATGACCCGCGATTAACACGTTCTGTTGGGGAGGGCCATAAGTTGTCGTTTCGTGGTTTTTTCTTCGTTAAACGATAAATTCGAGATGACAGATCACTATATATATTCGTTGATACGAGAATTTATAAACCGATCACTGTGATAATCTATCGAATTTCAATGCAATACGATAATTACGAATTATCGAATGGACGTTGGCGAAAAAAAAATCCTATCGAGGATGATTTTTCTTTCCAGCCACACGCGACAAATGCCAAATGCAAATATTTGTTTCTTTTTCTTTTCTCTTTATTCCCGAGTAGAATATCCCAGATAGTATGTTTGATTTATCCCACTCGTATGTGAAATTAATTTTTTCTTTCTTGCGAAACTTGATTTGGAAAAGTAACGGGATTAACCGAGGACACACGAAAATCAACCGCCGTAGTATTTCAAACGTACACTTATGAGTTTTCTTTCAGTTCATGATATTGACTTTGTCAATTTTTTCTTTCTTTCGCGTTTGCATTCTCGACAGACTTCGATTCGCTCGTTAACTTTTTTTTTCTCGTCTCTCGTCTTCGAAGAGAGAAAGTGCGCGGGAAAACGAAAAATAATTATTTTCATTTTCTCCTCGGTGTAGATAACGGGGTGTGACGATTCTCAGCGTGAATGTTTTCATGGGTGAAAAAAGAACAGTCTTTGTGTATTATTCGAATAAAGCTTTACGTGTTTGTCCGAATGAGACGAAATTGGAGCGAAATTTAAGGTTACGCGGAGAGCCAACTGTCGGAAGTTTCTTTTTCTTTGAGCAGATTCTTTTCGGTCCGAATATGTATTTGGCACATGAGGAAAATTGGATGGAATCAGTGAAATTTTCGGTCGGGCGTCTTGGTTCGTTAGTTGATTCGATAGTCGTGTGAATGTATGTGTGTGTGCGGGGAAAAATGAGCTAGAACAAAAGCGTCAAATTGTGCAATTCTCTGGCTTGATTCATATATTCCGTTCGATATAAATCCTTATATATACATACACATATATATATACAGTAATAATTACATAGATTATATTGTCTTTCTAGCGCGATAAATCCATTTTTAAGTTCATATTCTATTAAAAAAAAGTCACACAGCCGGAGAACGATTGATTGGAACATTTGAGAGGATCGGATGGCGCGCATAGAAGCAGGTGATTAATCGAGGTTGGGTAATCACAAAACGTACGATGTTGAAGTTTGCATCGTTGGAACGCAACGTTTTTGACAAAAATGTCATTGCCTCATCTTCTCCGTCACCCAAAATCTCATCCAGCAAATTTGGGCTTCGAATTTCTTATGAGAATTAAAAAACAAACATTTGAGTGTTTCTAGTAGTCTACATTTGCTAAAAAAAAAAAAGCTCGAGCTAATGAATTGTCGTTGAGTCCCAACGATGCAAACTTCAATATCATCAAAACGTACAAAATATGTATCTATTAATGGGAATACGCACGCGTATAAAAGCGAAAAACTCCATATCCGCAAATTTGGGACGAAAAATCAACGATTATCGTCTTATTTGACTTCCTTTTTACCCTGGCTTGTTATTTATCGAAAAAAAAATGCTACGACACGAGTCGATGAGGAAAAATTTCCACAATTTTTTTCACGACAAAATCCCGTTACGGTAGAATCTCAACGTGTTTGCTTTTTATTTGGTGACGGAAACGAATAAAGTCAGCGAATTCGGTTATTCAGTAGGAACAAAAATCGGTCCGTTCGGAGGAAATCTTTAACTTGCTTGGAACGTTTTCATTCTAGCAAGGAATGAAAAAAATGATGAAAACACGATAAATTTGCCACGGGTGTGACGTAGCGCCCGTAAATCGCAGCTCAACCGAAAACCAAAGCGGAAAAAACATCTTTTGTCGTTTAATTTATCGATATAACTCTAGAAGTAACGAAAATCGGGGATTGCCGCTGGCTCGGCGGGATCGCAGCCGACATGGGGAGGCGGGAAAAGAAATTTCGTTTTGTTTTTCCGAAACTCGAAAATCCATGTACGTCAAAAACTGGTGATTTTTTCCCTTCGTTATTTCACCCCCCCTGTCTCTTTCTCTATCTCTTTGTCTCGAAATTATTCACGTGTCCCAATCTGAAAGCTGCAAAGCAAAAATATGAAAAAAGAACCCAACATGTGTATGAAATTTGCAGATTCTCCTCTCGCGTAACTTCGTGAAACGTTGCGGGGAAGAACGAATGAGGTGTCTACCCTCATTCGTGCGAGACCGCATGTTCGACACATCGATTGAAAAAACGCCGAACTAAAGCTAAAAGAAAAACGATAGCGTGGCGAAATTTTTCTAAAATCTAGAATGAATCTTCTCCAAACGTGTAAATAATTCGAAGAGAAAAAGAAACAGTTAACTTTAATGTTTATCAGTCCTTAACGAAAGTATTTTATGTATATACTTTAATAATATATGTATGGAAGGATTTTTTAAGAGAAAAAAAAATTAAGTCTTCGCTGAAACGAGGACGACTTTTGTGAGTAGGGAACGTGACCTGACCAAATTGAAAACAAAATCAAAACGGGGAGGGAGAGGAGAGAGAGGGAGAGAGAGAGAGAGAGAGAGAGAGAGAGAGAGAGAGAGAGAGAGAGAGAGAGAGAGAGAGAGAGAGAGAGAGAGAGAGAGAGAGAGAGAGAGAGAGAGATAGAGAGAGAGGGCATTAAAACAAACAGGAACACAAAAAAGAAAGATAATTGCGTTATCAGTCACGCCAAGGCTAACGAATCGTGTTTTTCAGATATTATATCACGTCAGAACTGAATGGTATACGTCAAATTAAACGAAATTCGAACGTATCGATCAGGAAACATAATTGATGATAAATTAGCTGTGATGATGACCCTTATAGATACGATTGATTTTTTAGTTAATAATGGATAACTGATATGTGTGCGTGTGCGTGTGTGTGTGGGGGGCGGGGTGGGATATTGGGGGAGGGGCGGAAGGTTCGTACATGTATGTATATGCGCATCACTGCGCATGGATTAGATATTAATTAAATAAGAAAAGTATGAGAAAATAAGACGTGATGAGTGATAAAAATGGTGGGTGAAGAGTAAAAGAATTTGATACAAAAGTTGACCGGATATCCCTGATATTTTAAAAATCTCGGATACAAATCCAGATAGCCATCGACCACGGTAACTATTGTACCAAAAAGAACCTTCGAATCAACCAATCAAATGAAAACGCGAAAACAATAATCACCATTGGTTCGTCGATTCTACGATTCTTCTTCTTCTTCTTCTTCTTCTTCTTCGTGAAACTTGGACCCAAACCAGCGGGTTTCAATTGAATCAATTAATTTTCCGTTCGCAGATACACGCGTTTCGACGTATGTCGAACCTGTAGATTCCAGCAGTCGTCGAAGAGATCGTGAACTCTATGATGTTGAAGTTTACTGTGTTGGAATGCAACGAAAATTGACGAATATTTTCTTAATTGCCCAAATTTCTCGGTGCACATGTAGATCTCGATAATCAAACTTTTCTTTCAGAATACTTACGACCTAGAATATCTACGACCTAAATCTGCAAGGTTATTAGTTTGGGTAATTATAAGAATATAGAAATGGAAGGAAAAGTGGAAAAAGAATTTTCGTTGCATTGCATCGATGCAAACTTCAATTCCATCGAACTTTTGTAAATATTGACCAAAAAACTTGTGGGCGGTCGTAAAAAAAAAACAAATAAGCACGTGTAAAACATTGAAGAACGGAAATGTATTTACGTCGATCGGCAAAATAATTTTTCATGTGCTTTTCTCGGTTTCTACGGTCTCGTTTTTATGTTCGCAGTCGCACGGTGTTGCAGAGTAAAAAAAATCGTCGAGAAAGTAGAATCGCATATGTACACACATGCATATATATATATATATATATATATATATATATATATATATATATATATATATATATATATATATGTATGTATGTATGTATATGTATGTATGTATGTATGTATTAACGTAGGAGCGCAGTGTCGATCTTTTCGTGCCGTTACGTCCTCGCGACGTTCGCAATCGCGCAACAAAACACAATTGAAATTGATCCTCCGTCGGTCATTCTTCACTCGTAGACAAAATCATCAACCGCAACATTTTGCTCGCCTTTTATTTCGATTTTTTTCCCGTCGTTACTCGCACAGTCGTATTTCGTCGAAAAACGCGCGAGAACGGAAAAAGAAAGAATACTGTTTGTCCACGTGCGGTGAACGACGACGCGAGAGATTTTTCCCAAGGTTGCGCGAGGCCAAGGAGATTCTACGATTGAAAAGACGCGAAAGAAGCGAAAAGAGCAAAGACGAGCAAAGGACGGTTTTTACGATCGGCCGGCATTAAATGTGATATTGTAACGTACAAACAAAATAACAACATTTAAAAAGTCATTGTCACGTTCGGCTCCTCGACGATAACGGTAATGTGAATAAAACAAATAATAATAATAATATTAGCTATGATAATATAAATATACAAATAACGATATTAATAACGATTATGACGATGAATCGAGATAAAACCAACGCGAGAGGAACAAATACCGAGTTTGCGTAACAAGAGCGAGTCTTTCCGTCCTACTGCCATATCTTTCGCAAGAACGGAATTGTCACAGACGAAAGGAGTCTCGTTTCGGCGAAGATTCAGGAAACTCGTAAAAAATCTTCTCCCCCCCCCCCCCCCCCCCCAAGCAACAACGGGAATACGATTTTTAATTTGAAAAAAGTCTGATTTTCGAAAAATGTTGATCGCAAAATTCCGACTCGTATCTCCATCTCTAATTTTTTTCGTGCATCCCTCGTCAGGTTTTCGTTGACGCCAATGTTGGTTTCAAGCGCGAGGGTCGAATACACTTCTTATCGTTCTTTATTCTTTTCAAAGCTTGCGAAACTGAATGCCAAGCGAAACGAGCTTCTCAGGGATCGACCGTAACGAGTTTGACGTATGAACATTTGATACTTCCAAATGTTCGTTCATACCTTTTACCGCGCATCAAAAATCGAGAATAATTTTTTTAATTTGTCCATACTTGAAAAAAAAAAGGAAAAGAATAACGTAAATCCCATTAATTGAGCGTCCAAGATAACGGACGATTGAACGAATGATAATCGTTCAATTAATTATCGCAACGAGAGTTGAATCTGATCAATTTTAAACACTGACTCAACCGAGCGAAACATCCACCGATCTGGCTTTTCTTTTCGAACCACCACTGCATTATTTTTTCTCTCCATTGATCGTCGCGCCTTCATCGCCGCTCTACGAATCGATACCGCACACGAAGCACCATCGAGAGAGCGTTGTAGTTCGAAAAATTCGGGACTGGAAAGCTTGACGAGACTTCGACATATTTTTACCGCGTCTCGGCAAGCTCGTGTTCGTTTTTCTTTTTTTTGCTTTCTCCGACGTCTGCAATACACACGTGACATCCACAAACACGAAAAACACACAAAATGCGAAGTAACAAATGATTATGCGCAACTGTGCGGGAAAAAATAGCTTTAAGAATTGAACGAGGAGCGAGGAGAAAAAAATTGATGTAGCCCTTCACGTGGCACGAATGCGCGCATCGCTCGTTTCGCGATAACGGAAAGAGAAACACGCGAATTCGTGGAAATGGCAAAACGAAGAACAGTAACAGACGAAAGAATCGACGAAAATAACAAGAAACACGAGAAATTTTTTGAATATTCAGGCCCCCGGGTCTTTCTGCACCACGTCAAAAACCACAAGGACGAGACAAAGAGAAAGAAAATTAACGATCGCTTCGCTACTGATTCAAAACCATTCGAACTGAAAAACATCTCACTTCGGAGAAGAAGAAAAACAGCCGACCTGTATGTTTGTAATTTTCTCGATCGCTCGTTTGTTACCTGACCCTTTGATTCTTATTGGTATATTGTAGTGATAATTTTAACATTTTTTTTTCTTTTTCGGTTCACGGGAAAGGCTTTACAATGTACATAGGTTTAGTGAGAGGATCGGAGAAAGGAAAAAAAAACACTTTGCCCGTGCTGTGTTGTTGCTGCTTGCTGTTGTGAGAAGCGGCAGACTGTACTGACTAGTTTTTAGCTATTGGAGATACACACAGGCGCACATACATACACGCATATTCACTTCCGGTCAAGTTTCCGAACACTTCAGATAATTGCAAAACTTTCGATCATTTTGGATTATTGTAAAATTATATTGGAATAATATAATTCGTTATACAGAGATATATAATATCTTCGTAAAATAATAAATGAAAAAATAAACTATATTATTCGAACATTATTTGGCAATTATCCAGTGATCGAAAGTTTTTCATTTTCCTGAAATGTCCGGCAACTTTGCCGGCAGTGTATATATATATATATATGTATGTATCTATGTATGTACGTGTGTCTGTGTGTGTGTGTGTGTGTTTGCGTGTGTGCATGTCCATGTATCGTGCAAGGAACAATGCAACACGATACAAACGGATGCTCGGGAAAAGACTTTCGACACGTTTTGCCTTTGTTTTCTCCAGCTACCGCTCATCACTCAATTTTATGGATAACAGATGAAAAAAAATCTGTCAGGTGATAAGTTTAAAGAATAACGGTGTCGATCGGTTTTTCCGGAGCACTCGTGTGAACAAAAAAAATCGATGCGCGCCGTGCGCACGATTAATATTCTCACCGGCTTACTATAAGATCATCGTACGTATGGGTATGAGAAACAAATTTTAAGTAACGTTCATTTGGCGATCTCTGGTTCAAAAGAGCCTTACGTGGGAAAATTACGATTTGTTTTTTTGTTTTTTTTTTTGCGACGTCTTCGGCTCGTTATCAGGAACACAGAGAAAACAATGCAGCCACGTGCATTCGAGGAAGTTGAAAGACTACAAATAGCAAAATTTGGACCAAGAGAATTCGTAGATGGGAAAAAAAAAATACATCGTGATTCTTCCCAGCGAACGGGCACGCGCGAGCAAGTCTCTCATTTCGATCGGTCCGCGAGTATATCGCCTTTTGGGAATCTCTCGAAACACGATTCAAAGGGGGGAAACGAAAATTCTTTCGGAAATCAAGAGGAAAAAGAAATATCTTTCCTTTTTTTTTTTCGCAAGCCGAAGGAGAAATAACGAATCTTGGTCGCTCGTGAACTTTCGCACATCTTTAAAACTACACGAACGTAGAAGACCATTACTATCTAAATATTAGACTGGACGAACTTGGATTTGTTATATGTCTGTCGATTGAAGAACAAAAAAAACATATATTTACTTTAAAATGGAGGAAAATCTACGAAAAGCAAAAAAATCAACCCACGGGGCATTTGTATCCAGTTCGTCGTATTTAAGATCTACGCATTATCGTTTCTGTTAAAGTGAAAAAACAACAGCTGCGTTATTTTTATTTTTAATTTTTATTCGAGTCACACCGACTGATTGAGAGAGTTGAAAATATTACACGGGACTACGAGATGGTGTTTGAAGAAAAAGAAATTAAGAAAAAAAAACAAAAAAAAAAGTAAAGATCATCTCATGATCCGTGAACTCTGTGATTTTCGTTTCTAATATTGAGTAACTATTTACGATAATACATGGCACACAACGATTCGTTCCCCTCATCGATACTCCCCCCCTCCCACACACAGATGAATTTTTAATTGATCCGCGGACACGTTGCAATTGTGAAGTATGCGATGAGCATGCGAGAGAAAGACCGAGACGAACAATGTTCGATGAAAGAAGCAAACCTCGTAATTCATAATTGTATTGTACACACACACACACACAAGGAAACGGAAAGAGACAAATTAACGATAAAATTCATTGCGATGCGTTACAAACAAAAAAAGAAACACACAAGCCGGGGACGGAGAGAAAACAGTAGGGAGAATGCGTTGCAATAGTGCGCACGATAGACAAAGCATTGGAGGGAAGAAATAAGCGAGAAGAAAAACAGCGAACCTACGAAAAACGAGAAAAATGGAATGTGAAAAAAAATATTGTACATGAATATGTGAATAGTTGGGGTATGTTGAATGAGCCAGAAAGATATTTTGTTAAACGAGAGATCTCTGTGTCGAGGCGTGTGGTGTGTATGTGTGTTAGTCGTTTCGAGAAATCGCCAGACTACGCGAAACAAATGGCAAGGAGCAAGACGATCGGGCGGAAGATGAAGAAGCGTGAAGGCAGTGAACGAGGAAAGATCGACGAAAAAACGGAAGTTTGAGGCTAAATACGCGAGGAAATGCGGAAACGAATCGCGATTTCTCATTCGATAATGCCCCATTATCGACACCGCGCAACTGACTCTCGTTAAACGTATAAAGAATGCATTTATATATGTGTGTGTACGTATGCGTACAAATGCATGCATACATACGAATATATCAGGCCATGGATTACGAGGATATTCGTTTTTACCAGTGACCACATCTTTTTATTATCCTCCGTTTTACGAAAAGCAAACGAGAATCCATCTGAGAAGAAAAAAAACAGCGGGAAGTTCAAGATGGCCCTCGTCATGATTTCTTTTTTTTATTTCGAATCTGCAAACACGAAGAAAAAAAAGGGAACAGCGGTAGACGGTAGTGTGCAATCAGCGAACTTCATCGACACGGGCGAAGAAGAAGTGAAGGAAAAGTGGTCGATGAGGCGAGGAGAATCAACACATCTCTACGTAGAAGACACGAGGACGTTTGTCACGCGGTTCCTACGTGCGCGGGAGGACCGAAAAAAATAAACATGTTATTTCCACAAAGGAACGCAAAAAATTGTACCTTACGAGAGGAGAGAAATGAAAACCAGGATGGATGTACATATAGAAGGGAAGAAAATGCCGTCGGATGACAAACAAAAAAAAAGTGGTCGAGGAAACGGAAATCACGGTATTCATGCCGTAAACAAGACCCTAGCAGCAGCAACGGAAACAAAAACAACCAGATGAACTGTACTATTTTGTGGAATCGCAAACATATATAAAAAAAGCATTCCATGATGTCAGTCCCGGGTAAAGTGCGGACCGGGGCTTTCTTTTCGCAGGGTCCGAGATCGCTTGTAACTATAAAACACGAGAAGTACGAAAGTTATGCAAAAAAACAAACACAAAAAAAAACACAACAAGTGGGAGCATTGTACATGTGGAAGATATCTATAGGGAGCCAGAGACGAATAAATAGTTACGATTGAAGACGAAGGATATTCGCAAGATGTTGAAGAACGCGAGTGTTTGGAAAATATGAGGATTTTTATCGAGTCGTAAGGAGAAAAAAAATTATTATCGAGAAAACTGTTTTTTTTCGGTATGGGAAAAAAGCAACAAAAAAAAAACAATTGTCATGTAAGACTTAAGGGGAGGATGAAGAGTAGGATGCGAAGGATCGGCGAGAAGGAAAATTGGAAATTGTGCGTCAATACGAAGGAGGATTCTTTTCATCTTTCGAAGAACGCATCGGGAACATCGAGAACGCAACTTTTTGGAGATACGCGAGCAGGGTTGAAGAAGGAGGAGGAAGAGGAAAAAACGTGAAAAGGGGAAGAAGAAGGTGCACAAATCAATCAGTAACAACAGAAGTTTCAGTAAAGAAAAAAACCTTTGTTTCATTCAAAATTACTATTGTCAAAAGCGAATTCATGAAAAAAAAAAAAAAAAACCGGAAGCAGTATCAGTTCCTAAATTCAAACGAGCAAAATCGCAAAAAAATTGTTGTTTACTGTTTACATTAATCAGGTATTCCGAAGAAGAAATCAAGAAAGGACTTCAACGAGTTCGACAACATGCAACTCATGCAGCCAACTACAATTCATTTGGATCAAAATTATTTTTAGGGCCCTTTTCAGGGCCCGCAAATGTTTCTTCACGAAGAAACAGCTTTGTCCACGCAAATTCACACAAACATCTGTCCTTGTCAGGACAAATGAGCCAACGACGAAGAGGACAGACGTTCTTTTGAGACCGGCGAGTCTCTCGGGCTGCGGACGCTGATACACATCCGCACCGGAACAATGCCGATGCTGGACGGGGATCTGAAAAAAGTTGCGCAACTGTTCTTTTCAGGACAATACAACGTTGCGCAAGACTTCGATACGCCTCGAACCATGGTTGACCTTTATCGTGGTCATCCATTCGAAACCGGACCTGCTCAGTCGACGTGGTACACCGGACGAAGACGACAAATACGGCTGAGCTGCCGAAAAAAAAAACTCGCAACGAAATAAAATACGACATAACGAATACCCTGTTCCCTACCATTTCGGAATCCTTTTCCGGCCACTTGTTGTTTATGCTTTTTCAGAACGATGGGAAATACGAGGTTTGATAAAAACAAGTAACGAGAACTTTCGGCTTTCTCAACAAATCTTTATTCGGCAGTATTAATTTTCTCCCCTTCGAAGTAATCGCCCTCAGATATAATTATGGCTGTTACGCATATGGAAAACAGGGAAAATCGGGGAAACTCGGGAAATTTCTTTCCTCCTGGAATAATCAGGGAGAAGTCAGGGAATTTTGAAAATTATCCGAAATTTTTCCAGAATTTACTTTTTGCAAAAAGTACGAAAAATGAAAACGACTTGATAAAAAACTGCAAAGTATAAAAATAAATGTTTTTGTATATTTTTAATATTTATATTATTCTTTATTGTATAGAGGAAAAAACGCTGTGTCAGTGAGAAACGTTGAAGATTTTATAAACTAATTTACTCTAAAACTCGATACATTTGCATTCGATTTTTCGCTACACAACCACACAAGTAATATGGTAGATTAGTGTTTATATTTAAGTTTTATTTATTGGCACCGACATGAAAATTCTGTTTATATTAAAGAACGGGCTCTATATTTGCTTTTAAGGAGGTACGATCACCTGCACGGGGTCAAAAAAAGTCTAAATTTATTTTACCCACAGCTGTTCTGATTGATGTTTGCTTATGTTGATTATTCGTATTATCGATTATAGTGTGCCAAATGTTGTGGTAAATGATTAATTCATTGCACGTGAACAAATCAAAACTGAAAAATTAGATTGTCAACGACTCGGTAGGAATCTTCGTAATAATAATATTAACATATCCACCATAAAAACGGACTAAAAAGACAACAAAAAATTACCCGGAAACCTATTAAAATAGGCTTGAATTACCTCAGCGGAATTAACACGATTGGCAGAATATATAATTATACATATTATTGATACGTGAATAATGATAAAACTTCATAAATTGTTGTTTGCATATTTTGTGGCGGTTTCTATTCAAATTAATTTCAAAACAAAGCTGGGTTATGTTCGCCAAACGCATCAGCTGTTACTCGCGACGGTGCTGTCTGTGAGTGCTATTTCGTCGTTCTGACAATTTTCAACCGGAAATTTAAACTTTCTTGTAATTTAGTGCTTTAACTACACTGTGAAGATTGATTTTCTTATTTTTCACAATATCTATTATATCTAATATATCGAATTTCAGTTTTCCATCGGGTTTCGTTGGATACGTGAACATAAAAACCACGATCGCCGCACTTCCGGTTGACCGTCTCCATAAGACGACGCGCTTCGGTAACTCAAAGTGCTCGACTTTGCAGTTTTATTGCGAAAAATCTAAACGCCCAAAATAGCTCAAATTTTGGCAATAGGCGAATAAAGTATTCGTGAAAATCATATAATCATATAATCATATAAAAATTTAAAATCCGAAAGTTGGATTCGTAGTAATGATCGTACCTCCTTAATGTATTCTTTGTACTTTACAGTGCTTGAATTACTTTTCGATTTTTTTTTTAAATATTCATCATTTTTATATATTTAATCTTTAAAAAAATTATGTTCTTCATTTGACCTCAGTAGTCCTGGAATATTTGCAAAATCCGGAAAAGTCAGGGAATTTCTGAGTCATGAATGCGTAGAAACCATGATAATACACGGCTCCCAGTGCTTTTTTCAATCTTTCAACGCTTCTGTCTTTATTTCTTCAATGTAGGCAAAACTGCAACGAAATGCGACGAAAATTAATTTTTTTTTCTTCGTTTCAATAATTTTATTCGGGCGATTTAGACTGTGGAAATTACTCAACGTTTTTACGTATTCGTATCAACGATAACGACCGCAATTTGCAACAACAAAAAAGCCTTTGCATAATGATATTCTTATCATTATGCAAAGATAAGAATATAAAGAATAATAAAGAATAATATAGAATAATATAAGAATATAAAGAATAATATCTATCTTATCATTATGCAAAGATAAGATAGAAATAAAAAATCGTTGCATTCGAACGATGAAATTTTCAACGTCATGTAAGTGGGTGCATTATCGTGGTGTAATTTCCACGAGTAAAAAATCGCCGAGCACGCCGAAACACGTGTAACTTTCTTGATTGCCAACAATAAAGTAAACATCCAATATGGCTACAAATGTCATACGTCAAACAAATGCACCAACGGAAGAAAAACAAAATTGTACCAATAGGACTTATACGTCCCGCGATATGAAAAAGTTTCTCGTTACTTTTTTAAATTCAAACCTCGTATATTCGTTAACGAAGGGTTCGATCGTGAACATAAACGCTCAGCCGATCAATCAAATGGAAAAAGTACTCGAAAAATAGTATAAATTACTGCAGAATTACAATTCAAACGTCACAGGTCGCCGACTTAAGACGGAAATACTTTAAAGATTTTCGTTTGCGTGTGTTAAATTTGTTCAATTTTATTTTACGAAGTAAAAAAAGAAAAAAAATACACCTGATGAATAAAAAAAATCTGTTTGAAAAAAAAAACACTTTTTAGATTCTGCCATATTTTGAAGCAATTAGCACAATTTCACATGTAAAATATTAATAATTAGCGATCTTCGTAAAACACCGATGTTTGTTGAATATTCGGCTGTCACGCAGTATTTTTCAAAGTGATTACATTTCAGTTCCGTATTACACTTGACTTGACCGCTTTTTTCTATATCCACCAAGTATGTGTCTAACAGTGGCGACAAAACGCCCAGATAGATTTCAACGCTTTTCCCATGGACGAGGTTCGCGCCATCTTCAGCGTTCAGGACTGAGAGTTTGTGATACCAGATGATCGTACTCTTACCCAAAGGGCACACTCTTTCATGCGATTCACCACAGGCTCCGCAGAACGTCGTGGAAACGCAGGTGCTTGTTTCGACTGGAGGATAAGGTATTTCCATATATGAATCGTGAATATCTTTGACTATTGTGAGCATGATTCTTAACGTTTCTGTGATTGCACCCCTCCAGGGAAAAACAAATACATAGCGACAAAATTTTATGGATTCCGATATCACAACAAGATCTGTGTCTTTGGATTTTTAACGGGGTATCACAATTTAAAGGGTTAGAATGATGCATTTTTTCTCATAGAACAAACGTGAAAAAACTTTTGAAATACAAGCTTTTATTTAAAAGACTGTACTGAAAAGTCAAAAATAATGTCCAATAAAATTGAAAATCAACACAGTGAAAGTACGAAAAAATCCCTTTCTTGGTCATTCGTCATAGGATATTTTAAAAGATATATATTTAAAGGAGGATATTTAAAAAATTTGAAATATAAATTTTAAAAGCTTGAGGCTCTTTTCCAGAAATTTTCACGTAGCTTTAGTACTCATGACGTTTGACGACTCAACGGTTTAAAATTTATATTTTATATTTAAAAAATATCTACGTTTATTGAACGTAGATTTGTTGTAAACGTAAAATTGAAAATCAAAACAACTGCAAAAAACTACGTTGTAGGTGCAAGTACTTGAAAGGTCAAGTACTTGCACCTACAACGTAGTTTTTTGCAGTTGTTTTGATTTTCAATTTTACCGAACATTATTTTTATATATATATATATATATAAATAATCGTCCGGATAGTATGTGTTACATTGTTAAACAAACTATTCGGACGAATAATTCCCACGTATTCGTCCGAAAAAAATCTTTATAATTTTGTAGTAGGTAATCCGGACGAATAACATGTATATAATCGTCCGGATAAAATTAGCGGAAACATTAAACTAGCTATCCGGACTAATAACACATGTATATTCGTCCTGATAAAATCTGTATTACTATTGAACGAGGTATCCGGACGAATAATTTGTAGTTATTCGTCCGTATACAAATCTCTGAATTTTTATAATTCTTAGTAGGTTATCCAGACAAATAATTCATGTATAGTCCGGATAAAAAATGTACAATCGTGTAGCAAGCTATCTGGGCTATTAATATATATGTAATCGTCCGAATAAAATCGTTACAATTATTTACTGAATTAACTGGACGAATAAGTGTATGCTACTCGTCCGGATCGTTCTTGTGTGCCAGTTTCCTCGGGTAGTAATATAGTCGTGTACCGGTGGCTGGCGGGAGCACCGCTACTTGCGTGTACCGCTCACCGACGTACACTGGCTCATCGAGCACACCTGATTGGCCCGCCTTTAAAAATTGATAATAATTCAGAGGTTGAACTGCGACCCATACATACTTATATCAATCGACTCAGAGTTTCACCGCCAACCCCCCAATTCAGGGACTACCATCAGTTCCGGGACAGCCTGTATAATATTCTTTTCCAGTACTTATAACGACAAAGTTTAAAAGTTCATATTAAGTCCCTTTCCAGTGTACATAAAATATTTCCAAAGTTACCAAACTCCTGCCTACGCCACACTTTCCTGAAACTTTATTACCAAACACTGAAAATCTATGAATTATGAAAACAATTTTATAGTACTTTGTACATTTACTTTGTACTTTATACATACTTGTATAAAATACAAAGTACTATAACAATTTTATAGTACTTTGTATAATTTTACAATTATACAAAGTACTATAAAATTGTTTTCGTAATTCATAGATTTTCAGTGTTTGGTAATAAAATTTCAGGAAAGTGTGGCGTAGGCAGGAGTTTGGTAACGGGGGGGGGGGCTGTAGCCCCTCCCGACGGTCGGGGGGTGGAACCCCCCACGGACACAAACATAGTTTTAAATGGTCTTCTAGACGCATCTAGACGATTTAATTTCTCACCTGGACAAATAAACGTATATGACTCATCCGGATTCGTTTCTACAAAGTTTTGGAATTCATCCGGACGGAATTAAAAGCTTGCTTTTAAAAAGTTTTTTTACGTTTATTTTATTTAATACTTTTTAGTATGAGAATTTGTTTATTTATTTGCCATTTGATAGTGCTCAAATCAACAAAGTTAATGAGCCCAAATTCGATTATCCTACCATTTGCCATTACGAAATTTCAGTTTTTACCTCCCACCACCATTATCAGACTGTCGTTATCACGTGTAATGAAGAGTGCTCATTATACCAAAACGAATGCGGACAAACTCGACTGTCCTAGTATATGCTATTAAGGAGTTGCATTGCCCACCCCCACCTCCATCATCAGACCAGCTCCATGGTACCGCAACATTGCATTGTCACCGAAGCTACATAGGTATGCAAAATTTCAGCTCAATCGGATGCCAGCAAGTGCTTGAAAAATGCATTACAAATTTCGAACCGGAACGACAAACATACAAACGAAACAAGCAACATAAATTCTTGTAACAATGGTGAAGAAATCTTGCCGTTGAAAAAAAATCCTGAAAATCAGCAAATTTATTTCCTTGCCTAAAGTTATCCCCCCCTCCCTTAATTCGGAACTCCGTCAAGGGTTCCGGATTTTTCACATTGAGCACACGAGCGGCGAGCTCATTGCCATGTACATAGGTATTCGTGATAGGGCACATCTCCAGTCGATACGAGATACGAAGGTTTCCATGGAAATTCAATACCGATCGGAACTACGTTACGTGGCGCGGAGCGCGACTATTTTCATCAAGGTGAAAATAAGCTAGTCGCGTGGAGCGTAAACTTTGCAAAGGAGAGTTATGTTGTTACGTCGTTGAAAATTTGCTTCGGGCTATCTTGATACACGCTTGACAAGGATACGTTTCGAAACGTTTTCTCTGCTCGAGCCCACTATCAGTGGGGCTGAGCCCAACTTTCTTTTCTTTTTTTCAACTCGCACGAAAGATGTGCCACGACAAGGACATCGAAATGAGAGAAGCAGTTGTGTGCTTCGACCCTGTGTTTATCGAGGCAACTATACTCAAGCGTTGTGCCGCGTGAGAAGGAAAAAAATTAAACAGGTTTCTCCGTGTCGTACTTATCGAGCACGATCTCTCTTGGGTGAAACTTTTTTCGAAAACGTGGATCTCGAGCAGTGCGGTGAATTTTCATCGGTGACGAATAACCGTGCTTGACTTATAATCGAATCGCCCAACTTACGAATTTTGGGCAATCCAATATTATACAAGAGACTGCCTAGGGTTCATTAGCACCGCGTTTGCGTATGAATGTTTTTTTTTCTTCAGATCTCAAAGCACTGCTGTGATATGAATTAATGCCGGTAACAGGTCACACTTAGCTCGTGGCCGCGAAAAAAAAAACGAATTTTCGTGAATTTTTTTCTGGATAAACGTGTGCGGGTTGTTGATTTTTAAATTTATTTTACATTCAGGTGTTTCGGGGCAATTGACGAAATGGTACCATTTGATTCAAATTTATACGGTACGTTTTTTTGTCACATGCTGAATGCAGTCAAAATTTTGAATCGATCGACTACACCGTTTCTATAAGATATCCATTCGAAAAAAAAAACACTTTTTAACACAATATCTCATCACAGGGATGCCTGTGATGAGATAACATAAGGAGTACATTATGACACTGATGACGAAATTGTCATAATGTACTGAGTGATTTTAGTCTTTCACAACATTTTGTCAGTGTCCCGAAACTCCTTAAAGAGTATAGTTTTGAGTATCTTTTATAATTTTTGTATTGAAAAATATTTATAAATCTGGTAGAAACAATGGTGTGTGTGCAGAGTGTGTTTGAAAGAGATCCTTTGTGGTGACCACTGCTGCTCGAAAATAAATCAGCCGGAATAAAAAATCAAACGCATGCAGTTTTTGCATGAACTCATCTAGTGCTTGGACGAAGAATTTAATTAAATATTATTGATTTTCGAAAGAATCAATATTTTTTGCCGCAGTCCAAAGTGAAAGTATCAATTTTCAGTTCATAAAATAGCTCTATTTTCGATGATAAAAATACTATGCATCGAAAAAAAATCCTTCGTTCGAGCACGGCTTTCCGATAGGTCAATGCCGCTTATCAAATCTGAACTTGATCGGTGCTGTGATTTTTGGGATATCGTGGTCATCGATTTTCAAAGTCATTTTGGAAAAAACACCTTTAAGGTCGCCGTTTCGTGGAACGTGCCCCTAAACGACCATAACTCCCTTCATTTTGAACGGACTGACTTGAAATTTTCGGAGAATATTTTTGCAATGGTATATTTTGAGGGTTCGCCGAAAACCAAAGACCGATGTGTTAAAAAACCTGTAGGTATAAGCCCTTAACAGTATTACGCAGGTCATTCTATATTTCGGTTAAGTTACCAAATTTTGAATGAAGGTACCAAAATTTGGATAAAAAATTACCTCTAGAAGTCAATTTTTGGCTCAAAATATAAATCATCCTGGCAATTGGAAAGCCTTTTTTTCTTTCCTTTGTAAGCGAAGTATTTATCGCCTGGGATGTTAGATTCTTCCAATCGCGCCACTGGATTTTTCCAGTCGACACCAATGACGTTCAATTTTGTCGCTCGTTCAGAAAACACGTATGTAAATACTTTTCGAATTTATATTTTCCTTGTAGACACCGATATGACTTACAATGAATATTATATTTTGATGATTATCGGCCGTTGGTCGCTCCAATCCGACTTTTCATATCCGCACGCGAATCACTCGGGTGTTCTCGAGAATTCTATGATTCACGTCATCATCATTATTATTATTATAAATGATTCGGCGTTCGTTGAGGCCCGTGGGCGTCGGTGAAGTTAAAAACACTACGTAACGAAATTGGGATGAAAGAAGAGTTCTTTTCAACGTCACAACGATTTATTGAGCAATGCTATTTTTTAATCAGACTGAAATTACAGGAACTTGGTTAATATGGTGGGTCAGCGATTTTGCTAAACGCGAAAACCGAGAAACTCTATCAATGTTATTTGCTAGAATCTTTAATATGGCGTTAAAGTTTGCATCATTGGAACGCATCATTTTTTTTCTTTATTCTTAGTTTTATCATTCTTATTTTCACCCAAAACCTTTATTTCGCCATTTCTAGTCGTGAATCTCGAATACGAATATGTAAAAATGTTTGGAGCATTTTCAATGCCCATGTTTGGCGCAAAGAATTCTTTCTTTTATTCAAAAAGAAGCGATGCGTTTAAACGATGCAAACTTCAATATGATTTTTTAATTAAATCTCAAAAATTGTCTATCCGGATATTTCTACACACGTTGAATGTACATTTAGCACGAAATCGGAGAACAATTTGGCACTTTCGCTCTTGTTTTCATAGGAACAAAGTATATCCAAACTTTAACGTTTCGTAATTAGATCGCCATTTGCCTTATTCGGCAATTATAAGGTATATTCCAGATCGGGGAATTATTAACCGCTAAACAGACGTAGGTACGTAAAATTTGATGAAACATTTGCTTAAAAAGTCCATTAAGGGGGGAGATACCTTCAAGCGAGAAAAAATTGCAGAATTTTTGTTTTTTTTAAAGGAATCAGTTCTTCAACATTTTTAAGGCGTACGGTATATTTAGTTACTACTTTTCGCTGTTATATGGTATTTATTATTAACTTTCAACATGGCGGGGTTATGGCACGGCCTTTGACGGACGACCTGACGTTGGCAGGATTAATCTGAAGAAAAAAACCGACGATGATTTTTCTTTCATTAACACTCATACGCAGAATATGAACCAAGAAAAAGTAAGATATGTTGAAAATCGATTAAATGGTACGTTTTCAAAAAAAAAGATTGAGTTTTCCAAAAAAAAAAATTACTACATTTTGCAATGTAAATATACTTTCTTTTTAATTTTCGAAAACATTCAGGGCCATTTTTTGGACAGAAACATTAAAAAGATTAATACAAAATTTCATCAGAACCGGTCGATTAGTTTTTTATCTATACGTCACGCCAGTTTTGAAAGTACCGTTTAGAAGACCTCCGAAGACTTTTCAGAGATTAATAAAAAAAATACCATGTATCGGCCAAAAGTAGTAATAAAACGTACCCTAAGTCTCAATGATAGTGAAAAAGTCTTTGCTTTTAAAAAAACCATAAAATCAACAACTTTTTTCCGCGCCTAAAGGTATCTCCCCCCTTAAGAATGGGCGCAATTTTATAGTGGGGCGGATGAAGGTTCGGTCTACAGAGCAGTTCTCATTGTCCGCAATGGGTAAGTGCCTGAGATCGATTCTACCATTTTATCTGCGATAGTCGTACCCGGGAAAGGGATAAGCGTTTAGTCCCATGAAACGGTCAGTCCAACTGCACACATTTAGGTATCGAAACCCAGAGCCTCGCAGGTATGAGTCTCTTCTAAGTTTCCCCAATGATAATCTGATTTTAACCTGTATGGAGACAAACAATGACATGCTTATTTATGTCACTCTCGTTCTTTATTCTGTTCTATTTCGCTAAACATTTAGTTTTAAACCAGTGGAGCTCGTAGTTAACGTTCGCGTGTAAACCTGGAATAGCATTTTGGAACAGCTGTTTCTTCCTCTTTGCCCGTCTCGCTCTTGCCGTGTCTGTTTTTCAGCCTGCCTCTGTTGCTCTCTCTCTCTCTCTCTCTCTCTCTCTCTCTCTCTCTCTTTCTCTCTCTCTCTCCCCCTCTCGCCCTTGTCGATTTTCTATACGTGGACTCGGCATGGGGGCCGATTTCGAAATGTTCCAATATTCGTAAACAGGGCTCTCCACTGAAGTATTTCGCGAAGCTCATGCAATGAACCACAGTCTTACGTCCTACGATTTATTCATCAGAGCAGGGTTGTTACGCATATGGAAAACAGGGAAAACCGGGAAAACTCAGGGAATTTCGTTCCTCCCGGAATAATCAGGGAAAAGTCGGGGAATTTTGGAAATTTTCTGTAATTTTCTCACAATTTACTTTTTGAAAGGGATACGAAAAATGAAACCGACTTGACAAGAAAACTGACCAATATAAAAATAAATATTTTTGTATATCTTTAATATTTATATTATTCCTCGTTATACACAGAAGAAAGTTATGTCAGTGACAAACATTGAGGATTTAAAAAACTGAAAACTAATTTACTGTAAAGCTACATTTGTAAAGTAAAGCTACAAAAATACATTTGTATTCGATCTGTCGATACACAACCACATCATGATCATTATAAACAAGTATTTATATTCATTTTTTGTTTATTTTCACCGGCGTACAAACTTTTGTTTATAATGAAGAACAGGTTCTGTATTTGCTTTTAATGTCTTTTTTTTTATAATGTTTAAATTATGTTTCGAATTTCGGTTAAAAAAAATAAATATCAATTTTATCAAATTTCCATATATTTGGTCTTAAAAAAATTATGTTATCCAGCTCAACATAATTCTTCAATAGACGGATCGAGTTGAGAGTTTTCTTTGTTTCTTCAAGTCGGTTAAATATGTTGTTTTTTTTCACAAAAATTAGTCATTGCTATTTTTATATTTTTATATTGCTATATAATTTTCCCGTATAGTTTGTAACGTTCACAAATACTAATATATGCCTAACTCAATAAAGATATGTTTGATGAAAAGAAAGTGTTCTTTATTTGACCCCAATCTGGCTAGTCTGCAAAACCTGGAATTTTTGCCAAACCTGGAAAAGTCAGGAAATTTCTGAGTCAATAATGCGTAACAACCCTGTCAGAGTACAATTTTGCAAATTCAGCATATGCGACAGTTAAAGGGCTACACGTACCTAGAGGCCCGAAAAATATGGCCAAATTCCGATACTTTTTTGGAGAAACGGTTGGTGAAACAAAACGCATCTTTTTTTTTATCACAAAGAGGCCTATGAGAGCCTTTCCCATCTTTTTTTTCGAAATTCCGAATTTTGGATGATCAGAACACTCAAAACTCCGAAAGTATACTACCCCGAAAGGTGAAAACTCGGAATGAGTTTTACCCGAAAGAGCAAAACTCCGAAAATCTGAATGAGGCCGGGTTGAAATGCCGAATTTTGAATTATTAGAGAGTGGAAAACTCCAAAAGAATACTACCCCTAAAGATCAAAACTCCGAAAGAATTTTACACGAAAGACCAAAACTTCGAAAATCAGAACACCCTCAAAATAATTTGACTATGGAAGTTGTAAAAGTTTCGAAATTTTCCATAAATCGACGAATTATTTCAAGAATTTTTTATAATTAAGAAGTGATTTTACGTCAATTTTGAAATTTGTATAGACAATGTTATACGTTCTACATCATATAGTTGCCTGTCAATGATGTAGAACGTTTAACATTGTCTAGACAAATTTCAAAGTTGACACAAAAGCACTTCTTAATAAAAATTATTAAATTAATTCGACAATTTATTGCAAATTTTGAAACGTTTACAACGTGCACAACTTTTTCGCAAAGCTTTTTACAAGATTCTTTCGGGGTAGTAGTACGTAGTAGGCCCCATCTCGAATTTCGGAACATTAAAATTCGGAATTTCAAACCCTCGGAGCATTCAAAATTCGGAACTTCAACCCGGCCTCGTAAAAATGACCCAATGTGTCAAGGAAGGGCTTCAAAAAAACACCAAAAGATACAGTAACCAACAAAAACATTAACATCGGCAGACGAATTTTTTTTCGTCGGTCCATCTGAAATCTAAAAGACAAACAGGTTATTCGAGTTAACAATGGATACAAGCCGTTCACGATCGTCGATTTTCAAAATAATTTTTTATTTTCAACAATGTGGCGACGAATCGTAACTCGAGCATACAAACTCTATTTTTAAAAGTCGTCATTTTTACGTAACTATTAAAAAACGAAGACCGATTTTCAAAAAAGTGAGTTCAACGATCTTCCAATGCTTATCATCGTATCTCCTGTAAATTTGGAAACGATCCATCAAGTGGTTCTCGAGATATGTCCACCAACTTTGGAAACAGTGTTTCGAGAAAAAGGCGTTTAAAGTTTGAAGTATGGTGCTGGTGAAAAATATTTTTGAAAAATGCTATTTTTTGACCCCCTAGTAAGTGTAGCCGGTTAAAAAAGAATGACTTTTTGCGTCATTTTACTAACCCGTTGAATTTCTCGTAACTTCTTTGCTTCTATTAATTTTATTTATTCCGCAAGATTTATTATTGCCTTGGGAAGCGTTTGTGTGCTGAATCCTTCGAACAGCAAACACGTAAATAGGGCATCGAGTGCGCAAATACATTTTTGGCACAGTTTACGTAATATTGCGATTGAACACTGCAATGGACCGGCTGTTTCTGTTAATTACAAAACAGGCTGAATCGCGAAAAAGTGCAACACAGCAGAGCGAGGGCTTCCCGACAAAAAGTGGTTTTGCACATGACGTGGCATCTTCAATTCCGTTTGTAAAGCGGACAAAGGAGAAGCTTGACGTCATTGGAGAGAAGTGAATAAAAAAAAGCCGTGGTTCGATGCTCTCCCGGAGCTCGAGTCTTGAACGTCACCCAGCGTATATTCTCAACGTTTCATCCAACGAATCATCAAGCCTACGTCTGTTATTTTCGTATGAAACAAATTGTATTTATTTCGTCTGAAAAACGAAGATGAATAAAAGGTCGAAACAAATGTTCCGAGCGTGATAATAAATTCGTCGAGTGTCAAAGCTGCCAGGAAAGTGATTTTTTGGATGCGCTCAACGCAGCATTTTCCATCATTTTACCGTAGAAATAAATGCCAGCAAGATCAATGTAAAGAAAGTACTCTTTTTTTGCCGAGTCGTCTTTTTGATTTATCGACGTCGCAGAATCTATCCGTCCATTGAATCCTCGTAAGAATTCATTTTCTTTCGATTTGTCACTGCGGACGCGAATTAATGTCATTCCATTAAAAAAAAAACTTGTTTGGAAATTATTCAACAAAACGTGCCGGTTGTGATTACACGGTTTTTTAAATAAACGTTTGGCAAAACTCTCTCGTGTGTGTTACACGAGCGTGACTACGTGCCACTTTTTCGAAATTGACTGCTATGAAACTGAGTATATACAAATACACGCGAGGGAACTGCCTGGCAAGTAATAACCGAGCGAGTATGAAAAGGATCGAGAAACGATGTTACGAAGCGCCGACGACTGGCTTTCACTTCCTGCTTGTGTGGGTACATCAACTCGTTTCGCGTGCACATACAGGTTACAATTTCTGCAGTAGCGGAAATTTGAAAAAGCGCTGCTTTAGCAAGTCGCAAGTTGGCGTTGCTCGAATTGTGAACGAAAATATGAATCACGAATGCAGTGAATGCTTGTTACTCATCGTTATATAGTCTTTTGTACAGTAAATCGTCAGCGAGCGTTTGCGGCGAGTTGAACAAAGTATGACGAACGAAAGTATCGCTCATTGCACTTTGGACCATTTTTATTCCGATCACCAAAATGTTTTCTTCCAGAATCATAAACATCTACACGGTGGGATTGTATTCTGTGGTAGAACCTATATACGTTACTGCTTGTACTATAATCCAAGCGATTAAAGCGACGCAGAACAATCGAGTGGGCAGGTAACTGTATACAAGCGAGAGCGAACCATATACCACACTCCAAGGCTTTCAAACGAGCAATGCAGCTGGCAATGATACTCCCAGCCCTCCTTGTCGACCACAAAGTCTGTAATACGATCCTATACTGTTAAACGAACATATGTCCTATGTTCTTGAATTTTCATTTCGAAAAGTAGCTTGAGGATTATTCGGTGAAGTGTGGAAACGATTCACGCAGGTCTCGACTTTGGGAACACGAATTCGGGGACGAAATAAACTGAATTTATGCTACGACCTAATCATCTGCTGACAATGAAGCAAATTCGTCACTGATTTATCGTACATTATCAATCTTGATGATTTCGAGTTAGCATTACTTTCTTTGGGGAGTGAAAGGGTGGGGAGGGAAGAGGAGGGAAGAAGTGGAGAAAATGCAAGGGAGGTATGTAAAAATGGCAATGGGACGAGCGAGGAAGACACTCCTGGAAAATGGGAACCGACAAAAGAACACGAAGTGGAAGCAAGAAGGAGAGCGAGAAACTACATGCTGAAAATGGCAGAAATGGACGAGGATAGATGACCGAAAATTTGCCTAAAGGAAGAAATTAGGAATATTTAAAACGGGAACGAATCGAAATGGGGAAATGAAATTAAGGCTGCGATGGAGGATGTAGGAGAAAGCAGAGTACTGGAGCCAATAACGAATAACGGGAAGAAAGGGGCAATTAGAGATATATTAGAGGGAATAGAAAAAGAGAGGGACCAAGACATTCAAAGAAATTGGGGAGAAATAGACAAGTTCACGTTCAGTAAGTATTGTAAGGAAATAAAAGAAAAATTGGGGAGGGAGGTTTTCTGGACAGACAAGGACATAAGGGACATAAAAGAAGAGTAGGTTAGACTTAGGTGCGGAAACGTAGGGAAGGCAGGGAAGAAAGGTTACAGCAGCTGGATTTTTTGGGTATGTGGAAAGGAAGAGGAGACGCTCAAGCATATATGGAAATGTGGAGAAGCGAGGAAAAAGAATTGATAATAAATGGTCGAAAGGGATCGACAACTGGAGAGGAGATAGGGTGGGAGAAAGTTTAAAAGGCTCGTGGATAGAAACACTTAAGGGCGGGGTAAAGTATTTAAATTTTTCTTTTAAATTTTTTTTCAATTTTTTAAATGAATGCATAATATATCAAGAATATTGTGTTAAAATTTCAAGTCGATCGGAGTAAAATTGACGAAGTCATGAGTATTTGAGCGTCTATTGCTCGATGCCGGGTTTTATACCTGGGCGGCAGCTGCGCGGCGCGCTATTGTATTTTTCGTAGACGTAGACGTTCTTTTTGCGTAGACAAACGCAAAAAGATGCTGTCGATCATCTTGATGAAAGCCTTTTGCTCTACGGACCTGGCATCGACGACTTTGAGTGAGTATAAGAAAATTATCGAGTTTTATTTTGAATTTCTAAAAATTCAAAGATAATTGAAAAATCTGAAAAAATTCATACGTATTCAGAAAAATGAACGAATCACGAAAAAAAATTGGGTTGTGGGGAAATTTGTTGACTAATTTTTTTTTTCATCATTTTGTTAATAACATTTTGGAATTATTATTATGCAAAATTAATCTTTTGAGTACCTTTAATATGCATGAATTTTCTCAGATTTTTATGCGATCGAGAAGTGTTCTCAAACTTATGTGCAATGAGCGCTAAGCGACCAAACTCTTCTGCGTTTTTCAAACCGTTTTTCTGAGACTTGTCATATTTGAAGTTCGTGTGCACGATAATTCAAAATCTACTGGACCAATCGCTTTGAAATTTTGCACAGTACTTCTTCACATAATTCACCAGGTATTGTCGAGAGCTTTTTTGTTATTTTTTAATAATTACTAATTTTTTAACAACAAATTAGCCGATTTTTTTAGCGAAAATCGGGTTTTTGGCTCCCAAGTGCTACGAAAAATCGAAAAAAGAAAAATCCTCCCGTCATTACCGCGAGAAACATCTCCTTTAACAAATGCATTTTGATTTTTTTGTTTCAGATGATTCTGTTGCGAGTTATGGTGCACACCGCAAACCAACTTTTTTTCGAGGCGCCTCTGGGGTTTACTTTTCACTCACTCAATTTTGAATATTTTGCAATGCAAATTTAGGAGAATGTTAGTTTTAAGGCTTTCACGGCTCTTTATGTAATTTGAAGAGTATGTGGCTTCCGGATGGAGGCCGTGTTGAGAATCAGCGTTGTGCCGACGTTTCGCAAACGTTACAGTCTGCATCATCAGGGCTGAGAGCTCCGATACTGAAGCTCCCGTGTCTCAGGCATTCCTTATATACTTGCAGTCATCGTTCCAGATCACTGCACCAGCCAATCAGATGTTTTAATTGATCGGCCGGTCAATTAAAAAACCGGGAGGACGGTGTGCCAAATGGGATTGACGTGATATCCACCATCTCTGTTTAGATTGTCCGGATGTTTTCGGATTTCCAAGCCTTCTCGGTGTTTCCTAGAAAAATAGCTGTTTGATGGGGCCAGACTTTGGGCTTTATCGAACTGGATGGCATGACCAGTTTCCATCCAATGCTCGGCCAGGGCTGATTGTCCAATGTGGCCATATTTGATACACCGTTGATGTTCTTTGATCCGTGTACTGATCTTCCTCCCGGTTTCTCCTATGTACACTTTACCGCATGAGCAGGGTATCTTGTACACTCCTGGTGCACTTAATGGTGGTCTTTGGTCTTTTGCACTCGGAACCACTTGTGCTAGCTTCTTCTGAGGTTTGAAGATGACTCGCACGTTATGTTTCCCAAGGACCCTGCCTATGCGATCGGTTATGCCCTGAAGGTATGGAAGGGAAGTTGTTGCTATTATTTGTCCTTCATTCTCCCCTTCAGGTTCTGTTACCGTTTTCGGATCGGCTATTTTTCTTCTTAGTTGTTTGATCGTTCTTTCGATGTTGCCTGGCTTGTAGCCATTATCTCCTAAAGCTTTGCGTAGATGTTCTAGTTCATCCTCGAGAGAGTTCGGTTCGGAGATCGCTAGAGCTCTGTAGACCAGAGAGCTTATGACCGATTGTTTTTGGGAGGGGTGGTGATGGGACGTAGCGTGGAGATATCTATCCGTGTGCGTTGGTTTCCGGTAAACTTTGTGGCCCAAAGTGCCATCGTTTTTCCGTTGAACCAGTACATCCAGAAAAGGAATTTGATTGTCCTGTTCTATCTCCATGGTGAATTGTATATTGGGGTGCTGGGAGTTGAGGAAGGTTAAGAAATGATTGAGGTTTTCTTTACCGTGACTCCAAATGACGAAGGTGTCATCGACGTATCGGAACCAGGTTGAGGGTTTGAGAGGTGCTGCTTGCAGAATTCTGTTCTCGAAATTCTCCATAAAGATGTTGGCGATGATAGGGGAAATCGGGGAACCCATGGCTGCGCCTGAAGTTTGTTCATAAAACTGGGATTGGAATTGGAAATATGTAGAGTTTAGGCAATGTTCTATGAGGGCTAGTAGGTTAGGAGCAACTTTTTGGGATTTTCTGACTATTTCTAGGGTTTCATGGGTTGGGACGTTTGTGAACAACGATACAACATCGAAACTTACTAGAATGTCTTCTGGTTGTACCTTGATGGACTGGATCTTATTCACAAATTCCCGAGAGTTTTGGATATGGGAGTTGTTGAGGCCTACGAGTTCCTGCAAGGGTTTGCAGAGAAAACGTGCCAAATGATATGTAGGGCTGCCTATGTTGCTAACGATGGGCCTTAGTGGGATGTTGTTTTTGTGTATCTTTGGCAGACCGTAAAGCCTGGGTGGTAGGGATTCCTTGGGTGTAAGGATTTTGATAAGGTTCTCCGACAGACCAGCCTTCTTTAGAAGTGTCGTTGTTTTCTTTTCTACGCTTGATGTTGGGTCACGTGATAGTTTCTTGTACGTGTTGGTGTCCTCGAGCAGGTTCATCATTTTCCTGCAGTAGTCCGTTTTGTCCATGATAACAGTAGCATTCCCTTTATCAGCTGGTAGTACTAAGATGTCCTTGTTTTTCTTCAAATTTTGAAGAGCAAGGTGTTCTTCCTTTGTGATGTTCTGCTGAGGGGGTTTTGCTTTGTGTAGAATATTGGTTATCCGTTGCCTGATATCGTTGCTAGTATCAGGTGGGAGACGGTAGATGGCAGTTTCCACCTGGCTGATGATTTCTCTGGTTGGAATGTCTGTCGGTGTGATGGCGAAATTGTGCCCTTTTGCGAGGACTGATGTTTCAGCTGCGGAGAGTGGGTGGCTGCTTAGGTTTTTTACTGTGTGGGTTAGGATGGGTTGTTTCGTCTGTGGGCATAGTTTCCTGAATTTTTCTATTTGATTCCTGGACCTCAGGTCTGCACAGTGGAGGGCTTGTTCGTGTGTGACCCGGTCAAGATCTTCCCACAGCTGTGGTTCCAAACAGTCAGATAGGCGTAGGTGAAGTTTAAGGAGTTTTTGGGAATTTTGGTCTAAAAGCTTTTTGGTGACAGATATTCTCTCCTTTACCAGTCTCAGCGAGGCCTGGTGGAGGATAGTCTTGGCTTGTTTTGATGGAAAGGGGTTTTTTAATTGAAAACATTTCGGTACCACTTGATGGTCGCGGCACCTTTTTAGGAATGTTAACGAGCACAGCTGGATGTGCAGAGTTTTCCTGAGTTTGGAAAAGGTGTTAACAGAACCCAAAATAGCCTCTCCGTGTAGGCGTTTTATTTTAGTTTTAAGGCTTTCACGGCTCTTTATGTAATTTGAAGAGTATGTGGCTTCCGGATGGAGGCCGTGTTGAGAATCAGCGTTGTGCCGACGTTTCGCAAACGTTACAGTCTGCATCATCAGGGCTGAGAGCTCCGATACTGAAGCTCCCGTGTCTCAGGCATTCCTTATATACTTGCAGTCATCGTTCCAGATCACTGCACCAGCCAATCAGATGTTTTAATTGATCGGCCGGTCAATTAAAAAAAGTACACGGATCAAAGAACATCAACGGTGTATCAAATATGGCCACATTGGACAATCAGCCCTGGCCGAGCATTGGATGGAAACTGGTCATGCCATCCAGTTCGATAAAGCCCAAAGTCTGGCCCCATCAAACAGCTATTTTTCTAGGAAACACCGAGAAGGCTTGGAAATCCGAAAACATCCGGACAATCTAAACAGAGATGGTGGATATCACGTCAATCCCATTTGGCACACCGTCCTCCCGGTTTTTTAATTGACCGGCCGATCAATTAAAACATCTGATTGGCTGGTGCAGTGATCTGGAACGATGACTGCAAGTATATAAGGAATGCCTGAGACACGGGAGCTTCAGTATCGGAGCTCTCAGCCCTGATGATGCAGACTGTAACGTTTGCGAAACGTCGGCACAACGCTGATTCTCAACACGGCCTCCATCCGGAAGCCACATACTCTTCAAATTTAGGAGAATGTTGTTCAAATGTTACTTTATTATATGTACATTTTTCAATAAACGAACACTATTCGTTACGCCAAAAAAAAATCTTAAAAACATGCCTTTTTTCGCCGAATTAACTTTACCCCGCCCTTAAGGGGAGATATACACCTAGGAGCCGGAGAAAAAGGTCATTTTTGTGAATTTTTTCAAGGAAAACTATTTGAAATTTCGAATTGGGGTTGTAATTATTTAAAAGTATATCCATTCTAAAATATGTTTAATTTTCTTTATTTTCCAGTCCACTTTGGAGCCACGAAAAAAGGCTATTTTTGAGATTTTTTTTTTGAGGATGTTATAAAAGTTGTTGGGCTTGATAAATAACGTCTTGAAATACATTTAAAAAAAGTTTAAATTCATTTTTATTCATTTTTGAGTACAAAAACTATAGTTCAACTCAACGTCTCAAAAATAGGTGGGCTAGGTAGCTTCATCACAACACGGCAGCGGCTTGTCCGAAACGAAAAAATCAAAGTCCATTAGATTCACCATGACACCAGCTACAAAATTACCCTCGGATATAAAGTTTTATCGAAAAATAAAAAAATGGCAGATGAAAAACGAAAAAAAGTAAAAAACGCGTTTTTTCGCAGTCTGCAAAAAAAAAGAGAAAAAATCAACATTTTAAAACCATCAAGGGTCATCTTGTTGCGAATCGTGTTTACAATATGTGGTTCAAATTTCAAAGAATCGGTTTATTAGTTTTAGAGATACGATGGAGCTAGACTTTGAAGACGTTGTTTCGAGAAAAACGCGTTTAAAGTTTATACTATGAAAAACTCTTACCTAAACTCAATCGGCAATTCCTGCACCGTACAAAATCCCTTCTGATTGCTCATCATCGTCGATTTTTTCAAGTCTTGCTTCACATCGATCTTTTGAAATTTTCAAAGTGGGCTCGCCCCTTAAACATTCTTAGTATTTTTCTTACATAGAGTAGAATACAAATTTACAAGAGAACAGAAAATACCACACTTGACTGACCTCCAGAATCTCCTCCAATATTCCTGGCTTTATTTAACTCGTGAAGAGAGCCTCGATTTTCTTTGTTACTTTTTAAAATAGTCCAAAAAAGCGTTCAATTTTGTCAATGCCCATTGATTTTTTTCGTCGTAAAATTAATGATTTATTCTGATTAATGATTAACGTGAAATATTTATACCGCATTTTTCTTGTTCGAAAAATATAATGCACTAGTTTATTCGTTTTTCAATGTGAGAATGGCGAGCCAAAAGCAGAATCACGACGTACTGGAACAAATAAATTGAAAAAAACAATAACGTGAGAATGCCCGGACGAGGATTTTAATGTCACTGCAGTTGATAAAGGCGCGTGCAAAACCCATGAACAAAGTTTGAAAAAGCCGATAAACTTCATTTTTTTAAATGGCCTGCTTTACGCGTTTTGGGATTAATAGTATTCAATTGTAACGCCAACGTCATTTTTTATCGAAATGCCAGTTAATATAAAAATAAACTAAACCACTCGATGAAAGTGACCGTCGTCATTGTGACGAGTAGTTATGTTTACTGTATTCATTATTTCTATCCGTCGTAACTACCCTACTTCCTTTGTGTTTTAAATCCCTGCTGTATCCGTTCTCACATCAAACCCTCACGATTGTTTATCGCAGCTACACATATGGCTTTATAAAATACACTCGTCACCGCACAAGGTTGAACCTGCATCCTGTTGTCTTTCACCGCGTTATAGAATTTCACGTGCTAATTAATAGTTGACTAGCATTTGCGTTTGCGTTGCACGCGTTTTAGTTTCCCAATCCGCAGCGGAGAGTTTTTTCCTTCTCACTTTTAATAACGTGGTGTAACTTGGTATGCCCTGGGCCTCCATTTGTCGGCCATCGTTCAGGCTTACAGCTACTGTTTCCGAACTTCATTAAAATTTTGTTGGACGGAATCAGCAGTCGCATCGAGTAATGGGCGCTTATATGTATACTTGTGGGAGGTTGACTAGAAATGGCAACATTGACGTAGCCACCATTTGTTCTGAGGGGGAGGGGGGAGCTAGACCTGACAAAAAATTGGTTTCGTTCGAAACGACTTTTTTATGAAATGAGATTTCGGGTCAAAGTGTGCACAGTGGCAACAGTGGGTACACTGAACCTTTTCTGTTTCTCAGAAGTGGACATTTATATGTGTGCGTCTTTTTCACATTGGAACCTCCCTCGAATGCCAATACGAACCTGTCTGTGAGTCCCTCCCGCATCATTTTATATTATTTTTGGTGTCAAAAGTTGAAAAACCAACTGAGTTTATATGTTTTTTGCTTCTATACCTATGGCGGTTATGTTCGAAATCATTGTTCTCCTGCAATATACAGCTATATTGCGGTATTTGAGCATCGTGTTTGCTAACCTAACAAAAATAGAAACTTGTCAGTACCCGCTTTAGAAAAAGAGAGAGGGTCGTTACACACTGGCTCAATTTTTCGAGGTACACAGAGGTAAGTCATGATATGAATATTCTCGTGTTGTGATTTAGATAGGTATTGCTACTACTTCATTAGGTAGGTACTCATTGTTGATTAATATTCAATAAATGATTGTGATTGATAGATTCCGCTTCATATAAGTTCGGGCTTTATTTGTATACAATCCATATTATCGAACCGGTGCCAATGGAATGTAGTTGCTTACATCGTTACATTAGCTACTTGCCGGTGGAATAGCAGTGCCTCGTATGTATTTCCCCCGAGGTCTGGGCATGATCACTACTGATCGATAAAACCGTGAAAGGACAACGACACGATACTGGAGAAAGTCGTATGTAAACATTGCAAAAGTGAAATAAACCTTGATAATAAAATTCGTAAAAAATCTACGTATAAGTTACTATTATCATAGAGTTAATCTAGTCAGGATTTTAGACTTTTCAAGAATGCAGCTGAACTGAATTCTCACAGCCGAACTTCAGACATCTATCGGCAGTTCGACAACGCTGACATCGGCAGATTTTTCATTGTTTTAAACTTGAATTCGAATGCCAGAATCCACATAACCTCGTGCAAAACAAATAAGAACAGTGTTAAAATATTATTGTACCTATTTTTGCCAAAAGTTTAGCCGGATTTGAAACCGAGAGATTCCAGTGTTTATTGGGAGGATTAGCTGCATTGTTAATGTATGTGTGGGTGCCGCAAGTGTTGTTGGAAGTCACGGCACTGCTTGCCTCGATATGCTCCAGATTTCCAGTTTACCTCGCGTGTCACCAAGAGCAGCCAGATTCCTGAAATGAGACATTTCCATCCGATTTTAGTTACGAAATTACGAGTAGGTATATATCAAGATGATAACACATAGACATAGACTGACATAGGCATGGCATAACTGACACATCATTGCTATTGCAAGTACAACAATCATAAAGTACCTGTTGAGACAAAAGGCGAGACAGCTGGTATTCTCCCTTTTTGATTCCATTTGCAATTTCGGGAGCACTTTTCCACTTGAAATATCGTAAAAATCGACGCTTGAGCTAGCACCATAAGCTCCGATTATGTCACAATCACCTTGGGTGTACCATGAAAATTTTACTACGGTGCTCTCAACATTGATCGTTTGCAATCTGACCGTCTGAAACATTGAAGGTACATCAATTAATGAAGAGTTTCACACCTTACGAGGAGAATTATATTTTGACAAAAATGTAGACCCATCTATATAAATATAAAGCAAAGTCCTGACTGACTCGTCATTGCCCAGCCTCGGCCAATAAAGGTAGAAACGTGAAATTTGAAGAGGGTGTTGATCTTATATTGGAGGCATCGTTTAAGAAGGAATTTCTTGAAATTCAACCCCGAAGGAGGCGAAAGGGGGTGGCAAGTTTTGTATGGAAAATAATATTTTTATGGTCAAATTTACTTAAAATGTGGTATTAATGCTCTGTAACACAATTAATAAAATACGTATTTCGGCGTTTTTCAAAATTCAACCCATAAGGGGAGAAAAGGAGTGGCGAAATTTGTATGGAAAATAAAAAAATCTGGTCAGAAGATTTACTTGAAACTTAATGTTCCTCGACACAATTAATGAAAGACGCATTTTTGCGTTTTTAGATATTCAACTCCTAAATGAAAGGGGGTGGCAGTTTGTACGAAAAATAAAAAAACGGGCCAAATTTACTTGAAACTTTGTATAACTCCTCAGACACACTTAATGAAGTTTCAGCGTTTTTCGAAATTCAATCCTTAAGGGGAAAAGAGAGTTGCAAAGTTTGTCTGGTAAAAGAAATATCTGGCCAGATTTACTTGAAACTCAGTATCATTGCGCTTCAATACAATTCTACGCGTTCCGTAATGAAAGATTTCAGGAGCACGTTCCATTAAGGAGCATTCGACACAATTCCTGCTCCCTAGTAATTTCGGCAACAATCAAATCGAGTTTCTTTTGCACAACTTCTAACAAGTTTTTTTTACAAAATGCTATTTTTTTTAGCTGACATCTACCCCAACTTATTTTCCACTCTGCATACTCTTTCCCTTCTCACTACCTAACGTTTCTCTTCTTTTCTTAGTTCAATCCCCCCTCCATCTCTTTCTCCTCCCCTTCCTCCTTGCACATCTTTCTGCACACTTCCTCTATTTATCTAAAAAAAACTCGCGTGACCCTTTTTGTATCTTCCCACCATATTTACAATTTCTCCCTTTATCGACAAATTATACATTCCTTGCACCCTTTCCTCTGCTTTCTTTCTTGATTTCTCCGTTACTAACTCCCAGCCTCTTTCACATACTAACATCTGACCGTCTCCTCCTCCTATTCCTCCAGCGTCTCATCCCCCGCCCTTCCCACCCCCCCCCCCCCCATTTCCCACCCTTTCAAATCTTAATATCGCCCACATTTCCTTATTCCTTCCCTTTACTCCCTTTTCCGACCAGTATTTCCACGGCCTCATTTCGTTTTCCACAATATATTTGTATTTTTCATTATCACGTCGATTTTCTTATTTTTTTCATCTTCCTTAAAACTTCTTTTTTTGTTTTCTAATCCTTCTTTTATCCCCTCGTCTATACTTTCCACTTCTCTTCTTTCCCTTATCATTGTTATTATCTCTTCTATTCCCATATCCTAACTTTCTCTAAATTTTTTACCCAATTTGACGGGATTCCGTTTGTAATTGCTCTTCATTCCGGCAAGTCTTTTTCGGCATCATTGATCGAAAGTATCGAATCCACAACACACTGCTTCGTCATCATTATTCAATTGTAGGTTTTTAATGATTTTTTAGCAACAATTATCGGCCCTCGAAAAAAGCGTCCATCATGAAAGATATTATTAGAGTTTTTTTTCTCGTCAGACTTCGCGCTGCCAGCACACCACGACAGACATTCCACGAACCTGATCGAAATCGTAAATTCGTATCTCTCGGTCCGTGCCACAGGTGAGAAAAATATTTCGCGTGTGCGAACACTTGACACACGTGACGCTACCCTCGTGTCTCTCGTAGTCGCGAACGACGGGATCGATGAGTGGATCGTCATTGTCATCCGGGCCGCCTTGATCTATAGGCGCGGACTTTTCGAGACTGCATTTGTAAATACCACCGCAAAGCGTACCAACGACGAATGTTTCCGACGACGTTGGTGAGAAGTCCAAACAAGTCAACGATAATCCAGCCTCGATCGCTCTTTCGCGTCTGCCACTAGAACTATGCGGCCTCGAACTTTCCGCCGGGTTGTAATCTTTCGATACTTTGAATTTTCTATGTAACGAGACACTCGTAAAGTTCTTCGTGGCTTTGTTGAAGTAGATGTAACCGTCGCTACTCGACGTCACGATAATTGGATCCGGGAGACTTTTCGGGAGCCAAAGCAATGATGTAACTGTGTCACCGTGGGTGCATATTTGCAAGGGAGCAACAAACTCGTCGTCTCGGAAATTCCACAAGAGCACGTCACCTGAAAAACGGCGGTACTTAGAAACAACGTATCGAAAGTTCACGTATCATAGTTTTTTTCAAATAACAACATAATTATCAGTCAAAAGTATGTTTGGATAATTTATCAATGTTTTTAAAAAAATAGTCTTCCAATCATGGTTATTACGCATTACTGACTCAGAAATTCCCTGACTTTACCAGGTTTTCCCCACGCGTTTTGAAAATATTCCAGGCAGATTGGGGTCAAATAAAGAACATAATTTTTTAAAGATCCAATTGAGAAAATTAAATTTAAAAAAAATGAAACTCGAAAAAAAACATACATTAAAAGCAAATGCGGAACCTGTTCTTTATTATAAACAGTAATTTTCATGTCGGTGGCAATAAATAAATAATAAATATAAAACACTTATCTGCAATAATAATTGTGTGGTTGTGCATCGACAAATCGTATGCAAATGTATAGAGCTTTAGGGTAAATTAGTTTCCAGTTTTTGAAATTTCCGATGTTTGGCACTGAGATAACTTTTTTGTATGTAATAAAGAATAATATAAATATTAAAAATATTTATTCTTATACTCCTCCGTCTTTTTTTTCCAAGTAGGTTTCATTTTTCGTAATTCTAGCAACAAGTAAATTCTCGAAAAATTCCAGAGAATTTTCAAAATTCCCTGACTTTTTCCTGATTATTCCAGGCGGAAAGAAATTCCCCGAAGTTTTCCGGTTCTCCGTATGCGTAACAGCCATGATGATGTATATCAGATTAGTCTATGCTACAGTGTACATCAATAAACGTTTTTTTTACTCCACTCTCAAGAGTGGCGCTACAGGTTTGCTCTTACGTTTTTAAAGATGCAATCCGTGCTGAGAAATTAGGACGGCTAAACAATCAGATTTTTTTACCGTTAAACAATCCAGCTGCGAGAATCGACGGCTCGGTCGGATGATAAGACAAATTGGTCACACAGGACTGAACCTCCAGTGTCTTCTCCGGTGTGTCTGGGATTTCATTGTTGCGCGATATTTTGTAAAATTTCATTTCCGACAAATGGTCGCACCAGGACTCGTGATGTATCGCACTGTGGCTTACGACCAGAAAACCACCTCCAGTGCTCCAACTCACGTCGCTCACTTTGATCTGGAAGGAAACGAAATTTTTACTAAACTCGTGTGTACTCACTGCAGAATAGATAAGCGATCGGAAACGGACGCATTGCAGTGTATGCAGTTTTCCAATGCGACCTACTTGGAATCGCTTGGGGTAGTACTCACATCGGTGTTAACATCGCCAAGGGTATAAAGACTCGACAGTAGCTGTACCCGAGGGATCGGTTCATCCGACAAGCCCGGATTGTATTCATCAAAAGCGTTGGTACCGTAAACTTCGTCCAAAACTTCTATCATGCCCGGTGTCACTCGCTTCAGAAACGAAGCTAGTTTTTCATAATTGATCTCAACTTTGGGCTTCCTAGTCTCCATGGTCTGAGTCTGTTCGATAATAATGATAGACGTCATCGTGTCTTTTGTTTCATCAATTCAATCGTAACTCTCTAAATATCAGCAATACAGGGAAAACAATTTTCATTGCAACAGAAGGTAACACAAAACGTAACTGCTCAAAGCTCTGGATAACGGAATCTACATGATATGGTTGGTTTTTTTATAATTCATTAATACTCGTTTGTAACCGATTATTCAAGTTTCCGGGAGGAAGTTGGGAAACTATGTATAGGACAAAAAGGTATCGAGCTCCAAAAGGTGATAAAGAAATATGGCTATCCCAAGAGAGTTTTTTACTTTGTTGAGCCAAAAACAAAAATCGATTTGGCTGTATCAAAAAGAAGGATCAGAAGAAGTGTACTCTATGTTCCTGGCATAGTAGATTAGGAGTAAGTATGAAACTTTTCATTTTATTCGTTTTATTTGTTAAACTTCAGTTTAAGTTTCATCGTACTTTTCTCAAAACCATATTTTCTAAATTTGGGGAAGTACTTCTTCACCCCCTAGTTCAAAAATCGTTGTGAAATTTGGCAGGCACACGTTGAACAAATGTCTTCATTACTTAAACTGGAATTATCGAAAAAAATCCAAACGTTTTCATTTTATGAACAAAAATCTGCAAAAGTTTTTGGTAAAAAACCAAGCTTTTGCTTCGATTGCTCACTTTTTAGATATTTTTATCTTTTTCTTCTTCATTCTAGTTGGACTTATACAATATTGCACGAAGTAAAAGTGTTTGTTTTTTGCTTCAGTCTACCTGTTCCGGATTTAGGACTTCCGAAGCACAGAATATCATCGCAACGACATACGTGGCTCCTCCTACTCCCAGTATCATGTTTTGTCAAACTTTGAAATATATTATCATGTTCGAAAAAGACGGCTTAGTAAATATACCAAGTTTCAACAGTCTACATTTAATATTACTCGCATAAAAAGTCCGTGAAAAATCGAATATTTTTTGGCCCAACAAAGTAGAAACCTCCCTTAGCTTCTGAATCAAATACATTCAAAACATGTCAGAGTTGTGCTGTTCTGATCATTTTAGAATGGTTGACGAGGCGAGGATATGTATCGTTTAACTTTATATGCTTTTGACAGAAGAAAAACACGCACATAACAATAGAGACAGGAAATATATTAAAATACCTACCCCGGTACATCGTTGCTCGATCTTCTGCGATTCTTTGCACTCGTGAGTGATCGTCTCCGTTTGCACGATGGAAACTTTTTCAGACCTAAAATAGTGCCAATGCAATATTATGCGTAAATTTACTCGCACACGACTTCGATGGCGTAGTTGTTAATTATTTTTTGAACTGACTTTTCCGAGGATGCTTGAGAAATAAAGCCCACGGGTTCGAATGATCGATCGGTGAACATCGTAATTGAATCAACTTATCAACAGTATTAAATACAACACATTGTTGATTTTGGATTCCGAGAATATTGCATTCGGCTTCTGAAAACACGGCGTTATGTGTCTGCTGATATATAATTTTTTAATGTATTTTTCATAGCATCAAAAAGCAGGCTTAGAAGTATAGATCCGCGTAGCATAGAAAACTGACCGAAAGAAAAGCCAGCGATGGTGCCGGCCATGCTCTGTTTCTTTCTCGACAGTGGCGAGGTCACGGTCTTATATACAGATCCGGCAACGACTACGATTTCCTAGGTCTGCTTGGCCGATCGACGTTTCGTTACATTTTTCGCCACTATGTGGCATGGCTGTGAAGGGTACGGTGCGACAAGGACAGAATAGCTTCTGTCTGTCTCTCTCACTCTCGTGACGAAGGCGCATGCGTCGTCGACCTTACCCCTAATCCAGTTTATCGCGTATTTTATAGGGATACGAGTAAAAAAACAGATTAACAAATAATAAGCTTACTGAAGACTAAAATGAATGATAGACACCATCATACGGCGATGTATTTTTACTTGATTATAGACGAAAGTCAATTAACTCTTAAATTTTCATGTGGCGGCTAGCGGAATAAAATGTAGATCGCGCAACGGTACCCCCCGCTCCATTGAAATCCGGGCTTCGTTTCCAGACTGTAAAGGTGCGGCCTCATGCTCGTCGCTCGTTTGCAGCGACAAATCTGACCTACTTATTTGAGTCGCGGGAAATTCAAAATAGGGTCACGTGACCAGATTTATCGCTGCAAACGAGCGTCGAGCGACTGCATGAGGCCGCACCCTAAGACTGTGGTCTTATATACAGGACTTGAAACGACGGTAGTGGGGGAAGGTTCGCGTAGAATCTAATTTTTGCTTAAATTTTTGGCCGCATGGTGCGTATAGGAAAGGGGCTCTCCTGTGCGAAAGAAACAGCAATATCGTGTACGAGAGAGCAATCTTGAAGATTTGAAAATGGTTTATCGAAAGAGACGGTAATCTTGAAGACTTGCAAATGGTTTGCCGAAAGCGATTGACAAAAAGTACACTTACTTGAGCAATATTGCCTCCCTCACCATCGCGTTTTATCCACCCATTGAGGACGAATTTTTCTTCAAAATGTTTTTCCCACGCATACTGCGTTGGTTGTAACTCTACTCCGGGAACTGCTGCTTGCCACTTGTTTTAAAGTTCGGTATCGTTTGGCACTTTAAATATCGAGCGTTTTGATCTACCTTTGTACCTCGTTTTACATTGTGGTACAGGATTTTGGCTTTGTCACGGAATTAAACTGTCGATAACAGTTATTTAGACGCGTATTCAACTTTCTTCATACGCGTGAACGATTTTCAACTGTTATACGCACATACGCCTATACGATAAAACAATTTATGATCGGTTCAGGTTAGTCTTATCCTGTCCCCCCGATCACAACGACATCCGGTAGCGGCGAAGAAAGACTCCGAGGGTCCCTCTAACGACATCTAGCGGCTACTCCGAGTGTCCCGTGAACGACCGAGAGTACCTCTAGCGACATCTTGCGGCTAGTCCGAGGGTCCCGCGTTCGGCTGGTTTTATCAGTAGATTAGCCGATGGGGATATCCAGAGTCCTGTCGCTGGACCAGAGGCCAGGTGGATACGCCCCTGAAACTCCGGCGCCACCGAATTGAGAAAAGGATAGTTTTGTCGACGTAATCTACATAACCTCGCTAGAACTAACCCGAAGGATCAAAGATTCAAAGAACAAGTTATTGTTCCTTCCGACAACGATGAGTGCTAAATTTCTGAAATTATGCGTTATTGCTTGCTGCATAATTGGTACAGTGCTTGGAGACAAGCCTGCGGCAAAAAAAGAGAAGTCTTGGAAGGACAAGGATATACTTGATATGACCGATGCCGACATGGAAAGGTTACTAGATCAGTGGGAGGTTTGTAAACAAATTTCCAGAATTCATTATTCCTCCCGCATTTTTCGTTGCTTCGAAGAATCCCTGTTTACTTTTCTATCATCGTTGTAGCTTTTTCATTCTCTTTCATACATAGGAGGGAGACGATCCACTGGAGCCTGATGAGTTACCGGAGCATCTGCGTCCTGCTCCTAAGATAGACATGTCCCAGGTTGGATACACAAATCTCGAACGGCGCTCTTTGTCCCTCAGGAAGTTCCTCTTTTTAATGATTCCCTTTTTTTAGCTTGATACCTCTAATCCGGACAATATATTGAGAATGACCAAACAGGGTAAAGGCGTCATGATGTTTGTTGATGTCATAGCGGAAAAAACAGTAGAAGAAGCAGAAGTAATCATGAAAATATGGCAAAGTAGTCTAATGAATAATCATATAATTGCGGAAAGGTATGTTTGTCTGTCTCTATAAGAAAATATAAGAAATGATTTTCATCAAGACGACGGAAAATTGTATTTGTGCTGAAACTTCAACAGGTACCCCATAGACCAAAAACGTTCGGTATTCCTATTCAGAGAAGGCTCCCAAGCTGTGGATGCAAAAAATTATCTATTGGAGCAACCGGAGTGTGCACATATTACGTTAGAAGGTCAAACGTACGAGCCAAAACGTAAAGATTCACAAAAGGTAAAAAGGGAATCTTGTTCAATGCATGGAACTCTGCTTATTAAATTTTTCTGTAAACCGGGGTATTTCGTGCCGAGCCAAAACTACTTTCCTACCGAGTAGCTTAATTTATTTAACAAAAAATATGTCATTTATTTTCCTGTCATTTCATGATTGATATATGAAATTGAATATTTCGAACAGTAGAATTTTTTCAAAATTTCAAAAAAATTTCAAAAAATTTGCAAAATTAAAAAAAAATTTCTAAAAATTTCGAAATAAAAAAAAATCAAAATTTCAACAAAATTGCGAAAATTTTCAAAATTTCAAAGATTTTCAACATTAAATAAAAATTCAAAATTTCAAATAAAATTCAAAATTTCAAAAAAAATATGAATTTCAAAAAAATAAAAAAATTTTCGAATGTCTTAACCGACAAACGGCAGGACTTGGATTACCCAGGTTTACAGACGGAAGGTTCCGGAGAAACGTTTACAGACGAAGTGTTAAGATACTATACCTCTGATAAGTTGAATAGTAAGAAATTTGAATGTCTTTTCATGAGATGATGATGTATTGAATTTCCTTGTAGAAAACGGATGGCCAAAGCAAAAAAGAAAGTGGCAAAGCGACCAAAGTGGAACTGTGAACGCTCTACAAATAGTCTTTCATGCCTGTGGAGAAAATATACGTTCGAAACATTCCTGAGCACAAGAATGACCTGATCTTAAGATTCAGCAACGATTTATTCGAATTCCATCGCGTGGCTGATATTTTTCTATCGATCAGAGAGTTGAGGGCTGTCAATGACCTAAGAACTGAGTCCGAGGTTTATTTATGACTGGAACATATTATGGGGAATATCTCTAGTCAAACACTGGAGCTCGAATAACGTTCTTAGTCCGTTTACTCCGGGCTTCGTATGTATATGTACATATATACAAGAATAATGTGACAAATGGGCGATTTTGGTCAATGAAGGTAAAACACTCAATGGGGTTATAAAGGATTCATTTTGTAAATTCCAATAAACAGTTTTTTTCCATTAATATGTTAAGATGTTATATTCTATAGATATTATCAATATTCGCACGGTATTTTTTTACTTGTTCATGCTCGTTTTACTCGCTGTGGATTCAGCATTTCCTAGAGTTTTGACTTCTCTTTGTAACTCTTTGACGACAGTTGCCAGCGCCTGAGGGTTAACTCCATTTTCGCATAGCCTCACGCATATACTCAACGTTGCCGGGTCCAAGTTCGTATTCAATAATTTGGATATTTGATGCAGTGTCTGGAACGTTTTCCGAGCCGCGTTCACCTGGTGGTGGACAGGCTCCGGCATGCTGGCTCGGTTTTGTTCCTTACTGAAATAATAATTGAAACAATGTGATTGTTTAATTTTTTTCATAAAGATTATCATTCTGTACGGTTAGAATAATACCAAAATCTATTTTGTACAAGTTGTCATACCGAAGCTCATTTAGTCAAGTGTCTGAGGCTTTGAAGTTTGGGTAAATTTTAGGTAGTGAAGTTTGCATCGTTGAATTGCACTATATGTTTTTTCCTATACCCGAATTTTGTTTGGAACATTTTTAAGAATTCTTATTAAAAATTTATATCCAAAAGCTTAGAAAAAGATTGTTTCAGATAACAATAAAAATAAAAGAATGATAAAATAAAAAATTATCAGTGCATGCCAACGTTGCAGATTTCGAGACCATAAATTTATTGAATTCATATACCACTTTGTCATTTAAGACATTCCTATGGGATCTGCACATTTCCTATGTCAATTACATAAATTGTACACAAGGTTTGGACAAATTTTATTTTATACATTATTGTACGTCATGCAGAGGCATAAATGGATTCACCGTACTCGTACCTGTACGGCTATGTATATTTGTTGTCAAATAAATTTCTAGTTGATGGAAATAAATGCCTGATTATTATACAAAAGTGCCAAATGGCTTAAGCTATTCCTTCCGCAGAGGGTCGTATTTTGTGAAGCATAAGGGCCCATTTTGAATCATTGGTACATTACAGTGGTGCTCAATAAAAATAACGCACAATCAATTATTATACTCAAAGATAAACTGGAAAAAAAAATTTCGCGCAATTTCAGTACATTTAGACATTTTTCGAAGTTTTATCATTAATATTTTCTTTGAACATTCGGTGAGTCCCTATTTTTATAGTCGTTATGGAATCTTTAGATTGTTTTACACACGTGAGCAGCTCATATCAGGCATCTAGAGTTATTCAATGTATGAATTTATACAGCGCCTTATAGAGATGACCCACTGGCCACACTTCTATCTAACAATTATCTGAATATCATGCCTCTCCGTAAGGTGCCATATAAATCAGACGACTTTTGGATTCGTAATTTTTCGTTAAAAGTTCTCTCATGCTTGAAATGTTCCCAGTATACAGGGATGTATTTTCACTTGATCATCAACGAAAATCAGTTGATTGTTAAAGATTCGTTTTCGTGGAAGAAATACCTCAACAGCAAGCGCCACAGTACAATCTTCTTAATTTGAAAAAAAAAAAACAATGCCAGCGCCAATTAAGCGTTAGAATCGAGGTCGTAGCAATGAACCTGCAAATAAAACATACCCCGACCCGAAACTCGACCGACACGTCTAGTTGAAAGTCTGCACATTGGTGACAAAAAAATAATTGGGCTATTGCCAGATTTGAAGAGCAAAAGATAGAAAGAGTTAAGAGGCTGCAGTCTGCCAATTCCTGGCGCTTATTCTAGAACGGAATGTTCTTGTTGCATTGGAAAATCGTCCCTAGACAATCTTAAAAATAGCACCACCAGCACCATCGATGAGTCGCGATTCGTTAACGTTGTTATGCGAAGCGAACAAAGAGTAAAGGGAATTTATTGATACGACTAGAATATCAGTGTAGTAGCTTAGTAAGTCAGTGGCTTATAATCAATATGATAACTCTCATGGATCTGTGTCGCAAAACTGTTCGTGTTATGCAAATACCGCAACGTTGAGTGCAATTTCTTGTGCAGTCGATTCAGAACTGGACGACCTCTCGGCTAATTGCACAAAAAAGAAAGAAAAACGGGAGATAAAGAAATACGCTCGCAGAGTGTCAAAGTAACACGCGCAATGGATTAAACGACTACAAAGTTCTGGACGATCTAAACGATTGCAACAGGGTTAACGTCAAATGATTGCGACGCTGCAAGTTTTGTTTCTAATTTTTGTGAGACTCACTCTCCGGGGCAAGACAGTTTTGCTCGCGAGCCGATCCACCGGTGGTTGTGTCAGCTGGTACTCTCGGTAAATTTTCGTCGCAACTTTTATTCTGAAAATAAAGACTCGTAATAATTTCACAATGTCGAGTCAAGACGATGAATTATTGATTGATGCTCCTAAGCAAAAAAGGCTCGGGCCTAGACATCGCGAGGATTCCTCTTACATGCCAGAAAGTGAGTATTTTTTTCGCTTTGTTTTATCGAACACGCTTCATCTACTTTTCACAGGTTATCGAAATATACGTTATTTGTGTTATTCATCCGCGGAAGAGACGCGTGAAGGTTCTTTTTCGCGAAAATGCACGCACCCGCAATGTTAGAGCGATCGCATTCGTACTTTACCGTTTCTAAGGTGATTTCGAGTGGTGTCAAACAAATGTTATTGAGAAAGAGACCACGCTAGTGGCACTCACGAAAATGTAAGAGAGACGCTTTGACGTTTGAGAACGTGAAGCTACTTTGGATGAATATCGTCAAGCGAGCGTGTCGGGTAGCGGACGGACATTGCACAGGGATCGTAAAATGAACAATTATTAACAGGCTTGATAATCGAAACGCGGAGTTTCAATGTAAATTATTCAATTTGAGAGAAATTGTCATATTCAACATCGCAGAGAAATCTAATTGCGTCTATTTGTTGGATCCTCTTTTGTTTTATTTTCGCGGCGACATCTGACGGATACTGTATAGAAAGTCCAAAGGCTCAATTTGCACGAAACGTTTGTCTAAAATGATTTTCGGACCTATATTCTTTATGTATTTGCTCATTTACAATTTTTGGTAACTCTTAAGATACGTGACTTTTCCGAAAAATGAGATAAAAATATTTTTTTGCTATTTTCTCATTTATTGGTTTATAAATGATGATATTCAGTCGGAGGAAGTAGACATTTTTCATTAACAAGTTTTTTACGGACAAAAAAGGTTAAAATGAATTTTGAATTTTGTAAAAACTTCTGTATTAAAACCCTCACGCTGGAAGGGGTTGGGTACGTTTGTATTCATCCCCCATATCTTTTTATGAAGGGGGGGACGAATTTCAGCTTCCCCAGACTGAATATCATCATTTGTTACCAAATAAATGAGAAAATAGCAACGAAATACGTTAGTTTCATTTTTCGGAAAAGTCACGTATCTAAAGAATTACCCAATTTGTTTATTTTACTTTTCGGGAATGCAAGCGGCTCTCATATCTTATGCGAACTGAGTGTGTATTATTCTTTGCGAATCGTTCACTAAATGTTGAATCTACAAAACTTTTGAATAAAAAATCCTAACGGGATCAAATATTGGGCACGAGTCAATGAATTCAACAATGTACGAAATAAAAAAAATATTTTAAATATATTTGACGTTCGTTCTATACAGTATTCCGATCACGTTCTTGTATACAAGGCTGAAAACGTCAAATTTCACGGGTGCGGTACCTTTAATGTCCGCGGATTTCGTTTCTGGCGGCAGCGCTGTGTGTTGCCTTCGTAGCAGTTGTTTTGGGATTTTAGGAGTTTAGGAGGATACGAAAATGTTTTCATTACCTTATTATAACGTAAAATTATTAGTTAAGGGCGTTAAGGACAAACTTTCCAACCCAGTTTCCTCAAAGATGACTTTTCAAGGAAAATCAAAGCATCAGGCTCTGTACAATTCACTAACGCAGAGCTTAAGAACTTTATTTTGCCCGAAGTATTATTCATGTTTGAGAAATCTCGGTTCTAAAATTGTAGCTATCCCTCTCGCACTCATGTCACGTGGTACACCTTGTACTTCGCCTTTAACAATTGTCAGGTTTTCCATTACGAATATGTAGAAAAAAAATGTTGCGGCTTTTCGAATTTTAATTACACATTTCTGTTCAATTTGCTTGTCATATCGGTGATGTAAAATTCATTTTCAAATTTTTTGTGGTTTCAGTCGAATTCAATTTAAACGAAATAGAATACAAGCAATTAGGACTAAACTACGTCTGCCGCTAGCTGCTTCGGTGTGAACTCGGTATTATACTGGGTTAACGAGAAAAAAATAACTGGGTCAGGAGTTTATTCTGAAATGGTAAATTATTTAAACCCCGACCTTTAACTTAAAAACCCAACTTTTTTTGAATCCCCTAGAACATTTAAATACCCATTTAAAAAATCCCTAGTTTAACTATATTGTTATCGGGGGTTTCCAAAGACATTCCTTTTGCGCATCGTTTACGGGAATTAAGAGCATGTACAAAGTCAACATAACCCCACACATCTTCGAACCGAGTTTTCTGATGGATGGTTGAGTTTTTTAAGGAAAAACTGAGCATCAGGCTCCGAAGACTTTCCTGACGCAGGACTTGACGACTTTCTCTTGCCTTAAATATTATTCATCTCTGAGAAATGTCTGTTAGAAAATTTCAGCTATCTCTCTCGCACTTATGTCACATTTCCTACTTTGCCTCAAAGTGCAAAATTCTAAATTAACGGAATGTACTAAATTCTAAAATAACGGAAAATAACCGCGCATTACAAATACGAACGTCAACGTAATTTTCAGCTGATATATTAGGGCGCGATCCGGATTAGTCCGCGTGAAATATAAATGCTAAACCGGTTCGCAATTTCCACGTGGGCTCAGCGCCATCAATCAGCCACGTAGCGTTACTACGCATACATACCGCAGCCGGTAAAACAGACGCGTTGATAAGGATTTTGATAACTCTTCGCGCGCATGCTCACATCGTTCAAGGTAGCGTAAGGCGTGACGATCGGTCATCTGATTTCTGCGTCAAGGCAGAAACAGCTCCTGCGAAATTTTCTTTTGATCGCCTCGAAGTTAAAAACTTTTGAGAAAATTATTAACGATGGCTCTTCACTCGGCAGGCAAGGGAAAGCTGCTCGCCGTTATCGGGGACGAGGTAAATTTTTCGAAACATCCCGTAATACGTCTTAGAGAGAATTCGAGTATTTGTTACTCCGTCACCGATGTTTATTCCGTGCAGGATACCTGCGTCGGATTTCTTCTGGGTGGCGTAGGAGAGATCAATAAAAATCGGCAACCAAACTTCATGGTTGTTGATAAAAGTACGTATTACAATGTCCTCGTATCTTCGTACAGAAAACATCAACTCCCTTGCAAATATGCTGGAAAACGATTCTTTACCATTATTATTAATTTTCGTTGATTATTTTCTGTTCAGACACCCCTGTCAGTGAGATTGAAGACACGTTCAAGCGTTTTTTGAAACGTGACGATATAGATATCATTCTTATCAACCAAAATGTGAGTTCGGACTTTTTACTCCAGTGTCGAAGTCAATTATTCAGTGTCCAATTCTACGAGTGGCAAATTCTGTACAATTAGGTCGCAGAGATGATACGCCATGTGATTGACAGTCATGTGCAACCCGTCCCTTCAGTACTGGAAATTCCCAGCAAAGATCACCCTTATGACGCCAGTAAGGACTCGATCCTCAGACGTGCCAAGGTAAAAAAAACACTACTAAGTTCTCGTCAGCATCACGGCGCCATTTTATTTTACCCAACGGTGCAACTTTTAGCTGATGTTATGGTTGCACATTAATTGAACTGAATATTGAGGCTGTTTCGTATGTACACCAAATTTTATTCTCGTACACAAGCCAAGCCAAAATGCAAATTACAGAGTAGTTTGCAGCTCAATTATTAATTCTTGCTTCTGTCTTATTTTTGTTCACAGGGCATGTTCAATCCGGAAGATATCCACTAAACTTCTGTAAAAACATATTGCGAGAATCAGGTATATATTGTATTATAAAATTCCGCTCGTGAACAGCGAAATATTGTCCTTAGGATGTATCACAAAATGTATTGAAATTGTGAGGTGATGAAACACACTGTATTAAATATTACACCGTTAAAAAAACAGTTCAGCACCCGAGTATCCCGTGGTCAAATTTTGTAAAAAGAATTTTTTTTCGGTTATCGTCCAAATTCATTACGGTTAAGGGGTTAGGCTACTGTGGCAACCCGAAAATCAGGGTTGTTTGAAAAAATCAACTGAAGGAATAATCAAGATGATTGAAAAATCGTTTGAACATTTATTTGTATGTACTTTAACCAAGTTGTGTACCAAATTGTATTAAAGAATATAAGTAATTAAAGAAGTTATAAACAATCTCGAGAAGGACCTTCAAACGTGAGGGGCTCAACGGTTGATTTGAAACAAAAAGTTCTTCGTTAAAATTGATAATATTGGCAAGACTTGCGAAGCCTTTTTTTGTGATCGGGTTTGAATAATTTAAAAATGTTGATTTTTTTCTTCGATTTTTTGAGGTAAAATGCTATTGTTAATGACTAATGAAAAAAAATGTTAAGGAAAAATGTCTGTCAAGACTAAACTGCTGTTAAATTGAATAAGTGTACCAAACTTCAAGTCAATCCGTTCATTAGATGTCGAGGAATCGTGTGCACCGTTTCGAAAACCATAGTTTCGAGATAAACGCGCTTAAAGTCTTACTAGCAGTTTTATCGTTGTAATCATAAATTTACCTTCAATCTGCGATTCCTGCACCGCATTCCTACATTGGTTCTATAAAATGTAAAATTGGAAAAACACTTTTTAACATAGGGAGATACCTACGTTTATCGCTGAATGGCAATTTTACGCATGAAAAAGTGTAAATCAATGTTTAAAAGTTATACAAAACCGTCAAATCACTCAGTACATTATGGCAATTTTGCCATCAGTGGCGTAATGTGCTCCTTATGTTACCTGATCATAGGCATCTCCCTATGTTAAAAAGTATTTTTTCAATTGTAAATTTTATAGAAACAAAGTGATCGATAAAAAATTCGGAGAGTGCATTCAGCATATGACAAAGAATTTACTGTATAAATTGATAACATTTCGTTATTTGTTCTGAAATTTCTTAAGGGGGGCTCTGCCTACAGACCGCCAAATCTTAGTCGATTTTCATTATTTTTTTTTACTTTTAGGAAGGTATATACCTCTTCAAGGTCATAGCTACTTTTTATTACATAAATCTAGTTTTCAGAACGATTTTTGTTGCTAAAAAAAAGTGAAAAAATGGCGGAGATATAATCGCCGTGAAGCTGTCCGGAAGGAAGGCCGAATGCGGTGTACACTACAGCACCTCGTAGATTAATCTAAAAAACTCTGCGCAATCAAATTGATAAGTATATACACGCGGTCACTTGATGAATCAATAATATTGGGAAAATAATAATAATTGGCTAAAGGAGAGGTCTTAGAACAAAAAAGTTGATTTTTTTCGGAAAAAAATGCATACACTGACCCAGGCAAAAACATGTTTATTTTGATCATTTTTAGTCTGTCTTGGATTCATCAATTGGACATAAGTATCATAAAAACATGGGCCAAATATGAGCTCGACCGGTCAAATCGTTTTTGAGTATTCGTGTACACCGATTTTCAACTCATTGAAAAAAAAAGTTTCAAGATCATCGCATTTAAAGTTTCGGCAAGGGAAAAAGGTATGATTTCGTGACTCACCGACTCGTCAGCTATTCCAGCACCATATAGTAGTCATTCGGGTTCATATTCAGCAGAATATTTGTATGGGTATAGAAGCGTTTCTAACAGCTATTATTGAATATACAACTTTAGACTCTCGGGACCTCTTTTCTGAGAATCGACCAAAATCACTAACTGCATCGTATTCTACAGGCTTCAAACTATACATTTAGACAATAAAAAAATGAATTTTTCCGAAGCCTCTATAGGGAGTTCACCCCTTAAAACAGATCCTGTAACTTTCGATGGAGCGAGCCTCCAAGACTTTTCCTTCTAGCATCCTCCATTGCTATTTCAGGGATCTAAGAGACTCGAAACATTCAACATCCGACGAATATCAACAATCGCAAAACGATTTATTACAAATTTGTATATAGTACATTATACAGTGTACAATTGAGAGATCAGTCTGCTTTGTTTCTCTGTACATCCTTCAGAGAAAACAGATTCGTATGTCGTGAGACTAGAGTGATCGTATCGAGACATTAAAAAAATTGTATACCAATTGAAAAGTACATTCTTCAAAATTTAGTCAAAATTTAAGCAAAGTTCTTTGTAAAATATATACAAGCTGTAGAAATTGTTTCGTGGATGATTTCACCTGAGTGCGCTGATATCGTGAATCTATTTTTTTATCATAAGTGGATACAGATACACACATGAAGTCGTAAATACGCAGCCTCGCACAGTTAAAATAAAATAAAAAGCGATCGGTGCTTATTTTAGTGATTTTGTCAATGGCACGTAAAATATATATTGAGAAAATGTAATATCGTAGACATTTTGGCATCGCGATATTTAACTAAGAATGTAGCCACTCGTGTGTAAAGAAAATAATAGGAACAATATCTGAGATTTCTAGAAAAAAAACGTATGCTAGGAAATTTTGTGATGGCGATGAGTTAAAATAATTAAGGACATGGGTCACACGTGCGGTCGGTAAAAATCCTAGTGCCAAGTTCTCTCTCAGACGAATCACATTCCGAGCAAACGAAGAGAAAGACGTTGTTCGTCGGTTAACAGAGCGGAAGATGCTTCTTTTATTTGTTCCAAAAAATCAACCATTAAGGAGAACACTAGGAATCTGAAAATCAGCTATCTCTCTCGCACTCGTGGCCGCTCGATCGGTGTGACACATGGCCTTAATACGAAACACAAGAGCTACCTACAAGTAAGTACAGTGTCCATTTCTCTCTCTCTCTCTCTCTCTCTCTCTCTCTCTCTCTCTCTCTCTCTCTCTCTCTCTCTCTCTCTCTCTCTCTGGTGAAAATTCATGTGACTTTATTACACCCTAACTTGGGCAATCTCCGAATAAACTTTTTGCTGTAAAGTAAAGAATAGTCATAGAATAGAATCAATAGCACGAACCAGCAAGGATGTGCATGATTCGCTTGAAAACTCCGAAAAACTATTCGAATTCAAAATTGTGCAGTGAAAGGTTTCCACGCTTTCTCTTTTGTCCATGAATAAAATTATTATTAAAAAGAAACTAATCACACGGAAATAAATTGTCTTTCGAACAATGCCCTATTCTGGCAATATATCGGTCGATCGTGACATCAACCATTTTGAGCAACAGCTCTGTATAGCGTAATAGCAAAAACAATCTCACATTGCTTCACACGGGTAATTCGTACACAGATGCAAACATATAAACGAAAGAAAATAAAGTACATCGACATCTTCGGAGACCTGATGCGCGAAAATTGCGCTGTTACGTGATGCACGGTAGTTGTAAATCAGTTGAAGAGTTATTGTCTAGCCAGAAAACGACTGTGCGTCATTCGATTCTGCGACTCTTGTACCTAACAAGCGTCGTTCAGTCATCACGTTCCTCTTTCGCCGCAAGGAACATTTTTTGTACGGTATGAGTTGCGATCACTGTGAAAAAAAGGCACGTAATTAGTCATATGTGGTCTACAGTGATTTACATAGGAAAGAGATTACATGCATTGATTGAAAAGCGTTAATAATCACATTGCGAGGTGTCCTCGCTGTGAATATAAAAAAATACGCCCTTTGGGTAAGCATTACGTAGAATTGTTGGTTCAGAATATTCGGTCGGCAAATGAATTCGTTCCATTTTTGTATATGGAAATACAATTTACCGAACGAACTTGTTAGCTTACCCAATAAATATATATATACACCGGGCGTGGCAATAACTTTTGTCAGTAGAAATATTTTCTACCTAATCAGACTTCGGAGAAAACTATTCTTACAGAAGTTAAAAATGGGACCAGTTCTTTTCAGCATTTTATTGAGGTATTAAAAATACGTTCATACACCAAATTCCAAGATGATCGATCAAGATTGAGTATGAAAAATCGAGAAAAAAATGTCGATGTTTTCAGCCCAAAATCGATTTTAAAAACGGCACAAACAGTTACTTCGAGCACCTTTTATAGAAATGCGTTTCCGCACTTTTTTTTAAAATCGATTCTGAGCTAAAACCGTTATTTTTTTATTATCGATTTTTTTTACAAAATCACGATCGATCGACTTGAAATTTGGTGATATTTATTTTTATCTTGATAAAATTCTAAAAAACAAATAGTGGCCCCTTTTTTAAAAAATGGCGTCGATCTTTAATGCTCCAAGGCGCCTCCACCTGGATGAACCTCGTAGCCACCGCTCGATGACGCCCTTTGAACTATGCAACTTTTGTAGGAAAAGTTTTTTCCTCAGTATGATAGGTTAGAAAATATTGCTACTGCTAATAGTTATAGCCTCATCCGGTGTATGAATAAATAAATGTTTGCCTCCCTTGCTTAGTCGTGATAATCTTCAGAAATAGTATTTAGAATGACTTTTCATCCGATCGGTTTATATGTCTCCGGCGCGTAACATACCATTAGCTTTCTGAAACCAAGCGGGTTTATTTTGCCAGACGACCCCAACGTAGTAAGCGGGAATTCCTGACAGCGTTATAATAGCACCCATTCCGACTTCGTACGGCCTTACGTAACAAGGTACTAATACCAAAAACAGACATATGCCAACGAACGTTATCGGAATCCACAACGACACCTGGATGATTAAAAAAGAACATTAGTCCTACACAAGAATAATTCTTAGACTCGCGACTAGCATAATTGGAAAGAGGCTGAAAAAACATTGTTCTTTTCAACGAGCTTTGAGACAATTGACATAATATTACTATTTGATTCAAATTTATACAGTAAATTCTGTCATTTACCTAATGTAACCTCTAAATTTTAACTTGATCGTCTACACCGTTACTATAAAATTTATATTTGAAAAAACACTTTTCAACATAGGAAGATGTATGAAAATGCGTGAAAAAACGTTTGAAATGTTATGCAAAACTGTCAAATAACTCAGTACGTTATGACAATTTTGTTATTAGTGTCATAGAGTACTCCGTATGTTATCTGATCGTAGGCATATCCCTATGTTAAAAAGTGTTTTTTCAATTGCAACGTTTATAGGAACGGCGTAGACGATCGATTTTAAATTTGGAGAGTGCACCCAGCATATGACAAAGAATTTACTGTATTAATTTGAAGCATATGGGCGCGTCATTTGTGCCGAAACTTCTTAAAGCAACCAACGAAATATTCGATTATCATTACCATTAACCCTTTGCTTACGAGAGATGACTCTCGTTCACCACTGCAGGGTTGTTACGCATTATTGACTCACAAATTTCCTGACTTTTTCACGTTTTTCATAAAGGTTATGAAAAAATTCCAGATTTTGCGAATGACCCAGATTAGGATCAAATATTTTCAAGTTAAAGACCACAAGTTAAGTGTCGTTTCAACGATACTAGTATTTGTAAACGTTACAAACTATACGGGAAAACTTATATACGTAGAAATAGCAATGAGTCATTTTTGTGAAACACAGAACAATACTTTATCCGACTTGAAAAAACGAAGGACATTCTCAATTCGATCCTTCTATTGAAAAATTATGTTGAACTGGAAAACATCATTTTTTTACGATCAAGTATATAGAAATGTTAAAAATTAAAACAATTTTTTTTAAACTCACATCCGAAAAATAATTTAAACATTGTAAGGTAAAAAACACATTAAAAGCAAATACAGAGTCTGTTCTTTATTATAAATAGACATTTTTATGCCGGTGAAAATAAATAAAAAATAAATATATAGAGCTTCACAGTAAATTAGTTTTCAGTGTTTTAATTCTCAATGTTTGGCACTGATATCACTTTTTTTGTATATACTGAAGAATAATATAAATATTAAAAATACACAAAAATATTTATTTTTATACTGTTCAGTTTTTTTGTCAAGTCGGTTTCATTTTTCGTAATTCTTACAAAAAGTAAATTCAGAGAAAATTCCAGAGAATGTCCAAAATTCCCTGATTGCTCCAGGAGGAAAGAAATTCTCCGAGTTTTCCCGGTCTTCCCTGTTTTCCATATGCGTAACAACCAGGCACTTACTGTCCGAGCGAAAAAGGCCTCAAGGGCAAAGGGTTAAACTTCGTAATAACTGGAAGCTAATCGCTTCCTGCCACGCTAATTGCCACCTGAGATGTATGTATACAAACCTTGATCGGTCTGTTCATTCCTGGGCGTTTATGGCGCAACCACAGTATACCAGCGACCGAGAGCATAATGAAAAAGGATTCGACGATACTGCAGTACGTTATGAGTACCGCAAGGTCGGTGGTGCACAACATTGCCAACGACAATATGCACTTTAAAAAAAGATCGATTTAATGCAGATCGTGTCGTAAAATTTCATCGCCAATCTGACGGATTTCGAAGTAATATTGCAACTGCTTACCAAAAATACCAGCGCCGGTGTGGGCGTCAACCTTTCCAGATTTATGTGACTAAGCATGGCCGGAAAATGGCCGTTTCTGGCACCTACGAAGCACATCCTCGAAGAAGTCATAATATGTACACTCAAGCCTCCAAACGCCGACGCAGCTACCAATACCGGCATTATCCAGGCCATAACGCCGAGAGTTTGGTCCCCGAGAGTCTACGAATCAACGGGGTATTCATTTCTGCTCGGCTCAATACAATACTCGGAGAAATATTTTGCAAGTTTATTTGTGCACGTTATCGATCACCGTGATGTTTTGTATCGGGGCAAATCGGACAAAAAGAATCAGGTCAATACGCACCACAGCAATAGCATTCGAAGCGATCATGGCAGTAGGCGTCAAAACTGCGAGATATGCTACATTCGCCAAAACGTAAATGAAAGTAACGAGCGGCAACGATATGTATATAGCTCGAGGCAAGTTTCTGCAATAAATCAAGTTTTTGTGTTCAATTATTTTAATGAAGGGGGAGATACCTTTGGGCGAGGAAAATATTCGCCGAGCTTCATGAGTTTTGTTTTTAAACGACAGATTTCTTTGCCATTTTTGAGACTTAGGACATGTTTTAGTACTTTTTGACAGTTGCATGGTATTTAAACAAACGTTAGTCAGTACAAAATTTGTCATCGTTCTGTAGAGTAAAACGCATTTTCGATTTCTTTGTAGATGCCTTCCATATGACGGCAGTATGGTTAAAAAAAACTGATCGACCGATTCTGGTGAAATTTGGTATAAATCTTTCTAACCTTTTCGTCTAAAACATGTCCCTACATTTTTTTGAGAATTTAAAAAAGTTTTTTTTTTAATTGTAAAACGTAGTCATTTTTCGGAAAATTCTATCTTTTTGTTTCCAATCGTACCATTTCATCGATTTTCAACATTTCGATGTTGAGTGTTAATGAAAGAAACATTTTCATTGGTTTTTTTTTCTTTAGACTAATTCAGCTGACGCTACGTGTCACGCCGCCTGACAACATCCGCCGCCATTTTGAAAGATTAATAAAGAAGAATACTATTTATCGGCCAAAAGTGGTATTAAAACATACCCCAAGACTTAAATATGGCGAAGAAATCTTTCCTTAAAAAAAAAAGCTATGAAAATCAGCAATTTTTTCCCCACCTGAAGGTACCTCCTTAATAGTCTACACGATTTTCTAAATACTGGCATGATCGAGTCTCACTTGTAAGGATCTTTCAACTCCTCGGTCATAAAGTTGAGATAGTTCCAACCGGAATACGAGAATATTCCGAGATAGAAGGCGACGGCGATTTTGCCCGGATCGGTAGTGGTACCTTTGAACGAGTCTTCAAAATTTTCCGTGTGCCCTGAAACACAGTAAGCGACGTCGATAGCATTTGTTGGGATACATTTGTTACAATCCTGTAATTTACCGATAGTTGAACAAAATTCCGAGTAGCGTGATTGGTCAATAGATTTGAGGGGTAGCATTGCTTCTGCGGGGCCGAGACAGTTGATTTCCATTAGCTTTAAATTGAATCGTTTTTTGAGGTCGCAAAAAGAAGGCGCTAAGATCCGAAGATTGCTATTTTAATTGCTCAATTTTCATTATTAAACTTTAAATAATGCGACACGAACCATGGGACCGGAACAACGAAGAAGGATTTCATCCAATTCACTTAAAATGTTCACACTAAGTCGTTGCAAGCGAGGAGCTTGAGTGAATGAAACTCTGTAAAAAAATGTTTCTTATAAAGTAGCGGGGCTGAAATGTGGCGCTTTTTTTGGTTGGTACTCCGAGGCTTGCAGCCCTGAACATTGTGATTTCAAACATTTCATGCTTGTAAAATTTGCAAAAATTTCAAACAACATTTTTTTTGTAATCTGCATAATAATATTGTCGCGTCCTCGATCACTTTTATAAGTATTTCATTTATAAGGCAATAAAACGTATCTTCATAAAGGGCAATAAAGGAAAAAAGATTATGTGTGTGTATGTGTGTGTGTATATATATATAAACTGTCACGAGCCTCACGCGTCACCGGAGACCTAGGTTATTCGAGTATTGAGTTACCAAAGTCCCGGACTAGCGGAGTCTCTTGATAAGGAATTTAGCGTCAGCGAGATCGCGCCTGTGAGAATAAAGCAACTAAGTTGTTTCCACGGTGTCATCATTTTGCCCCACGCACGAAGCAGCGATCAGAAGGACCAAGTGTCCCAGAGAAAGTGAGTCAAACATTCGCGCGCTCGAGGGAACGTTCGGGTTTTGCTACCCGAGTCTCCTCGGAAGGAGACTCGGTCTTCCGGAAACAAGTAAAAATGTTGTGTAACTTAAATATTAATAGTAGAAGAGCTTAGAAATATAAATTTTGCCTCAACCCGGTCTGTCGGGCGTGAAACGCAATTAGAATACAGTTTTATTCGTTAAAATCGTCAACGGAGTGAAGTTTTTTTTACAAACTTTCATTTAACTTGACTTTCTGAGAGAAGCAAAACGGGAAATCGAAATTTCACCCACTTCCCGACTACATACAACTGAAATTTTGCAAACGTGCATTTAAAAGCTGACAATGCATGATTCAACGTAAAAGAAAATATCCCTAAAATGTTCAACTTGTCATGCAAAATTTGCGATACGTAATCATCCATATAAAATCTCACTAACGTATACAAACAAATTCGCAGCCGACTGTGTTTGTATGTGAAACGTTTATATGCAGCAATTAGTCGTAAGTTCAATCCCAATTATAGTCTGTTATTTTTGACAAGCATTCCATGTTCTTAACGCCCAAACTCGTAAACTAGTAAACTACTAGTAACAACTAACTAGTTATATCATAAAGACTAAAAAGCAGAAAATAATTGATAAGTAAAAAAAATATTTCAACAAGGCCTTTATTCAGGGTACTGAAAAGTAGAAAATAATGTTTTTTACCAGGTCTGATATGTGATTATAAGTAAAAGCTTGGGGCGCTAGAAATTTAGAAATCTAATCTTTAAATCACATAAATTCCTTAACATATCAACTGTATTGAATTTACTGTAAAACAGTCTTAGATTTCTTAAATAAAAATGCTGGAACTGAGTATAAACGTGTGATAATAATTTCTCTAATGACTATTGTGCCAAATTGAATACGATTGATGAAACTGAATTGATCAAATTAATTAAACATTTGAAAAGTTGAACGCCCCATGCTTTTTTCACATATAGGTGACTTGGTCAAAAAAACATTTTCTACTTTTTACTACATTAAATGAAAGCTTGCTTTTGAAAAATATATTTGTTACATATAAATTATTTTCAACTGTCCTTTCCCGAAATAACGTCGAGAGTCAAACGCCATGAAGTTGGGCTAAAGGATCAAAGAGACACTCCGAATCAAGAAAGCGACAGCGACGGAAAGGAACCCCGGAACCACATCAAAGGTAAGTGAAGTCAATATACAACAATCGCCAAGTCACGTCGCTCCTCTTCCCGGTCCGTTCCTACGGGTCTAAAAATGGAGCAAATCTCCAACACTCGTGGAACAACAAACGAGTTTGCATCCTGTGCGCTTATAATTGATAAAAATTGAAAAGTAAAAGTGCCGTTCTAAAATCCGAAAGTTGGATGCGTAGTAATGATCGTACCTTCTTAAAGCATGTGGAACAAAGTGTTTGAAAACGATTTCTGATTACCATTTTTAGTGCAAACAAAATCTTACAGTCACGTCTACATTTTCGCGTGACTCTGTAGATGTGATTGTTAGAAAATGTATGAAAATGAAACGATTTCTTGCAAAACTCACCGATAGCCAGCCAAGCTAATCCGGCTACAACGATTATGACCAGAGCCACGATTTTGGCAACCATGAAGACATTTTGCATCTTCGACGTTTCCTTCACGTTGTAACAATTGACGAACGTTAGAAAACCTTTGAAAAATGGAGGAACACAATTGAGCATTAATTTTGCGGTGAATCCATGTGCACGATCTGTCGTGTCTACAAATGACTGATCGCATTGCGCTCACAAATCGTAGCCGCGGCGATGAGTCGAACAGCGTCGTCCGGGGTTGGACAATTAGGAAAGAAGGGCTTCAGTACGTATTCGGCAAACGTTAATGCCATTATCGCGTTGGTAGTAGGCCTTAAACGTGATCGAAAAATGTTAATAATTCTTTCGAAACAGTTCAATTATTCATCGCTCAAGTTCGCAACTGTATTCCAATTTGAACTTGTACGCAACTTTCCGTGAGTGGAACTATTCAATTTCGTGGAACTCACACAAAAATGAGATTGGCAGCCCACAGATACAAAAACGACGGAAGGGCGCCGAAGGCCTCGTGAATGTACGCGTAATCACCGCCACTGCGCGGTATGCTCGTTCCTAATTCAGCATAGCAGAGAGCTCCGATTGTGGATAAAAGGCCACACAGCACCCACACTATCAACGACAGACCTATACTTCCAACTTCCTCGATCACGCCTTTCGGCGAAATGAAGATACCTACATTGGAAACAGAGAATGTAATCTTCAATGAAATCACTCCACGCAGACCCTTTTTAACGTAATATTGCTAACTTTTGTCTCGAAATTTGTGCACCAAAAAGGAATAATAATAAAACGTTGCTCAGAGAAAATAACATAAAAATAGGCTGTGATATTTAAGGACTTACACCACTGTAAACGTCTGAAATTAACTGATTATCGCGATTTTTCTTTTGGTGGAAGGACAATTATATTCAAGTGAATGAAAAAAAAATTATGTTATAAAATTATACGATACGGTGACGCTGGAGACATTCTCGCGAGGCATGTTGAATTTGAGACGCTCTGCAGCACGCAGCGTAAGAGGAAAATTTTAATTTTGAAAAAAAAATTCAAAATACTGTTAATTTACGTGAGTGTAGCTAGTGAAATACGTAGGAAATTTTGAAAAAATGAATTTTTGTGTAATTGGCAAGCATATAAAGTAAAAACTCAATTTTCGGTAGAAAAAAAGGACAATCGTTTGTTAATAACTAATGCTATAATTAACTCGTAGAAAATCCCGTCCGTATTTCATTTGTTATGTTATGTTATAGAATGTTATTATAAAGATGTGCTCAAAATTCGGAGTGAAAAGAATGAAAATTGTTGGAGTTATGCTGCGTGCCGTTTTGAAAAATTGTGTTCCGAGAAAAACGGTCGCCGCGTCGCACACGGACCAGCCACGGCCACCGCAGACCCACACGGGCCTGCCGACCGTTGTTTTACAGGTACCAAACTTCTTTCCCCCTTAATCAGGATGTTTCAAAGTATCTCTTAAGCCAATTCAAAAGAAACCAATATTTTGAAAATTCTAGAGTGGTGTTAGCAAATCGAAGAGAAAGGTTCAAGATATCGTGCACGAATCGCAGATTGAAGAAATAACATTAATTATTAACAATATTATTTTTTCTCGAAAAATCGAAAAAAAGAATCGACCAATTGTTTCGATAATTGAAGGACGATAAAAATAAATGTTCGGTCAAGTTTTGGCCTATATTGAAAATAAAAATCGTTTTGTCAAACATTTTTTTTCATTGGTTATTAACAATGTTACTTTTTCTCGAAAAATCGAAGAAAAAAACATCGAACGATTTTCGACGATTGAAACAGGATAAAAAAATGTTTGGTCAAGTCTTAGTCAAAATGACATATTATGAAAAAAAACTCGTTTTTTAAAACATTTTTTAAAATTAGTTATTAAGTGTTATTTTTTCTCGAAAAATCGAATAAAAAGAATCGAACAATATTTTTGATGATTAAAACGCGAAAAAAAAATGTTCGGTCGTCAGCCAAAATGATATATTGTAAGAAAAAAAACTCGTTTTTTTTTTAAATTTAGATCAACCGGGTGGCCGAAATCAAGTACACCGCTCAGCCCCTCGCGTTCAAAGGTCCTTCACGAGATTGTTTATAACTTCTTTGATAATTATCTTTTTTATCAAATGTCGTACACTTAATGTGGTACTTTGTTAATCTACATACAAATAAATAAACGATTTTTCAATCTTCGAAACTTTCAATTCCTTCGAAACGTATATTTTTCTTAACCAACCCCGATTTCTCGTCTATCAAAGTAGCCTCACTCCTTTATCTATCATTTACCCCATGAATGTACACTAACAATGAATAATTCGTTGTCATGAAAAATCATGAACCAATATTGGGAGAATTTGAATAACTGCCGGCACTTGTCAATTTGAACTTCTGTGTGTCAAACTTTAAAAGAATATGGCCATATAGTACCTGACCCGAATATAATTCCAAGAATGATGGCAACTCCTTCCAACAGGCCCAGCTGCTTTTTCATCTGAACTTTATCCTCCATGCTGGAATTCCTCTTCGAATCATGACCATCGGGATTGATGGGCTGTAGTTCCCTGCTGGTTGAATCCATCGTATGCTTCGCCATTGTTCACTGGCCAATGGAAAAAGTATGTTCAAAATGAGAGTCGGAAAGAACCAACGCCCAACATCGAGAATATAGACGAAAATATTTATTATCCACGTGCTTGTTGATGGATGTGAGTGTTGGGACTAAGCGCGCCAAGCTGTGAGCAAACTAACGTTCCACGCACGACTAGTTTGCTTATCAAATGTGGGTACCGAGCTGTCAACAATTAACTTTAAACGGGGTCAAGTGCCGACAACGGCTTAGCCAGCGTAGTTATCTCTTTGAACCGCTGGCCACACTTGACAATCATCGTGTCTAATTCGTAACACGCCTTTCTATCTTTAGATCATTAGACTAATTACAAAATAACTTATCAACGTTGAGCAATCTGAATGAATTACTCTGTTAGGAGAACGCCTGATGTAATGACGTTCCAGCTGCGTTGTGGGTAAAAACGAGCGATCGGCAAGATACAGAGGATACATTAAATTCCGAGCCGGCATACGTTCAAATCTTCCGATAGAGAATGAAGTGACAAAAACTTATTTTTCAAAATCCAAGCATATGGACGCAAGATCTTTTCTTGTGCATAGCTGATGCAATATACAACGTTTTTGTATTCTTAATCGTCTACTCACCTATTACTTTTGCGTTGGCGAAAAAGATGTTTTAAAAGAAATATATATATGGATATACATATATATATATATATATACTGCAGAAAAGTTTTCGCTAAGAATAGGCAGAGCAAGCAAATTGATCTGCACAAATTACACAATTCCTGTTGATCCTGTTCCTTGAGAGTGTCCTTCCGCAGCTATATTGCTGCTCCAACATTCTCTACAAGAAGAATCATATTTTACTACAATTGGACGGATCTTTTCGGATTGTTTGAAAGTCTGCAAACGCTGTATACGAAATCATTGTGAATTTATTGAATAGCACTGATCTTTAAGGTATTCCTTTCAGGAAGGGCCATTTTTTGCGGGGATATAAGAGCCTTGTCTGAATCTACTAAATTTGCGTGAAATTTTTTATTCTAGTTTATCGTTGATTATAATAGTTGATCGTGACTTCTTTTTGAATAAGTCACAATCAACGATCCATCGATTGGATAAGTACTCAATGATAAACTGGAATAAACGATTTCGCGCAAATTTAGTAGATTTAGACATTTTTGCATTTTCTCTGAAGTCGCAGTTACAAAAATTCTTCTGCTACTCACATTTTTTTAAGTTTCATCGTGAATATTTTTTCAACATTCTCTGATTCCGTTTTGATTGTCTTTTACACGTGTGAGAAGCATATAGCAGGCGCTTAGTTGTTGAGTTTATAAATAATTAGATAGAAATGTAGCATGTGTGTCGTCTTCATAAGGCGCCGTGTAAAAGAGACGATTTTAACAGTCGTAAACTTCCGGTGAAAGTTCGGTAACTTCGTTGGAAATTTTTGCAGTATACTGAGATTATATTTTCACTTGATTATAGACAAAAATCAGTTAATTTTTAAATATTTGGGTTCGTGAAACGAATACCTTAAGGCAAAGTGGATGTACCACGTGATACGAGTGCGAGAGAGATAACTGAAATTTTCCGAATAGAGATTTCTCAGAGACGAATAATATTTATGGCATGAGAAAATGGTCGACGTCTGCGTCAGGCAATTCTTCAGAGTCTGATGCTTTGTTTTTCTCAAAAATCTCAATAACCTATGAAAAAAATCTGCTAAGAAATTGGTGAGGTTATGTTGACTTTGTACGTGCTCTTAATCAGACGTGTTCGTAGGATCTTATATGGACAAGCAGGTGTCGTAACCTCCGCTGCCGACATCATCGACCAACAAGGTATTGCAGTGTTTCCTTACTTTCAGAATGAACACTCGTTTACAGTGTTTCCTCTTTTTATTTCGCAGTAGTCGCTATCGTAAGCGAGTTTTTATAATGGCCCACGATCGTTATCTTCATCATGCGATGGTATGCGGTACAAATGAACACGTGTGCGATTAGACACGGCAAATGGATAGGACCGTACCGGACAAACGAAGTCGGACTTGCATAAAGGTGCATAGAGATGCTCGATTCTCTGGGTTTCAATTTTCACTGCGGTACTCGGACTGGTTACGTACCCCAGCTGCTAGAGGCGCTGACATCGGGCTGTCACTGATTGCATACGGCGACTCAGCCACTACACTGCGATAAAAATCCAACAATAATTAAAGGGGTTTTCAATGAAAATTACAATGCTGCACGAAAACCGTGGGACCCATGGAGACTAGAGTGTCTCCATGGTGTCCATGGTCCACTCCTTTACTTTACTCTCCATGATCAAATCGTTCAGCTGCTCGGAGTATTTAGAGCTGAAGGCGGTCACATAACAGGCAACGCTAGGCAGTGGCGATTTTAAGAACTAAAAAGCTGGGACAGAACGCGTTTTCGTAGGCCAGTGGCCAGTGTCAGGGGGCTGCTGAAGCCGAATAGGCGATGGTTGCTGCAAGCCGTGTTTGATGCGTGTCGTGTGCATGTCACGTCACCATGCGGGATTGCCGCCAGTGAAAAACTGATGCACTAGACTTTCAAGATTGTCGATAACATTTTGATCTTCGTTGGTACAATTTTGCTAGTTTTATGTAAAAGATCCAAACCTTAATTCGTCATCTTTCCATAAAATCAGTTGGAACAGCACTCAAAAGGTGGTCTTTTCACCGTCGAGAGTTTAACGGTCTTGCAGGCATTCGGTGCATCACTTACGTGTTCATCATATCAGTTGATTGTATCGTTTCGTCGAAATAACACCTCAACATTTCGAAGTACTCCGAATACATGGCCTTAAGGGGGGGGAGACCATTTACAAAATTGTTTTCCTTTGTTGAAACTTTGACTGCGTTTTTCTCAAAACTGTACTCTTCTAACTGCTGGAGTGATTACTCAAAAACCATTCAACCAATTTTTATGAAATTTGTCGCAAATCTTCCTTGTACCACCAGTTTGTCGGTGAACCGAAATAATCTTTTACTTCCAAAAATAAAACGCACTTTTGCCCTCAAATACAACAAAAATTTCATGAAGAATCATAAAATTTACTTTATTAAGCTATCATTTCGTGTATTTTGCAAATAATTCCAAAATCCTGCTTCACCGTCAGCGTACGGGTGTTGCCTTTAACGGACAACACCACTGTGACCCCCTGTTTTTTTGCCATTTTTCAAGAATTTTTTTTTGTGGGAAAAAAAAGATATCCGAAATTTTTTTTTTGTTTTGTTCGTTGTTTATTGAAGATACATAAAAAAAATTTTCAAATTTTTCACGCCCCATGGTGACGCTGGGGAAGTTCCCGCGTCAGGTACTGTTGCCTCTGCAGTGCGGTCCGCGGCACGCAGCAGAATGCTCTTCAAAGTCGATCTGAAAAAAAATACCGAGTGTTTTCGTTAATAATATGATATTTTGAAGAGAAGTACATAGGGATTTGAAAAAATATTGATTTTTAAAAAATAGGCACGCTTTTGAATTTAAAGGACGATTTTCGAGCAAAATTTCTCGTCGAAAATAGGCTATAACTTTTTTTATTATTGAGATATCGAAAAAATCCTATGTACTTCTTTAGATAATCTAGTTTTATTGATGCAGTCCAAATTTGAAGTCGATCAGATAAAAATTGCTCGAGTTCTGCTGCGTGCCGCACTCAAAAAAGTGGTTTTGAGAAAAACGCGTTCAAAGTTTTAGGTTTGTTAATTTATGCGATAAATTGGAAAAAAATTTTTTTACCTTTAATAAGCGATGCCGGCACCATATAGCTGGCCTTCAAGAAGCAAATCATTGTCCCTAGCATCTTTTCTCGAACTTGTAGAGGCTCTTCTTGCCTCTTTTGCAGCGTCTGTGAGCGAGCGCTCCGCCAGCTCGATCCGCGCTGCGTCGGTTTCAACGCAAAAATTGAAACAATTTGGGCCGATAGTTATCCCCAACGTCTCCAAAACTTTCATGAGGCTTCTCAGGCCATCATTGAATAATAATACTACGATATCAGCTGCAATATCGACGATTTTTTTGCTCCCGGACTGACACTTGGGGTCTATTGCCCAAACTGATTTGTTGTAGCTTTCATTGTTGTTTTGCGTGAAGCCGCCCAAACAACGCTGCAGCAAATCGTCTCTGCTCAAATTTTCGAAGACTGGCATAATTGCCTCCAATACTTCCTCAGGAAGAGGCGGCTTATGGCGATATTCAGAAATATTACCGCTTGCGACCGCCCGCTGCCACGAACACCACGACTCGGCTCCCTCTGGGCAATCGTCATGTTGTGGCTCACTATCTATGGATATTTTATGTTTGATAGTTGCCCAAATTGCCTTCCTCATTTTTTCAACATCATCGCTGTTCCTCCGAATAGCCAAGCCGTAATATGTGCTCAACTCGTCAATCAATTTTCCGATGAGCTTTCCTCTGCCAGACAATCCTTTTTGTTTTTTCACGATTTTGCGGAGGCGCGTCCCCATACGTTTTTGGACATGATCGATGCACTCTTTTTTTAAATCTCGAAACCGTCGTATGGATCGCTATTCGATATACCTGCCGACCCTGAGGCGCGCAGCTGCGCGGGACCCCGAGCGTCACGGAGCGCTGCACCGCTCCACAAAATATTCAATATCTCCGAAAATAATTATTTTTTCGACCTGGGTCCAACGGCATCTCAATCTTAAATGTATTTTAGATTTTTCTAGATGGTTTTCGAAAAATCGATTTTTTGAAGCCGTCACAGTGGTCTTGTCCGTTAAGAATCATTTCGATTTTTTTTGTTTCAGACAATTACAGCGCGAGGGAGAACTGCAGCAGTGCGGAAACTTTTTGAGCGACTTCCTCTGAACATCAATTTACATGAGTGGCAATTTGCATTAAAAAAATAATAATCAAATATTTTTGCATACTCAAAAAATCAAATAAAATACACACAAAGTGGCAAATTTCCATGAGTATTCTTTCCATGGAAAAAAATTAACGAAAGAACTGTTTTTTTACCTTCTAAATGGACTTCCCTTCGTAAGGGAATGTAAGAGATGTACCACGTGACACATGAGTCCGAAAGAGATAGCAGAAGTTTTCAAACAGCGTTTTCTCAGAGATGAACAATATTTGAGGCAGAAGAAACTCGACAAGCCCTGCGTTGGTGAATTCAATAGAGCCTGATGCTTTGATTTCCCTGAAAAACTTAACGATCTAGGAGAAAACGCTGTTCGAAAATTCGTGAGGTTATGTTGACCTTGTACTCAAAGAGTAGTTGCCCGGTAGGAAAGCGGATGTTCAAATGATTCGTCGGAAGGGCGGGAGTCAACTGGTTATTCCAATCGTTACAAGAGAATTTACTGGTAAATTCATATACGGTATATCGCTAATAGTCGAAAATCTGCGAGAAACTTATATATTTCGAGATAATATAATAAGAATATACAGATTTCGATGATTATTTATAGGATATTATTGACGAGGGATATTACGTAAACAGTATAGAGTCACACGCGAATGTACAGGCGAAAATTAAAATACGCGTAGTCTATATAATATATGTATATCAATAAAATATATATTTTTTTCTTCAGCCCGTCCGATACTTACATACATATACACACACACACATACCCAGTGTGGTCGAGGTTTTCACATGAAATCGTATAAGATTATTCGTATTGTCGCAAATAGGACGTGTCATGACAATGTGTACTTCATTGCTATAGAAAAATTCACTTCTAACTAGCTCACCCGTAATAAGTACCCGCTATCATAATTACCCTTGCACACGCTTAAATATGCAGATTCAAGTAAGATGCGACGAAAACTCGCAATATCTTATTGAGATTTTCCGTCGTGTCCATGTCAACGATATCCCGATTGTCACGCGTCGTGTGCCAGAAAGGCGGAAATCCGTAAGGTATCAAATGAATGATCGGAACATCTGAAAAGGTGAATGTATTAGTCTTCAAACAGAAATAGAGATTTGTAATTAACTGAGTACGTAGACTAGGTAAGTGTAATTTTCACTTTTTAAACTGGAAGTAACGAGGATTAATAAAGTAATGTGACATCATACACTCAGACTATCATCTAATCCGTAACATCACTTGGGTGTCCGCCTTCGATTTTGTTGCAGCTCATGTATGCAATAGAGAAGTGAAAACGATTAAACAGGTATTCTTTGTATCGCTTTGTTGTATTTTGTAACGAACCATTTACCGATCTGTATGAAACGAAAACCAAAGTTCTTCTAATGTAAAGCGATGAAACGTTTACTATTGAAATATTGATAATAATCAAATTTAAGGGTGAGATGCCTTTCTTCAAGGGCTGATTTCCCACTTAAACTCGTTTCTCCGCCGATCAAAGATACCTATTTAATAGTTTTCAATGCTTTCACATATATGAGTTTCGTCAAAATTGGAAGCGGACACTTAACGGGTTATGCCTAGCTGTAACAGTCGAAAACAGCTCGATTTTGGGATTTTTTGAAGAAACCCGTCGTGATAAATATGACAGCCTATAAATATGGCAATTTTGATCCGATCACTTCGAAATTTTCGGGAAACATCTATAAGTTGATGTACTGTTCAAATTTATTGGTTTTGAAAGAAGTGATCTTTCGACTCTTAAAACTAGGCATAGCCCCTTAAGGGATGTTCCTTGTAAGCTCTTTAACACGAGAAACAAATTTTTAAACGTCTCGTTTTTTTTTGTTGCGATAAACGAGACTACGAGTTTGCTGTATGTTTCGTTAACAGTAGACTCTGATAACTTTTGAAGCCGGGCAGCACTTAATTCATTTGCATCAAGTGTTGTCGAATAATGGTGTTTGAGCTTCCATCGTTGGAACGCATCGAAAATCCTTCTTATTTTTGTTCCATTCTTCATTTTTATTACTATCTGAACTCGTCTTGTGCAGTTTTTAGTTATAGGCCCTTAATAAAGATCTTCCAAAATATTTCAGTGATATTTGTAGCCTAAATGTGCAAAAAAAACAGTTGGGCAATACCACGAACAAACATTTCGTTGCATTCCAACGACGCAAACTTAGATGCCATTTCGAATAAACGTCGCACTAACTTCTGCGTAAAAATGGCAAGTGATCGTCCTCTACAGCGTAATTGACGAGTTCCGGATAAGACTTGAAGTATTGTTGTTCCGAGCTTCCGTACGTATATTTTCGAAATGCGTCAATATTTGCCAACGATCTCTCCGCTTTCACAAGTTTGGAGTACCAGAGTGTCGTATTGCGGAAGTAATTATAAAATATCGGGTCGGAGGCGCCGAGAAGATCCAGCAACATCAATAGGTCCTGCGAAAAGAATGAACATTTTAGGGATCATTACAGTGTAAAATTTAGAAAAACTCGATTTTTTTTGCTTTTTTCGATAATTTATACCTTCAAGAATAACATACTGAAATTTTAAATGCAGATCTCGAATGTTTTTTTTAACTACAGCCTTCTAAAAAGCAGCTGCTCTTCAGAAGGCGCAGCTGCTCTTTTATCTTTCAACGCGTTTTGCTCAAAACGACTTTTTTCAAATTTGCTGCAGTTCTGACTCGAATACAAATCATCCGATCGACTTAAACTTTGCTTGAGCGTATTTACTATTTGTTTCTTCATACAATGACCCTCCGGTTTTTCGATTGAATGCAGAATGTCAATTTGCCATGCAAAAAGCCATCAGATTTTTAGGCGTACTTTGGAACTTTTTTTCAAAACCTCGCCATTTTGTTGGATTTTAATATATTACTCAATCGTGCGTCATTGTAAGGCAATATCTTCTAGTTTAACGAACTTTTTTATTTTTCGGTTTCAAGCACTCTGAAGGCCGAAATCACTGCAGCAGTGGGAGAATTTTTTTGTTGTAAACTCGAATTTCTTTGTTGTAAACTCGAGAGACGCGCATAAGTCGCTGAAAATTGAACATTTTCATACCAAAAAATGACTGTATATACAATATTTATACACAAATATATTCTCGAATTTAAAAAATGTATTATTCTGTGCAATACTATTCTTTCAATAAATTCCCGAGAATCACCATTTTTTCCGGACAGTCACACTACATTTCGAAACTTATTCTCATCAAATATAACAGCAATAATTCTCGAACAACGTACTATTTTATCCAAGTCACTGATGTCCGTCTCGAAGCCGTTATTTCGTTTCGTGCTACTCCACTTCCTCGCCAGATGCCTGGCTCCGTAGATCGAATCGTTCGCCCCCCATTTTTTAAAAGCTTCCTCGCCGTCGAAGAATATGAACATCAAACTCACGTTCGCCTGTGTATTAGCAAGATTCCTGAATATTAGCAGATAAGATACGGGAAATGTAGTTTCCCGCAGGTAATTCAGTATCGATGGCAAATCACATTTCCGCGACTGACTGTTTTTCCCGCTTTCAGTGGCTCGTTCATGACAGTGGCGAGGTTGAGGAGTTGGGCGCAGGGCACGGCGCTGTCGATAGCGCCGACAAAGTTACCCTCTCTCGTATACAGCGAGTCGTAGTGGCAAGCCAAAACCAGGTAACGCGTGGCGTTCGGATCCAGCTTCGCGATGATGTTCTCAAACTCCAAAGTGCCCAAGTTTGGGGTTTCATCGTTGAAAGTGTCAGTTTCCAAGCTCCAGCCGAGATCCTTCATAGATTTCTTCAAATACTGCAAATTTGCCGATAGCAAGTTTTCAATGTGCATGAATAGAAGGCATTCCGTCTTTATCCGAGCCACCCTTGACTCTCAGGGACGGCGACTTTTGAGTCTCGTTACTGAGGGACGGGCGTTACATCCCCGAATGATAAATAATACTGATCTTTCGCTACGTCTTTCTTTTTTTGTATGCTCAATGATCGGTAAACTTTGAAGCTTTTCTCAGTTTTGCTACATCCTATGCAACAAATGAAACATTACTAGTTTAGCATAGTTTCTGATAGACAGTTAAGAATTCAGCCAAGTTATGAATTCAGAAGTTTGCATCGTCAGGATGCCACGAAAATGCTTCTGCTTTTTTTTTACATTCATTTATTCGTCTCATCATCTAGAATCTCTTTTGCCGATTTAGACTACGCATTCCTAATATCAGGAACAACATTTTTTATTTTCCTTGCCTAAAATTGGCAAAAAAAATTGGGCATGGAAAAAAATATATTTCCATTGCATTCCAGCAGTGCAAACTTCAAGACCATCCGTTACGTACGTAGGAACTGTGGCCGTGGTGCTCAGTTTCAGCACGATTCCTATTTTTCTACAGAAATCTTTGCTTAACTGCTTCCAGGAACATTTTTTTTCCCTCAACCCAGCGTAGCAATACAAGGCTATCCTAAAGTTAAACACGTCTATATCCAAATAATCAGTTTCCTTTAACGTTTGGAGTGAAATCTTGCAGCTCCTGCACTTAATCATTCAACTGCGTCGCATTCCTAGCACGTTTATAGCGAAATCTAGATACAAATGTCGTTGAACAAAGTGGAGCTACTATTATTATCGCATATTTGTTTGAATAGCGGAACATGTAAGCCAAATGCATTTTTATATAGATAAATGTTTGCTGACCTATAACAGGGCTCCCAACGATTTCCCGTCCGACAACTTTTCTCAATGATTTTGCTTTAACAATCATCCTCTGAAAGAAAATGTATACTCGTTTCTTCTTTTAAATATTTTTGCGTGTCACTTAGGAAAGTAGCGGGCCTGACGCGAGCATGTAAAAGAATAATTAATACTTTTCAGAGATTAGTATATAGAGTCACGTGTAAGCGAATGTCTATAGTTTCAGGGAAAATCAGCAGTGTAGATATGGAAAAACAAAGTGATCATGCACTACTTTCCCTACTGATCACTCTATTATGTAATCGAATAACGGAAAATATGAAAGTCTCGAGGTTAAGATATAAATTGACATTTGTGCGAATAACACGTACGTTTTTAACTTTCTTGTGTCCGGAACTTCCGACGACTCGGGGAATGCATATATTGTCGAGAACCTCGTTCATATGCCTTGAGTTCGTCATTGCAGCGATTTTCGACAGTTGAGTCTGATTGATTTCGCCAGGTGAATGGACCATCTTAAAATAGAACGAAGCTCGTAATCACTCAAATTCGTTGATAAATCGTCGTTTTGCGGATACAGCAAAGAGTTTCGTAGCAAATTCACCTCGGAAACTCCTCAAACGCGACGACGCAGTTCGTTAGAGCCCATATAGTTAAACTTGGATTCACCAAAATTACAACAAACGCGAACAATTAATAGCAAATTTGTTTGGCTATACTTACCCTTTGGGTTTTGAACGAATTGATAACGAATGTTTGCTGTGTGGCGACATAAGGAATGAAAACCGTGAAGCAAAGCCTCAACAAAGCGGTGAACATAATGCTGCTCGGACGATGGCCGCGGCGAGACTGATGTTATTCGGCTCCACGGGCGCGCGGACTAGTGGGAATTCAATAGAAGTGACATATGGATACATTCGACGCGCACAGCTACGTACGTTCACAGCGCCCATCAATGTGTCCCACGTGAAATAAAGTACGCGTCAGCGATTAAAAAAAAACCGGAATACAATTTTTTTATAAAAAAAAGTTTGTTTGGATCTGTTACTAATCCTCGACGAATCATTGAGGGGTTACACTATTGCGGAGGACTGAAAAACAGGTCTAACTTTGAAGCGTTACATGAGGCTCACAAAAAAATGAGACTTTTTGGGATTTGTTTTATTTTATTAAAAAAGTAACCATAATTATGCTTGAAGGGGTTGATCTACATGTGTTGAGGTATACAAAAAAAAATTATATACAAATATACACAATCACTGCTTAGTAGCCTTCTGCGTTAACACTTTTGCTTAAAGAAAAAAATAATATTAATTCATTAATAACTTATTTTTGTTAATATTTAATTTTTTGAATTAATTTTTGTATACTTTTGTTTTCGATGAAAAGAAGAAAATTTTATTCAAAATGATTGCATTTTGCGAAAAAACCACATTTGTTAATAATCGTGTGTCAAATATAGTTTTTTGTCGCAAAATGCAATCATTTTGAATACATTTTTTTTGTTTCGCTATGTAATCGGCCTTAATTTGTTTATAAAAATGAGAACTGTTGACGAATTGTGAAAATCGTTTTTCTCCTTGAGAGACTACATCTAAGAAGCTAAAGTTCGAATTTTAAGGGATGATCACAGTGTAAAAAAATGTTCAAAACATCGTTTTTTGCATTATCCGATAGTCTAGACGGTTATAAACATGTTGTTTAGTTTGTGTGTGTGTTTGGGTTTGTTTGTTTGGGTTTGTTTGTTTGTATATTCAAGTCTACAAAACAATTTTTTTTTAAATTCATTTAACATCAAAATGGCGGAAATGTACGGAACTGATTTGAAAAAAAAAAATTATTTTTCAGTTAGAACATGTATATTCTCTATTTGACAGTAATTAAAATGAAGAAAATGCAAATTTAAAGGAACGGCACTTAATTACAAAAAATAATCAACATTTAACGCAAAATTTCTGTAAAATTTGGATTTAGAAAGTTGATTCGTTTCTAATTTTTCAAAATCACTTTTCGTCAAGTAGAGGGTAGCGCTCTTAGAAATATTTCCACCAAGTTTTAACTCAATCGGCTGAACCGTTTTTGAGTAATCGGGCACGACAATTTCGAAAATGCAGTTTTGAGAAAAACGCGTTTGAAGTTTACGCCCGCTCCAAAGCCGAGCGGTGAGGCACAGCGTTGACGGGCTGTGACGTTTGAAGTTTTTCGAATGTCGCTTTGAAACTTTGGGCAAATATTTTGGGAAAATACTTTGGGAATTCACTTAGATGGTTCGATTGTTAGAAGAAAAAAAAGAAAGCTTTTTTTTTATTGCTGTAAATGTATATCCCGCCTTAACTGATCATTTATAAGCCGTGAAGAGTTTTTCTAGCATTCGACTGTGTGCTGTATATATTCTGATACATCGATGGTTCATTAATCCCGGACGAATATAATTATCGAATGGTAATTTCTGGATTTAATGTGCCCCGTTCTACTTCGCATCGTTACTCTCATTTCGGTACGTGGTTTTGTATGCCATGGGATCGTTAAAAGAAAGCATTAACATAGTTACCAACACATGGAAGGGGTTCAGCTTCTCCGACAATCGCAGATAGTCGTTTACTTACCATCAAGTCTGCTGAATAAGAAAAAAACGCGAAGTAATCTTAAGGACTTAGGCAACAGTAATGGGTATAAAATCATGTGCGAATTTAACAATTTTTTTCGTATGAAAAAGTGATTCACTCATAAAATTAATTACACATCTATTTAGTATGAATATCAAGCTTTTAAAAAATATATATTTTTTTTTTTCGGCGTACAATATGGCCGACTACTAATATTTTCTTTTGTTATATTTTTTTAGGCGCTCCGTGGCGTGACATTTAGCATCCACAATTTTTTACCTAGAACAAAAAAAAAATCGCGTCAATCTACATTAGAATATCTAGAGAAGTACGTACGGAATTTAAAAAATATTGTTTTATTCAAAAGTTGTAGGTACTAGGTGCGCAACTAAGTTCCCGGGTTTCACACATGGATGGCGCTAGCGACACACGCAGTCGGCATGCAGGTCTGAAATTGTGGCTTTATAGCTTGGACATCTGTTAAGAATACCCAGTCGTAATATAAACAAATATCGCACACAACGACCTTTTTTCTAACCTCGAAAATGTCAAAGTTTGTGCCAAATAAACAGCATTTGCGGAAAGCGGGAAGCCACTTCCGAAATTTTGCTTTTGCGGCAGAACAGAAAGAGTTTCCTGCATCGAATTGTTACTGGCGATGAAAAATGGATATATTTTGAGAATCCCAAATGCAGAAAATCGTGGCTTACACTTGGCGAAGCGTCAACATCGACGGCACGGCCAAATCGCTTCCGAAAAAAGACAATGCTCAGCGTTCGGTGGGACCAGAAAGGAATCGTGTACTATGAGCTGCTGAAACCGGGCGAAACTGTCAATGGGCATCGGTACCGACAACAACTGATCAATTTGAACCACGTATTGCTTAAAAAACGGCTAGGATGGGACACGAGACACGAACGTGTGATATTGTAGCACAACAACGCTCCGTGGCATCGCAGTTCCATCGTCCAGGACACCATAAAAATACTGAAATGGGATCTGCTACCGCACCCGCCGTATTCGCCAGACCTGGCCCCTTCAGACTATCGCTTGTTCAGGTCGATGGCGTATGGCTTGGGTGGGCCACACTTGGCCAATTACGATGCAGTACAAAATTGGTTCGACGAATGGTTTCAGCCCAAAGACGCGTCTTTTTATCGTCCCGGTATTTATGTATTGTCAGAGAGATGGCAAAAATGTCTAAATAGCGAGGGACAATACTGCGAATGAACCATTTTTTGTATTTGTTTTGAAATTTTAGATTTTTTATTGGTCAAAAAAACCCAGAAACTTAGTTGCGCACCTAGTATTTGAACTTAAGAAATGAATTTTCAGTGAAAAATTCATTATAACTGCTCATAAACTGCTCATAAAATGAAAAGTTTTCGATTAATCAGAAATCCCGTATGTGCTTCTCTGCGAAATGCAATTAGGAACATAACTTTTAAATTTGAAGTAGATCGAGTGAAAATTGTTGAAGTTATTCGTCACACCAATTGGAAAACAGCTGTTTCGAGAAGTTTCGAGTAGTCGACCACGTTACATGAAAAAAAAAAATTTCTAACAGCTTGATATTCCTACTGAATAGATGTGTAATTAATTTGATGAGTAAATTACTTTTTCATACGAAAAAAAATTGTTACATTCGCACATGATTTTATACCCGTTAGTGTGGCCTAAGGGCTTAATCGAACAGTAATTGTCTTCTCAATCACTCAGTAAGGTGATATCAGATATGGGGCCACTCGGTATATCTTTCTACGATGCTCTACAATCTCTCCTTAATTTTGTGTGAATAAAGATGACGCAGCAACGAATATTCTCCTAGTAGATTATTCGGCGATGATCCACCAAATTCGCGACAAATTCAGAAAAATAAACGCGACTCGTTGATCCTCCGGGTCCTCGATAAAGGCGAATTATCGATGCTATGAAAAAGATTAAGTGGGGAGATACCTTTAGGTGACAAAAAAATTTGCTGATTTTCATAATTCTTTTTAAGGGATCATCAGTGTGAAATTTTCAAAAAATTGAATTTTTATGCATTATTCGATAGTATAGACGGTTATAAACATGCTGTTCGTATACTTACATAAACGGTATATAGACAATTTATATGAAAATTCCGCACTCGAAACTTTAAACGCGTTTTTCTCGAATTTTCGTTTTCCAAAACGGTGTACACTCTCAAAGCAAGAGTTTTCATGCTATCCATCTTAAATTTTGACACAACATTCCTCACGCTATTTGTTATCTTGCTATGGAAGCTTTTTTTAAATCTTTTTTTTTTCAACGAAAAACCGTCGAAAAAATAGGGTAAATTCGATACTTTTTTTTCAAACCGCCGCCATTCCGTCAATTTTTATTTAAACAAACCATCATAGCAAGATAGCGGCTTTCATATTGATTAATAATCTTTTTACAAATTTTGTTTCGAATAATATTTACGGCCAAAACCGTGAACACCGCGAGGACTCTTTTTTTTCAGACATTTTCAACCGTTAAAAAACTGTAAAAAAATTAAAATCAACGTTTAAAAAATGGTTTTTTTTTCTTCACGAGTGCTTTCATCTGGCATAAAAAAATCGGACGGATCAGCGTATTTTAACCATTAAAAAAAAATGGCAATAATCAGCTATTTTTCGACCCGTTACACTGTAACGATCCCTTGAAGAAAAGATTCCTTCACCATTTTTCGGCCCTAGAGCATGTTTCATTACTAGTTTTCGCTGTAACATGGTATTTTTTTTTATTAATCTTAAAAAATTCCGGATATGGCACGGTCTTCTAACCTACATCTTCAAAACTATGATGTGACGTATAGCTAAAAAACTGATCGACCGATCGTCATGAAACTTGATATAAATCGTTCCTTATAATTAATATAAACATGACCTCGAATGTGTTTTTAAAAATAAAAATAAAATATTCTTTCATTGTAAAATGTAGCCATTTTTTCGGAAAAATCAACTTTTTTGTTCCAAAGTACCGTTGCATCGATTTTTAACATTTCTCACTTTTTTTTGTTCATATTCTGCGTATGAGTGTTAACGAAAGAAAAATCTTTGCTAGTTCATTCTCAGATCAATCCCGCCGGCGCTAGGTGTCACGCCGTCTGACAAAATTCGTCGCAACCCGTTTAGAAGACTCTGCCATACCTCCGCCATTTTACATGATCAATACAAAATTAAAAAATCCCACGTGAGAGCCAGAAGTACTAATAAAACATACCCTGAGTCCCAAAAATGGCGAAGAAATCTTTCCTTTGAAAAAAAAATCACGAAAATCAGCAATTTTTTCCTCGCAATTTCCGGTAAAATCTTAACCATTTCCGGTTTATATTATCATTAGTAGCGGACTTTTTCGCGCGGATGATTTCTCCATGGTCAGCTTTGTAGGCGAATCGATAGGTTTCAAAGAAGTCCTGACTGATTCGCTTTCAGTTTATTGACTGAAAAAACAAGACATTCGCGTTATAAACTATTCATCCTACATTCGTTATATCAACCTTAAATATTTTATCGTAGCGTTTTGTGCGTTATGTAAATATAACCTTTTTTGTTTTTCGTTTTTCGCTGAATTGATTTTCAGTGAAACGATATGACGATGACGAATTAGCACACTGTATTACAATTATTCCTGAATTATTTAACGTTAAAAAATATATATCTGTGTGTGTGTGTGTGTGTGCGCGCGCGCGCGCGCGTGCGCGTGTGTGTGTGTAATAATAATAATAACGCCTTTACGTAGAACGCGAATTGGTGTTTCGCACGCACACACGTTCGCGCATACTCCAGACGGATTTTGAGCAACACCGCCTTGCGGATGTGTGAGACGAAGAATTACGTTAAAAAATTACTATTCGACACATCTCATCAAGACTCATCAAGAGGAGCTGGCGGACGAAACCGGACTTGTCCACACTATTTCAAATTAAATTTCATTTCAATTGTATTTTTGTCCCTAGAAACTGCCATGTCGGTCAAAAAGGCAGTTTTTAACCAATTTTGAGGTTAAACAAACTGCTATTTCGCTCAAAAAGGCAGTTTACAACAAATTTGGAGGTTAAACATGCCATTTCAGTCAAGCAGGCAGTTTTTAACAAATTTCGAGGTTAAACAAACTGCCATTTCGCTCAAAAAGGCAGTTCTCAACAAATTTTGAGGTTAAACATGCCATTTCGGTCAGAAAGGTAGTTACCAACAAATTTCGAGGTTAAACAAACTGACATTTCGTTCAAAAAGGCGGTTTTTAACAAATGTTGAGGTTAAACATGCTTTTTCGGTTGAAAAGGCAGTTTTTAACCAATTTCGAAGTTAAACAAACTGCCACTTCGGTCAAAAAGGCATTTTTAAACGAATTTTGAGGGTGAACAAACTGCCATTTCGGTCAAAAAGGCAGTTTTTAACCAATTTCGAGGTTAAACAAACTGCTGTTTGGCTCAAAAAGGCAGTTTTCAACAAATTTTGAGGTTAAACATGCCATTTCGGTCAGAAAGGAAGTTTTCAACAATTTTCGAGGTTAAACAAACTGGCATTTCGTTCAGAAAGACGGTTTTTAACAAATTTCAAGGTTAAACGTGCCTTTTCGGTCGAAAAGGCAGTTTTTAACAAATTTCGAGGTTAAACAAACTGCCATTTCGGTCAAAAAGGTAGTTTTACACGAATTTTGAGGTTAAACAAACTGCCATTTCGGTCAATAAGGCAGTTTTAAACAAATTTCGAGGTGTTTGAAACCGGATTTGAAACAAAATATTTCGCGAGGTAAACAAGAAGTGCTTGAAAAACACGAAAAATGAAGAAAAAAAACATTTGACGTAGAACGGACAAGTGCGGTTTTGTTCGCCAGTTCGTCAAATATCATCCGCGTCTCCCTCGTGCCTCGTATTGTACAGATCTCTGGTCTTGCGTATAAATCGTTTTCTCTGCTCCTGTATGATATTCGAGGAGACCACGACCAAATTCCAGATAATATTTTTCTTTTCGAATATCTGAGGCTTCCATTAGCCTGAGCACGTATAAAAAAAATGCACATAAGTTAATGCGTAGGGTCTATAAGTTATACAATTATACACTATTATCGTATAAATTACATATACTTTCGGATCGGGCCGGCAGATATTGCCGCGCAAACAATAAATTTCGACTAATCTTCAACGGCGCATCCCACAGTGTGAATCTTGGATTTCTCTCGCCATTGAAGAAAACTTATTTTTCCGCGTTAACAAAAATTCACTGGTGCGTCGAATTCTCGTTTTGGCAATTCTTGAGATAAGTGACTTTTTCGGAAAACGAGTTTTTTTTTTGGTTTTGTTTGTTTGGGTTCAACCCAAACAAACTCAAACGAACTATTTTTTGGGAAAAGTCACTTATCTAAATTACCCTCATTTTCTTTCCGCTTAATCAAAATTTTCGAAACGTTGCCGTGCGCATTCCGCGTAGCGGAATTGGTACGAACGCAAACTGTGTTGTAATTTAACGTGTGGGCGAGTGTTTTTTTTCTCCTCCTCTTGCTCGTCGTATACCGTTGCTTTTCGGCTCGAAGCCAGAGTCTCGCCGAGTCGTCCTCCTTCTCGTCTATTTTCTCCTTCCTTCTATCCTCTCCTCGCTGCACTCGTGGTTGCGTTGCTCTCAGCCGTGCCCGGGGCGCAGTCTTGTCGGCGCCGATTTTTTCAGTAGTTGTAAGGCCCGTACTGCGAGCCGTGATAATACGGCCCCGGATAAGCTGCCGGTGCTGGATAACCGGCGTACGCGTATTGTTGCTTTTGAGGATAAACTGCCGAGAAAAGTATGCGATTGAACAAATTATTAACGAGAAAATAACACGGAAAACATTCAAGAGAAATATTTTCGAGATTTTGAGAGTGTTTGGAAGATTTTGAGAATATTTGAAAGATTTTGAGAATATTTAAAAGATTTTTAGAGCATTAAATAAATTTGGAGAATATTTTAAAGAATTAGAGAATATTTAGAAGATTTTAATAATATTTAAAAGATTTTGACAGCGTTAAAAAATTCAGAGAATATTTTTAAGATTTTGAGAATATTTTTACGATTTTGAGAATATTTTTAATATTTTGCGAATATTTTTATGATTTTGAGAATTTTTGTAATATTTTGCGAATATTTTTATGATTTTGAGAATATTTTTAAGATTTTGAGAATATTTTTAAGATTTTGAGAATATTTTTAATATTTTGCGAATACTTTTATGATTTTGAGCATATTTTTAAGATTTTGAGAATATTTTTAAGATTTCGAGAATATTTTTAAGATTTCGAGAATATTTTTAAGATTTTGAGGATATTTTTAAGATTTTGAGAATATTTTTAAGATTTCGAGAATATTTTTAAGATTTTCAGAATATTTTTAGGAATTTCAGAATATTCAAACGCTGCGCGGTCGCACTGAGACGATCTCGTCCCAAGCGAAAGTTCACTGTGATATTCCTGGCTATTATTAGCAATTTATAGCAACAAATATAATAATTCTTATACTTAAACAATCATGAATTCACATTCTAGAAGAATCCAAAAGAATTCGTGAATTTTCTGAGATTTTTCAAAGTGATTCTCCACGTCGATAACTGTGTGTGGGCGTTTTCGCCCCAATGCCAGGAAGGCAGCGAAATTATAGTGCTACTGCGCAGGGTTAAGGGATTTAGAGAATACTCAAAAGATTTTGAAAAAAAATTTCACAGCAATGTAAAAGATCGCGATGATGAACTAAAATAAAAAAAAAAAAACAACCCGTTCCTGTCAAATAATTTAGATGTTAAGTGTGAGAAAGTGCCTCAACGATAACTTTTTTCTCGAATACGTCCAATCTTTTATCCAGTCTTCGTTAATCTTTAAAAAATTTGAATAAAATTTGAAAATCGCGAATATGCTCTTCGTCTTGTGGAGCTAAAAATAGCCGGGTAGCGTTGTCAGGCCAGACCGACGGCTTATCAAACGCCACTCGAAAATGTAATCAAGAACCGAACGACGGGCTGGGAAAAGCTCTTTATCTCTTGTGCGTGGGAAAATAGGAGGAATATTCGCAGAAAGGAGAAACGAGTGAAGATTCTTGTCACTCGAGATGCGTGGGCAAAGATTATTCGATTTCCAGTCTCGTAGCTTCGATATTATGAGCTTGGAATAAGCAAATACGAGAACCGCGAATGTACGCTTGATGGTGTGAAATGTTTTTTCGTGTATATATATACATATACACGAAACAACATTTCGCACAAGGGTGGTTAAAAAAAATCGATTTTTTTTCAACGTAAAATTGAAGTATGTTAAGACAAAGAAAGTTTTGCAAACTCTGAGGGTCCTAAACAATTTTTTAGTTAGTGCTCAAATGCCTTTTTCATGTTTTTTAAAATGATTATCGGAGTATTAATTTTTTTTTATCTTGATGCAGAAAATGTTAGTCCGTGATCCAATGTAAGCCTGGATTTAAGTTTTTCTGTGACAATACACAATTTTTATGTAAATATTTTTTTTACCATAAACAATTTGTATTTGCAGATTAAGAATCAATATATGTATTTCGGTTGTGAAAATTGTATCAACCACTTGATGAACAAGAACACGGAACATCACTAAACGTCTAACAAGTATGCGTGTTTTTTTATGGACTAATATGTTGTTTTGAAGTAAGAAAACAAATGAAAAAAAAACCGCCGAAAAATCGAAAAAAAAAAATTAAAAGTCGTTTGAGCAATACCTAAAAAATGTTTAGACCTCTCAAATTTTGTACGAATTACTTTTTCATAACGTGGTAACATTTTCCGTTGAGTAACGCGAAAAACAAAGATTTTTTATTAACCACCCTAATATATACAGGGTGTCTTGTTATAAAAGGATAATCCTGAATCTAGAAAATTATTCATTTTAACCTTAAATGTTAAGGAAACTTTATGAAAAACGATCTTATGCAGAATTTTCATACAAACCAATTCGAACATCTGACTTTGATAGCCTGCAGTGTAAAAAAAATGTTCTACGCAGGCCTTTTACTGAACTGAAATTTCAGCATATAGTAGGACATGATCTGACCTATCAACAGTTACAGAATTATCCATTCATAACAGGACACGCAGGTGTATATATATAGATGAATATATGCGTGTGTGTATGCATGAATATGTATATGTATAATGAATGATATGGTAAGAGGAACAGAGAGACTTCGAGTGCAGGTTTTCGGACAAGTATGTCACTTTCCCACTGGCCGTCACTTTGCTGCAATGACGATGGATTATTTGACTCGAACATCGTGTCCGAGTAAGCCGAATGGCCACGCTATCTCAAAGTTTCTCTCTCCTATCACTGCGTCGTACAATCTCGGTGCTCGTTTTTTTTCCCCTCTTTCTCGTTGACCGAGAAGAATCATTCCACATTGGAGTATCGATCAATCGCGGAGTATGGAGAATCAACGACGTAGAAAGTACAATATGGATGCATATAGTTGCACGTGTGTATGCGAAGTTGCAATGTTATAGAAATGGATGTAGTTTTTTGCGTGCACAACGAACACACAGTCAGAGCGTGACAAAATTACACTAATTCGCGAGCTGGCGAGTCAAACAGAGCGTGAGCCTGCAATGGCTCTTTAGCTGGAGAAAAAGAAGAAAAAAAAAGTAAAAGTACGTTATATCGCGGAGAAAAATGAATATCGAACGAGCGATGGGCAATCTTTCAGTGTCAGCGCGAAGACTTTCATCTGCTCCTTTCGAATACTTCAAATATCGATCGTGTTTAATATTGATGAACGACGCACTCGACAATTAAGCGAATTATCATTGCTCGTTATTTCTTAAACTTATCGTTTCGAGCACGAGATTGTTTACTCTTTTGCTGCCAGCTATTCAGTGGATTTAGTTGAGTGTTTAGCGAGCGTTAATGATGTATGTCATTTTTTGTTGGCAAAATTACTGGGCGTTAATAAATCAGAGCGTTCTATTAAATAATCTGTATGATTTTTATATTTTAACGTAGCCAAAAGGGCGTTGGGCGTGAAAGAAAAAACTTCCTCGTTTCCGTGTGTAGTGACTTTTCTGGGAAAAACATCAGCGTCCACCGAATCGTCTTGAATTGCCAAAAATGCAAAAAATTCGTTAATATTTGGAAACAACTAGTTGAATGATCTTTCAACTATTTTCGATGTTCGTATGTTCGTATGTTCGAGCTTTCCTTCCGTGTTAATTGTCTTTGGAAAAATAAATGTACAAACGATACCGCAAAATTAGAAATTACTTAAAAAAAAAAGTTCCGCGAACCGAACTTCAAACCCTTTTCCCTCAAAACAACTTTTTTAAATCCGTGACCACGATATCTTGAAAATGACTGTACCGATCAATTTCAAATTTTACGAGCTTCTTTTACATATCAAAGAGCAGTGCTTAAACAACGGAACTTTTTATTCGATACATGGTTTTCTTACTAACCAAAATAGAGCTTTTTTCACCGAAAATTGATACTGCCACTAAACCGCGGCCATTTTTTCGAAAATCCATGTATCGTTAAAATCTTCGACAAAGCACTTGATAATTTCATGCAAAAACTAAATGGAATTTTTCGAGCAGTGGTCACCGCGAAGGATGTTTTTTAAACTGCAGTCTTCACGAATCATTCTATCCACCGCATTTATTAATATTTTCCAATGCCAAAATTGCAAAACATGCTTAAAACCATACTCTTCAATGGAAAAAAAGAATTTTAAAATCTGCACACGTTTTCCCAGTAAAAAATTAACGAAAATTTCTTACGTTATATTGTCTACGTATACGTGAGTTACGTTATATTGTCACGGATACAATCAACGACAAAACACGGCTTGTGTGTTATCGTTCTCGGTCGTTTTTCGTTTATTTGTTAAGCAAGTTGTTAAGAAGGATTATCGGTACCATTGACGATACGTTACCATTTGATTCGAATTTATACAGTCAATTCTTTGTTATACACTGAATGCACCATCTAAATTTTAAATCGATCGTCTACACCGTTTTTATTCAATTTACATTTGAATAAACATAGGTCGGAACATACAATTGCTACTACTTTTTATCTATACTTTTGCTATACTTTTTATCATAGGGAGATGCCCAATCGTAATAATGTAAAGGGAGACGTAATTGTCATAATGTCCTGAGTTATTTGACAGTTTTTCACTCAATACATTATAATTTCGTCATCACTGTCATAATGTACTGAGTGATTTGACAGTTTTTCATCCAGTACATTATGACAATTTCGTCATGACTGTCATATCGTACTGACTGGTTTGACAGTTTTTTACTCAGTACATAATGACAAATTCCCCATGGGTGTCATAATGTACTGAGTGATTTGACAGTTTTTCACTCAGTACATTATGACAATTTCATCGACACTGTCACAATGGACTGAGTGACGTGACAAGTTTCATAACATTTTAATATTTTTCCGCACTATTTCGTGCGTAAAACTGCAATTCAGCAATGAGCGTAGGCATCGTCCCATGTAAAAACGGTATTTTTTAAATCGGAGATTTCACAGAACCGGTGTAGACGATCGATTAAAAATTTGGACGGTGCATTCGGTACATAACAAAGAATTTCCTGTATAAATTTGAATCAAATGGTAAAATATCGTCAATAGCCACGAAACTCCTTGAGCTTCCGGTCGATCGTCTCTTCCTTCCCAATTTTTCGCTCTCACGACTAATTGCCACACCATCATTAGGATCACAACAAAAGAAGACTGAGGCGCGAGCAAACGCGAATTGCGAATTCTGAGCTTTCCCAACGCCGGACGTTTCGAGACGCGGAAACGACTATGCGCGATACACAAATACTCTTTGTTGTTTCAATTTCTCCCGAGCTATCAGAAACCTTTCGAATCATCGTTATTTTTCTATCGGATGTGTTTCGGGTCGTCGAAAAGCTTCTACATTTTTTACATCTTCCCTGTCCATACTCATGATCCGAGGATCGAAAAAAAAAGGCAATCAATATCATTGTCAATTGTCCAATCGGGCTGCGATATGATTCTATCGATTGAAAAAAAAAAAAAACGTTAACGACCGAATCTTCGGCGCGATGATCGTCGTATTGGAAGAGAAAGAAAAGAAGAAGAAACAAAAAGTTAGTAGAAGCAAGTAAGTGGTTACTGTATGTACCAGGCATGAGGTACTGCATGTTCATCGCCTCGTCGCGCATTCTCTCGCCCCTCAAGCATATCGCAGCAGCGCTAAACAATATTGCGCTGACCAACGACCAACCGACGCCGACCCAAGCAACCACGTACGACCAGTCGTACGAGATTAGCGCGTTGTCCTTGAGGACCTATGAGTCGAGGGGGTGGGTGCGTAGGCAGCGATGACAAGGTAGCGCCGATGTTCCCCCACATAGGAAGCCGCGATCGTGTGCACGTGCCAGATCCCAGTCACACACGCGTGAGCCCGTGTGGATTTTTTTTTTGCCAAAACCGTGTTTTTGTTTTTTTTTTGGTTTTTTTTTTTTCGAACGACGATCGATCGATTGATTTTTTTTGTTTTTTCGTTTGTTCGTCCACCGAAGCGTCATTTTTTGCACGGTTGCGAAACCCGGATGATACACGCGCGCCCAGTATATAAAAAAAGAGAAAAGAAACGAAAAGCGAAGATTAGTACAATTTTATTCGATAGTTCGTGCGTTCACCTGGCATGATGTATTGAACGTTTTGGGCCTGTTCGCGGGCCCGTTCGCGTCTCAGGCACGAAGCCGCTATTAGGAACAGCGTCATTGTGGCGAGGCACGTAGCAACGCCGAGCCAGGCTAGATAGAAAGACCAGTCGTAACGTTGGGCGGCGTTATCCTTCAACACCTGGCGAACATTTTATTTCGTGGTCAGGGAGACGAATTGGCGAGACGACAAAGGAAATGGAAGAAAAAAAAGCGACTGCAATTATTTTCGTTTTCGGATTATGGTCGTTCGTCGCGTGTCTCGGTGGCAGTCCCGGGGGGCCCAAAGTCCAACTGTACATCGCGACGAACACTGTTGGAGCTTGTCCAGCCACGAAAATTGCCCCGGGGCAAAGCACTTGCTTGGAAACTCGTCGGGGGCGATTTTGAATAATTACAATTTTTAATCGGTCTTGTGGAATCATGGCTGAAAAATAGATGCGAAGTGGGATTGAATTTCAACGAATTCGTGGAATTTCGAACGATCGAAACATTCAAACGTTCTCGGCCATCCAGCCGTTGATTCGGTAAACCGATTTTCTTAAGGCGAAAAATCCTTTTAGAATTTAGAAAAAAATCGATTTTAAAAAAATACATACTTCGAAAGTCCGATACCCAAAGAATATACTGACCAAAGGAAAACTCGAAATATTGAATATTTGGGGAGTTATCGCATATAGTCTAGAGCATATAGTCACTACAATTAATAGTTTTCACATGTTGAAACTTTAAGGGGTTACCCCCACTTGCGATTTTGAAAGAATCGATTTTTTTTATTGCATTTTTTTGAAGTATAAGTATCTGAGAATATGTCCTGAAAATTTCAAGTCGATCCGAACAAAATTGACTGAGATATGAGCGTTGAAAGAGAAGAATCCGTGAATTGAAGAACTGAAATTGAAACTTTAAACGCGTTTTTCTCAAAATGGCATTTCTGAAGTCGGCGACCAAGATTACTCGAACACTAATGAACCGATCTTCTTGAAATTTTGCAGGCTTATTTATTACATAAAAATGTTGTCTTTAATCGTTCGATTTTTTTTTTCGAAAAAAATGGCCGTTTTATAGCCAAAAAACGGCCGTTTTTTTCGTTAAAATCGAACCATTAACTTTGACTGTCCGCCATTTTGTGAAAAATGAATATTTTTTAAAATCCTTCGATTAAAGACTAGTTTATACTTATATTTGACTAAATCCATCCGCATTTTTTTTTTAGATGATCCACTTCGCCGCAATGTTGGTCACCGCAAACCGTGTATATAAAAACATTATTTCATTGACGGCCATTTGCCACTAAACAATGTAACATGTTTCAATAAAAAAATCACTGAAAGTTCTTCAAGATGTGTTCTTTAAGATGGTATATTGATTGATTAAAAAAGTTTTGTAGTTTTCTTTAAAAAAATTCAATAAAAAGGCCTTTTTTTTTGCGCTACAAGTGGGGGTAACGCCTTAAACGCGATTATCTCGAAACTACTTTTTCAAAAATTGCTCGTGTTGTAGCTGAAAACGTGATCGACCGATGCGGATGAAATTTTGGCAGGTTACTCTCAGTGATATTATCGGAAGGATATACCTAAAGTTTGAAAGGTAGCGTGTGAATACATAATTTTTTTGGGGTCAGATATGTTGAAAAAATGGTCGAAAATTTGAACTTTGGAGTAAAAAGGCTCCCAAATTTTCAATTTTGCACGTTTTCATCATTTTTTAGGTATAGCCTTCCCCTTAATATGTCAGTAAACGAATGACACTTATTAAATATTTTTCAGATCAACAGAAAAAGAGTGACAGCTGCAGCACTTTCCGATGTCGCGGAAAACAGGCGTCCGCAGATCCTTAATAACGCCGCCATTTTGTTGGTCATCCAAAAAAAAAAAAAATTTTTTTTTTCAACTCCACAGTTATAATAAACTCATGTCCAAATGTGAAAATGATCAGATTATTTTATCCCCTCTAAAAAAATGCCCGAAAAATACCTATTTTTCACGCTCCTAAAGGGATTTCTCGCCTTAAGGGGGCAGATACCTTTAGGCGAGGAAAAAAGTTGTCGATTTTCATGATTTTTTTTATAGGGAAAGATGCTTTCCCCTTATTTTTTAGAGTCAACCTTACTCTCTAAAACATGACCCTAAATATTCTTGAAAATAAACAAAAAAATTGATTGTTTATTGCAAAATGTAGCCTTAATTTTTTTCGAAAAATTCAACGTTTTTGTTTGAAAGCGTACCGTTTCATCGATTTTCAAAATGCCTCACTTTTTCGTGGTTCGCATTCTGCGTTACGAGTGTTAATGGAATAATAAAACAAATATCATGTAATGTTTTTTTGAATCGGGAAAATGAGCAATTTTTTTACCGCCTAGAGGCATCTCAAAAAAATCCCTTCTCAAAGCCTTATATACCTTTGAAAAAGAATGTATCTTTCTTTATTGGCTTCAATTATGTATAAACATCCTAAGAATGATATGGATGATATGTGTAGACATACCAAGAATCGCATGGTCCGAAGAAAAATGACATAAAAAATTTCAACTATAGTTTCTCAGATAAATGTTCTAGCGAAGTACACAGGATTTTCACAATAGATTAAATCGTACACTAGATTAAAATCATAAACAAATTAAAGCCATTTTTTGGTCAAAAACGCAACATTTCATTTCAAAATAATGCCAAATGTGCAAAAATCGATATTCTGCAATGATCGTGTGTACTTCGCTAGCAAAATTCGTGTAGATTACGATTTATTTCTAGCTGCTCTTGCGCCTCTCCATGGAGTCCGCCCGTGAGGGACCTGAAAAAAGGCGTTCTCTTTCTACCGGCCACTACGCCGCAATTTTGTATTTTCTCATAAAATAAAAAAACTGTTTTGAGAACGTGCACATACCTAAGTAAATCGACATTGCATTATTAGTGTAAAAATAAAATTCCACAAAAAGCCTTTTTTCCAATCCAAAGGTATACAAAGCGGGAAATCCCTTCAGACGCCCGAAAATGAGTCATCTTTTACGAATTCTTCTAAACGTGATAAAATAATCGCATCATTTTTTTATTTTCACTTTTTTCTTCTTTCTTTTCTTTTCTTTCTTCTTTTCTCTTTCGAAATTTATTCCTTTTCAAACAAAACAAAATGGCGGCGTTATATGGTATTCCTTTAAGCGTCTTTTGTAAAATTGCTTTAGCTCAAGAATTTATTGATCGATTTGGTTGAAATTTTGGGAGGTTCCTCACTGTAACATTATTGGAAGGATATACATATAAAAATATTTGAAAAGTATAAAATTCAAAATGAAGTCATTTTTCAAAATTACTTTTTTTCTTAACTTAATTTCACAAAATTGAAAATCATTTTAATTCCTTAATTTTTTAAAATTAAGTAATTAAAGTAGAGAAAAGTATAAAACTAAAAATTAAGTAAGCCAATAATTAAGTAAGTAAAAGTGTAAAATTAAAAATTAAGTAATAACGTAAAAAATTAAGCAAACCCATACAAACCCAAACAAATTTTCATATTTTTCACCATTTTCCCGACAATTTTTACCCCAAAAAAGTAATTTATTAACCTCTTAAGCTATACTTATTAACCTCTTAAGCTATACTTATTAACCTTTTAATCCATACCAGTTTCTCAAAAGACGCCGAACGGAATCATAACTCCGCAATTTTGTTTTCTCAAAAAAATATTTTTTGTTTTGACACTTGAAAGTTGCAACAAGGTAATGTCAAAATAAAAAAATGACGCGATTAGTTCATCACCTTAAAAAAAAACTCACGAAAAATGACTCATCTTCCAAAGTCTGAAAAGATTTCCCCCCTCGAGGGGCAACAGTGCACATTCCAACCGCTGCAAAAAAGAAAACGAATTACAAATCCGTCGTTGGTGCAAATTTCACCGGAATTTGCACTTTCCTCGAATCGTCGTTGGCGTCGGGCCACTTGTCTGTAAAAACAAAAAGTTGATGTCTCGAAGTGTAGCACGGACGGTGGGCGATGAATTCGCTGTTGGGTGCACAGCTCCGCTCGGTGTACGCAAGCAACGATGTTTACGGTGGAAAGTTGCTGCTTCAATATCGCAAACGGAATCAGAGAAAATATGCAATCTTGGATAGCGGGGAAGGCAATGAAACGTGAGAACTCTCGAAAGCACACGGCCACAAGACTTGACAGAGGCTTGAAGTGTTTTCCGTTGTGCCAGAGGCAATTCGTTTCGCTTCACCGATGCGCCTGTCTATATTTCATCGTGAGATTATTTCCACCCGCTGTCTTCCTCTTTCCTGGCCCGTATTATATATCGTCCATTCATCTATCACGCCCCGGAATACAGACACACATTTTCTCCAACTCCGTTTTTTTTTCTTCCGCGTGCATCACTCGGAGAAAGCGATTTAAAAAAAAAATTTATTGTTGGCTGATCGGAGCACGTATCGTGAAAATATTGTTAGCTGGTAACGTGTTTATGTGCGAGACGAGAGAACTCACGTTGCTCCATTGTTGATAATATTCATCGCCGACGATCTTTTCCTTCTCGTAGTACTCGACACCGTGCCACAGTCCCATGCCACCTGCGCTGAGCAAACCTTTGGAAAAAGTATGACAACAACGTGGCTCGTCAGTACGTGGGTGGACGAGGAATGTCAATATCAATAGGAAGTTTGGACGCATGGAAATGCTCGTTAAAATTAACGAAAGTGTAACGTCGATTTATTTACAGGCGAACAGCATGAGTATAGCAGTGGCGGTGATGTTTCCGGGTGATCTTCTCCAGCATCCGACAACGCCCGTCCAGAAGGCCGAGAAGATCGCTAGGAAGCTCACCATGAAGAGAGCTATCGCGGATCTTCCCATGTCTGTAACGAATTAAAATTGTCGGCAACGCGGATGGAGAAAAAAAAATGAATTTCAACCCAATATGTCAACTGCGAAGGGTGAAATTCAATGAGGAAGAAGTTGACATCGTTTGGACGCGACGATTTTTTTCCCTCATTTTTCCTTTCTTTATTTTTGTCTCGATGCAAGCCCTTTTTTTGGCGAATTGAGGTCGTAAATCTCGAATGAGAATATTCAAAAACGTTTATCTGATTTTCATAGTCTCAATGGGCAAGAAAAAAAATTGGGCAACTAAAAAGCAATCATTTTCGTTGCACTCATACGATGCAAGCCTCAACATCAGTAGTCCATGAGCTCATTTGATATTTTGTAAGCTGCGAAAGCTGGAATCCAATGACGTTGAAGTTGACATCGTTTGGACGCAACTATTTTTCTCGATCATTTTTCCTTTCTTTATTTTTGTCTTGATGCAAGCCCTTTTTTGGTGAATTGAAGTTGTAAATCTCGAATGAGAATACTCAAAAACGTTTATCTGATTGTCATAACCTCAATCGGCCGGAAAAAAATTTGGACGATTAAAAGAAATCCTTTTTGTTGGATTCCAACGATGCAAACCTCAACATCAGTGAATCCATGAGTTCATTCGATATTTTGTAAGTTGCGAAGGTTGGAATCCAATGACGTTGAAGTTGACATCGTTGGGACGCAACGATTTTTCTCATTAAATTTTCACTTCTTCATTTTTGTCATTATCCAAAGCCTTTTTCGGTAAATTGAGGTCGTGAATCTCGAATAAGAATACTCTAAAACGTTTATTCAATTTTCGCAGCCTAAATCTTCTAAATTCTTAAAGTTCGAAAGATGAATAGAATTACAGCATTTCAAAGTTAAACGCACGCGATAAAAGTTGACACGAGGGGTGTCGATTGAATGCTTCAGTCATATTTTCCAAAGATGGAAATACCGGTGACCATCAAATTCTTACTGTTGTTCGTCACTTCCAGATGAATGGAAATATACTTACGAAGGCGCGCAGTTGCGTCGTCGGAAAAGCCTCTCGTTTGATTCTCCTCATCGGGTATAAAGTAGTCGATATTCATGCAATGAGTTTCTACCGGGCTCAGATAAGTCTCAACTGCAAAAAAAAAAAAACAAGGAGAAACATAAATTAAGATTGAACATATCGTCAATATGCAATTGGGTTGAACATTATTTATATGGGAAATCATAAACATTATAATCTCCAGTACAATGCGTTATACATATGCAGGTATAAGTATAATCAGGTATAAGTGCAAGCAGGTATGAGTATAGAACGTTTTGCCAGGTACGTTGAAACCTTTTCCGATCAATCGAGTATGGTATCGAGGCTACGGGGTGGTTTGGGTGTTATTCGGGGTACACGGAGTATTTTTCATCTCAAGGGGTCTTTGTAAGCTTGAGATTTTTAAGCTACGATTTCTTATATCGTAATCTTAACTGGACACTATTCAGGCCATACGATGGTCCTTTACTTATCGGGGTGCAATTGGAATTTAAATTGCAATATTTCTCACGTGAACGATCACAGATTATTCCGTCGAGTTAATACGAACGGATATACTGAAACATGTCAGACTGAAGAATGCCAGACCATCAATTCATATAATAAAAGTAATACAAAGTTTGTGGATAGAAACTTCTTTAGCAGAAATTTGCATTTCGCACCAGCTATCGAAATTGGATATTAGCAATTTTAAAACTGTTCTGAAGAGCCTTAAGGGGTTTGGCTACTGTCAAAATGACGAACACCCAAATTAAAGTAAACTCAGTAGTAAACAAACAAAATTAAACAAAATTGGTAGTAAATGTATCATCACAACGATATAACTGCTGGTACAACTTTCAAAGCGTTTTTGACGACACTATGTTTGTCAAACGGTGTACACGATTTCTCGACACCTAGGGAATCGATTGACTTGAAATTTGCTACAATTATTCAGTGTAATAGTCGTTTAGTCTTGACCGACGTTTTTCTTCTTACCATTTTTTTAACACTCTTTATTAACAGCAATGATGTCATTTTTCCTCGAAAAAATGGAAAAAAATTCAACATTTTGTTTTGATGATTGAAACACGATAACGAAAAAAAGCTCGGCCAAGTCTTAACCAATATTATCGTTTTTAAGATTAAAAAATCTGTTTTTTGTTTCAGATCATCCGAGTGGCCAAAATCAAGTACACCGTTGAGCCCCTCACCTCCAAAGGTCCTTTGCGAGATTGTTTATAATTAATGTACATACAAATAAATGTCCAAACGTTTTTTTAAGGGAGACTTTGTCCTTGAAATTTTCAAAAGATTTTTTTTTTTTTTAAGTACGGATTCTTAATCTACATGTCAGTAGAAATAAATCTGTCGAAGCGTTTCCCGGATTTCGAACGTTTACGATATTTTAAACGCGTTTGAAGTTGACACCGTCAGCGCGCTCTGACCGTCTCAGCGGGGCGCCCGGCTAGCTGGGTGCCTGCAGGTCTCAGCGCGTCTGACGCAGGTATACAGGGCCTTTTATGCTCAGAAACCTTTGAATAGGGTCCCTACTTTCTCCTTTATCGATTTTGCACCGGTTATTTCAGTCTGGCTTCGGCATTGAAAGCGAAAACATCGTAGCGTCTGTGTTTTTTATTTTTCGTTATTTTCAAGTAATTTATCGAAAATTTGTACGCAATATGCCTCGAAAGGGTACAAAAGATCATCCGAAACAGTACGGGCGCAAAAGATCGCATCCGCAACCCCCTGATCGCTGGGAATTTGAAAAGAGCGAGTCGTTCACAAGCACGTCAGCGCAGAAAATTTTACAAAGTGGCAAATTCGGAAGTTATGAACTAAGTGTTGATTCAGTGTACTGCTTTTTGAACTTCGTATTAGTTTTTAACTTTTTATCCGATAACGTTTTGTGTAAAGAGTGCAACGGACGAATCGCTTTTTCCATGCGTGATCGACGAGGCATCGGTTTCAAACTGAATTTAAAATGCGAGTGCGGGGAAAAAAGTGTTACTTCGTGTCCACTTATCCGTAAAGCTTATGAAATAAATCGCCGAATCGTGTTTGTTTTCCGTTTATTAGGCCTCAGAATAAACGGTTTGAGCAGGTTTTGTGGCATAATGGACATTTGCAGCGGGATGACGACCACAATATATTACGCTTGTGTAGAAAATATACGAATCGCGTCGAAATCGGTTTACGACATGGTTCTGAAGAAAGCTGTAGCAGAGGAGAAGAAAGAAAACGTTTCTCGAGGACTACAGGAAGATCACTTCATCGTTTCAGGAGATGGCACGTGGAAAAAGAGAGGGTTCTCATCTCTCATTGGCGTGACTAGTCTCATTGGATACCACACCAAAAAAGTTGTCGACGCCATGGTCAAATCGAAGTTTTGCCAATCTTGCAGCTTTTGGGAGAAAAAAAAGATGCAGATCCTGCTGGTTACGATGAATGGAAGGAAACACACGTGGAAACTTGCACCGCAAACCGCGTCGGTTCCGCAGGAAATATGGAAACCGACGGGATCACCGAAATGTTTCTCCGATCGGTAGAACTGCACGGAGTCAAATACGTCACTTACTTCGGAGATAGTGACAGTAAAACGTTTAAGGGATTGCTTGAAGCCAATCCCTATGATGACCTTACTGTAAAAAAAAAGACTTGTCGTCGGACGATTTGCTCGAAAGATGTTTGGGTGCTCATACTCAAAACAGTAATGAGTCACTTAATAATATGATTTGGATGCGTGCGCCCAAACATTTTCATTCCAGCACAGATGTGGTCAATATTGCCACGGAATTAGCAGTGATTATCTTCAACGAAGGTGAGGAATCATTGTTAATTGCCATGGATCTCATGGGTGTCCGGATTGGCACATTCGTCGAGAGCTGGGTCCATTCACGGGACAAAGCGAGGATCGAGCGCGCGGAGAGGCAGGTAACCGACGCAGCAAAAAAGGCCCGGATTGAGCAGCGGGAGAGGTTAGCGGCTCAACATGAGCAGCTAGAAGAAGAGGAGGGATGCCTCTATGGACCAGGCATTGCCGATTAGCGGTAATTATTAACACATTTGTGTAAACACATTACAAAACTTTAAACGCGTTTTTCTAGAAAACACGTTTTTTAAAATGGCTGACATTCTCCTGACCGCTGTAACTAACATATCGACCTGAAATTTGGAGAGCATACTCAGAAAATATGTCTTCACGGAATGACGGATCGTTTTTTCGATAGATACATTTTTGCATTTATTATTTATCTTTTTATGCGAAAAAAACGCGAAAATTCGATTTTTTTTTAAATTGCCGCCATTTTCCCAAATTTGTACTAAACGAAAAACCCATCCGTCATTCCATGACCAAAGGGTCACGGATTGATAATATGCTTTGAATTTGTGTTTCAGATCAACAAAGAGGGGGCAGTGATGTCAGCCGTTTACCTCCCGCGATTTGAGGACCTGTTTTCGGGGAGCTGCAACGGCCGCCATTTTTGTTTGAAAAAAAAAAAAAAAATTTGTTACGTTCTGTATATCATGAATAAAAGCAAGAAAAAAACCGCACTCAAAAAGCTTTACTCGTTTCCTTTAAAAAAAATAAAATGTAAACACCTGAAAAATGGCACTCCAAGGACAAAGTCTCCCTTAATCAGCCTAATTATTCCTCCAAATTTTTTTTTTAATACCTCCGATTTCCGTGTCGTCACTGTAGCCTAACCCTATATACAATATAGGGTTTGGCTACAGTGCAGGGTTTGACCCTATATATAATATTATATGCATATAATAAATATAATACAAAGTTTCTAAATAGAGACTTCTTCAACACAAATTTGCATTTCGCTGCAATTATGGAAATTGAATAATAGCAAGCCCAAAGCTGTTTTGGAGAGCCTTAAGGGAGTTGGAGCGGTCCGGTTGAGTCAAATGACAGTTAATGAATTTTCTTTTTACCGAACCACAAAAAAATGCATACGAGGTATAGATTTATTCTGTAAATGCTAATTCTTCGTAAAATATATAATTAAACGGCAATATTATGCATTCTTATATTTTTAGTACGTAAATAAGTAAAACTTTTGTGTTAGTATCAACCTGAAAAAGTATAACATTATCGACGTTTATTATGAAAGAACTGCGTCAGTGAATGTTTTATACAACCCAGAATGAATTTTTGAGTAATTTATAACTGTGCCTATTTATATTTATGTCACGAGATTATTTATGATTACCATTAATTAATATTGAGTGTTGCCGAAAACTTAAAAAAATCCGTAAAGCCGCAGTATAGTCTAAACAATAACATATATTTTTTTTCAAATTTAATCTCGGATTGTGACTAACGCTCAGCCTCCTTAACGCGGTTTCAATCGCTCCAACGCTAATTTCAAAACAGAAGTAAATATATAAGTATAATTTTGCGTGTGATAAAAACGAGCATGCGTATAAGTTCGTGTGTATGTATGTATACGCGCACGTCCGGGAGGAAGATGCAGCCGACCATCTCGGAGTTTATGGTATGCGAATGGATATGTATTTATGCATCAACGGCTCGAAAGGCACGTGACCCAGAATGCGCTATGTGCTATTGCACCGGTTGAAATGTTACACAGCCTTGTTTATTCTACGCTTCATCCTTAATGCTTGTGAGAGGCCTCCTTCAAATAACTCCAATCAATTCCGAGCCTATGATGAAGAACTAGACGCTCCAATTTCGTTCTAGATTAAAAAAAAACGAAGCCCCTCCCGCCCTGTACCATTGAAAATGATTAATGTCACGGAAAACAAACGACATTTTCAAAAAACGTATCTTACAGATTGTCCATAACCCTTAATGATTAATTGATCAATAAGCCTCGATCAATCAATTAATTAGAAATCAATAAACTAAGTCATCAATAATTCCTTCATCAATTAATTATCAATTAAGTAATTATTTATTAATTATTAATTAATGAATAACCGTCAACGATTTAGCAATCAATCTTAATGATTGGTACATCAATAGATTGCGAGAACCGGGCGCAGATAGACAGACACAATTCAGCGTACCTCCCAATGTACTTCCCTAGTTTTTGACATCTACATAAACAAACGCTTTGGTCTTTTGGTGCAGGTTCAATCCTACAAATTGAATATTCCACCGAGGAGGTTTTCATAGAAAAAATGGCAATTCTTTAGATCAGTAACTTTTCCGAAAAATGAGCCTAACATTTTCTTTGCTATTTTCTTATTTATTAGGTTATAAATTATTATATTCAGTCGGAAGCTGAAATTCACCCCCCTCCCCATAAAAAGTTACGGGGTTTTGAAGTTCGCGGAAACACGTGATAAAATAGGCCATTCTTAAACATTTCGACGCGTATATTGGGTTTGTTTGGGTTTTTGAGAAATTTGATGATTTCAAAAAATGTTTACTGCCAAAAAATCACAACCGAATATCCTTATTTACAACCCATTAAATGAGAAAATACCAACAAAAAAAGTCAGGCTTATTTTTCGGAAAAGTCACTTTAAAGAATTACCAAAAAAAATTATTTCAAATACAACGCCAGGTGCTGTCATTTTGTATTAAAAAAAACAACCTTAAGGCCTTAGGCCACAGTAACGGGTATAAAATTATGTGCGAATTGAACAATTTTTTGTTCGTATGAAAAAGTGATTCACTCATAACATTAATTACACATCTATTTAGTATGAATATCAAGCTGTTGAAAAATATATATGTATATATATTTTTCGATGTTTCGACATTTAGCATCCACAATTTTTTACCTAGAACAAAAAACAAAAATTCTCGTCAATCTACGTTAGAATACCTAGAGAAGTACGTGAGGAATTTAAAAAATATTGTTTTATTCAAAAGTAGGTATTTGAACGAAAGAAATGAATTTTCAGTGAAATATTTCGTTATAGCTGCTCATAAACTGCTTATAAAATGAAAAGTTTTCGATTAATCAGAAGTTCCTTACGTACTTCTCTGTGAAATGCAATTAGGAACATAACTTTTGAATTTTGAGTAAATCGAGTGACAATTGTTGAAGTTATTTGTCACGTCAATTGGAAAAAAGTTGTTTCGACCAGTTTCGAGTAGTCGGCCATTTTGTCCATCGAAAAAAAAATTTCAACAGCTTGATATTCATACTAAATAGATGTGTAATTAATTTTATGAATGAATCACTTTTTTATACGAAAAAAAATTGTTAAATCCGCACACGATTTAATACCTGTTACTGTGGCCTAAGGACTTAAACCATTTGTCCTGCTTGTGTGTACTTTTAGGAACCATAGGGAAATCAAATATTATTCATTTTGTTTCATCGACTTCAAAGTCCCCATATGGGTTCTTTATGCAACAGGCGGTGTTGCTCCTTTGCCATTTTGAATAACAAAGATGACGTACCTTAACAAAGTTTTTTACCCCTAATTGTGTGAAACTGCCGTTATTGTTCGACCAAGTCATAAACTGGTATGCAAAACTAAAATTTATCCGTAAAACGTGTTGTTTGTACGTCTTTGTGCAGGCAATGTCAGATCGATCGATCACTAATTGTAAGTGAACCTTGGCATCTACAATTACAATTTCACTCTACACGTAACTATATTATTCTTCCAGCTTAATATCCGAGTCGTGTCACGGATGAGTGCGTCGCAAGGTTCTATGATTCGTCTTCCGGATGTCGACTTTACGTATCTATATGCATGGATGTAATAAATATGAATCTATAAGAGACAGTATCACCATGCATTTGCTCTCTTCGTCCTCGTCGTATTCGTGAGCCACAATATACAGTTACACGAGGCGAGTCAATGATCTTGAGGTCTGACTAAAGAGCACCATATACATACTTACATATGTATGTGTGTGCGTGTGTGTGTGTGTATATATATATATACCTACAGGGTGGCCTGACAAGTGACGTTTGAAAGAAAAATCTAGATGCCTCGCATAAAGAGTATTGTTTAAAAATAAATAAATGAACAACCAAACACCAACGTGCCTCAGATTTTAATAAAACGTTTTTAAAATAGGCTTGAGAGGAGTCACTAAAGTTCAGATGACAGAAGCAAATGCTTACCTATACGAGTCTAAATGGCTCATTAGTACTTTTTTCAAACTTCTACGAGGAAAGTGCATGCACAAAAGAGGCAAAAAACAAAAAAGTATGCTGCAGGACAACTCGAGAAAACTTAAGGAAACAATTTTTTAATACTTTTTGTCGAAAATTAAAAAAATATCTCAGAACTAAAATGTGAGAAAACTAAAGAGTGTCTCAGAACTGAGGAATTAGAATACCTATCCGAACCACCTCCACGTATGTTTTACGATAATTCTTAGTTTTCAAGGAAAACGTTGTTTGACATATTTTTCTCGAGTTTGCCTGTAGCGTAGGTTTTAATTTTTTGCCTCTTTTGTACGTGTACTTACCTCGGAGAAGTTTTCAAAGGCAATTAGGAGTCATTTAGCCTAGTATAAGTATTTTTTGTGATTTGAACTATTTTTTAAACTTGTATTTTCTATTTTTTAAACTTGTGATCAAAATATAAGGCATTTGCGTTAATGTTCGGTTGGTAAATTATTTATTTCTCGACAGTACACTTCATAACGATAAAACAAGAAAAAGCGATGGCGCGGAATGTACATAGGCGAAAGAGTAAAATAAAAAATGTGTTTTCTCTAAAATTAAGAAAGATCGTAGTACATGCATGTAGGTGATGTGGATAGGTATACGTGGCGTCGAGGTTTTCCTTTTGGATGTGACTTAGACCACCCTGTATGTACACATCCATGAAAGAGCATCTCTCAGCACCTGTATAATGCGACTGAACCGACTCGTTCTGTTGAAACTGGAATCGAAGAGGATCTCAAGGGAGTACGCTCTAATCGTACCAGTCCCTCTTTCTCTTTTTCCTCTCTAAAAGGAACTCTCTTTACTTAAAAAAAAAGAGCGTAAAAAAACTTTTTAAAACCATGTTTTTATTCAAAAGGTACTGTAATGTGTACAAAATAATGATCATTAAAATTGAAAATCGAAACCGGAGAATTACAAAAAAGTTCCTTCTTTGGTCACTCTTCATAAGTGCGAGTACTTAAAAGGTACATAAACGTAGATATTTTTTAAATATGAAATATACATTTTGGAAGCTTGAAGCTTTTTTTCAGAAATTTTAAAGTAGTATTAGTACTTATGACGTTTGACGCCGCAAGTTTTTAAAATTTATATTTCATATTTAAAAAGGTAGATACCTTTATGAACCTTTTAATTACTCGCACCTATGGCGAGAGACCGAGGAACGGACCTTTTTGTAGTTATACTGCTTTGATTTTCAATTTTACTGAACATTATTGGTACTTTTCGTATATTTTGGTACAGTACCTTTTAAATACAAGCTTGTTTTGAAAAGTTTTTTTACGTTTATTTTATTTTATACTTTTCAGTATTAGAATTTAATTTATTTGCCATGCCATTAAGACTTTGGTGTAATAAAAAACCTTTCATTAGGTTATGAAGATTTCGTGAGAAACTTTATAATAGTGTAATTATAAATAGTGCTCAAATCAACAAAGTTAATGAGCCCAAACTCGATTGTCCTGCCATTTGCCATTAGGACATTTCAGTTCCCACCTCCCACCGCCCATATCAGACTCTCGTTATCATCTTTTCTTTAATCATCCTAATCATTCGTCCATTTTTTAAAAAAATAGTCCCGATTTCCGTGTCGTTATGTAGCCTAACCCCTTAATGCATATAACAAAAGTCATTCAAAGTTTCTATATAGAGACTTCTTCAACACCAATTTGCATTTCGCTGCAGTTATGGAAATTGGATAATAGCAATCCTAAAGCTGTTCAGGAAAGCTTTAAGGGAGTTGGAGTGGTGCGGTTAAGCCAAATGACAGTTCATGCATTTTTTTTTAACGAACCACGAAATACGCATACGAGGTATAAATTTATTCTGTAAATGCTGATTTTTCGTAAAATATATAATTAAACGGCAAAATTATGCATTCTTATATTTTTAGTATGTAAATAAGTAAAACTTTTGTGTTACTACCATCCTGAAAAAGTATAACATTATCGACGTTTATTATGAAAGAACTGCGTCAGTTGATGTTTTATACAACTCACAAGGAACATCCCTCAGATGACACCCTTCGATTTTGCTGAAATTTGGATATGTTATAAAGCACCGAAAAGTAAGCTATACGTATTTTTTTCGGCGGAAAAACGGTTTTAAGGGGTGAAACCACCCCTCGAAAAAAGGTATCTCTAGGGTGGTTCACCTCTTAATTTTTTTTCGCAATGTCACTAATAATCGATTTTTCATTACTTCGGATTAGAAGAATTTTCGTTTTTGTTTCATTAAAATCGGTGGACTCCTTGTGTGTGAAAGTGTTATAAGAGATGCCTTTTTCGAGAGGTGGTTTCACCCCTTAAAACCGTTTTTCCGCCGATAAAAAGTAAGTAAATCGAGTGAAAATTGTTGAACTTATTTGCCACGCCAATTGGAAAAAAGCTATTTCGAGAATTTGCGAGTAGTCGGCCATTTTGGACAGCGAAAAAAAAATATTTAATAACAACTTGAAGGTTAGATATTCATACTAAATAGATATTCTGATATATATATGTATATATTATGATATTCATACTAAATAGATGTGTAATTAATTTTATGAGTAAGTGACTTTTTCACACGAAAAAAAATTGTTAAATTCGCACATGATTCTATACCAGTTACTGTGGCCTAAGGCCTTAAGGGGTTACCCCCACTTGCGATTTTGAAAAAATCGATTTTTTTTATTGCATTTTTTTGAAGTATAAGTATCTGAGAATATGTCCTGAAAATGTCAAGTCGATCCGAACAAAATTGACTGAGATATGAGCGTTGAAAGAGAAGAATCCGTGAATTGAAGAACTGAAATTGAAACTTCAAACGCTTTTTTCTCGAAATGGCATTTCTGAAGTCGGTGACCAAGATTACTCGAACACTAATGAACCAATCTTCTTGAAATGTTGCAGGCTTATTTAATACGTAAAAATGTAGTCTTTAATCGTTCGATTTTTTTTTTCGTTAAAATCGAACCATTAACTTTGACTGTCCGCCATTTGTGAAAAATGAATATTTTTTAAAATCCTTCGATTAAAGACTAGTTTATACTTATATTTGACTAAATCCATCCGCATTTTTTTTTCAGATGATCCACTTCGCCGCAATGTTGGTCACCGCAAACCGTGTATATAAAAACATTATTTCATTGACGGCCATTTGCCACTAAACAATGTAAAATTTTTCAATAAAAAAATTACTGAAAATTCTTCAAGATGTGTTCTTTAAGATGGTATGTTGATCGTTTAAAAAAGTTTTGTAGTTTTCTTTAAAAAAATTCATGAAAAAGGCCTTTTTTGCGTTACAAGTGGGGGTAACGCCTTAAATAAAAGCTTGTAAAAAGGCTGGAATAGGGCGAAGTTGATTTCTCTGTCAATAGTATGCCGCGGGTTGAATATATATTATTGAATTTAAACAAGGTAGCTGGGATATAGGACGAATTATGTTCTATAACGGTTGCCAATCACCTTTGACGAATAAAGAAACAATGATAATGGTTATATTCGAAACGTTTTAGTCAAGCGGCTGCCGTCGCCGGAAGTGAACACGTTCTATCACGGAAGTCCCGCTCGTAATGCCGAAACAGATAAGGAAGTCTCGGTCATAGAACGGTACTAACTTTTACGTACACAGACGCGAGAATCCACAGATTCGTTGCGCTACGTTCGTTTTTTCCTCTGATATCCCGAAAACTTTCTCGATCTAATGTGCAGTCTGAGTTGGAATAAGCAATATGGAGAGTGTTCGTCCAAGCCAGCTGTCATGCAGAATAAAAGTCGAGTGAGTCAAGGGAAAGTTCACTTGTTGAACATTCGCTAATTTATCAAGGCAGGAAGAAGAATGCCATCAAAGAGGGAGCTAATTGTAGGCGAGGACAACGCTTGAGAATTCGCATGGATTTTTTTTAAAGAAAACATTCTTTCTTTTCTTTAAAAAGAATTAAAAAAGAAATCTTCCCTTAAAAAAATTATGAAAAGTAGCAAATTTTGTTCCGCGTCCAAAAGTATCTCCCCCCCACCCTTTAAAAAAGCGTGTTTTTCTTTTATTACAACCGAAACTTCTCGTTAAGTTCGTCAATGAAATTCTACAAAATTCTTTTATTAATCACCAAAGTTAATTTTGCAGCAAAATGAAAAACGCCCATTTTCGTTTTTTTTTCTCGTGAGTATGTCGTGAAATCGCGAAATCTCGATGTGAAAATAGTAACACGGTCATACTCTTTCGTAAAGCTTGTAAAAAGGATGCACTGTTGCTTAGGAACCTTATACAGATGTAGGAGGATAAATGGACGGGGCCGATGGAATTCGGAACTTCCTGCTGTTCGTTTCGTTCGTACACGTTCATCGATCGAATTCATCGTGCAATTTCATCGTTGCCGCCAACGTCGCTGGTCTTCTTTCTCCTCCCATCGGCTCGAATTACGATTATTTATCGTCCGTGAAGATCTCTCTCGATCCTTGAAACAAAGCTCGCGAAGGTATGCACTTCCTTGTTCTCGGGGAACGAAGTATCCCGAATAAATTCACGGACCGAAGATTCTTCGTTGAGGCTCCAATTTATAACGGGTGTCTCAAAATGATCCGGTATTTTAATTTCCTAATAAAACGTATTTTTTTAATCGAAAAGTACGAATATTTTTATTTTACTCTACGGTACAAACATGGAGGTTATGTGTGAAACACAATATCCGATAAATGGCCGTCTAGTCCCTGTTTGCAAACGTTCACTCTTTTGACGAAATATTCGATAACATTTTGCCGCATCATTGCGGAATAATTTGATTAACGGTGCGTCCAATTGCTCCTCGAGTTCTGGAATGGTCCGTGGATCATTGGCGTAGGTTTTTTCTCAGAAAACTCCAAAGAAAGAATTCCAATGGCGTCAAGTCGCACGATTTTGGTAGTCAATAGGGAACCTTACTGCCATTTCTACCGCTAGAGGGGACATTGTATTATAACGTAAACAGAACATGACGTTTAGTCAAATTCTCTTTGGTTTTGCCCGTGGTTCTACGACTGCTGTTGAATTTTCTTTAAGGCATCGACAGGCTTTAATTCATAAGATTATCATAATTTTTTTTTGAGCTTCACTAAATATATTAATAATCGTCCCTGTAAAAATTTAGGGTCGGTTATCGATCTTATTACGGAGAAAAAATATAAAAACTGCGTACTTTTGCGAAGGAATCCCGAGACGACATACAAAAATCCAATTTCCGGTCGCTACAAAAGTGTATACAATGGTGAGAATCCGTCAGATTCTTAAAAAATAATCAGAGTTACTTACTTAACACTTGTAGTTATCCAATGCTCTCGGAAAAAAATACGCTCATTGACCTAATTTTCATGTACTATCAAGTTTAAGGGAGCTTTCCAGTGTGAAATTTTCAAAAAATCGATTTTTTTTTGCTTTATCGAATAGTATACACTCTTCCGAATATTCCCTGAAATTTTCATGCCGAAATTCAGATTATTTCGGTTACTGTACAGCATTTCTTGGAAGAAGGCAACGGAGCGCTACAGCTACAGCGAAACTTTGAACGCGTTTTTCTCGAAACAGCATTTTTCAAAACGGTGTCCAACTTGGAGGGCAGAGTTTTAAAGCTATCGAGTTGAATTTTTTACACAATATTCTTAACGTCATTGTTTATCGTGCTATGGAAGCTTTTTTTTTTTTTTTGACATCTTCCTATTTTTTTGTAAAAAAAACTGCCACAAAAATGCTAAAATCGATACTTTTTGTTCAAACCGGCGCCATTTTTGCAAAAAAAAAAAAAAAAAGCCTCCATAGCACGAAAGCCAATTATATACCGATCAATAATCTTTTTGTGTTTTTTTTTTCAGATCAAAATTGTGACCCCCAACGTGGACACCACATCCAAGTGCATTTTCTGCAACAATTGTTTCATCATTTTTATAGATATTAATTAATAAATAAATCGATCTTTAAAAAGTTGTTTTGTATTCTTCAATACCCAATTAATATACAAAAAAAACCAGACCGATTAGATTATTTTTTCTTTAAAAAAAAAAATCGCGAAAAACAGCGATTTTTCGGGCTGTCACACTGGAAAGCTTCCTTAATTTGAACTTCCGGTATTGGACGGATTACCAGTTGCTACGATAAAGAGACGTGACAGCAAGGCAACAGCTGACTGTAGTCGTAACCTCATCTCACTCATTCGAATTTCCACACATATTTCATTTTTAACCGACATATTTCGCCGACGCAAATTTTCCACGCTTTTTTACCAGTCGTGGCCCGAATACAATGCTTCACATTTCCCGCACCTGACATTGTTTTGACAGATCAACGTTGAAAAATCATGGAGGTTAAACTCGCCTGAATGAGTAAAAAGCGACGGAGATAGAACCACCAATGCTGCCAAATATCAAACCTAGAAATACTACGCGAATCGTTGGAATAGCTATTTTTTTCATTTTTCTAATTAAATCCGAACATTCATTAAACAGTTTACAAATGGAAAATTTTAGTTTCTACAAATTATTTTTTGTTTGCATATGTTAAAAATATAAATTGTACAGGTCTCAAGTACGATCAGTGGTATGACTAGTGTGAAGCTAAAGGACTACCCTAATCAACCCGTTTGTCGCCATCTATCGGATGTTCTGTTCCACACATAACCTCCACGTTTCTACGCATATGAAAATAAAAATATTCGTACTTTTCAAGTAAATAATACGTTTTATCAATAAATAATGATGTCAGGTCATTTTGACAAACCGGTTAAATATTCGCCGATGGCGGAAAGCAGGAAAGATTTTTTTTTTTGCGTTGTTTGCATCGTTGGTACGACGATCCGGCGACAAGGTGAGGGCGGTTCGAGAAAGAGTTCGTTCGGCGTATAGAGGATCCGCTATATCAATTAAGTCATTTCTATTCGTGATAACGGTAGAGACGTCCCGTGCATACGTATAGAACGGTACAGCTCGCCGGACATTCCATCGTAAAAATAAAAGAATTGCCAGCTCGCTAATTTCAATAAGAATTTCGTATAGATCAGCGCTTTTTCCCTGATCGTAGCTGACCTCCTGGACGACGTTTCTGCGAAATTTCGCAATTAAAGCAACGCGGCAGTTCCTGAACATTGTTTTTCCCCATATTCAAACGACAAATAATCTTTTTCGATATCTCGGTGATAAAAAATGCTGTCGCGTGAACAACTGGCGTATTGCAGCAGATGCGAAACTTGCCATGATCTCGTTGGAATAAGTGCTGACGTTGCATGAACTACACGCGATACGGATGCGGGGCCATTGGTCGTGGAAAAGGTTACATTGGTACCGGTTTTTATAACTATTGAGTGATTTTGATTAAACGGTTGGAAAAATTTCCAGGGAAATTCTCGTGTTTAGTATTGTGGTGGAACAATGCGCCCTTATATGAAATGAGTCGATAACGGAACGCCTCGTTGAGATTGGTTGGTCATCTATATCTCTCGCGACGAGAACGTCACCGCAAGATAAAACTGTAGAGAAAAATATAGACCTCAAGTATGAAAATGTAGATGGTTTTCGTATCCTTCCAAGCTTGGCTGAAAGGGCTACGTCTGAGGGTCTACCGCCCACATTGATATTCCGTAAGATGCAGTTGCTAGTTTCACGAACCAAAACGCCCGTTCGCAACCGGGTGGAACTTGATGGGACGGTAGCAAACTGTAAATGAGTTTTTCCCTCTAATTGATATGAAAGATATCATTTCAGTGATATTGCCTGAATATGTCATCGCGATCCGTTCAGAATTGAGGGATCTTATTGCTCCTAGAGATGCCTTTTTTTCGAGGGGTGGTTTCATCCCTTAAAACTGTTTTTCCGCCGATAAAAAAAATACGTATCGCTTACTTTTCGATGCTTTATAACGTATCCAAATTTCAACAAAATCGAAGGGTGTCACCTGAGGGATGTTCCTTGTGAGTATTGCATTGGCCACCTGTGACTGGACGATTTTGTAAACCTAAGAGATTATTTTCTTTGTGCAGAGATAACAATAGTGCGGTGCCGACTGCGAAGCGCGACAGATGGCCACATTATGTATTTTGCATTGCGTTAATCGTAAAAATTCGTTGGGAAAAGCAACTTGAGACGGTGGGAGGAGTGCAGTCGGATAGGAGTTTGTCCGTACTTTGCTCGAGGTCTTCGCCTACTTTTCCTCTTCGCTGCATTACTCCATTCCATTAAGCCATTCCTCCATGATATGATCATCGTTTTGTGATATACCGATATATGCACATCTCTCTCTCTCTCCCCCTTTTTCTCTCTCTGTGTGTGTGTGTGTGTGTGTGTGTGTGTGTGTGTGTGTGTGTGTGTGTGTGTGTGTGTGTGTGTGTGTGTGTGTGTGTGTGTGTGTGTGTGTGTGTGTGTGTGTGTGTGTGCGTGCGTGCGTGCGTGCGTGTGTGTGTGTGTGTGTGTGTGTGTGTGTGTGTGTGTGTGTGTGTGTGTGTTCCTCTATGTTCCTATATATGTATTCGATCGGCCGGTTAAACTCTCAACCTATTACGTGTCCCCTCGAATAACCTCAACGACATTACGGTTGGTTAGAAAGTCTCGGGCATCCACATTTCTGGTATGAATCGCCGTTTCACCAATTATTCAACTTCACACATCTTTTATCACTCGCGTGTGCGATATCATCGACAGTCTCAATTTCGGAAAATGCGCTTGTCCACATATTGACTTATGTAACGATTAAGGGGCTTGTACAAAATTGTACATCAACTAGGTCACTAGATCAGGGAGAATCGTTTTCACATAAAATATTATTACTATTATTATTTAACGCTGTTAATATTCCTGAGTAAATATTACTTCTATTATTAATAATTCCTAATACTTGGAATAATGCCCTAACAATATTAGTTGTTATAATTGAGTAAGCATTATTACTGTTATTATTCAATTCCGTTATTGTTATTGAGTAAATATTATTACTGTTGTTATTCAATTCCGGTATTATTATTGAGTAAATATTAATACTATTATTATTCAATTACGTTATTATTATTGAGTAAATATTATTACTATTATTATTCAATTTCGTTATTATTATTGAGTAAATATTATTACTGTTATTATTCAATTCCGTTATTATTATTGAGTAAATAGTATTGCTATGATTATTCAATTTCATTATTATTATCGTGTAAATATTATTACTATTATTATTCAATTCCGTTATTATTATTGAGTAAATATTATTACTATTATTATTCAATTTCGTTATTATTATTGAGCAAATATTACTATTATTATTCAATGCTGTTATGATTAGTGAGTAAATATTGTTACTATTATCATTCAATTCCGTAATTATGATAAAGTAAATATTATTACTATTATTATTCTATTTCGTTATTATTAATGTATAAATATCATTACTATTATCATTCAATTTCATTATTATTATTGAGTGAATATTATTACTATTATTATTCAATTTCGTTATTATTATTGAGTAAATATTACTATTATTGTTCAACTCTGTTATCTTATTGAGTAAATATTATTACTATTATTATTCAATTCCGTTATTATTAGTGAGTAAATATTATTACTATTATTATTCAATTCCGTTATTATTAGTAAGTAAATATTGTTACTATTATCATTCAATTCCGTAATTATGATAGAGTAAATATTATTACGATTATTATTCAATTTCGTTATTATTGTGTAAATATTATCACTATTATTATTCGATTCCGTTATTATTATTGAGTAAATATTATTACTATTATTATTCAATTTCGTTATTATTATTGAGTAAATATTATTACTATTATTATTCAATTCTGTTATTATTATTGAGTAAATATTATTACTATTATTATTCGATTCCGTTATTATTAGTCAGTAAATATTATTACTATTTACTTAATCTTATTATTATGAGAAAAAAAAACGAAAGCGAAGAAATCCCGTATTGACGATGACAAAAATAGTGTGTAAAAATGTAGCAATAAAAAATGTTGGATAAAGTATCAAAAAATGTGAGCTTACCGGTTGGTGGTCGCTCTTTCGGATAGCATATCCTGAACAATCCCTGAGTCCTCGTGTAGTAGTAATACTTCGAGTTCATTTGCTCCACCAAATGGCTTTGCTCTGGATGCTTTGCCGCGTATTGCTGCAACAAAGCGTACAAAGGATATGCGTTAGGACGCCAGAAGAAAAAAGGAAATAACTGTACTCGTAGAACATGCGCTTAGACCACGATTTACGTAGGCATATTTTAATGATCGTATGGCTGATTATTTCGCAAACGGTAGCGATATATGTTTATGCATAAATTGTGGCACATTTATGGAGAAAAGCCAGGTGTGATGCGAGCAAGAGAAGTGTGTCTATTTTCGGTCTCCAGGAGCCTGCGTAAGTTTGAAAGTCCAGTAAAGCGATTTTTTACTGCGTCGTTTTGCAGTCTAGGGTCTGAACTTTAGTTTGCAGGAAAGAATTAGTGAAAATAAAAAATGTTTTTCTCGAAACTATGTATCGTGAAACGGTGTAAGTATCTCAAAATCTGTTCATCCGATTTACAGCAGATTCGGATGGACCATAGTTCGTAACATTTTCTATATTATGACTGGATGATTTTTTAATATGTTTATCCATTTGTCAATAACACATAATTAAATTTGTTGTTTCTTTAGCCGAAAATCAAATGATTTTTTTCTACAGCTTGCTATTTTCGTAATGTCGGAAATTTCCAAATTGCAAAATAAAATTAAGAAATTGATTTTTCGAAAATTTAAAACCGTGTAACCCCTTAAATTTCATTTTTTAAAGATAACCCTGGTTTTCGGGTTGTCACAGTAGCCTAACCCCTTTAATAATAATAACTTCACTGTTTATCCATATTTGTCAATTAAAAAAGACTCAACTCGGCAGGACTGCGTATTGTGTAAAATCCTGACCTAGTCATCCCAATACTCTCATCAGGAAGATTAAAATCCGACGGTTTTTTGGGTCCCTAGATTATGCAAACCCAGTCAAGCCCTAGACAGTATTTAGGCATTTCGGGCCTGCTCAACCGTGACAGAATATTGGTGCACCAGAGCGTATTGGAGCACTCGAATATGTCGTGGAAAGGCGTCACCGGGTAAGGAACATGAACAGCTAGACTGCCCGAAAGGACTGTTTGCCGGTTTCATTCCTAATGATTAGAGAAAAAAAGGCAGGGGGCATAAGAGAGTTATCGCTTGCTGGAAGAAAGCTTCGTGATGTAAATCCGGAATTGATGAATATTCCAACTTTTGTGCCGGTATAATACCGAACGTCTTGGATCTTCGGTATAGTTACTGGCCCGTTGCGGAAAAAGCAAAGTACAGCGCGCGGAGATTACTCGAGCGTAACAGTGCAACGCTACAATTATATTCTCGAGTTATGCCCGAGGTACTCGTTGGCGAGTATAGCGTAACTCATTTCGCCACCGAATATGCGATTTTTCGCGACGTTATTCGAAGGAAAAAACTAAACGTAAAAAATCTTCGTGAAAACAAGCTTTTATTTATAAACTATTAAACTAAAAAGTAAAAAATGTTAAAAGTTAGAAATAAAAATTAAACTAAAAAGTGATTTTTTAAAAAACAAGCCTTTATTTGAGGACTATTGAGCTAAAAAGTAAAAAATAATAGTTAGAGTGTGAAATTGAATAATAAAGCTACAGACGCACCCCATCCTTCGTCACTGGTCGAAGGCCCAGGCAGTACATACTTAATAAAACTCACATAAACATAGAAATTTAAAAATTTAACTATTTTTTCAAATGCTGGAGGCTTTATTTCAAGTGCAATGACGTTTCATGCCTCAAGCTGTAAAGAAAATATTTAAATTTTCAAAATTTCTATGTTTATGTAAGTTTTGTTAAGTATGTACTGCCCGGGCCTTCGATCAGTGACCGAGGATGGAGTTCTTCTGTAGCTTTACTATTCAACTTCATACACTGAATATTATTTTTACCTTTTAGTTCAATAGTTTATAAATGAAAGCTTGTTTTTGAAAAATATTTTTAACGTTTAGTTTATTTAATACTTTTAAGTATTAGAATTTGTTTATTTATTTGCCATGCCAGACCCCGATGCCATTCAGACTTCGGCGTAATAAAAAAACCTTGCTTTAGGTTATAAAGATTTCGCGAGAAACTTTATAATAGTGTAATTATAGTATATAGTTATACTTATAGTATAGTTATACTTATAGTATATAGTTATAATTATATAGTGTAATTATACTATATAGTATATAGTATAGTAATAGTGTAATTATAGTATATAGTGCTCAAGTCAACAAAGTTAATGAGCCCAAACTCGATTGTCCTACCATTTGCCATTATGAAATTCCCTTGCTATTATCAGACTCTCGTTATCATGTGTAATGAAAAGTGCTTATGATAACAAAACGAGTGAGTACAAACTCGACGGTCCTAGTTATATGCTATTGAGGAATTGCATCGCCCACGTTCCACCGCCATCATCAGACCAGCACTATCCCACAATGGTGGCATTGTCACCCAACTTACATAGGTATGCCAAATTTCAGCTCAACCGGATGCCAGCAAGTGCTTGAAAAATGGATTACAAATTTTCAAGCGCAAAGATAGCCGAACGAAGCAAGTCAAATAAACGCTGAGGCTAGCCGTCCGGTTATCGGACGAATAAGCGTATGTTGTTCGTCCGAATAGCGGCCAACTTCACGCGGTTCACGCTGTACAACGCCCCAACACACAAACCAACACAAACGCTAGCAAATCAACTCAAAAAACAAATCCAAACTCAAACATAGAAACCCAAACGCAAACAAACCACCCCAAAAAACCCAAATAAACAAATCCAAACAAACCCAAACCCAAACAAAATCAACCGACCCAAAAAAAACCCAAACCCAAACAAAACGAACCAACCCGAAAAGCCCGAACCCAAACAAAGCAACCAAAAAAACCCAAACCTAAACAAAACCAACCAAGCCAAAAAAACCCAAACTCAAACAAAACGAACCAACCCAAAAAAAAACCCAAACCCAAACAAAACCACCCAACCCGAACCAAACGAACATACCCAAACAACACGAACCCAAAAAAACCAACAAACCCAAACACAACCAACCAACCTAAACCAAACGAACCCGAGCACAACCAACCAACCCAAACCCAGACGAACCCAAACAAAATTATAAAGATTTTCTTTGGATGTCTACGTGTAAATTATTCTTCCGGATAGTTCGTTTAACAATTTAACACATTCTATCCGGACAATTATGTATATATTATTCATCCGGATACTGGCTTACACGAATCGCAATAATATGTACGCTTACTGGAAATACGGCGTGACCTGAGCCGCTAATCCGGACGGGGAGACACTCCGTTGAATAAAGTTAAGCTTAGTTTAGTAAAAGCTAGTAAATAAACAGGTTTTATAGGCTTCATTCATTTTTAACGGGTTTTTGAGTAAAAGCTTGCAAAAAAAGAAATCGTTTACCTAGACTAAATCTTTGAACGGAACAAAAAACATCGATGAATGAAAATGGCATATCAATGGGTAGAATCGACCGCTGCTTGCTTGTAATAATCGAAACAATTGAAAATAATTTCGTGTGCATTTGATCATCGATAAAGTTGGATCGAACGTAATTAGCATAATTGAAGAAAAAAATCACGATTGGCCGAATAGTCGTTGTGTAGCGTCATTTCTATTATTAGTCAATCAACGCATTTATGCGCGTGCCATAGCGCCTCGAAGAAACCGCGCTATTGTAACACAATCGCGTACGGGTGTCCGAGGATACAGCACGGTGAGATTAGCAATCGTCGTTATACCATCGTGGGCAGGCCGTTATTGCTCATGTTATGCGAGAGCGTGCGGATCGATCGAAACTTGGCGACTAAAGGAATTTCAACGCGAGCTCGCGAGCTCGCTGTGTCCTTCAAGGTTGACAGGGAATCTTGCACTACTGGTAATTTTATTCTTTTTTTGCCTCGGGTGCCTACGCTTCTGTACTCTGGTACACACATACGCCACCGAGTTATTGACGAGAGATCGAAAGACCGTGAAAAACGTGCTGGATTCGTAAAAATAAAAAAAAACGACTCGAAAGCCTTAAGCCTGCGTGCGTACATTTTCTTTAGAAGAACAGTCGAAATTTCGAACTCAAATTTCTCACCCATATATTATTATAATAATATAATAGTATAATAATATAATATAGTATAAGATAGTATAGTATAGTATATTACTTAATAGCGTAATAATAGTAAAATATAGTAACTTAATAATAATAATAAATAATTTAATAAATCTTAACTTAATAACTTATTAAAAGTTAATAAACAATAATAAATAATAGTAACTTAATAATAATCATTTAAAAAATAGTAACTTAATAATATTGGGATGTTGAAAAAGTTCTCGCTGTTTTGCGTGAAAATTCATGTTTTATTTAAAAAAAATCATTCCTAATGCCTTCAATAACTCCTCTTTTATTGGCACGAAATTTCACATGTTTAACACTATGAAAAAAAAGTTGTCTACACTTCAGCGAAATGACATACACTGAATTTGAACCTTGCTTATAGTACTTTCTTATAGATGCGTTACCATCTTAAACTACACGAACGTGTGGCGACTTCGTACGCTTCAAAGATGGTCGTAAGGCGGCGCGTCCGTTCCTGAAAAACGAGGTCGCCAACTTCATAAAATAAAATGAGTATTATTATCATTATTGAAAAGGACGTTACGTAGAGAGCGACGGCGGAAGCGTGAGCGCAAGTTGTAACAAAGAAAGTCTATTGAAAAACCATCCGATAATAAAATCATCACATACTGAGTCATTAAAATTGTTTACTAAAGATATAACATAGTTTATCTTAACAACAAGAGTTTGTGCGACTTTATAACACCTGAACCCCACACACGCAGTTCTGGTAACGCCATCTGTTGGCAAACAGCGAGAACTTATTCAACGTCCTAATATAATAAGTTGATAATATAGTAACTTAAATTATATAGTATAGTCACTTGAATAAGTAACTTAATAGTATAGTACCAGTGTAATATATTGTAGTGTAAGATAATGGCATAATACCGTACTACAGTTTTTATTAACAACAGTTTTATACGTTGTACTTTGGCAACGTTCGGGCCATGTAGTAGACACTTCGAGAAGTGACCCTGCATTGGTTCAGATTTTTCGAAAGCCGATTTTTCGAATGCCGATTTTTCGAATGCCGATTTTTCGAATGCCGATTTTTTGAATGCCGATTTTTCGAATACCGATTTTTCGAATACCGATTTTTCGAAAGAAAACTTTGAAAAAACCACTATTCCTAAATGACCCAGTTTACACACCCTGTCTCGAAAAGTATAGTGGACACACGGGGTTTGAATTAGAAACCTTCGTGCGAGTTGAAGAGATTCAGCGTGCGATCTCAGTGCAGTGTTTCACTACAACATTGCGTATTACAATCTAAACATAATTGTGGATCAGTTTTTGCTTGATGGTATCCGTTTCATTCTACTTTCGAAGAAAATGTTAGGTACTCCATTCTTCTTTTTTACTGGCTACGCTCGATATATTAGACATACTTAAAGTGTATCGTCAGTATAACGGATCGCTTGCATCGCACAGAAAGAGAGAGGGAGGTTGATTAATTTTTTTAATACACAAGCCAGCGAAAAAAAATTCTTGGTGCCGGCAAAATCCGTATGATTTTTTGTTAAGTGACTACCGGTGAGAGCTATGACAACCCATATTTCAAGTTACTACACAGGGTTTAAAAATGAATTTTATATTTATAGTGCGTGTCGTTAGCGCACTTTTATGATTTTTTTCTTTGTTTTTTAATTATTCGACGTTATAAATGAATTCCGTGATACGTCGACGGCAGCAAAGTGGAGACGAGCTGGCTCGAACCACTCTAATACATTTTATCATATATGAGAGTAACTAGGTTATTGAAAAATTAAGAAAAACGATTACAGATGGCCTGCAAAGTACTTTTTTGTTGGTTTCTCGAGATAGAAATAAAGGATCAACATAAGTTCGCCGAAAATCTTAGCTCCTTCAGAGGAGAGTAAGAAGAAGGCTCCCACCAAGGCGTGAAAATAATGGAAGATAGGTGTATCGGGGAAGTGGAACACACATAGAGTTTAATGCGTGCCTCGACAAGTTTCACTCAAGAAAATCACGAAAAAGAAGCTTGCTCAATGTCAAAAAATTTAACAAAACTTAATTTTGTCAATAAAATTATATTTTATTAAAAAATCGTATATTTCCATGCTCGTACGTAGAATATCAATATTAAGTGTTAAAATATGATCACTATGGACATAAGATTTGGTACAAATATACCGTTTCGCCGCACCAAATCGGTCTTTTGAGCTGTGTTAGTTTATTAAGCCGTGGCTGCACCATGAGGCAAAGCAATAGAACTATCGTCAACCACAAGATGGTATAAAACACACAAAGAATGTAAATAATAGGAATAGAGATAAAAATATTATAGAAATTATAAAAAATATTGTAAAAACAAGATACAACTACTTATGGTAGAAATACAAAAACTAAAATATAAAACTGAATATGCTAACGGTATATGAATACTGATATTTTGATGAATGGTTTTATATACATATAACTTGTAACAAGCAAAATTTTGTCTACTGACGAAGATATCATAAGGTACAGATAAATATTACGTTGGTAAGAAAGTCTTTGCGTTTTGTCACCAAAGATAAATTTTAAAAAAGCAGTCTTGGAAGGAACTATTAATTTTATTCTACGACATAAACTGCTTTTTTATTTATAGAATTATTTTTCCATAACAAAATTTTGTACCTAAATAGAATCCGATGGTGGATACATAGCCTAAAATGAATCATTCGTTTCAAGACTGCTTTTCTATTTTATTTTTAGTGATAAAACGCAAAGACTTTCTTGCGAACCTAATATAACCAGAAATAAGCTAGACGAATGGTCGCAATCTATATTCCGGTGAAAGTCACCCAAATAAACGATGTTGAATTTTTCCATCGTTGAAATGCAACGAAATCTTTTTTTGATTTATTGCTTTCCTCAAAATCATTATCATTCGAAACGTTTTCTTACATATTTAGGCTGTAGATCTGCCATAAGGATCCGAAAAACCGTTTGAGTGATTTCAGGGGGCTGAGCGTGCTAAAAGAAATTGGGCTGCGAAACTTTCATTGCGTTCCAACTTTAATATCATGCAAATATTAATGTTGAGGCGGTTCGGCTATGCGGGCTGCAAGTGATGGAAACAGTTCTCATACAAAGTCAGTCGTGAAACGAGAGAGGGGGGTTTGAAACAAGAACTCGTTTCAGTCATCGCAGCTAAACCCTCAATTTTCATTTAAGCGTTATTCGTAGAGATTTATATATAAACACATACACTCATTTCAGAATGAAACTAAGCTCTGCTACGACCACCCGGTGAAACAGAGATAGAGAATGAAAAGAAAAGAGAGTTCCATCGTTGTGTGACTCTCTGTGAGAGAGCGTGTCAACTGCTTTCACATCGTCGTTTCGCCACTATATCTCGACTATGCTAGATACGTGTAGGATAGAAGAGGTGACTAACGCAAGTAGGCTCTATAGAGGCGTCGAGGTGTCTTTTCGGTTGCTGTATTTTGCAGCAGGAAAATGGTCACGTGACCGAAACATGGTAGCGTACGACAGCAGCACCGTAAAACTCTACTTCACTTGGAAACAGTCGAGGAACGATGTCATCGACGTGCGCGTATGTTTCAGTTTGCAAAAATAATTTATAACACATGGGTTTGTGAAAAAATTAATTAATATTGATAAGTAGCTCCTCTTTGTTGGCTGTACGATGAAAAATTGTATCAGTGGTGGAAATAATGTGTGCGTACGTAATCCACGTACATAATTTGAAGCGGTGAAAGGTTAGAAAATTCGAATCACAGGTATATCCCATTTTGCGACACGCGTTGCTTTTTCCTTACGACTTTGGCGGTTTACGCGCCGTTGTGTTTTTACTTTCACGAACCCCAATGTTCAACAATTAACTGATGATCGTCCACAAAGGAGTAAAAAACATTTCAGTAAACGAACCGGTGCGATGGTCTAGTGGTTAGCGTGCTTGCCACTAAACCTGCGGACCGGAAGGTCCGGGGTTCGAATCCCGGTCGCGTACATTTCGTTGTGAAATGTTTTTTCTTCGACATTTCTCGGCGAAATAAGACTAGTTCCACGTCTGGGCGGCGAACTTGATAACCGGCTGTATTGGGTTTGGGATTTCCGCAGTTTCCCTATACACCCGTGACAGAGATGTCGTGATGAATATGATACAGAGGGGGAAGTAGGCTGCGGCCGCAAGGAGGAGGAAACAGGGAGAAAAAGGAGAGTGGAAAAACAGTAGAGGAAAGAAAAAGTCATAGTGGGGAAAATAGGTAACAAACGCTGACAGCGTGTGTGTACCTTAGGGAAAAAAACAAATAAGATACATTTCAGTGAAAAAATTCCAAGACAAGTTACGCAGCTATTAACCAAAGATTACGACTTTAAATTACAGTGTCAATATCTAACTTATTTCAGTTTTTCGTCCACGTATTCGTGCACAAGGAAAAAATCCTTTCGGTCTGGGCGTTAGGCACTGAGATGGAAAATGCGTTTTGTATTATTGTCGAAATGGGTATTTCAACCTCTAACGGTCTCTAAATGTGTATAAATTCGATGCATCAGTTGGTAATTCACAATTCATCCAAACTACGATCGGTAAAGTTTTTTTTTCATAGTTGGAAAAATGTTAGTCGTCAATATGATTCTGCAACAATATCGCATGTACACAATAAATCTAATCTCGGTTAATTGTGCGGCTTTGTCGTAATTAGAGCCCAAAATTTCGAAATGGCCGGAGCGCGTGATATACATGGCCTTTAGTCAAAGTAGATGTACCACGTGACATATAAGTGTGAGGGAGATAGCTGACATATTTGGGCAGAGATTTCTCAGAGATAAATAATATTTAGGGCATCAAGCTCTAGGGCCGGAAATTCTTCAGAGCCTGATGCTTCGTTGCTCCTAAAAACTTAACCGTCTATGAGAAAACTTGGTTTGAAAATTTGTGAGGTTATGTTGATCTTGTACATGCCCTTGCTAACTTCACAGCAGTAAAACATAGTGAAATAGTTTGTACGCTAGCTAGTGAAAAACCGTCAAAAAGGTGAAAAGGCTGCTGCAGTATACTGCAAATCAAATGGTACGTTCGGAGTAGGGTTTCTTAAGGGAGCTTTCCAGTGTAAAATTTTCAAAAAATCGATTTTTTTTTTTGCTTTTTCGAATAGTATACACTCTTCCGAATATTGCCTGAAATTTTCATGCCGAAATTCAGATTATTTCGGTTACTGTACAGCATTTCTTGGAGGAAGGCAACGGAGCGCTACAGCTACAGCGAAACTTTGAACGCGTTTTTCTCGAAACAGCATTTTTCAAAACGGTGTCCAACTTGGAGGGCAGAGTTTTAAAGCTATCGAGTTGAATTTTTTACACAATATTCTTAACGTCATTGTTTATCGTGCTATGGAAGCTTTTTTTTTTTGACATCTTCCTATTTTTTTGTAAAAAAAACTGCCAAAAAAATTGCTAAAATCGATACTTTTTGTTCAAACCGGCGCCATTTTTGCAAAAAAAAAAAAAAGCCTCCATAGCACGAAAGTCAATTATATACCGATCAATAATCTTTTTGTGTTTTTTGTTTCAGATCAAAATTGTGACCCCCAACGTGGACACCACATCCAAGTGCATTTTCTGCAACAATTGTTTCATCATTTTTATAGATATTAATTAATAAATAAATCGATCTTTAAAAAATTGTTTTGTATTCTTCAATACCCAATTAATATACAAAAAAAAACCAGACCGATTAGATTATTTTTTCTTTAAAAAAAAATCGCGAAAAACAGCGATTTTTACGGCTGTCACACTGGAAAGCTTCCTTAAACTGGAAAGGAGATTGAATTTTTTCATTATTATGTCGTCTCAAAGATTCAGTCTCGTCGTTTGCACATTCATGTCTTGATAACAAGAGTCTCGGTTGAAACTTATGTGTTCGGATAGCAGCGGAATGATTGTGTTCTAAATTGGAATAATTCTTTCCTGTGTCATTCCGTCGAACAAACGAGCTGGTATTTCATTGTTTTCCCTCCAGCACACGCGACACCTCCGTAGATCCCAATTCCACCGTGTTCATAGGTTCGTATAATCCCACGCGTGTGTGTCTGTGCTTTGTACAATGGCGTGATTAGCATACATTACATTTGCTGCGCGGAAACGTCGGTAGGTAGCGTCACTCGTGGACACTTTTGGTACTTTCAGCTTGGTGCGATGGCGCACATTCCCGAAAGCGATGTTAAACTTTGGTAAAGAAAGTATCAATAGGGCTCTGAGTCAAACTGAAGTTGAGTTACCTAAATAAACGATCTCAATAAGCGAAAAACATGGTCCTTCCAAAGGCGCGGTGTAAAAATACCTTTACTTAAAAGTTTAATCATTAGATTTGATTGGTGCCTGGTCCACAATGGCCGTCGCAAAGTGACTCGTTACCAGAGCGCCGTAAAAATCTCGAAAACGAGGGCGAAACCATGCAACTATGACAATATTAGGGAGTATAAGGCAAGAGTGCGTCAGAGGTTCAGCCCACGCATTGAAATCTTTTTATCCAAACGCCCACACTGCGCCACCACACCAACGTATAGTCCCGTAAGGAATTTGAGGTTAAAAGAACTTTGCTCGTGGACTTTAACGTACGCATGCACAGAAGCATCCTTCAGCATCTAGGCTCCTAGATGGAGGGTCGGTTAGGTGTCACCAGCCTATTAGGAATTCAATCATACACGACCGTTCGTCGTGATATACGTGCAAACAAAATTTCGAAACAGTAATCTCCGCGCTATCTTGTGGCTCCGTCGCTCATCACAACAAAGTGTACATCGTTACGTCGCGTTCTTCCTTCCTTTCTTCCGTGTTTCGTGGGTAAACCGCACGTCGCGAGGGTGGCGCGCGAGATCGTGGTTACTTCTCTGAACGCGCTCACCTGCTCCGTGTTCTTCGCGGCTACATAATTCTTTGGCGGCTATCTCGCTGCTCCACCTCACACCAGAGTATATAAGACAAGTGTATACGCGTGTGTGCGCGTAATTTTACAAGAGCGCATGTAGGAATCAAATAACGTGTGTCGAGTTCTCCTTTACCGCCGGAATACAATAACCAACACCCTCTCGTGGGATCGTTGCTTGGAATGTAGTATGCATCGCCTGCGACGTGATATACACGTAACATAACTGTACGTCGATCCGGCAGAGGGGGCACTTTCTCATACCGGGATACGCACTTCATAGGCGAGTCCTCTGGACTATTTTGAAAACACTTTAGGCGAGGAGACAAGTAGAGACAATGATTTCTCAATGAACGTTACTATGTTCGCTTTACCCGATTTGCAGTGGAATATGCGTGTGTACCGCTTTAACGGAGTGTAATTGACTTCGATAAAATACGACACAGAGTAACGAAGTTGTCGACAATACTAAATTAGTTTTGTGGAATGTTTAAGGCGTTAGATTAATGTGAATATTTAAAAATTCTCTTTCGTCGCTTGACGCAACTTACATGGATGAGGAAGGTTAAGCATATGGTGTAGAATATGCAGATTGAAGGTAAACTTATGATTATAACGATAGAACTGATAGTGAAATTTTGAGCGCGTTTTTTTCGAAACTGTGTTTTTCAAAACGGTCTACACGGTTTCTCGATATCTAATGAACGGATTCACTTGAAATTTCGTACACTTTGTCAGTGTAATAGCAGTTTAGTCTTGACCGACGTTTTTCTTCTTGACATTAAAAAAGAATTAGTTATTAATAATAATCATGTCATTTTCTCTCAAAAATCGAAAAAAATTGAAACATTTTTTTTTTATGTTTGAAACACGATTGTAAAAAAGCTCGGTTAAGTTATTATCTATTTTGAGAAGAGTTATTATCTATTTTGAGAAAAAAAACTAGGTTTTTTTTGTTTCAGATCAATCGGGTGGCCAAGATCAAGTACACCCTTCGTGTTTAAAGGTCCTTCACGCGACTGTTCATAATTTCTTTAATTATTAATATTTTTATGACGTTTGGTACACAACTTTGTTGATGTACATACAAACAAATCTCCAAACGATTTTTCAATCATCTTATAGCATCAAATTTAGTTTTCTTAAAAATTCTAGATTTTTGGGTCGTCACAGTAACCTAACCCCTTAACGAATATTTCAAATCTCGAGCTCGGGTGTTCCGATCGCACGACAAAAATAGCGGAAATAAAAAAAATGACAACGAATGAATTTTCATCACTTGTCCAATTGTTAAACGCGGTTTGGTGTTAGACCGTGTCGGGAAATAAAAAATATTCAAAGAAATCTCAGGGTTCGCGTATATGTCTTCTTTAATTCTGAAACTAATTTAAAAAAATTAAAAACTAACTTTATTTGCGAATAAAAGAATAACTAAAAAATCATTGAAAAACTAGTTTGAATCGCGAAAAAAATAACTGAAGAAAAATTAAAGTTATTTGATTTGCGAAAAAAAAACAGCTAGAAAATAATTTAAAAACTAATGTGATTTGCAAAAAACAAATAACTCAAGAATAATGTAATAAATAATTCGATTTGCGAAAACAAAGGATAAGTGAAGAATAATGTAAACACTGATTTGATTTCCGAAGAAAATAATAATTCAAAAAATAATTTTATTTACGAAATAAATAATGACTAAGGAATAATTTAAAGACTAATTTGATTTCCGAAAAAAAAGAATAACCAAAGAATAATTTTAAAACTAATTCAATCTACAAAAAAGAATATCGCTAAAGGATAATTTAAGAGCCAATTTGATTTAAGAATAATTCAACAAACACGTTTTTTTTCAATGCTTGTGTTATAGAAAACTGAATTAATGCTATATCTATCTTCGCTTTCGGCGTATAGAGCACAATTTCGCCACCATGATAGCCGACCGTCCTCAATTCCTCATACTGTCGAACGCCGCGATTAGCCAAATACGTATTTAGCAGCCTAAACAAATTGGATGTGCGCGTGAGACTCTTGAGAAAGCGGCTCGTTCTAACGTATTTTTCGGAAGCACTTTTTACCACGTTTGCAAAAGATTCGATCATGCAGTCCTCCGTGAATTGTGTGAGATCATAGGGATCAGTATCCCGATTCCTCGAAGTATTTTCTCGGTTTGTTCTCTTTCTACTTCGCTTCGATTCCCATAAACGCACCGTCTCGTTGGTTTTGTACCGTTGGAGTGGCCGAGCCGCGAGACCGTGCGATCGCGCTCACTGCTGTTCGTTATATATATATATATACACACACACACACATACATATTCACTGTATTGCCAGGCACGTTATGTTTCTAGCTGCATGCATGTATATCGCGTATCATACGAGAGCGCCATCTCTGGTGTTCGTCCGGGCTATATGCAGCTGCCGATCAGTACTGGGGCACACTCTAAACTCGAAACTCGTTGAGTCAACGCGCTAAAATGGGCGCGGCGAGGAATGCCGATCTTTCGAATGGCTCACCGCGTTTTACACCTGTATATATAGGCGTGCGTGTCACGTAGTAAATATTCGATCCGGACTTTAAATCCGGATCGCCCGAAAGACATGTTTCAACTGCCAATGTAAACGACCACCTCGTTCTTTTCGTTAATTTCAGTTACGTACATTGAGGGTGTACAAAAATCTTACAGTTCCGAGCCTGTATGTAAAGTTTGAGGTTAAGTCATTAATCCGTAGAAGAGGAAACTTTTAGGATGCGGTGCTTTCGCATGCGTCCCTACGGGACGTTCTTTTGTCCTTAGCTATAACGAGATAAACAAACGGTGAAAAAAATGACATAGGATGTTTAAAAGAGTTTGCGTAGGCAATGTTTGTGTACGAAAGAAACTTTTTGTAAGCTTCACAGTCGTGCGCTACATAATTGTAGTCCAATTAATAGTAACGTACTGAAATTCCACTTATTTTCTCGTTTGATTCTCTCACACATTCTTACCAGTGTCTATGGCTGCGCCGTAGAGAGTTGAGCGGCTCTAAAGTTGCGCCAGCCGTGAGGCGCAGCTACACGTTCTCAAGAGGTTTGCCCCAATGGTTAAATTCTTACAAATAAAGGTAAGACGATCATTAGAAAAAGAAATTCTTCCAACTGGAATCTGAGACTTCCTTTACATAATACGCCACTCACGTCTGATTTGGCCCTACATCTGGAACGAAATCTATTTGAAAATTTGAAGTATTTCTGCTAAAAGAACCTCGTTGACGAGAAAATCGCCGACTGTTGTACAAAAGTGCAAATTTCCACCACGAACATTCAGTACCGAAAGCTTATTAAAACAAGCCAAAAATCGTTGAAAATCCGCATGGAAATTAAATTGCTTCGTATTATTTCCACGAAACACTCGTAAAAGTTACGACGTCGCACATTTTTCTTTATTCACCCAAAAAGGCGTTCTAGCAACGACGGTTGTTTTCTCGTGTAGAGCCAACAAAATTGCGATCCACCTCCGCACCAGAGGGCGTTAACCTACGCGGGAAGGGGCAAGGACGCGACCCAAGCCCCCTCGAGAGGATCTCAACATCGGCCAAGTTTCCGGCCGACTGTGTGTGCGTTTCCCGAGACCTAACAGTGTCAACAGATGTACGAGGCGCAGATTCCATCGCCGCGTATCGCTGTATGCTCTTTATATATCTGTATGCACATAATGTAATCTCCCACGACGCTGTACCCGCGTTTTTACTCACAAGTGCGCGCCGGAAGTCGGTTATTTTCCGTTGCTCGGAGACGGATATTTACTTTTTCCATTTTATCGGCACAACTTGACAGGTTTTCCCGCCAACCGGAGGATTTATCTCGTTAGCCGCTTCCGTTTTCAACGGCGTTACGTATTTCTCGTCAATTTCAAAGTTGGAGGGACGAAAAAAAAGGTTAACGCTTCCTATCACGGTAAGAGATTTTTCAGCAATGATAATAATACTGATAGTAGTAGTAATAATCACAATATTAACGATTAACAATAAGTAGTAGTAACAACAATATTAACAATCAACAATAATGATTGATGATTATTAATTTATCACTAATAATGATAATAAATAGTGATAGTGAATAATTGTTAATCTATTGTTAATAATAACAATGGATACTTAAAAATGTATAGTCAACAATAATAATTAATAATTATTAAATTATCGTTAATAATAATAATAACGGATACTCATAAATTTTTGGTAATAATAATAATTAATAATTATCAATTTATTGTTAATAATAATTGATACTTGTTCATTTATTGTTAATAATAATAATCAATCATTATTAATTTATTGTTATTAATCATGACGAATAATTACTAATTTAATGTTGATAGTAATAATTCATAACTATAAATGTAGTGTTAATAATAATTAATGCTAATAATTTATTGTTAATAACAATTCAAATTTATAACGAATAGTTATTATTGACCAATAATAAAAACCAGGGTAATAAAGATGATACGCGTATAATGTACTAACAAACCTGTATTTGGGCACGTTTGACCTCCGTGTAAAGCCAATTGTCTGTCGTGAAGGCGATCGCCAGTAGCGCCGTGGCGATAATGCCGGTTATGGTCGCCAGCGACAGCGTGACCGCGGAGCAAGGCATCCTGGTTTTGTTATATCCTCAACGACTTGTGCGAAAATCCGAAGAAAAAAAAAAAACACTACCGCTCGTTCCCGCAAATTAGCTCGTTCAGCCTTTCGGGCAGCGTGAACTTTCACGAGTTCGAGCTAGCGTCTCAAAGACGAAGTGATAGCCGAACGTATGCAGCATCCGTGTTGCGAGACACTGAAATATCTCGAGTATAACTTTGTACACGGGTTTGCTTAGTTAAGTTCCAGGACACGTCGTTGATCGGTGCTCTTCATCCGGGTTGTCGCCCACGTAGATGCAGTCAATCTCGTATCCCAATGACTGGCGATTCGATTCGCCAATATCCGCCGTTTCGCGTTCGAATATCGAACGAAAATGAGGTCGCGTGCGATTTTCGTTCAGGCGGCCGATCCGCGATATTGTGGTTGGCAACGCGTTACGACGGTGAGAATAATTGCAAACGAGCAGCACATGTCACACCATTGAGCCGGTGCGCTTATAATTCGTTGGAGATTGGGTACATTTGAAAACTTCTTCTCCAATATCAAATATCAACGTGTATGCACGCGCGCGCACATATATTTACACATACATACGGGGAACACACACGCACGCACACGCACACACGTACACCCACGGAAATGTGTCGAAACTTGTTGCAGCAGCTCACGGGGAAACTCTTTCTCTGTCTCTCTCTCTCTACGAGGAGCAAGTACACACGAGCGATCGAGGACGCAACTCAACGAAGACTAAACTCCCGCCGATCCGAGGTGCTCGCGCTTCGTCGTGAACGGAGGTAAAAGGCTTCGCAGGAGAAAAGCAGAAACTCGATGGACTTGAGGGGGGCCCCACCAGCCAAGTGCCCACTACAGCGTCGCTCTTTCTCCTTCGAATGTATAGCCATATAAAATGAATATATCTTATGTGTTAGAGCCTGTGTGTATGCATCCACAGGTCTTGGGTCGTGTCGGGACGAAAAAACGTACGAGAGGGACAAAGATGGACATGTATAAGATATACCCGTATTTATATGTATATGTAGGTCTGTATATGTATCTATGTAATTTCTTAGAATACACATATATATGGTGTGTGTGTGTGCGCGCGCGCGCGCGCGCGCGCGCGCGCGTGTGTGTGTGTGTGTGTGTGTGTGTGTGTGTGTGTGTGTGTGTGTGTGTGTGTGTGTGTGGAACGTGCGTAAGAAGTAGGGGATGGATAACCCCCTCAGGCAGGTATATTACCTGTGTTTTACCTTGCCTAGCAGGTTCTCAACCTGCCTGCTAAGCCCTGTGTCCTTCTTACTTCCTCTCCTCTCACTCTGCCATCGCGCGGAGCCGAACGAAAAATGCTCGCCTGAAATCTTTGAGCGCACGGTTGCAACGAAAAGTTAAAATTTCACGTCTCGACATTGAAGCTCAGTTTTATAACGCACGGGGACGTCGAGTGTTTCGCCATCAAACGTTTACTGGCCTGCATAAGCTTGGGGCCCAAAAAGCAGGTCGATGTTCAATATTCTTTTTCGGAAGGGAGTATCGGGATGACGAGGTCGGGATTTTGCATACGATTAATACACAGTGTGTCCAAGTTTGAGTTTCTTTAAATTGAAATATATTGACAAAGATAGAAGTTATTGTTTTAGGAAAGTGCCGACGTTGCTGCATGGCTAATCGGTGTAGGTAGTTGTGGCAACTAGGGGGATCTGGTATAGAATATAACAAGTGTACTTTTAGTGTAATAACAAATGGTTAGGATCGGGTACTTTTAGAAATTTTGATAATTCTGTGAATCGGACTAGTAGATTTTGAGATACGACTCACATCGTTTCATAAAACCTAATTTGGAAAAAAAAAACAATAAATCGCAGTGGAGAGGTTCACCGTAGCGCAACGGGCGACGTGACCCTTCACAACAATCGCCATAACTCGATTAATTTTTAGAATTTTTACAAAATCTTAATTGCAAATTAGCGTTAAGAACCTATACTATGAAAACAGGGAATAGAAAAACCGTATTTTTTAATGTGAAGCTTATGCACACCTCTTGATAAGCTTTTCGACTTCTGGCAATTTGAATCTCTGTTGCATACGACGAGAAGATTCGGTGATAAGAGAAATTCATGTGGAGCGTGGATAAGATAAGTAGGTGGGTGAATTGAAAGAAATGACAGCGGGCACTGCAACTGCAGATCCATTCACACTCGAAAGAAAATCGACCACCATGGATGTCTCGAATTGTCGTAAACTGTGTGCGGTTGCACTAAAGCCAACCTCAAAACTCATCGAGCAGCGTAACCGTAAATCTGGAGGAAAAGTACAAGTACCGCACGAGCGATGTAGACGTCGCAGTACATTGCTTCCTAGTAATTTTACTCGATACGCAATGCTTCCTCCATGAGGAAGCTTAAACTGAGAAAACGACTTCCTCGTAGAGTTCTGTGAAGCTACGAAAGTTACGAGGTACCCGTATGCAGGTTATATTTGAACCTTACATGCCCTTTTGATTCCCTTTTCCCAATTAATCCCCGTGTGCTGAAGTTCTTCAAACATTCGCAAGCTTGCAGTTGTCGCGTCGCAACAGGAACCCAATGTATCGACAATTTAGGAAATCTTGAGTATGATGACATGAAGGAGAAAAGAACAAACCTAGTTTGGGCCATCAATAATTTGCACATTCTGTCTATCTACAAAAGATCGAATGCTGCAAAGTTTTGCCGACAGAGCGCGCGATTAGACAGGATAGAAAGACGTTCTTATTAATCAGGTAAGTACGATTGAATTGTTTTTATGATGTTGACGAACAGGTGATGCACTCTTCGGCGAAATTTGATGAGTTAGACATAATAGATGTTGTCAAAAAAATCTAAAATTCGAACTTCACCGTGTAGTTGAAGCACTACATTATAAAAAGATTTCATTTTCTGGTTGAAAATTATCAGGACGATGAAAAAGCACCCACAGACTTGGCAACGTCGGGCGTAACACCTGATGCGTTTGGCGAACATAACCTAGCTTTGCACCATAATCTAACCTTTCACATCAATGAGTCCCGGGTGCCCGACTTTGAGCATCGCAAACGCGACGTTGTCAGGTGTTTGTTCAAAATTCCATTATATTATTTATGGAGTTTAACGATTGATTGCGTTTCAATAACATGTTCAATTACAATGCTTGCCATAGTATTAATTGCTCTAAAGTAACCCAGGGTTATTAGGATAAGATTACGGCAGATTCGGTGCAAGGTTTTTTTAGTTCATTTGTATGGTAAAACTGTCTTTGTGAAAATGGCGGAGACTACTCCAGAGTCGTTTAGGATCTAATTTTTCAGTTTTTATCGATAATAATACAATAAAATTAACATATGCCACAAATTTGGCACATTAGAATTGACAATACTAATATTCAGCACAAGATAACATAAATCAGAACTGTGGTAATATAAATTTAGTCTGTTTGTTGACCGTGAAGAACTAGTCGTACCTCCTTAAATGCTATTGATAAGAGCAACTCTGACGGATTTAGAAAAAAAACAGGGCAAAAAGGTCAAACTCTTTTAGGTACCTACTCATCGGGGAATCCAACTCAATGAGTTAGCTGATATTGGCAGCAAAAGGAGGTATAATTTCGAAAAAAAGTACTCAGCTACTAACTTTGAACACCGACTTAAATTGCTTATGGAGGCATTAAGGACGATCGAATTTCACCAATGGCATTTAACATTCGTAGAAACTAAAGAAAAAAAATCACTATGGAAAGTACTATAATCAAAGCAAACGGCCATGGTTTTTTTACCGTAAACTTTGTAGAAGAACCGTTACTTCTATCAGTAGATTAAGAAGCGGTCATTCGTCCTCAAGAACAGAGTTCGAACATATTTAATATTGTCACATCTGCTATGCGCGAGTGCGGAAAGAATGAAGAGAACGCAAGTTCTCTTTCGGCAAAGTGAAAACTACGAAACAAACAGAGCAATTCTAGTCCAAAAGCTTCAAAAAGTCAGATAATTACTGCCGTTTTGTCTCCACTCTTTACTTCCATAGACAGGTCCATAATGTTTCCAATTGTCCTATTAATCTTTAACATTAATCTCTCAATTGAAGTGATGTACACATGATGGATTAAATGTGTTTACTGCTAATTCCAAGATCTATCTACAGCAGTGGCGTAGCATGGATTTTTGCCGCCCGGGGCCAACCCTAAATTTGCCGCCCCCCCTTCCCCTATTTTCGCAACTAAGTAAAATATCGGTAAACGAGAGTGTGATAATCTGTCAATATTTCAAAAGGATTAAAAATAAAACATCTTTCTTAAATTAAAATTTTATTCTGCGTGTTTTTTGCAACGCGAACTCCTCAATACAATGATCAATGTTAATTTGTACCTCTTGTTCGATTGCCAAGATGCCTAGATTTGTTAGTCTCAACGTTGACATTGTAGATCTTAAATAATTTTTAATCAATTTCAATTTCGAGAAGCTTCTCTCAGCACTAGCATTATTGATAGCAGCTGTAAGAAATATTCGCAGCATTACAACAATGTTAGGTAACCCTTCTTCAAGTTTGGACTCAAAAATAAACCTCAATAAGCCCAGTGGCCCGGAATCCATAAGTTCTTTTTTACAGACCGTTGTAGCTACGAAAGCTCGTAGACGCGCACATTCAAGCGTAAACTCTTCTTTGTCAATATCTTGAGGAGCTTGGTCGAGATTGCACTCGTCGTCATCGATGCCCAATATTATTGCAGGCCTTAGGAAGGCATATTTTTCCGCAATATTCTGGAGCTGCTGGAACCTTTTGTTCTGGTGTCGCGATTTCAGCAATCGCATCGGAAGGACGCGTAGCGAACAAATTCATAGTATCAATCACAGGTCCTAGCAAGTCATCAGTGTCGGATACTTGAACTACTTCAGCTTCTTCTTGATTTTGGGCAGCACTAGCCTCGGAAAAACTCACATCGGATGGTCCTGGCGAACATTTTGGCGTCTCCGAAGAAACTTTCACAAACTTTAGTATAGCCCCTTCATTTTTTTAAAGAATTTCTTCCTCGGCTTTCTTCTTATTTCGATACGATGCACCACTTTCTCTTACCCTTTTCATGTTTAGGGATGCTATAACGAAACAGAACGACGATAAAAATAAAAATCACTTAAATAAAAAATATTTATTTAAAAAATCACGTTTTTAAAACGCACTAAAAAGTATAAAATCATTTCTCGTAGCCCCATACAGATTTATAACCCAACACAGGTTGTCCTGAAAATGTGTGTTTGTGAATTTTTAATAGTTATGAAAATAATTGTAAGATATAAAAAAGAAAAATGTAGGGCGCATGCAATAGATAATAGTAAGGAGCGCAGGGACTAGCTGTCGTTAAGAAAACTCACACAACAGTTCATATAATTTGCAGGGCAATAAAATTGTTAGTGACTTTGCTGAACTATTCATGCATTAACTATTTATTGCACGCGGTTGCGTTTTTCTTTTTGAATCTTACAATCATTTTCATAGCTATGAAAAATTCACAATCACACATTTTTTGGACAATCTGCATTGGGTTATAAAGCTGTATGGGGCTACGAGAAATTATTTAATACCTTTTAGTCCGTCTTAAAAACGTGGTTAAAAAAATGTATTTAAATAATTTTATTTTTCATTTTTCTCTTTCACAAAACTATATTTTTCTCTTTATTTATATTTTTTCACAATTTTTTCCACTTTCTCTTTCTCTTACATTTTTTATATTTATATTTATCTGGTCTGTTAGTGTGTCTGTTTATCATCCGGTTCTGAGCTGTGTTTGAAGTTTCAAGTCACTAGCTCTTACTGAAGTCAGTTTTAAGATCGATTGCAAAAATTTTTCCGAACGACAAACAAACGGTAGTTTCAATCTCTCTTGTTTGAGCATGACGAAGTGCGTCACTAACAAGGCGGAAGGTATGTTCGTCATTTGTCGATGTTTAAAATCTGTTGCAAAACTTGTACCGAACAGACAAACAAACAAACAGACAGACAAGAAAGCGAGTTAATATTGCATTGTCATCTATTTCTGAGCTATGTTTAAAGTTTCAAGTCGCTACCTCATCCGGAAATCAGTCTCAAATCGGTGCAAAATTTGTACCGTACAAATAGACAGACAAGAAGGCGAGTTAATAAAAACGTTGTAAAAAAATTATAACATCGCCAATGAATCGCGAGCACTTAAAATGCAATTACAACTGGTTACATCAAACTTCAAAAAAAAATTATATATACATTTACATTATACGCATACTTATACTTTTCATATTACAAAGTCATAAATCTTTGATATTGTATTTATAAAACTATCAGCGCGACAAATTGAAAACATGCACCTAAATTCTGACGTTTCATCAGTACCCGGTTTTTGTGAAATAAAATATTTAGATTTTGAGCCAAACTTATTTACATAAAATAACCCAAGTTTTTTTTGACAGACTTACAATTTTACATTACACAGGAAGTAGCACAAGAGTGACAAGGTAAATGTTTCGTAAATCGTAAAACCTAAAAAAAATCTTGATGCAACCGCAGTGGATAGTTCTACATTACGGTAAACGATTACGTCTTATAAACCCATAAGTAAAATATTTTGTTTTGATGCAACCCGCTGTTATAGTTTAAAAAAGACTAAATTACGTTGTACGAGGGTAAAAACGCAGTCATTAAAGAGTTTGAAAATAAACAGAAAAAACATTTACCTTAACACTCCTATATATTCGATGACTCGTCGACGATGTCTTCATAAGTATCAAACAATGTAAGTACCAAACAAAGTTACACGTGAAACTTGAACAAAATATAAAATAAGCAATCAGCACTGCACCGTGTTTCTAAATAACTAAAACGTTGAATAAATTAAATTTCAAAAAATCAAAACAATGGATACAGTTGCACTTGGTGCGTAAGCAATATCAGTGAAGTTCGCTCTCGTTTCGTTTGGGCGGGCTGGGCTCGGCACTCCTCTCTTCGGCAAACTGCGCTCGAGTGTTATAACGCGGTGCGCGCGGCCGGTGGCAAGCGGCGCGCGGCCTGATAACAGCCGACCGCGGCCGGTCGCGTTCGTTTCGACATTCGAAAAAAGTACATTGTGACACAAAGACGAAAAAATTTTTTCGTCGACTATTGTACGAAAATTAATTTTACGAGGTGTGAAAATGGCGGTTTAACGCATGTGAAGTGTGCATAAAATATCCATTATCGTACCGAGTAGAATTATTGAAATTTATTTTCTTCTTTTGAATTAAATATTATATAAGCTATTATTTAACTGTACATGCTATATAGAACGTATATTTGTTTAGGTAAAATCTTGCAAGTCTATTTTGAACAACTTATACTTGTTCAATTGCCTTAACATTTTTGCATAAGTAGCTATGTAGTCCCGGTGACAATACAATTATCTGATCTCATGTCTATGGCCTGATGCTGTCGACGGGTGGCGGCGAGCGGCGCTCGCCGCCGTCCCCCACATCTGCGCCGCCCGGGGCCATGGCCCCCTCGGCCCCCCCCACGCTACGCCACTGATCTACAGTCTATGTGGGTTACTAATCCGAAAGCAATATTTTAGAGCCTTATATGCGCGACTTCGGAAGCCGTGAAAAATAAGGCCTTAAGGTGGGATATACATTTACAACGATAAAAAAATCGATTTCTTTTTTTTCCTTCAAACGATAGACCTGTATATGTAGAATATTTTCCCAAAGTATCAAAACGAAATTCCAAAAACTTCAAACGTTACAGCCCCTCAACGTTTTGCCTCACCGCTCGGATTCGGAGCGGGCATAAACGTCAAACACGGTTTTTTCCAAAAATGAATTATCGAAATTAGCGGGCAGGATTACTCAAAAACTCTTACGCCGATTGACCTAAAGCATAGTAGATATTGATAATATTGCTACCTTCTACTTGGCGAGAATTGTTTTTGAGAAACTAGAAAAAAAAACTTTTTACACTCAAATTTCACAAAAATTTGAGGTTAAATGTTGATTTTTAAGTAAATGCGTGCCATTCTCTTAAATTTGCATTTTCGCCGTTTTAATTACTGTCAAATAGAAACTACACGTGTTCTAACTGAAAAAGTTTTTGAATTTTTGTATTTAATATTTATTTTAATAAAAAAAAGAGTTGCGAATCGGCAAGTGGCATTCGCAACGATTTTCGTCTCTTTCTACAGCATACAAGCTGGCTTTTTCTGCTCCTCTCGCGTGTTGCCAGAGATGCGACCGTCCCTATTCGCTCCTTTTTACCTCGACGCTAGAGGGAATGCCGGAGAGAGACAGGGAGATAGAAGAGAAAGAGGAGAGAAAGAGACGCATTGCTCCTTGTCCTCCTCGCGTTGTTGTCGTCGAAAGTTCCTTCACGTGTCGAGATAAACTCCTGTAAAATGCCTATCTTTCCCGCTTGTTCTTTCCTGCCTTTCGGCTTGTGTGCATCTCGCGATGATAAAAGCGAAGAATTCCACGCATTCTGAATGTCCCCCTGACGTGGGACTATCGCGCGTCTCAACGAGCCATACCGATACAAAACTCACAAATCCGTGTGTCCTTTTCTTCGTAGGACAAGTACCCAAGTCGCACGCTAGATGGCGTACGTAGAGCTACGCGATTCAGTTCCCCTAAAACTGGTCAGTGAACGACCGAAATTGAGAGAGTAAGAAAGAAAAAGCAAAAAGCGGTGGACAAAAATCGTCAACACTGGTCGAGAATTTTTTCAGGTCACCGCTATTATACCCTGGCTGGCGGCCTGTCGCGAGGAATCTGCGACCTTTCTTTTCGAGCGTCTGCTCGTACAAAATCGCGCCGGGCAACGCAAAGAACACCTGCAACTTTTCGGCATCCCTGATACCTACGACGGAGCAGGTTCTTGGTCACCCGCCTTTCCGTTGTTCCCCCTCAGCAACGAAAAGCAAGAGGGGACTGGAGAGTAGAATAGCTGAAAACGACCGGCAGCAAAATCTGGGAAAAGGGACATTTCTCACGTACCGCGTGTGTTGTATTGTTGCAATATTGGGAGAGAAAAGTTGGCTATGCGTTGTGAATCACGGTATGGGAATTATCAATCCATTGTGCGTGTACAAATGGGGGACGAAACAACTAAAATCGTACGAGCGACTCGATATGATCCACTTTTGCGTAATGAAATATGTGTGGGCGTGGATGTGTGTGTGAAAAGAATGTGTAGGAATCGTACAAAAACGCCGGGATTGAAATAAAAACTGGATGCCTTCTTTGAGCGTTCTAAGCGTGTATTGTGTGTACTCGTAAAATTGGGATCGATCCACTTACCGTTTCAAGAATCGGAATGACACTTCCAGGTTGTGGAAGCATTATATTGGACGGAGATTTGTGGCAATGGCGAAAGTTCCCGCAAATGACGCTTATTTGGCACAAAACTCGACATTTTCACACGGAAAAAAAAATGTGTTGCTGATACCAAATCGCTAATATAATATTTCAAGGTTATGGTCTTGTCAGATGTCTAACCTCCCGATATGACGTTTTACATCTGACAATTTCAACCATAACCTCCTGGTCATGATTTTAGATCGCTAAATAAGAATCCTGAAAAATGCTTATGTGATTTTTCTAGCTCAAATATGGCAAAAAAAATTGGGAAATTAAAAAACATCATTTTCGGCTTACAGAATGCCGCTTCATTCGTCCCGATATCTCAATTAGTTTTTCCGGAAAGTCCTCTGAAAAATGGCCGAAAAAGCAGGCAAAGGGGCATGTATGGAAAACTGGCAAACATTGATGCGCCATCTGTGAAATTCTGTTACAAATCGAAAAATCGTCGAAACTCCATGACTAAACGGCATTGTTTATCAGAAAACGACAAGAAATCTCGATTTCGTTACACTGAAATCGGTGGATTGCTTGCGAGCGAAACTGCAAAGTCAGCCTTTGCCACGCTTTACTCGAAGGGGTGGTTTCACCCCTTAAAACCGGTTTCCCGGGGTTTAAAAAAAATATGTATCTAATAGTTTTCAATGCTAAACCGACAGAGGTAGGCGCGCGGTCGGTGTGCGGGCTCGGCGGTCACTGAAGTTAAGCAGCATTGGAGGCTGCCAATACTTGGAGCGGTGACCGCTTGCCCGTGCACTGGTGTGCGCGTCAATCTTTGAGCGGGAGGCAGTTTGTCTGAGTTTTTGATGTTTAATACAACTGAAACTCAACGAAATATAGCCGCCTGTATCGGCCCAGGTTTTCCGCAGTTTCCCTGGGCCCTCGTGCAAATGCGATACAGTAGTGCATTAGGAAAGAGTGGCTGCGGTCAACACTCTGCGGGGGAACTCTGGAAGGAATGTAGGGAGCTCTGGAAGGATTGTGAATGTCGGAAGGAATGGAAGGAATAAAAGGAGGGGATGGTAAAAAGGGGAAGGCCCCCCCCGTACCTCTGAGGAATACATAGTTTTCAATGCTCTACCACGTGCATGAGCTTTAACAAATTCGAAGGCGCCACCAAAATGATGTTTCTTGTTAGAACAGTTCGTACATTCCGAATTAAAATATCTGCGGACAGAGTGTGAATTTTCCCTCGACGCACCGTATACGCGTCGGGTTAAAATTCACTCCTCCGAGACACGCAGGCTACACGGAAAATAGCGTAATTGTGTGGCTATCATATTTACGACGAGTCTTCGATCGACAAAGCTTTCATTCCTTTCTAATAACACTGTGTACCCGGTGAAAAGGTTCGTACGTGTAAAAGATGTGTGTGTGTGTGTGTGTGTGTGTGTGTGTGTGTGTGTGTGTGTGTGTGTGTGTGTGTGTGTGTGTGTGTGTGTGTGTGTGAGAGTGTGTGTGTGTGTGTGTGTAAATAGGATTTCTTCCGCATGTTTCGCTCTATCGCGTTATGGCTCTCAAATATACATTCTTTTGCCACTTTTTTTTGCATTCTTCATACGGCAGGATTCCGCTCAATAACTGGTTTGTAAATAAGCGTGGGTTTTTTTCGTGCAAGTTTTTCCAATTTATAGGGCTGAACCAGCGAAAAATACCTCATCGTTTCGTAATAAAGATATAAAACACTGGAGAATTACGAAACATTTCTGGGAAATATTGAAAAGTCTGTTAGCAATTTACAGGTTCATTAAAACGAAAATCCGAAATGAGTGTCAGTGTGCACCGTTTCAACCATTGAAAAAAATGATCCTTGGTACTTTTTGACCGTTTAAGGATGTTGAGTCCCTATGAAACATGTTAATGTTAATTGGTCAACGAATAGCTTCTTAATCGTCATGAAATTTTTACACGACCTCCTGAATACTTCATGTAAAAACATACGAAATTTTCAGAATTCTATCATCATTACTTCAACCTCATTAAGGGTTAAAATAAAAAATGATAAGAAAATTGTGAAAATTTGGTATGTTTTTGTATGAAACATTTAAGAGGTCGTGTTAAAATTTCACGACGATTAGGAAGCTCGTTATTAAAAAATTAACATTTTGTGAAGAACAATTTTTAAAAGAAATAAAAAAAAAATTTATCAATAAACTTCGTTTTGTTTCTGTTGCTTTCAGTATATTGTAGATATTACAAAATTGAAAGGTAAAAAAAAAACTTATTGCAAAGTTACATCAATTTCCATAAGACAACATTTAATTTGTGAATGTTAATTGTTCAAGAACGAGCTTCCTAATTGTCGTGAAATTTTTACACGACCTCTGAAACACTTTATACAAAATCTTACCAAGTTTTCAGAATTTTACTATCATTTGCGATTTGGGACTCAATATCCTTAATATCGTCACTACAAAAGGTTTTTAATGTTTTGCTCCAGGTCCGATTCTGAAAATTGAAAAAAATCCAACGCCAGCAGCTTTGCTAAAAATATGGCTTCGGGTAGGCTGCTAGACTGCCCTTTTGGCAATGAAAAAGCCTTTAACATTTTTTTCGCGTATATTTTAAGGAACTAACTGTAAATGCAGGACTACAAAGTCCCATGTGTGTTTTCCGAATAATCGGTTCCGAATAACAATAAAAATAAAGAAACATAAAAAAAATAATTGCGTTCCAACGATGCGAACTTCAACTTCACCATTATTTCGGAAATCCATATTCGATTAAATCCTTTATTCAGGCAGTAAATAATTTCGTGCAAAAACTAAACGCGTTCGATTTTTTTAAATTACGCATCGTTTGTTTCCGAGCAGCAGTGGCCACCGCGAAGGACGTTTTTTATACAGCAGTCTGCACAAACCATTGTACCTACCGCATTTATAAATATTTTTCAATACGAAAATTACAAAAGATACTCAACACCATATTCGTCAATGCAAAAAAATAGGTTGAAAACCAACAGACGTTTTCCTAGAAAAAATCATGAAAATTTCTCTTTTCCCTGGCCACGAGTTAGGTGTAACCCGTTAAATCCATATGGGGTAGAGTGATTTTATTTTGGCACCCCACTAATTATTGTCTTTTCTTTTCCACCAACACAGTGGTCCTTAAAGTGCCAATAATTGAGCACTTAAAGTGCCAGCAATTGGGCCCCCAAAGTGCCAATAATTGGGCCTTAACGTGCCAATAACTGGGCCCTAAAAGTGTCAATAAATGGGCCCTTAGAGTTTCAAAAATTGGGCCCTTAACGTGTCAATAATTGGGCCCTCAAAGTGCCGATGATTGGGTCCTTAGAGTGACAATAATTGGGCCCTTAAAGTGCCATAAATGGACCTTTAAAGTGCCGAAAATTGGGCCCTCGGTGCCAATAATTGGGCCCTCTAAGTACCAATAGTTGGGCTAAAAGTGCCAATATCTGAGCACCTTGTCCTAATTACGAATAACATTGTCAATATATGAAAATTTGGATATGCCGTATGCATTTTGTTCCCGGGTCACACGCAGGTTCAATAACCCGACTTTTCCTGAATTTTTACGCCTTCACAGTGAGTGCTCATGTCCATATGCTCGAAATTGTGATTTTCTTAATCGTGTAACGGTTGCACGACACGGCAACCGACCGCCCCGCACACACGCATGGTCCGAAAATTTGTCGACCATAGTACGTGTAAGTTTATTCAAAATTAGAACGTTTGGAAATGCGTCGTGGAGAATTAACGGTGCGTCCGAGGTGGCTTGCCAACCAGACACACTTCAGGTATGCGAGCCCACATTGTATATCTTTGACCTCATACATTCGCTTTCCATTCGAGGCTGCGTCCAACGGACTTTGCAAAACTCTCATACGGGCTTATTAGCCCGTATGAGAGTATATTTAACAAGCGGAGTATATTTAACAAGAATATATTTAACAAGCGGAGAAAGACATTTTGCAGTAAACTTGATACTCAAAGACTGTGTACAATAAAATCGCTTTAGCATAGAGTCACGATATTAATGATGTAACAAAACGAACGTAGTCGTTCGATAACGATCACTACACTTGCTCCACCGGTTGAATATGAAACCGAGCAATATCGTCGATCCACGTCGAAAAAAGACAATTTGTCGTGGCAGTTCGCGTGATCTATACGTTTCTCCGATTTGTCAGATTGTCATCGTTGCAATGCGGCGAGAGTAATTATTTTTTTTTATGTCTTGACTTTTATTGCTTTGAAAATAGTTACTTGAAGTTTTAGGTTGCAGATTTCTGATAAGGCTCCTAAAAATGTGATTTGTGCAGTCTAAATCGGTAAAAAAAATCATATTTATTGCTTTCGAAGATTTTCGAACGAAAATCTCTCAAATTTTTTTTCAGTTGCTCATTTAGAAACGTATGATCTACATTTGCAATAAAAGCTTTTGTAGAACGATAAAAATGTATATGCTTTCTTAAATGTTCAGCATTTATTTAATCATTTTTAAATAAAACTTTTTTTCATGACCATCGCTCCAGCTTCTAAGGCTAACGTATCAATTATTAAGATTTTTCAACAATTATCGATGAAATCGTCTCCGTTTTTCATGTTCATTTGAAAAATGCATCAACTGCACGAGGTAGTGGTAGATTCTCAAAACAGCGTTTTTGATTTACAATGATATCATCTATCACTTGGTAGTAAATGTTGATCTTCCATTATTCTTCTGGTTGTATACCAGCCGGAAAATCTAACGTACTTCTTTTGTCCACAGTTGAATCAATTGTGGAATTTGAATATCTATTTAATTTACGTAATAAGATAGCTACTTTTTATGGAAGTTACGAAATTAGGACGAAAAAATAGTTTAAGTTTAGTGAAATTATTTCGTTATGCTTGCTTAGGTTAAAAAAAACAAAATGAATCGTTTATTCGAACTTAATGGGTATTCTCACTTTAGACGCTGAAAAAGGCTATTTTCATGAAATTTTGTGGTACGTTTATACTATAGATATTGATATAAAAGTTGTTACACTTAATAAATACGCTTTCGAGATACTTTTTTACAAATTTGTATGTATTTATTTAGGTATCCCAAAAAAACTTTAAACGCATTTTTCTCGAAACAACGTTTTTCGACGGCTTGTTGATGAAATCTTCGAAACGACTGAACCGATCCTTATATAATTTTAACCACATATTCTTTACAACTATAGCTATAGCGCATATCAAGGATTTTTAAAATTTTGATATTTACTACTTTTTGCCAAAAAATGATGAAAAAATACGTTTTTTGTTTGTTTTTTTTCGAAAAATATCCGCCATTTTGTTATTTTTGCATATATCGAAAATCGTATATGTGCTATACCCATTAACATACTGAATCTAAAACCGTTTGATCTCTATGTTTCGAATGATCCATCTCCGAGATTTCATCAACAGCGCAGACCTACAATTTTTGTAGGACATTTTTAACTACCATTTTTGTCGATAAATAGTGACTTAAGTAAATTAAACATTTTGTTTAATGTTTTTTTAAAGTGTATTTATTAGCTGTAACAACTTTGATATCAATATCTATATATTATTTATTTATTTCTTCCATCATATAGCGTTACCGGTTTTTACATGTCCATCCTTAATTCTGATACTTATTTCTATTGTCTTTTTGTCAGCTCGCATACACTACATTGCTATAACTCCCACTCCATTTCCTTCCGTCCTCTTTCAGCTACCTTTCCCTCGCTTAATTTTCTTTTTCCATCTCTCTTTTAAGCCCTCTAAAGGCCTTCGCGTATTCGCAGACACTAGTTCGTATTTTGCCTTTCAGTGTCCTTATTAGCCACCATCTCAAGTCTTCCCCAATTCTTCCCCCTCTCCATTCGTCCACCGTCTTTGCCCATTCCTTTTTCATTTTACCTCTTGCTTTCCTGCATGTCCATATCCCAGTTGTAGAAGTATGAAGCCGGATTTTTTTGTAAAAATTACACGTCTGTTGTTTGAAAATGATAAAAAAGAATGGAGACGGCTTTCTGCGACACATTCAATTCATCCGCGAGTTCTTGTTGACTGAGTATCATCTTCATCCAATAAGACTTGCAATTCGTTGTGTGCGAGCTTTTTCGGTGGTTTTCCACGCTCTTCGTTTCTCACGTCAAAATCACTACTTTTGATTTTTTGAACCACTCCAAACACTTCGACAAGCATTCGATGCGATTCTGCAGCAGCTTTCTTCAAATGATAGCAGAAAGCCAATGCTGTCCGCAAATCGTAGTTCGTAGGCACAAAACTCGACATGTTTAAGGTTATAGAAAAATATACCGGTGTAGGGAACTTGGGTTGTTGTGTGTTGAAAAACTTCGTCAGCTGTTAGAGAGAGATGATGGCGCTGTAGAAGCGGTCTTACGGTCCCTAAACTGCTGTCTAGCACCATCTATAGGGAAATTCCGGTTTCATAACCCCCTTCCTAAACCCCTTATTTCCTATTTTTCCCAGGTTTCCGTATCTAAGTCGGGCCCACTCTTCCCTCAGGTCCCCTCTTACGTCTTTCTCTTCCCAATATTTCTCTTTCAATTTCCACTTTCAAGTGTTTATATGTTTCACAGTAACTCGACTTATCTATTTTTGTCCCGTCCTTTTGTATAACCTGGCCTTTCTTTTTTTTTATTGTTTCATCCATTACCTTTTTAATATTTCTTATTCGTTCTCCGCTCCTTATAATTCCGTTTATGAATATCAATGTCTATAATATAAACCTATCTTAAAAAAATCATGAATAGCCTTTTTAGCGTCTAGAGTGAGAAGACTCCTTAAATGTTTTCGATCGTTTTTTTTCTAGAGGGTCCATGCCTACCCGTGCCGCCTCCTGGCCGCCCAATGACGTTACTAGTAATTCTGCGCGTCCTTTGCGTATGATGATAATCAGAGTAGCTTACCTTCCATATAATTCTCCCCTTGTTTCATTACTTATTCGCACATATATCATTATGCTCCAATGACTTTTCAACGTGTTAATCGAAACGTACGCCATACATTTCTCGGCTTCCAAATAGTATCGTTTAACTGAATACGAAATTTCACTCATTTCGATTACTCTTGGTTAACACTTTTTTCCTCTCGTTCCACATTAATTCTCGAATCTTCATCTGCTCTTGTTCGCTCAACTCGTGCAAGTCTCTCGAGCGATCGATCTTCGTCAGATTGATTTTTTTCTCACCGTCCATGAGAGCGAGCCACCATCTTTCTTTGCATTTTTCCAAATGGATCTGCGACCGACGGTGGTAACATCGTTTTTATCACATCAAAAGCAATGGGGAATTTATCGGGCGAAATTGATGACGTTGGGGTGTCAATATTTGTCACAGAATTTACATCAATGTGCTTTCCAGCAACGAGACTCCACACAGACTCGTTCTTTTTTATCGGAAAGCTAAGTTGACCTTGAAAAATAGTCGTCCACTCGTCGGTACTTTCACGAGACTCGAAATTGTCCATTCCACGCGGTTGTTGGCTTCCTCGCCAAATACTTTCGAGGGCCTCGATCTTGATTCTCGTAGACGAGACATCGATCCTGAGCTCACTGGGAGCCTTTACCCACACGGGAATATTCACGATAACGTCAAGGTCACTTATGCTCTGGGACCAGACATAATTTTCACTTCTCGCTCCGTTGTAACTGTCGGACGGTTGTAACGGAGCCACGTATACTTCCGTCTCTCTTTCCATCGCGTTGTAATGAAGTTGTCGCGTGAAAAGGTCGCCGGCCTCAATTATTTCGAATCTTTTTTGTCTCTTCTCTTCTTCGCACTTACATTCACTCGATCGTTCTACTTTTTGTTTCGGAATATCCTCCGACCACGCAAAATACCACAACGTACAGGTGAAAAGTTTTTTTTTCTGCCAACAAGTTTGTTATATTTGACGATATATCGATACATTTAACAACCACGTCCAATAGGGATTTCAATAATTCGTTATATTCGTGTTTTGCGTTAGAATATAATGTTCAATATATTTACAGGTACGAATGGGCGAAGGATAGCATTGAATGAGCGAATAATACAGTGAACGTTGCGATTCGCTATGCGAATAGGCGAAGAGACGATCGTTATAAATTAAACAATCACTTCCAACATGCCTATTGAAAGAAAGGGTGACTGTAAAAAATATATATAATCTCAAAGCTTACAGAGCAATAGTTACCAGCTGAATTGTATGCTGGGGATTGTTATAAATTAGAAACTTCACTTTCAACGCGCCTATCGAAAAAAAGGTGACTGAAAAATAAACGGTGTCTCAAAATGACCTGACATTTTAAATTGCGCGCCATTTCTTTTGTGGCGAACATAGAGATCTTTGACAATTGGCATCAGGAAGTTTTGAGGTTCAGTCATGGAGAATTACACGATCGAGCAATGCATAGAAGTTGTTATTTACTGTATTGTTACTGCATAGTTATCGCAGACGAAGTTTCATGGTCGTGTTATCTCGCGCCGCGGCGATGTGAATCGGCCACCAAGATCGTGCGATTTGATGCCATTGGACTTCTTTCTTTGGGGTTTTCTTAATAGAAAAGTGTATGCCAATGATCCACAGACCACTCCGGAGCTCAAGGAAATTGGACGCACTATTAAGGTAGTCTTATCGCTCCACACTAGTCATACCACTGATCATATCTGAGACCTGTACAATTTATATTTTTAACTTCTGCAAAAAAATAATTTGTAATGACTAAAATTTTCCATTTGTAAACTGTTTAATGAATGTTCACATTTAATTAGAAAAATGAAAAAATGCTATTCCAACAATTCGCGTAGTATTTCTAGGTTGAATATTTGGCAACATTGGTTCTATCTGCGTCTCTTTTTACTCATTCAGGCGAGTTTAACCTCCATGCTTTTCAACGTCGATCTGTGAAAATAATGTCAGGTGCGGGGAAATGTAAAGCATTGCATTCGGGCCACGACTGGTAAAAAAGCGTGGAAAATTTGTGTCGGCGAAATGTGTCGGTTAAAAATGAAATATGTATGGAAATTCGAACGAGTGAGATGAAGTAACGACTACAGTCAGCTGTCACGTTACTTTATCGTAGCAAGTGGTAAATAAATCCAATACCGGAAGTTCAAATTAAACTTCATATTACATGAAAATTAGGTCAACAAGCGTATTTTTTTTCTGACAGCATTGGATTAATACAAGTGTTAAGTCCGTAAATCTGATTATTTTCAAGAATCTGTCGGATTCTCCCTATTGTATACATTTTTGTAGCGACCGGAAATTGGGTGTTTGTATGTCGTCTCGGGATTCCTTCACAAAAGTACGCAATTTTTATATTTTTTTCTCCGTAATAAGATCGATAAACGAACCTCAAATTTTACATAGACGATTATTAATATATTTAGTGAAGCTCGAAAAAAAATTATGAAAATCCTACGAATTGAAGTCTGGCGATAGGATTACCTTAATGAAATTAGTCCGCAATTGTGCCAAAATGTTATTGAAAATTTTGTCAAACGAGTGAACGTTTGCAAACAGTGACGAGGTGGCGATTTATTGGATATTGTGCTGCACACATAACCTCCATGTCTGTAGCTTATATTAAAATTAAAATATTCTTAATATTCAAAAAAATAATACGTTTTATTAATAAATTAAAATGTCAGGTCATTTTGATACACCCTGCATATATATAATTTCCAAGCTCGCAGAGCAGTAATTTTAAGCTGAATTGTGTGCTGATAAAATGCGGACATTGAATCTCGAACATTAATTATGACTTCGCGTGTCGCTCATTGCGAATTACACTACGACCTCTATTATCGGTACAGCGGCGGGATCGGCTCGGCATCACACTTGCTGAAATGGGGGTTGCGCATCATCCATTCGAGCCGACTCTGCGCATGCTCTCTTATTGTCTAGCATGCTTCGAGGCTCACGCTAGGGACCGGCGCTTCCCCCATCACGGGCTACACCAATCGACATTCGGCACGTAGTGGAGGGGGGCTGGGCATCTGTGGAGGTCCCGACGATAGAGGTCGCAGTGTACACTTAATTCTATCTGATCCGTTCTTGGACTATGCGGACTCCGAGGAGCGAGTCACAAACGTGCGTGCAATTAGAAGAAACGTGTCGATTCAAAGACGAAAAAAAACATTTCCATCGTGACCTTTAATTAGTTTCTTAAATTAAGTTACAACCCTTCGCGACGTTTTCTTACGCACTCAAAAATGTCCGAAAATCAAGGTTTCCCTTTCAACAAAAAAATAGTTACTCCACAAACACTTGACTATAGATTCTCTCAAGAATGAATTAAAAATCGTGTAACATCGTCATCAAACAAACAACAATGAATCAAACGACGAAATTGCAAGAAATTGCGTTGTGCCCGTTGAATGTTGCTGTACGAAAAATGTCCCGATAGCCGGTCGTCAAATAGTTAAAATTAATTCGTCAGTCATAAAAAAAATCAGCCACCGTTTGTCGAAAATTCGCACTTCGATTTTCTCAATCGTCGTTGAAAGATTCATTTCTGCTAATTTTGCGAGTACATCCTCGGAACTGGTTTCGAGTAAAATCCTTAAGTTTATATAATTACGTATCACATTATCAATATAACTTTTCCTTGGGACGCAAAAGTGACGGTTCTTATTTCTACGACGTATTACAATAATTTTACGATATTTCGAAGAATCTCTATTTGGGCGATCTCTATATCGAGCTGCCACTATCTTTTTTTTGTCATAACTCGCATGTAACAACATTGTAAATTTGACCCGTATTCAAGTAAAACACCCGCTATAGCAAAACTATTTCTCATGTTTTCTTTTGTTCGCCCAAGATTCACGATTCGGCGTGATACATTTCAATAATGTAAAAAAACGTCTCCTCGTTTTTTCTAGTAACAATATAATAGTTGTAAGAGATCAGTACGAGCTAAACTACCGAGCGAACGATTCTCGGTACAAGCTTGCGATCGCACGACGATTATTCCTCTGCGATAATCAATAAATAAATAAACTTCGAGGGCATTAAAAAAATAATTATCCTGTCTCCTGACTATAGAATATCTTGCCTCTAGACAGACAAAAGAAACCGACCAAAGCACCGCGAGTGTCTATGGATCAAAAGAAAACGTTTCTTGCAGCGTTATTTTCACAATGAAAATCAAAACGCGAATGCGGCAAGCAAAAAAAAGCTTGTGGGATTACAAGACCTTGAAATTTTGTACGATCAAATTTTTTTTTCAGAAACGATCCTCAATGTCGTTTGGGAATTTTACACCGAATGACGAAAATTTTATAAATTATTTTAAAACAGCGTCGAGCTGGCGTATTCTACCAAAGTGAATTAAGACTGTCAGGGACTTTGCACCGTGAGACGAAACGTCGAACGACGTTTTATCGATAAATTACATTAATTTGAAAAACGAAAAATACTAAATTTCACGTTCAACGATTAATTGCTTAAGGGGGGTTGAGCGTTTTACCGATCAATGTTACAGGATACGGATTTTGTTATACGTAGGTACGTCCATTAACGGGTCAATTTCGAGCTTTTTTCGAGGTCCACTGCATCGTGAGGGAAATGAGGGAAAAAATGAAAATCTACAATTTAACCCTTTGTGTCACGCAAAAACTTTCAGAGATAATGAATTTCGTCTAGAACCATAGCAATTTGTCAAGGTTTGTTTATGCGCATAAACAAAATCATCCATAGTTTTAAATTATTGCACATCAATTCTTATTTTTGTATATATGACCGATGCTGAAATACCAAAAAAAGTTCGAAAATTCGATTGAACTTGCTCAGAAAATGGTTGTGAAACAGGTGGCACTCCCAGCGTGCCACCATGGCACAAAGGGTTAATACAGTTTATCAAAAAGAATCGAAAATTCCAGTGGAATTTTATTGTCGATAAGCGTTGTGGATATCCCGCGCAAGAAATATAAACAGCGGCAAAATTCACGATTTCCCAATAAGGAACTAAATCGGTTAGATTTTGATTTATTTTTGTTGAGAACGATACAGTGTACCTTGGCAGTACTTCGAAGTTGAAAGTGAAAAGAAAATCAGTGTCCCCGAACATTAACCAGCTCAATCCTCGATAAAATAACTGACAATTATTCCATAAATTTTTATGACAATATTCGAGAATTTGCTGCGCCATTCCTTTCGTGTCAGCCAGAACTTTTTTTCCAACCTTTCCGTCAGAACTGTAACTCCCCGTTAGAGTTTACGCCCAAATCCATCATACACCACAATTGCGCTATCAAAAAATATTATGAAACTAAAATGTGGCATGCATTAACGATGGTTCGTGAAACATAACGTACGAGCAACTTTACTTTCAACCCCTCCATCGGACCATTCACATGTCCTTAAGAAAAATAAATAAAGACGATGCTTCAAAAATGTTCCGTTCCCATAATCCCTTACCGTGATAATAATCTTGTGGACCGTCATGTGATCTGGACGTATTCGAATTGTATATATATTTTTCCATATCATTCGTATTGCATTTTTCTTGCTATTTGCAAAACTCGTTTATATTGTACAAGTAATAACCCTCTTTGCACCGTAAAGCACTCCAAGTACCATTTCCCCATCGCGAATAAATAATAAAAAATGATCCAGCAGTCTCTCACTGTACAAATGCGTTTAGAAAGCGTTCTCTTCTTCTGGAAGCCAATTAATTACTATTACCTTGTACCTACACGGGACACAACTCTGTAAGTATTGCTTATAAAGACTTGTGAAGTAATAGTTTCGTCAGCTCATCGATCGCGAAAGATCAAACAATCCTTGGGCTTCATCGTGATCCTCAGGAATATTACCAACCTATAGAACGTCCAATCTCGATACGTATTTTCTCCAACTTCCAAATAACGAATATCTTCGATGTCACTGAATGGAAACAAAAAACGAGTGGTACATTTTGTTGAAACTTGCTACGCGAGAAGCACGGCAAGGTTTGTCCGAAGGAATCGCGACATCACGATGTTTCATTGCCCATTATTCGACGGGCCACAGCAGCCATGTTGAAGTTTCACATAGGACGCAAGCGTCCCGGAAATAGAACGATACGATGACGACAAAGTACCACGTGCAGCGTTTAAATCCAATGAGTACATCGGACTAGTCGAATGGGCCAGAAAAGAATGACGATGAAGTTAGCATCGTTGGAATGCAATGAAAACGATTTTCCGCTGCCTGGCCCAAGTTTCTCCGTCGGATTTGGGCTCCACGGGAGACTCGACTCTTCTTTTGGAACCGTTGTAACCGATCTGCAATCTGAATCGGCCAGCAATGATTTTGAATAATCAAAAAAGACAAAAAAAACATGCATCGAGTTATCATTGCATTTCAACGATGCAATCTTCGCTACCGCAAATAGTACACTCCGTGATGCAACAGGCAAGCCCCACTTTCACCCCTAAAGTGATAATCCGGACGAAGGACATTGCCGTGGCATCGTGTCACGAAATTTCTGCGAAACAAGTCTCTCCGTAAAAAGGCGAACGTTGAAATCTTAGGCGGCCGACCAGTGTTCCGATCTCCAGAGCAGCGTATACATATTGTGCCTGAGATCCTCCGCGACCAAGCAATCCACCGGATAATCGGTGTACCTCGAGATCAAGCTTCTGTAGCCTTGTCCAACGGTCGCCAACGCGAGTTTCTTCTTATCGGTCGATTTGAAGGCGATTATTTGGCTGACTTTGCCCTCGAAGGGACGAAAAACGGTGATTGGCCTGAGTGAGTTGCACTCGGCAACGGCGATGCATCCCCAAGTTGTGCCGATGTAGATGTGATTGAAGCACGCCTCGAGTGCTGTCACTTGGCACCTCTCGGTCGTAAGATTCTCCTCGATCGATATGGATTTCAAGCTTTCGGAGCACGGCACGAGTTTCGACATGTCGAGTTTGTTTATCAGCTGACGGCTCTCGACGTCCCACTGATAAACGATGCATCCGGGATAAGTGTAGCTTAGGACGGTACCTTCGGCGCTCAATATATAAGTGGCGAATAAATTTTTGCTCGCGGTCTCACCGCTGGTGTGACAGAGTTCCGTGGTGTCCACGAGATTGCCATCTTTCAGTGTGTAAATCGACATTTTCCCGAAGCTCTGTCCCGTCCAAAGTTCGACGACGCGCCTCTTCCTGTGCACCGCGGCGAGCGAGTAAGTTTTCACATTGTCGGCCGCGCACGTCTCGATCTCGCTCTTCTTCATGTGCGTGAAGGTATTGGAGAGGAGATAAATTTTGCCGCTGTGAAGTGCAACGGCGAATTGCTTGAGATGTTCGAGATGAACGAGTCCAACGACTTTGGACTCTTTGTTGTGATCGGGCTCGAGATTGTAGCTGCCTACGCAGCCAAAATTGCTGCCGAGATAAACGTGAATTTGTCCGACGTTGTCGCCGATCCAGACGTAACCGTCAAGGCCGCACATTGCGTAAGGTATCACGGGTGTCTCGATTCTCACGTGTTGGAGCCAGCCCTTTTGCGTACCGAGGAGCATATCGATTTCGCCGTTTTTATGCCCGAGCCATATCTCGTCGCCGGTCGCGCCGTCGTCCAAAGGCCGTGCGGTCGTCGTTATGGCGGTCACGTGAGTGCGTTCGGTCAGCAGTGTGACATCGACGAGATGGGTGAATTCGGGGGCCGAGGCTATCGAGACGATTTGACTGGCGGTTGGGCGATCCTTCGGATTTTGCGCCCAACATATGACCATGAGATCGAGCACGTAACACGGATAGAGAGTCTCGCGATGGGTCAAAGATGGCCTTCCGCCCTCGAGGATGCACTCTTTGACCGCCTCGTGTCCCTCGAACGGTTGCCTGAGTGTGACGAGCTCGTACACAAACATGCCGAACGAGAATGAATCCACTTTTTCCGTGTACTCCTCCTCGCCGTTGTACTTGATTATTTCGGGGGCCATGAAGCCCTCGGTGCCGCCGAAGCCCTTGGCGCCCGAGGGCAACGTTTGCCTGGATATTCCGTAATCGGCAACCTTCACGTGGCACGGATGTTCCGGATTGTCCTGGAACGGTTGAGGCATCTGCCAGACGAGTACGTTCTCGGATTTCAGGTCGCGATATATCACGTGTTGTTGATGAAGATACTCCACGGCTTTGGCGACCTGAAGGACGATGGCTTGTAGCGTGTAGGGATCGAGCTTGGCGCCGGAGCGTCGATAATTCTTCAGCACGACATCGAGCGCCCCCTCGGGAGCGAGATCCAGCACCAGAGCGAGCGGACTTATGACTATACCAACGAGTGGCACTATATTGGTGTGCCTTAGTGTAAGCAGTATGTTCAATTCTTGTCTGGCTGTGCAGTATGCCTTGCAAGCGTACTGCAACGGATCGCGATCCCATTTGCTCTGCGCGGCTTTGTACGCCAGTATGGCGGACGGCCTTGAGTTGGGACCGGGTGGCACGGGTTGCAACATCTTCATGGCGACGTCCGCCCTAGCGTAAGTTCCCGGCAAGCGGCAGGTGCCTTTGAATACGAATCCAAAAGCGCCGCGACCGAGCATCTTGCCTCTCTTGACATCCTCCGACTTGATCAAGTGCTTCGCGCCCAGATCCATGAATATTATGTCAGGCGCTACGTGGGACAGAGGAATTTCCGAGTGCCTCGGGCATGCTATGCTCTTGTTGCAGTACGCCGACAAAATGCACTCCTCCACCATCCAAGAGTAGGCGAGTATCTCCTCCGTGTGTTGTGAGTATTGTTTCGCGAAGTCCGGATGTCCCTCGAGCGAGGGCATTCGACTGGACTGGGAGCTGTCGTAGCCGACGCCACTGTCGCCGTCGGATTTGTAGCTGTCCTGGCTCTGTCTCTCCTTGTTCATGTAATAACGATTGATCTCGTCGCTCGCGTGAGACTCCTGCTGGTCGCTCGTGTAGGCCTCGGCCTCGGCGTTGTTGAGCAAACAACGCGGACAAGGAATCAACCGCGTCACCAACAATTTGCCCTCGGACGTGTGAACGAAACGGGTGCCAAGCGTCGGATACCAATCCTCGAGAAGTATGTCGATGTGATCGACTATGAGGGCAAGCAACTGTGGCATACTCTCCGTTTTCGGCTCTACCACGATCGCCTGATAGCCCATTGGCTCGTCGTCCGGCGAGTCCGACAATATCGGCTGTTTTATCACGAGGGTATCGACGGGAAACCAAATTTCCAATATGGCCGAATTCTTGAGATCCACCGTACACCATATGCCGTCCTGCTTCAGCTTGAATCTGTACTGCCTGTAGTCGTGTGGTGTATTCTTCATCGAGCAATTGACCTCTTTGAGCCTGAGCAACGTTATACCGGCGTAACGGAGCTCGATTCCGGTCTGCCAGAGTATCCACTCGGCGTTCGTGTCGAGGAGACTCGCGAATATATTGTCGTCGACGAAATCCTTGAAGGGCGCGAGAAAGGACACGACGATCTCCACTATGGCGTCGTCGGCGAGTATACGAGTTATGAGACGCGACCAAAAGCCACTCGGAAAGTAGGACATTAGGAGCAACCGCGTCACCGAACAATCCGGTTGCGCGCGTGACGTAAGAACGCATTCGGTTTTCACTCTGTCGCCCGTGGCGCTCGGATACGAGAACATGGGCGACGTGATCTTCTTGGATCTTACGTGCCAGCCGCGCGTCTTCACGGGGATCTTGATGAGCTGATTGTTGCGCGATATGTCGTCCTCGTTCGGCAACAGCGACGGTATCAATAGTGTACGATAGTCCCAGGTGAGAGCAACCTCGAATTTGTTCAACAGACTGACGATGTAGCCCTGAGTGTCGATTGTCGAGATTGTCGAAGATTTGAATACGTGCTGTATGTCGTCGAGCTTCATTATGCCCGATCTGGCGAACGGATTGATCTCTCTTATCGTGACGACGTGGGCGAGCATATCGCACAGCCATTGAGGATCCAAGAAATAGAGATCCTTGAGGGTCGCGTCGTCGTAATGCAGTATTATACCGTTCTCGTGGAGGAACAACGTTGCCTGATGCAACTCGGCGGGATCGCGAAACGAACGGTGCAACTTAGCCAGTTCGTTGTTGACAGCGGCGTAATACTGATCGGCCTTTAGTACCGGATCGCAACCGGTCAATTTACGATCCTGCGCCAGCTGCACGACCACGTCCTCCAGAGCGAGATAACTCGCTGGTACGCGTTGTTCGAGCAACAGCTCCTTGCTGCCCGGAGATCTCAGACTGAACACAACGTCGTAGATCAAATTGCAGAGCATCTTGATGTTGTGACGGGTCTTGCAACTGATCTCAATGGTCTCCATGACTTTCGGCAAACCGCACTTTTCCGCGTCCACGACGTTGATAAACTTGTCGCGAATGTACTGTTGAAATACCTCGCTCTGCTCGTTCGTCACGTCGTAATGAGTACCGACGATTATGACCGGTGAATTTGGCGCGCGACTTTGAATATTCACGAGCCACTGAAATATCTCGTTGACGCCCTTGAAGCCGTCGGTTATTCGCCACACGACGATGTATAGACTTCTCTTGGAGAGGAAGTACTGATGGGTCGCGTAATACTCCTTCTGTCCGCCAAAGTCCCAAGTTCTGAAGTACACGGGACCGTGGGACGATTGTCCGCGTACTTTTTTCTCGTACAGCCAATCGCCGATGTCCACGCCGACCGTCGATATAGTCGTGCCCCGGGCCGTTTTGGCGTTGATGTTTTTATTGCCCATTCTCTTGGCCCAATGCTCGGAAGCTCTCTTCTTGTTGGGCACCTCTCCCTCTTGACGCAGTTGCTCCAAGAGGCTCGTCTTGCCGATTCCAGCTATACCGACGATCATGAGCTTCATGCGGGCGTAGGGCTTCGCGTCTTCGAGTATGGACTTCAAGTAACCCACGACGTCCATGGTTTTGTACTTTTTCGACTCGATCATCGACTTGAGAGGCTCCTGGAGGCGGCAGCCTTGAGTATTGAGATTCCACAGGCGAGAGAGCAGGCCCATTTGCGGCGGTAATTCCGTAATCTCGGTGTTGCCGCTAGTGTTCAATACCGAGAGATTCGAGAGCTCGTAGATGTTGGTGGGTATCTCGCGCAATTGATTGTTGCTCACGTCGAGCATACTGACATTGGGAAACAGGAGATAGAGCTTGGAGCCGGTGCAAGCGATTTTGGTGTCGCGATCGACGCTCTCCTCCTCCAAATTCGGCGATTCCCCGTCGTCCACCGAGGTCAATTGAATCCTCGTGAGCATGTTGTTCGCTAGTATGAGAGTTCGAAGATTCTCCAATCGCAGATGACGTCTGTGGGTGCAAACGCTCATGAGGACGACGTCGCGGAGTGACGTAGCGGTATGTCGATTGTTCGGCACGATCGGAGATTGTACATTGGTCGCTGGACAGTAGCAGGCGGTTGATGCCTGTTCCATGGAATCGGCGGATCCGTCGACCTGCGGCAAACTCGGCCAGCACGATATCTGATTGTTCGAGAGATCCAATTGCTTGAGGCTCGCCGGATAGGACGTGATGTGGCTCATCGACCTGAGCGAGTTGTAGGCCATGTTGAGCCTGACGAGGCTTACCGCGAGGCACGGCAGAGCCACGGGCACGGCCGTGAAGAGATTGTGAGCGAGATTCAACGAGGCGAGAACCGAGCGTGCTCCCGGCTGCTCGTTGTCGTCCGAATGCTTCTCCGAAACTTGTACCGAACTCGTCCACACGTGGGGACGTTCCATCTCGATTACTTGAGCGTTCGCGAGCTTCGTGAACGAGTCGAATTCCGCCGAATCGTCACGCGGCAGGGTCATCTGCGAAGCGAGGCTTCGCGTGCTCGGACTGTTGCTCAACGAGTCCTCGCGTTGACTCTTACGAGCGATATTTTGCGACACTTGGCTCGGCAAATCGCGCAAGAGATTGAACGAGGCGTTGAGCTCCTTGAGCTTTGGCGCGCGCCACAGATTATCCGGCAAACACTGCAGCTTGTTGTTCGACACGTCCATGATCTCGAGAGCCGGAAGATTCATGAGAAACTCGGGCAATTGCTCGAGGCGATTATCCTGGAGATACATCTCCTCGAGAACCGGGGCGAGCTTGTCGCGCGGGCTTTTCGCCTCGGACGTGAGCGAGTCGATTTTGTTCTGCGCCATGTTGAGATACCGCAGGCTCTGAAGATAAAATATCATCGACGGCACGGAAGTTATGGAATTTTGGGATATGTCGACTCTCGTGACGGCGTACAGAGCAAGATCGTTGTTCCTGGAGCTCAATTTCTTGTTGACGTGTAACACGGCGTCGATGAGCCATTGGGCTCGTATCTGCGACAGCCTGCACTGTTGATTGTGCCAATTGATCATCGTCGGTGTATTGGGAAACAATGATGGATAAGTGACGTTGCCGAAGCTCGAGAGGGCCGAAAAGTGCGACGTCTGGGTCGACTCGGTCATCGCTTTTTTGTTGATCTTGTATTCCGAGTCGGGATGGGCTTTCGTCGAGAGTAATTTCGCGGTGAGTGCCTCGTCGCGATTTTGCGCCGCGATCTTGAGGGCTTTGCACTCGTTGTCGACGGCCCCGTGTCGCAGCAGCAAATCGGCTATTTTAACGTCGCGATTGTGACACGCGATCGTGAGTACGGTCGAGTCGATGCTTGCGCTGCTGTCGGGCTCGTTTGCGAGGCGTATGGGCAAATTCGGATTAGCGCCAGCTTGAAGAAGCGCCGCGACGACTTCGGTGTGGCCGGCTTTTACGGCAGCGTGCAGCGCCGTCTCGCTGTTGTTGTTGCAGAAAAGATCGAGATTCAGGGGACACGAGGCATTTTCGTCCTTTCTCTCGTACGCTTTGCTGCGGAAATTCAAGCTCGACATCAGTCTCTGTATGCCGCTGGATATGCGTCTCTTCGACGTCGGCAGTGGCTGGGAGCTTCCGTTACCCGTGGACTGCTCGTCTTCCTTGATCTTGCACGATTTCACACGATGATTCAGGAGCGTCTCGACTATTTTCAAATTGCCGAGTACACTGGCGATGTAGAGTACGCTCTGTCCGGTGACGTCTTGAGCGTTCACGTCGTACGCCATCTCGTACTCGTAATCGCCGCTCGGATCTTTGTATCGCTGGCAAACGTGCGCCGGATAATCGAACTTCAGAAGGTAATCGACGATTGCGTGATGGCCGTTTATCGTTGCGGCGTGTATCGGCAGCCATTTTTCCACTGTCGACGATTGTATCTGTTTGGGAAAATGGCGGAGCAAGAGCTCGACGATTTCGAGCTTGCCGTTGTAGCACGCTATGTACAACGGACAATATTTCGTCACTTGATGAGCCCGACAATCGGCACCGTGATCCAGCAAAAGTCTCGCGATGTCGCGATGTCCCATTTCGCACGCGACGAACAGCAACGTGTTCGCACCGTTCGGCGACATGTTTACGATGTACTCGAGATCCTTCGAGCAGCCTTGTATCGTGTTTCTCGCCGCTACCGTGTCGCCTTGGAGGCAAGCCGCGCGAAGACGCGCGTGGGTCGCCTGCCTCGCCAATTCGTACGTTTCTTCGGCTTTCTTCAACATTTCCGAGCACTTCGCGTCTTCGCTCTTGCCGGCTATGTCCAACGGTGTGAGACCGTTCCCGTCACGGATCGACAGGTCCGCGTTGTACTCCAGTAACTTCTCGATGTTCGACGAGTGGCCGTGCTCGGTGCAAACGTGCAACGGAGTTCTGTACTGTCCACGCGGACCACACGGAACGTTCGGGCTCGCACCGGACGCGAGAAGAACACCCAAACAACGGGAATTTTCCGTTATCGCCGCCGCGTGAAGCGGCGTACGGCCCCAAGAATCCTGACTGTTCGTGTACTGCGAATGCTCGCCCCTCAACAGGTCCTCCAGCAATTCCGCGTTGTCCCACAGTGCCGCTTGATGCAGCAGACGGCCAGGAAAGTCCTCGTCCACTGGAGTGTAATCCTCCATCGCGCGTAACCTGTAGATTGGACATACTTTTACCCGTCGGACTATGCTCGTCGTTTTTAAGGCCTTAGACCACAGTAACGGGTATAAAATCACGTGCGAATTTAACAATTCTTTTTTCGTATGAAAAAGTGATTCACTCATAAAATTAATTACACGTCTATTTAGTATGAATGTCAAGCTGCGAAAAAATATATATATTTTTTTCCGATGTACAAAATGACGGACTGCTAATATTTTCTTTTGTTATCTTTTTTTAGGCGCTCCGCGGCGTGACACTTAGCATCCACAATTTTTTACCTAGAACAAAAAACAAAAATTCTCGTCAATCCACATTAGAATACCTAGAGAAGTACGTACGGAATTTAAAAAATATTGTTTTATTCAAAAGTTGTAGGTATTCGAACTTGAGAAATGAATTTTCAGCACCACCCTTGGATTTTGGAAAAGTCGTCTTTTTTGGCTCAAAAAATACTTTGGGGTCATAAAAATAATATGCAATTGGTCATGTAGAAATTTTTTTTTTCAAAGCTTCATTCAGCGCTTGTCGATAAAAGTTTTAAAAGGTTCATTTATATTCACACCAAAGGTTCAAAAGGTTCATTTATCGATTATCGAAAACTTTTTTTGAAACTGAGAGGACGGATTACTCGAACATCTTTGCATGGATCGATTTGAAATGTTGATAGTAACTTCACAAGTACATTCTCTATGGGAGTACGTAGCCGTTTTTTAAATTAAATGTAAATTTTTGTTTCATAAACAATTTGCTGTTTATTTTTAGGGCTAAAAATCGATTTATTTCTTTCAAAGTGCGCCATTTTCTCAAAATTTGATAAAAAACATCCCTACGTAATCCCATAGCTAACAATATATGGATTATCATTTCTTTTTGGTTTTTGTTCCAGGTCTTATACTTTACGACAAAATCGTCCGCCCGTGAAGCTATTTGTAAAAAAACACGTTTCACAAGATGGGCTCTGTCGCCGCCATTACGCATAAAAATTATAATAAATTTTTTTTTCTCTTTAAATAGGTGTTATATAAACCCTCCCAAAGAAATCCTATTCCTTTTTTCATACTCCCGAAATAAACTGTCGAAGCTAGGCCTTATTTTCGGCCGCTAGAGTGGCGTTATCGCTTAATAATCGAAGTGATGATGTTAAAACTGTAAAACTTCCACACCAAGGTTATGAATTTCGAATTATTTTATTTACAAATGCGAAATGTTGAAATTATTAAAGTTTCTTTTTACAATGTGTTCCTCCAGTGTTTGTTTCAAGTATTACTTGCCGAAGAAATCGGCCTTAAAATGCAACTTCCCATGATTTCTCTGGCTCACTTTCACTTGGTTACACAGGGGGTAACAGCCGGCAAGTTAATATTTATTCAGTTTCGGCTGCATATTTCATCGCCAGTGTCATTCATTGATAAATAAATATATAATGCCGGTGTGTGTCTGTATAATAAAACTTTATACGCAGACACACACATATACAGGGTGTCTCGTTATGAATGAATAATCCTGCAACTGGCGATAGGTCAGATCATGTGTCTTACTATATGCTGGAATCATGTGTCGTACTATATGCTGGAATTTCGGTTTAGCAAAAGTCCCACGGTTTTCGAAATAAAAATCATCTGCTTTTCGTTTTTCGCATGCCATTTCTACAAATGATAACTCTTTTTGATCCAGTTAAAAAAAAATACTCTTGGTTATTTGTTTTATCTAGAAAAGTCTTCTTTTTAACCTTAAATGTTAAGGAAACTTTATGAAATAAGATCTTATGCAGAATTTTCATACGAACCAATTCGAACATCTGACTTTGATCGACTGCGGTGTAAAAATAATCTACGACGCACATCGTGCTAATTACTTTAAAAAGTTGCTTAGTTATTGTTGATTCGTATCATTTGTAGAAATGGCATGCGAAAAAGGACATGATCTGACCTATCGACAGTTGCAGAATTATCCATTCATAACCGAACATCCTGTAGGTGTACAATATTTTCTTGTCAATTCAAAGTATATCTTGAAGTACTCACCTGTACTTATATCTTGGATAAGAGTATAACGTTTGCGCATGGAGTTTATGGCATGGTTTAACCAAGTTTGCAGTTCATTCCATCAATTGGCAGTGCGCCAGAGATTTCCTGAATAGACTAGCCGGGCAAAGCTCTCACTGCTCTGTCAAAGTACTCCTCCCTTCTGCGGTTTGGCCAGATTTAACTCATCAAATCTGGCAAATCTGTTTTTCCGGAAGATAACATGTGTAGATCGCAACAAGAGCATGTACAAAGGTCACGGAACATGTTTCGAACAAGTTTTAGGTACATGAACGAACATAAACAGAAAATGTACAAAAGTTCAATGAAAGTTGAGATCATGTAAACCAGGAATATTCTAACAGAATAACGAAAGTTTGCCAATAAACTGTCTTCATCGGAACATACAAATAGCTTTAACAATTATGCAACAATGCATATATTCTTTTTTTCTTTGATAATTATAATATAACTATTATATTATAATAATTATAAAGATATTATAATATAAATTATAGATATATTATAATATAATATAGTTATTTCTTTATAATTTTTTTCCTTCCATAGATTTTTAGCATTCCGACATCTATTAGCAGACTGTTAGTACACATTTTTTTATGCCTAAAGCAACAATGATTTTAAAACCATCAAACTCTAGTTCATTCTTTATCCCCAAGCAGGTACGGATCTACTTTGTCACACGAGTTGGCTGCTAGACCTCGATTACGATGAAATATAAACACAAAATTATTCGCATTATTCTTTAAATTTATAATAAAAATCGTAATAGAACAATAAACGACTGACCCTTATTGTAAATCGATGCGAAAGATATCCAGCTCTTTTTTCCCCTGTGGTCCTACAACCTCGCAGAGCCATTGTTGGAGTTAGCGTCGCAGTAATCTGACAGCTCGTAAACATTTTCATAACTTTTCCAGCATTGAAGACATTCTCGATCGTCTCGTCCCCACATATACCGCGTTTTTCCCATTCGTTCGAACGAAATTGCACTTGTCACCGTGAACGTGCCGAGCATTTTTTGTCGTCTGCTGGGCGCGCATTTTCGCGACTATCGCATCATTCGAGTCATCAAACGTAATTAACCATCACACGCATAAGATCGCGACTGCCTAATATTATCGGGGAAGCTTAACCGGGAAATGTACGTGAATGAAAAAAAAGCACGCGCGTCCGAACTGTCAAATATTTTTAAAAACTTTTTTTCTCGCGTAATTCTAGTCTCAAGCTTAAAGAATAATAGTTTTCGACGGATTTATTCGTATCGTTCGACAATCTCACAGAGATTGTCATTCGATCGTTCGATCAAGGGATTCGGGGGACAAAAGAATACGTAAATTATTGGGAGCGCGAGGACGCGCACACGAAGCTCCGCGGGCTCCATTTTGGGAGTGCGAGAAGTTCATTGAATTATCGGAATATTTGTCAGCTGGAGATTGTGGCGCGCACGCGCTAGTGAAACGAACTAGGCGGTACGTTGATGCGGTGCGTGCGCGCGAAGAATGCGCGTGCCACTGTGTGCTTATGCATGCTGAATACTTACGGCGTATATAGATATACGAGGTTGAATAAAAGCGCGCATACACGCATAAACGCATGTAATCAATTGAATTCGGCGAAGGAGTCAATTGAATTACGTAATTCGATTTAAAAGTGACACGAGAGCCCAACAGGGCGATGGGCCAATGTAAAATGTTACTACGGACGTTACGTTGCTTCGATTTTGCTTTTATATCCGTCGAATAGAGAATAAAACAAATCGATGTCAAGGTGTATAAAAACTAGGCGCGGAGATGATACGACTTTTAGGCCTTGAGACCGGATATCGAATTATTGTTTGTGGACGCTCGTATTCACCAGGCCATTGTGTGGACAAAACCGCGCGGACGCGCGTGTGTCCTTTTAATCGGCCCATCGATTACAACGGGACCGAGACGCCTCGTGTCGAATTACACGCTTATCCGGATCCCGCCCACACTCGCGTAAGCTTCGGAGAGTCGCGTTTACCTCGTCACTTTTTGCATTATTGATCGTACCCAAGTAAAACGACGACGCATACGATTAATCAACAATTAATCCATTTTAACGAAGGTACGATTCATTTTGATTAACGCTTGAACTTAATTTATATCGGGACGACGAAGATTCTTAATTTTGTTCTGATCGTCGATATGTGGAACAATCGTGGATAATGGCTAATTTTTTGCTTCTATGTGGCCTTCTCGTAAGTTGTGCAAATTCAGGTGAAGAATAGAATAAAGGTTTTCCTCGGTACTGTGGACCTGGTAATTCTGAGTTTTGAAAAAAATCATCTGTATTAAGGGGTTAGGCCACTGTGAATATTTCAAAACTCTTGTTAGTCGCGAGAGTTAATTCAAATCGAGGGGAAGGTCCATCGCATGGTGCAGGAATCGCAGATTGAAGATAAACTTACGATTACAACGATGTAACTGCTGGGCAAACTTGAAACGCGTTTCTCTCGACATTGCTCGACATCTTACGAACGAGTTGACTTGAAAGGTACACTTATTTAGTGTAATAGTAGTTTAATCTTGAACGACGTTTCTTTTTTGTCCATTTTTTTTCCATTAGTTGTTAATAATAATGTTATTTTTCCTCGAAAAAAAAATTAAAAAAAAAATCGGTATTTTCGTTAATCGAAAGAAAAAAAACTTCAGCCAATAGTATGTGTTTTAAGAAAAAAAAATCGTTTTTTTTGTTTCACAAAACGGAGTGGCTAAAATGAAGTTCACCGTCGAGCCCCTCACATTCGAAGGTCCTTCACGAGATTGTTTACGGTTTCTATAATTATTAATATTTTTAATGAAACTTGTTACACAACTTTGTGAATGTCCATACAAATAAATGTCCAAACGATTTTTCAATCATCTTACTTATTCCTCAAAAATTAATTCTTCAAAATAAGCCCGATTTTCGGGTCGTCACAGTAGTCTAACCCCTTAACGCTAGATTACGTTAAATGTCGCGAAAAAGGATTAAAGGATCATCACAATGTAACATTTTCAAACATTCGATTTTTTTGCATTATTCGATAGTATGAACGGTTGCAAACATGCTGTTCACAGTTTGGGGCAACATTTAAATAATTTCGGTCACTACAGCATTTCTTAGAAAAAGAGATTCGTTTTTTAATCTCCATATTTTTTTTAACAAAAAACTCTCGAGAAATAGGCTAAATTCAATAATTTTTTTTCAAAACGCCGCCATTTTGTCAATTTGGATAGAAAAAACCTTTTTTCGAAGATATTTTGAATAGTTAATAAAAATGTACGAAAAATAAAAATAAACGTTTGAAAATGTATTTTGTGTTCGATTTGACATAAAAAAATCAGACTAGCGTATTTAACGATCGAAAAAAAAAAATCGCGAAAATCAGCTATTTCTCGTTACATTATGACGATCTCTTAAGAACCTCTCAGGAGTGATGTCCGCATGGGGTGTGTGTCCATTAACTCATAGGTAGAAATTCTTTTTTAAAAAAGCAATCCAAACGTTTATTCCTCGCTCCCCGAATATTCTCTTCTCCTTAAGTAGTCGAAGAAAGGAAATTTGGAAAAGAGGACATCCGAAGCATACCGTGACAGCGTTTCCGCACTGGTGGAAAAGGAACTAACGTTGGACACACGGGAGTACGGAATGCCTTTCAATGATCAGCTTGACAGCCTTCGATGTTCAACGCTCGGGCGAGATTGCGCGCGACGGCGAGTCGAAATATCTCGATGTTTTCCTCAAACTTTGGATCGTCACCGTGATCCTCGAGGCAGCGCATTAGCTCGAAACTATCCTCGGAGGATAGAACAATGTCCTCGGCCTCGAGCAAGGGTATGGCGTCGGTCAAGAGAATGGACCAAAAGCTGCGACGATGATAAACGGAAATGCAGCTTTGGTGAGCTCTCTTATCGGAAAAATAGCCGTTGAATTCCGACGTAAACGAGTACTCACTATTTCGGCGTCAAATTTGAGACCAGAAGCGAAACGAGCAAACTCGCGGCCTCCTTGAACTCGCCGATTCCGTACATTTGATGAAATTCGCAATATTTGCCGAGGAAAGTGAGCCTGTCGCTCGTGAGCATACACGGGCCGAGATTTTCGAGCAGATCCCGACATTCCAACTCGCCCTCGTCGGCGTAATGTTTCAGAAACTGATCGGCTATGTACGTAGCAAAATCGCCGTCCTGAGCTCTGAGTGCCCAAGCAAGAGCATTGCCCAGTCTTCCACGACGAATGCATTTCATGCCTTGAATCTTGCAGATGCTCGTGACTGACATAGAAAAGCATGTTTGTAGTTGTCTCGGAATAATCGAGGTGCAAACCAAGAAAAAAAGATTTTCTTAGGACGTAATAGTTCTTTTCGATTCTTACCGACGCTGTTCATGTTGTTCTTTTGGGCCACGCTGATTATTTTGATTATCCGTGCTTCAGTACCCATAGCAATGGACTGCAACAGAATCTCTAATCGCGCTGCACCCTGGATCGGACAATGTTCCAGGTAACTCGCTCCGCACTGCCAAAGCGACGAATGGCTCATCAGAGTGCTGCCGTAGTCGAGAATCAAAGATTCGTGGAGTTGCGCCGTCACACTGTAATTTCGAGAAAAACGATGTATCATTTTTTTTTCATTAAAGGGGAGTTGAGTTTTCTAGTCTGATAGGCGTATCCTCTTACACTGAAGATCAAATTGTGTAAATCTTACATACTTCTGGCTTACATTTCACAAAAACTCGATTTATGTTTCATAACGTTTCGAAATTCACATGCACACGAGATTCCTCTATTTTTATGTATTTGTTGTACGCAAAGTTATTTACGAACGACGTTTAGTTGAGGAAAATGTAGAACTAGAAAGTTCGTGTCAGTAAGAATTTTTTGAATGTTTTTCTAAATCCGATGGAATTGTTTGAATAAATTTCTGTTCGTTATTAAAGTTTTTTGTTTTGAATATATGCACATTTTGTAACTGCATTTCGGAAAATAATTATTTGGTTCATGATTTTTGTCGGAAAAATCTTAACTTTCTAATCTCAAGAATAATATCCAGTTTTTTCATAGGTCAGAATAAGAAGAGTTTTTTAAATCAAATCAGAGAAACTTTAAACACGTTTTCCTCGAGATAGGGTTTTTTTTCTCGTATGTGCTTACCCAGCGGAATTTCTGTTTTTTTTTTAAATTTAAAGCCGCTGACGCGTCATTTTTACACGCCGTTCTTTGGTACATTTTTTAGTCACGTGTTAACGCCTTTTCAGAAGCATTGAAAAACGCAATTGCAATATTTTAATTTAAGAAAGAGTAAAAATGCAAGTTTGTAATTTCTTAAAAATTCAATACTTGTTTTAAAATCCTCGGTACGTTTCTAGTGCTTCATATCTACGTGAAGGAATGCTTTGACATTTTGTCCCAAGCTCACCCCCAAGAATTGACGAAATTCCACCTTGGACACATGTAGCGAAACTGCCAGATTGCCAAAATGCCGTCATATTGTAGTTTTTTAAGAACTTGAAAACATTTTTCGCACTCTTCTTAAGGGCTTAGGCTACCGTGAAAAGTTGAAACTCTCGTTCGTCGCTAGAGGCAACGTGAATTGAAGAGGAAGGTCCAACATGTAGTGCAGGAATCGCAGATTGAAGGTAAACATCTGATTACAACGATAGACCTGCTAGTAAAATTTCAAACGCGTTTTCTCAAAACTATGATTTTGAAAACGGGGTACACGATTCCTCGACATCTAATAAACGGATTGACTTGAAATTTGGTAAAAATTGCATCAGTTATTAACAATAATGATGTAATTTTCCCTCGAAAAGTCGAAAGAAATGCAAACTTTTCTCTTGACGATTGAAATACGATAGCGAAGAAAACTCGGTCAAGTCATAGCTCATATTATCCCTTTTAAAAACCTCGTTTATCTTCGTTTCAGATCAACAGCGTTTAGCCCTTCACGTTCGAAGGTCCTTCGCGAGATCTTTTAATCTTCGCGAGTCTTTAATTTTTTAATCTTCTTTAATTTTTAAATATATTAATAACTACTTCAGTTATTGATATATTTTAATGAAATTTGATACGCAAATTTGTCAATGTACATACAAATAAATGTCCAAACGAATTTCCAAATAATCGTACTTATTTCTTCGAAATTCATTTTTTTCAATAACCCTGATTTTTTATTTGTCACAGCCGCCTAACCCTTTAACGCACATTCCAAAGAACCAATTTTGAATTTTCAACAAAGTTAATCAATTTTTCAACAACGTACAATGTAACCCTCGTGCGCCGTTTTGTCGTTTGACACAGTTTTTTCGCACTTTTGCTAAATTTGACTTTCATAAACAATGTCGTGTTGCAATTTGAAACGGAGGCCCACGAAATCTGGCATGCGGTATGAAACACCTTAAACACCGAATTATAATATGGCTCACTTGGTTTGATGTTTGTCGATAATATTAAGTTTTTCACAGTTGTAAAGTAGATCGGTGAGATGAGCCGCGAACCAGCCGTTGTCGCTCATATATTGAATTTCCCTGATTACTTGGTGGAGAGAACTCTCCATAAGGGCGAGTATAACGTGATCGAGCGTGCGGCCAGCCCGCCATTTATCGGCTATACTGTTGGCGTGACGTGCTAGCTCCGGTTGCTTGCAACAAGGCGCCGAGTAGAACAACTTTGCGGCTAACAATTCGTACCAAGCCTCGGTGTATTTGGAGAATTCCATTAACACAGATTCTTCGCCAAGTACCAGCTACAATAAAAGAAACCCTTAAGTCAGTCATCGACCTTCAATGAGGCGGTAGGTTTGTGGGACTGTCGTTCCTTATGGCTTAGAGATAAAAAAAAACAACGGAGTTTAAGGAAGTTGGATGGTTAGCCACAATCGGCGATTCAATTTTTTTAAATATAGATGTTATTGTCTAGACTATACCAAGTCTTTACGTTTTTTTGGAGTTTCTTCCACCACAAAACGCCGGAATAAAAAATAGTTTAATGTATGATTAAACTTGATTAGTTGACTACTGAGATGTATTTTTTTTTGCTATTTAGCACCAAGATAAACCATTTCTAACAACGGATTGACGCAAGCTAAAGCTTTGTAAATTTGGCGAAACTTAATATTAATTTAAGGTTATATAAGGTATATATAAGGTTATATAAGGTATATATAAGGTTATATAAGGTTATATAAGGTATATATAAGGTTATATAAGGTTTAAGGTTAAGATAATCAATGATCCCGTGACATAATAATAGGCATAATTATGAATTACTCAAGATTTCATTCTGCATCGTATAAAACATTTGCTGACAAAGTTTTTTTCTTCATAATAATCATGGATAACGTGGAAAACTGTTTCAAGTTTTTCAAGGTAGTAACACAAAAGTTTTCCTTATTTACGTAAGAATATAAAAATAGATAATTCTGCCCTTTAATTATATACTTTATGAAAATATAGCATCTACAGAAGTAATCTATACCTCGTATGCATTTTTTGAGGTTAATTGAAAAAAAGACGAATCATAAACCGTCATTTGACTCGACTGGATGGCTCCAACCTCCTTAGTAAAGAAGAAAAATACTTTTTTCATACTTTCATTAGCTGCTCGAGATTGTCGTCCACTGCGAAAGTTTTGCAACTAACGTTCGATGAAAGATCGAGTTGCCAGTGTTTCCATCGCATCGTAAACTCGTTCACGGAATAGCCACCGTAAACATTGTAAACGGGCATCGTTTTGAGAGTGTTTTCGGCAGTTATGAATGCCGGATGATCGGCTTTGCTGTGAAGCGATAACAGCGCTCTGACCAAATCCAGTTTCCCGTGCAAAGCGCAACCGATCACAGCCTCCCAATAATTCATGTTTTCTAACTCCGCACCCATCGACTTTTTCGCCAATATTTTTACGGCTGTGAGTTCCCTCGATGGAAAGTGGAAGCGTATCCATTCCAACAGCTGGGGAAGCACGACGTCACCTTGATACATGAAAGATATACAATCGATTATTCATTGTACCCTCAAATCAGAGAATAAAAAAAATAGTTTTGCTTTCCATCATATTTTCGTTTTATGCAATTTATGGACTGGTGCGTCGAGATTACAAGTAAACATTCTGAATGAAATTTTACAGGCGGGTGAAAGGACCCGTGCGCTGGTTGAGCGTGAACAATAGGAGGATCTTTGTACACTTTTTTCTCTCAGCGGTTGACAACGTTGAAACTCCTGCACCTATTAATCAATTTTAGTGTACTTCCACCATTCTATTTTTAATCGTAGTCGCTATCGCGTGTATTACGATTATCGATTTCCACCGTCAAAGACCTTTTTTCGAAACATTCTGTTGAACTTAAAGGACAAGTTCACCCGTTTGCGGTAAATTCTTCGAAACCAATTGCCCGAGTGACCATTTCTCTAATACAATTTACCGGAAGCCATTTTTTGAAAGGAATATTTTCTGAATAAACAGTTTCTCGTACACAATTTGCCGAATGAGCAATTTCTCGAATACCCGAATACTCGAATATCCCGTATGGATCATTTCCCGAATTTGTTTGTTTTTTTGTTTGGGTTGTTCATTCCGGAAACTGTCCATTTACAAAATTGTTCAGCCGGAAAATAGTCCATTTGAGGTATTGCATTCGAGGAATTGTTCATTCGTTAAATTGTTTTTCGGGAAATTGTTTATTTGGGCAATTGTTATCGAGAAGTTGACATTTGGGCCATTGTTTTGCGAGAAAGTTTTTGCAGAGCAGTTCACCGGAACTTTTTCCCGATTTAATTTCAGCACCCCCGTTAACCATGGTATACTTTAATATCGTTTTCGCATCCTGATCGTACAATTCTACGGAAGATTATATTATCGACAGCGGGCTCACGTATTTTGTGCAATGCTGCAATCTACCTATTTCTCACGATAAAAGCTTAAAAAATACATTCTAATCATGGGCTGTCCAAATGTGTATGACGTTGAAGTTTGTATCGTTAAAAGCAACAATATGCTTTTTCCTATTTTATTTCTACACTTTGATTATTATCCAAACCTTTTTTATGGAAACTGGGGTTGTAAATTTATACTAAAAATACGTAGAAACGTTTGAGCGATTTGCAGAGACTGAAATGGCCAGACAAAGTATGACTAATTAAAAATAATTAATTCTCGTTGAATTCCAACGAAGCAACGAGCAAAGGACCCCAAAAGTGATGATCTCGACATTAACCATCCATTTCGAAACAAAAATAGGATTTTTTAGCCATTTCGATGTATCCGGACATTCAAACGTTTTACTTCTTCAAATTTTTGACTTTTTCTTGCCCAGCAATGAAAATAACGGTGCTCCAGTCCATCTTACCCGGAATGGCGTCGATATAGAGTATCTCCGTGAGATGCCAAACGCATTCCACGTTGTAAAATATCGTTAGAAAATTCTCCAGTGTGGATTTGTCTTCGGGAAGGGACTTCTCCGCCGCGTCCTGTAAACTCTCGACGCAAGCGCGTAATATCGAACGATACTGTTTGCTGTGTTTCACCAGTTCGGGTCTGATCTCTCCCGAAGCAGACGTTTTGATTTTCTTTATCGACAGGAACACGCCGTTGCTCTCGTTGACGAGTTTGCGGAGCATCGGAGAGAAGAGTATAACCTCTGGCCGCAGCAAATGAACTTTTGGCGCACAGGGAGCCAGTTTACTCGGCTTGTCTATAAAATAAGTGCGATTTCACAGTTTTTCACCAATATCGCAAGCGACCGCACAATGTAACGCGCTAAAACTTTGAATCTTTGATACAGGCACACCAATAATTGAAATTCAAAAAATAAAATGGAAAATGGCCATTGAGAGTATGATAAGCTTATAATATGACAATGCGAGTAAAGTATATTATACCTTCGGAATAGGCATTGACGTGTTTGTAGGCGTATACGCCAATCTTGTTGCTACCGCTCCAGGTAGCGGCAATCCCTCTTCTGCATACATCGTCCGGAATCGCCTAATACGAATAGCGTTAAAAAATCAAACTTTCTTCACCACTGATATTTTTACATAGAGAAGAAGCCTAGTTGTCATTTAACTTTTGTCATAATATTCACAATAAACTGTTCCAAATATGGCAGGGAAAACAAAAGATAATCCAACGCTTTGTCAAAATATTCGTGCGATACACTCTGCTCGATAAACGAAATAATCGTTCCAGCAGCCAACTTTTACACCGGAGAATGTTTTTGAGCTTGCGGCCGCGAGGAATAAAATAAACCGGCCGTAAATCGTCAATCCTAACCTAAAAACGCTGCATTGGATTCTCGGATGTTTTTGTCTGCAAACATTGTGCAAAGGAAGCCGGCTCGAAAAGAACACTAATGTTGTTTCGTGAGAATGAAGAATGTTGTATTCGCATAATAGGGTTCGTTCAAAATAAACTTTGCCAAATAATAAAATAGAAATCAATTTGCCTAGTAGCCGGAAGAGACGGAACGATAAGAAACTTACGATAATTTGAGCGTTGTTGACTTCTTCCATTGTTGGTTAGAGCGAGAAATGCGTATGATGGATCAACTTGTTTACTGTGTCGTGTCAACAATTAATAAACCACGAAGTAACATACGAACCGCTCTTTTTTGACATTGCTCGCGCAATCGCGGGAGCAACGTGAGTGAAGTTCTCTGCGGTCGTTCTAAAAAAATAGCCACTGGTTCGATCGATACATCGAATAGATGGCTTCGAAGAATGATTTTCAAAAATTAAGGGGTTATGTCTAGTTGTAAAAGTCGAAAAATAATGTTTTCAAACGCTGTGTATTTTGACAGGATATCCTTATAAACGTTCTCTGACAATTTTACGATTATCGGATCGAAATTCACTAATTTGTACGATGTTACGTTGATGCCTATTGGAACACTCCGTTTGAATCTTACAAAGCTTTTTTCTCGAAAGTACGTATTCAAAGTCGGTGAGCAAAGTGTCTCAGAAGTTACTGCATCGATCTTTCTGAACTTTGTAGGGCTGTTTCTCGATAAAAAAAAAAGTATTTGATGGAGGGAAAAAATCAAGATAAAGTGGGTAGAAGGGGTGGAATTGTGGAGGAAGGGATGAGCAGGAAAGGGTCTAAGGTACTGGTGGATTAAGACTCTAAAAGGAGAGGTGGTTAAGGAAATTTGCTACTATAGTAGAGTTCGGAAGATTAGCAAGGACGGAAATAAAAAAACATAAGGGTACATTAGGATAAGTAGATGTCAGGATTGAAATTTAACAAAGTTAAGAGGTTTAATAATGTTCAGTATACATAAGAAACATAAAAAGTGCAATACAAGGGAAATGTAAAGCGCAATGCGTGTACGAGAAATAAATACTACTACGTACAGCAGTAAGTACACTTTTGTTTTGATGGATGAAAGTTGCCAATTTTTTTTGCAAACATTAAAATTTACTTAGAACAAGCGCCATTTTAAAAATTTTATATTTCGGAAATTCCTTTGATTAATCGTAGGATAAACTAATATACTAACGAAATATGTTTAATTCTTTTATGTTAGATAGCCTGGGCATTGCTCACTAAATCGATTATAAATAAATATTTTTACATTAAAAAATGTGTGAAAATGTGTTCTTAAGATATTTTTTTCACATCCCTAATTTTTGCCGAAATTTGTCACGATTTTATGGAGAAAAAGCAATTAGCTGTTTCCGACTGTTACAACTAGGCACAACCCGTTAAGCAATTGGCGGCATCATATCTTCGATGAGTTCGTAATATATAGTGAGTGGATAAAACAAGACTTAACGTACCGTTCGATACTTACTCGGAATTCCACTACGCAATTTGTGCAGTTTTTCACGTGCATTTACGCATCGAGAAAATCTCGGAATATTTAATATCAAAGTGAAATGATCACCGAAAAGGCTCGTTCTTCTTTTTTCAAGCGTTTGCGCGCTATGCCCATTTTGAAGAAACGCATATTCCCTAGAAACTTACAGCAAGAAATAAGGCGTTAACTTTACGCTCGATAATCCTCCTCTCAGGATTCCCATGAGAAATTTCGAAGCTGCCAAACTTGTGTTGATAAAAATAACGCTGTGCATTATACAGGGTGTCATGTGATGAATGGATAATCCTGCAACTGTCGATAGGTCAGATCATGTCCTACTATATGCTAGAATTTCTTTTATCAAAAGTCCCACGATTTTCAATATTTTCGGCTTCATGTTAATTTTTGAAAAAAAATCATCCGCTTTTGGTTTTTCCGATGCCATTTCTACAAATGATACGAATCGACAATAACTAAGCAACTTTTTAAAGTAGTGGGCACGATATGCGTAGTACATTTTTTTTACACCGCAGTCTATCAAAGTCAGTTGTTCGAATTGGTTTGTATGAAAATTCCGCATATCTTTTTTCATAAAAATTCCGTAACATTTGAGCTTATAAAGACTTTTCTAGACAAAGCAAATAACCAAGAGTATTTTTGAAAAAGAACCGGGTCAAAAACTTATCATTTGTAGAAATGGCATGCGAAAAACGAAAAGCAGATGATTTTTATTTCGAAAACCGTGTGACTTTTACTAAACCAAAATTCCGGCATATAGCAGGACATAACCTGGGCTATCGGCAGTTGCAGGATTATCCGTTCATAACAGGACACCCTGTATAATATTGAAGAAACATTACGTTGAAATTTCGCGTCTATACGAAGATCCACGTATTGTCCTCGCATTTATCAAATTATATGTCAATACGAAGGAGATACGACTATTTTCCGTGCAGTATTTTCAGTTTTAAAACGCGATGCATCGAAATCAAAAAAATATCATCTGTACGGCGGTAGATCGACGGATATACCAGGTGTAGAAGTACGAAAACGGCATTTTTTTTGTAAAAATTACACGTCTGTTTGAAAACGATAAAAACGAATGGAGACGGCTTTCTGCGTCACATTCAATTGATCCGCGAGTTCTTGATGACTTTGAGTATCATCTTCATCCAATAAGGCTTGCAATTCCTTGTCTGCGAACTTTTTCGGTGGTTTCCCACGCTCTTCGTTTCTCGCGTCAAAATTACCACTTTGGAATTTTTTGAACCACTCGGAACACTGTGTTTTACCAAGAGCATGTTCACCGTAAGCTTCGACAAGCATTCGATGCGATTCTGCAGCAGTTTTCTTCAAATGATAACAGAAAACCAATGCTGTCCGCAAACCGTAGTTCGTAGGCACAAAACTCGACATGTTTAAGGTTATAGAAAACTATACCGGTGTAGGGAACTTGGGTTGTTGTGTGTTGAAAATCTTCGTCAGCTGTTAGAGGAAGATGATGGCGCTGCGGAAGCGGTCTTACGGTCCCTAAATTGATGGCCAGCACCATCTATAGGGAAATTCCGGTTTCATACTTCTACACCTGGTAGCTTTTAGAAACGTATACATTTGAGCCCTCGTCTTCCGTTTAATGCTCGATATTCAGCAGAAAAAAATACACATCAATTCAACGTGGCATATACATCTATAATGCGGTACAATATTTTCTCGGCGTACGGCTCGATTCCCTCGAACGCGGGGAAGTGTTATGAAGCTTGCACCTCAGGTATCTCGCGTACCCTTTGCAACAATATCTACAAATTTCCGAATTGTAACTTGAGTATTACTCCATAGTCGTACCTCCTTGGATCATTTTGTTTGCGAGTATACTTTTCGCAAAATTTCGCCAAGGTTAAGCAAAAAATACATTTTCGTAGTTGTACTTGATGTTTTTTTTTTCTTCCGAATCGCCCTTTTGTACTTCAGTTTTTTCTTTACACAAAATGTGAAAATCCCGCCGTGTGTACAAGAGAAAAAAGAAAATAGTTTGCGCGAACCTGGTGAGAAGCACCCAGGCTGCTTCGTAAATGCAGCCGGTAATTGAAGGATCTTTCGTTCGCGGGTCAATATGTTCGCATGGGAGACAGAAATATTATCCGTTATTGGCAAAATGTCGGCAATTTATTTAGGAACGACAGAACTTTAATATATTCGTCTTTGAAAACCTTCAAGAGCCATTAAGAATTAAGTCGCGTTTGCCGTCGAGTGGTTCGTGTGCTCCTTTCGTTCTTTCCTCTCGTTTTCCCCATCTCTTCATGCTTGTGATGTGCATTTTCGTTTGTTTTAAATATTATGTACAAACTGGTTAATTATCCGTTAAATCGTATTACATTAATAGTTCTGCTCGTTTTTTTTGTCTGTATATTTGTCAGTCTTGGATTGCTTTTTGCCAAACAAAAAAAAAAAAAGAAACGTTTCTTCTTCTTTATCCTCGTATTATCATTACCCTCTCATTGTACACGACGCAAACAACGTATAGGAGCGAATTTTTCTGTTCCTTTTTCTTTCGAGAGAGATCGCACGGCGAAAGGATCTGGAAATACTGAGCAACCTTTTTTTTTTCTTCGTTTTTCCCTCCTCGGATTATCATTTTATTAGAAACGTCAACTATTGACGAGATGAAAGAGGAAAAGGAACTAAACAAAAAAGATCAACGCCGATCGTAGTTGAAGGAAAACCCGATCCAAGTGAAACATTGTTCTCTATCGTTCTTCGTTTCGTTACACTCGTAAAATCGTCACGGTGATATACATCTCTTTCTAAGTATATTCTTCGTTAAAAAATGCTTCGCCGCACCGTTGAGTAAAATAAATTGATATGATAGATTCGTCATCGATTGTAAAGTTTTTCTCCGTCGTTGATTGTTTTGTTTCGAGTATAGTGTCTCGATCGAGGCTTCCTCCGAAATTACAATCGGTCAATTCCGTCGATCGTTCTTTTTTTTTCCGCGTCATTGTTTCCCGAGTTCTACGGCTTTTGTAAAATAGACAGTGCATTGAGTGCGTACATAGTATACATTCTCTGATTTCTTTATATACATATACATACATCACGCATATATATATATATATATGCGGTAAGCGCTTGTTCTGCTTTTAGTTCGTTACGAATTAGGAAAAATGGATGCGGCGAAAGTACGGTATCCGGCAATTCAACGAGAGCAAAGTTTGTGAAAAATATTCGTCGGTGTACTATAATTAGTTTCACTTGAGCGGTCGATCGTTCAAATGTTCCATCCGATTCCAATACGATTACGTGCAACGCAAGAAGGAAAAGAGAAACGTGGTTCCTTCTGCTCAGAAAAATATATACTCGCGGATTATCCTTTCACCGCCGGATCGACTCTGAAAATTCGTATACCCACTAACTATCTACACACAACTATTGTTTTTTTCTTTACGTCGTTCCGATTCGTGTTTTTCTTCGTCTCTTCAAACTGCTTGCTTTTGTTATCGGGCGCCCAACGTGAACTGTAAAACTTTACATCTAGATAAAAAATCTATCCTTTTTTTCTTTGCTTTGATTTTCCGTTAGAATTCAGACTGTCGTTGGCTTTAGTCACTGAAGATTGGAATTAGAAAGAGAAAGCCGGCATTCGTAGATATTTTACTCTTGGATCCCCGTATGTGATGTGTCGTTTGTGATGTTTTACGTTTTTTTTCGGCGCTGAACGTGAAACGTCTTGGTCGGTGACGTTAAGCAAAAAAAAAAAAAAATTGTCGAACGTTGTCTGAAAAACGTCGTTTAACAATAGAGAGTAATTGTCTACTTGTAATAATAACTCCGAGGAAATATCTCAGTGACGTAATTAAAATAATAATAATAATATTAATATAATAATACACCTTAAAATGTATATGTACAATTGTTTCACCGACTTTTGGAGCACAATTCCAACTTCGCGGTGCTTCGTTTTCGTTTTCATCACCTCCCTTCGTTAAAATTCATTTTTCTTTATAATCCACCGTCACGCTGGTTGTACAATTAAAACGATGAGTCAATAATTTTACGTGTAATCGTTTGTTTCTTCATTTTTGTTTCCTCGTGTTTCCTACTTCATTAAATAGTTTCCTTTTTACAAAATTACATTACAAACTGTCAGATTTCCGTAACGATCTGAACGTATGTGTGAGACTCGTTGCAAAGTCAACCGCACGACATTCTATCTAATCACATTTACATCACCTAAAAATTACAGTTACACGATGGCTCACTTATTTATGGTTTCTTCTTCTTCATCTTTTCTTTCCTCTAGTCCTATTGGAAAGTGTACAACTTTGTGTATAAATAATTATTGCCATTGTGAAACGGGAAAGGAGAAGAAAGAGAAAATAAAAACTGATTGAAGAACAATTAATAATGACATGTTCTCGACGAATGAATCGTGCAAAGAGTCCATTGGATTGAACCGACGCTCGTTTCCTCGCACTCTCTCTCTCTTTCTCTCTCTTCCGCCTCTCTCGCCAGTTGTTTCTTCGCTACAGCGTTGCTTTTGTGAAGCAAAAAAAAAACGGTCATAGCAACAGAAAAAGCGGCAAAAAATCAGGTTTACAATGACAAACGAAAAGGCGTATGTCTCGAGATCACGTCGATCGTAGGTCGTTCGGTTTTTTCGCTGATTTGGGCCTTCGCATGGGGAGGGGGGGGGGGGGGGGCTGGCAGGCGGGGGTGGTCGTGTACTTTCGCTCCGAACAGGGAAGCGATACCGTTAAAAAAAAGGTGTCTTTCGTAAACCGCGAAGAGCTTCAAAGTCCACGCTCTCGAGCGATTAACATACTTTGTTGAAGGAGGGTCACGAGCCCAATATGCTACGAACCGCCTGATCTAGCACCGTGTCCTTGGCATCACTCGTCTGTTGTTGTTGTTGCTGTTGTTGTTGGCCGGTCGCGTTGCTACCGACGCTACTCGTCGAGCTCGCGGTCGAGGGCCTCTTTTTGAGATTTAGAATGCTGTCGATCGCCGATTGCACCTGGGCCGTAATGTCGTCGTGATCGTTCGCGCTGCCGGACTCGTTGCTGCCGAGATTCAAATTCGCGGGGCATTGGGTCTGCAGGGCGAGGCCGTCGAGGCTGTCGGTGTCCTCGAGTAGATCGCGCTCGAGATCCGTAGCGGGGCTCCAATGTTTGTCGGGCTCGAGACACGACGACGACGAGTCCCGCTCGTACGTACTTTTATTAACAACGTTCGTGGTAGCACCGATACTCGGTGTAACGACGTTACCGGCTGCCGCTGAAACTACAGCTGCCGCCACGACCGCGGCGGTTGCACCACTCAAACGACACTCGCCGTTCGCACGCGTTCTTTCGGCCTTCGAGGAGACGAGCCTCGCGGACGTACCGGACACAGCACTACCTACGACGTTACCACCGATCGCGGTCACACCCAAGTTTCGACTCTTGGACGAGTCGCCGCCACCACCACCACCACCACCACCACCACCGGCGCACGGATAAACACCGAGCTCCTTCTGTATCTCAAGCCACTCGTCGTAATCGCCGCTCGTACAGCTCGACGGCTTTATCATCGCTTTGGAGTCCGTTTCTATGCTCGAAAAGTCATCCTCGAGCTCGCGCTTCACCGAGACGTTTTCCAACGTCGGGGCCAATCTCTCGTCCTCGTTATCCTCGTCCCCCTCCGTCAGATCAACCTTCACTTTCACCAGCGGCTTTTCCTCCTTATCGAATTCCTCTACGATTATCGAAACACATTCCGTTAGATCTGGCTCATTATATAGGGCTATTTACACCCATGATCTCATGTTAGAATTGCAGTGAAATTATCGGTATTATTTCGATATCGATAGTTTTTATATCGGAATACCGGTATTTCGATGTTTACGATATACATGGGGAGGCTGATTGAAAACGGTAGAAGCTTGAACGAGAAGATGGAAGATGGAAATAACCCATATGGTCTTTTAGAGTGAACTCCTTAGATGATCTGACAAAATTTCGAAGTAAAAATATTCAATAGTTTATTTTTTATTACACTTTTTGTCGCTGGGGTGCGAATCTACCCCAGTGTGGCAAGTACGTGATTCTACAGAACTGTGACAAGAGTTAATTAACGAGATTGAGATTGTTGAAACAATGACTGCAAAAAATACAGGGCGTCTGAATTTTTGACTTTCAGAGACGACCATACCTTGTTGTAGGTGTAAGTCGCGGAAAAAAGGCCCTTTCTGAATCCACAATTGTGGATAAATAAGTTAACACTCAGCACATATTTAACGTAGGTAACATATTAAGGCTGTTGAACGTAGTAAAAAAAAATGAGTAAGAGTAATTTCAATGAAATAATAGCAATTATAATGATATTTTTATTTTTCGACTCCGATATCGAATTATCGGTATTATTCGAATCCAACATCGGATTTTTGGTCCGATATTACGGTTTTTTGATATTATCGAAAATCAGTAGCCGTGCTCTACCTTTGAGGATGCGTCGGCGCTAACATTTAAACATTGACAATGGCGCCTGGAAGTTGAGAGCATGTTGAAATTTTTTTAAATATCGAGTTTTTGTCTTCGACGGATTTTCAGAATTTAATTATTGAAAAAGGTTCTTTGAAAATTTCATGTTAATGTGATTGAGGGAGTTATGGGTCTTTGTTGGTAGGTTCCGCGAACCGGCGAACTTTAAACTTTTTTTGCATAGTTTTTTTTATCAACGAAAATAGAGTTTTTTTCACCGGAAATTGGTACTTCCACTTTGGAATGCGGCCATTTTTTCAAAAATTCATATTCTATTAAATCCTTCCTCCAATCACTGGATCATTTCATGCAAAAACTAAATGCGTTTCATTTTTTTTATTTCGGATGATTTGATAATTGATATTTTTCGATACAAAAATTGTAAAAGAAACTTGAAACCATATTCTTTAATGTAAACATGTTTTTTTTAATCTGCAGAAGTTTTCTCAGAAAAAAAATCACAAAAATTTATTTTCTTTTCCGTCCCAAATGGGGAAAATTCGTTTATGCGTTAAAAATGACCGACCGATACGTCTCGAAAAAAAATTCACCCGGTAAAGTCCGTGACATTCGTGCGAAAATAACACAGTTGCTAATTTATAATTGTAAAATTATCTCAACTAACTTGCTCCGTTTTAATACATTGTACAGGTTATTCTTACATGTAAAATTTTTCTCCCAATCAATTAATATTCGTCAAAACTGATGACGTAGAAGTTTGCATCGTTGAAATACGATTTTTGTCTTTATATTTTTACTTCCCCGTTTTTTATCATTATTAAAAGCCTTCTTTCTGCAAACTGATGTATATCTCTAACGACAGTACGCAAATACGTGAAAGTGATGATCACACCCTGAATCGGCTAATAAAAATCTGAGCAATTAAAAGTAATTCATTTTCGTTGCCTGCCAGCGACGCGAACGTTAACGCCACCAAACAGAACGCCAAAACTGTTCTGTCTCAATATTCAACATATTGCGAAGCGAAGAATCGAGTGATTCTATGCACATGTAAATTTAAACTTCACCCTGAAATGATTTTTTTTTCGATAATGCAATATCTGTATGTGAAAATGTTCACAGTTTAACTCTCTTTCAACTATCCATTGTGCATGCGCTACCTTCAACGAATGCACATAAGGTGCATCCGGGACCCTGCGAAAACACATATCCGTCAATGACAAACGGAAATAAGTCTTGTCCGGGGCTGCAGAGTAAAAACATCCTCAAACGTGTTCTTTTCATCTTCGATGTATCGCGTGAGATACGTACCGCTGACTTTGGCTTCTTGTTCGCGTAATCTATTGAGCATACTTTCCTCCTCGGCGACGAAAGTTCTGTCTATCATCATAAGCTCCGACGTTCTGACCTCGCGCTGCAATAATTTCAATCTCATTGATAACTCATTCGAATCGAGCGGACGTGGGCGGTGGCGAGCGAATATTTCTCACCATGCTCTCCATCAGCAAAAGATACGTGTACTTGTTCATCATGGAGTTGAATTTGCCTAACAAATGTTTCGCCGTTTCCTCGAATATCTCGTCGGCCTTGGCGAGATCTTTGGCACTGAGGACCTGCTCGTTGAAACAATGATATCTCACGAGCCTCTTGCACGCATCGCGCTTGCCCGCGAATGGAGTATTTACATCGGGATTCGTTGCACCGTTCTGGTCAATTTTGAGCTGTTGTTCCAGGCTGCAAAAACAATGCGATTCGAAAAAAACAACATTCTCCGATCGTGAAATTTGTCGAAGGCAGCCCGCAAAGAAGGGAATTGTCTAATTGTAAAATGGCTTCGTTAAAGGATCATCACAGTGTAACAGTTCCGAAAAATCGATTTTTCTTGCATTATCCTAGAGTATCGACGGTTATAAACGGGCTGTTCAACTTTTGGAGCGACATTCGAATAATTTCGGTCGCTACAGTCTTTCTTAGAGAAAGTCATTTGCGTTTTTTTTTCCTCGAAATGTCGTTCTTCAAAATGGTGTACACTCTCAAAGGAAGAGTTTTCAACCTATCCGTCTCAAATTCTGACACAACGTTCTTCACGCCATTATTTACCTTCATATTGAAAATACCCGCAAATTTGATTTTCAAGGTCAACACTCACGAAAACTGATTTTTAAAACAGTTTTTCTGTTTTATTTTGGTAAATATGCATTTTAGAGAAAAACGTTTCTCACAAAAGTTGTAGCCTATGAAAATATTGATCTTTTATGTCCTATACAATTTTTTGTCTAAAACCGTTCCATTTCGAGAAAAAATGGGATAACGGTCGAGTAAGTGAAAATTGCTTAGCTTCATTAGGTTCGATATTATCTACTTATCTAGAGTAACGGATCGGTAACAGCAAGAATATAGATAATGTTCATTAGCCCACACAAACCCAAAGAAAAAAAAACCAAATTCAAACTGAAACGAAAACCAACAACAAAAATTCACACACGAATCTAAACAAAAAATCTCAAACAACCCAAAGCAAAAAAAATAACAAAATTCAATAAAAAGCCCAAGCAAGCCCAACAAACAAACAAAACCCAAACAAAAAATGCAAAAATAGTATATATTACAAAAAGAAAATAAAATGAGAGAAAAAAAATAAAAAAGTCATAAAAACATGCACTTCGAAATTGACTGAACACAAAAAATGCAAAAATAGTACATAATAAAAAAGAAACTAAAATAAAATTAAAAAAAATAATATAAAAAGCAAAAAAAAAAACATGCACTTTAAAGACTAAACTTCAACCTTCCCGCGGTAAAGTGCGTAAATAGATAATATCGAAACTAATGGAGCTAAGCAATTTTCACTTGTTGGACCATTATCCTATCTTTCTCGAAACGGAATGGTTTTAGATAAAAACTGTATAGAACATAAAAGATCAATATTTTCATAGGCTATAACTTTTACAGGAAATATTTTTCCCTAAAATGAATATTTGCCAAAATAAAACAGAAAAACTGTTAAAAAATTAGTTTTCGTGAGTGTTGACCTTGAAAATCAAATTAGCGGATATTTTCACTATGATATTTGTAGTCAGCGAGTCAAAATACATGGGTACGCGAAATTCAAAATTAATCAGAGATTTGGGCTTTTCGGAACTACACCCAAAAAACCTCCATAGCAAGATATCGCCGTTCATACTGATTAATAATCTTTTTACAAATTCTGTTTCAGATAATAATGGCGCCCACGAACGTGTACACCGTGAGGACTCCTTTTTTCAGAAGACATTTTTAACCGTTAAAAAAAACCGCAAAAAAAAAATTTTCTTTCTATTCTGACTTAGTTTTTACTTTCTATTCTTCAATACTTTACTTTTCATAGTTTTTACTTTCTATTATTCAGGAGTGCTTTCATTCGACGTAAAAAAATCAGACTGATTAGCGTATTTTAACCATCGGAAAGAAAATCGCGAAAATCAGTTATTTTTCGTGCCGTTGCACTGCGACGATCCCTAAAGGCAACGTATTGCGTATAGGTTCCTCGAATTGTTGATACTCACAGATCACTACGATTTATTTGTCGGCAGATGGGCGACGTGGCGGGCCTCTTGACAGCCTGTCTGGGGCTGACGATCGTACCGGCAACGTTGCCCGGACTGATCAATTGCTTCGTACCGGGACTGGCCGTTACGTTGACGGGACTCTGAATGCGCGCGCATTTGCCGACTACTCTCGGCGAGGCTACCTGACCTGCGGGTGAGCCAGACGGAGCTTGAATCGTCGGCAAAGGCGATTGCAATTCCTGCTTGATCGGACTTAAAAGCTGAATATTCGGCTTTACGTCCGGAGGATCGGTCTGGCACTGGGTGGATTGTTGGGTTCCTATCGTAGTCTGTTGTATCGCGGTTGGTTGCGGCGGGGCTGGTGGCGGTGGTGGAAGTGGCGGGACCGTCGACTGATGCGCAACCGTCTGTTGGCCCGTCGTACATTGCAATGGCGGCGAGGTGCCGCTCGCCGGCGAAAAATTGCTTTGCGGGCTCGTCGAGGACGGACTGAGAATCTGACTGCCATGTGGCTGATAAAACTTCTGCTGTTGCTGTACCAGATGCTGTTGTTGTGGTTGTTGCTGGGTCGGAGGTTGCTGCGACTGTTGCTGCTTTGTTTGTATAGGATGGAGGCTCGGCGCCGAAATATTTGGCATGCTCTGCGGTACCTGCTGAGTCATTGGCAAACGCAAATGGTTATCTTCAAGCTTTGGTTAACGGGCTACGTCCACCTAGGTGGGTCAAAATTTGACCCACTTGACTGTAAACTTCCAAATTTACAGGAGATACGATGAAAAATATTTAAAGGTCGTTGACGATCTCACTTTTTTTTTAATCTTTATTTTTTAATAGTTTCGTGAAAATGACGATTTTTTTCATCGATTTCGTATGTTCGAATTTCAATTCGTTGGCACGTTGTTAAAAACAATGATTTTAAAAATCGTCGATCGTCAACGAATCGTATTTATTGTTAACCTGAATAACCCGTTTGGTTTTTAGATTTCGATTTAGAAGGATTTGAGTGCTTGTACAACTATAAACGCGTTTCTCTCGAAACCACTTTTTTTCAAACTGTCAGGATGGATTACTCGAACACCTTTGCATCGAACGATTCGAAATTTTGATAGTAGCTTCACAATTACATTCTCTATGGGAGTACGTAGCCGTTTTTTTAAATTAAATGTAGACTTTTTTATAAACAATTTTATGCTTATTTTTTGATCAAAATATCGATTTGTTCCTTTCAAAGTGCGCCATTTTTTTTTAATTTAATAAATAAAAATCCCTACGTAGTCCCATAGCTAATAATATATAGATTATAATCTTTTTTTTTGTTGTTGTTCCAGGTTTATACTTTACGAGAAAATGGTCTTCCTATGAAGCTATTTGTAAAAAACACGTTTTTTAGGATGGGCTCTGTCGCCGCCATTTTGTATGAAAATTATAATACATTTTTTTAAAATACTTTAATCATGTGTTAAATAAACCCTCTGAATAGAAATCTTATTCCTTTTTTCATACTCCCAAAACAAATTGTCAAAGTTAGGCCTTTTCTGCCGCCAGAGTGGCGTTATCCCTTAAAGCTGCAGAGTCCAACGCCCATCGCCGCAAAAAAAAAATAAAAATTCATCTGCTGGCGTCCACGTTGTAGTTCTGAATTTTTGGTGATTTTTTTGGCTCTCAATAAATACCCTTGTGTTAAAAAAATGCGTTTCTTTTTCACCAACCGTTTACTCGAAAAATAAATTCTTCGGCCTCTAGTTCAAAGATATCTTTTGGGGATAGATCCTTCTAGATGCTGATTGAGCTTCAGACCACTAAGTTCATCAATAAACGAAGTACACGAAAAAAAAGGAAAAAAAAATGTTTTTTGTTCACCGGTGATTTGTCGTTAAACTAACGATCCTACGTGATTTTTGTATACGGCTTATCTCATAGGTGACATCACTACGCACAAATTTTGTAGAAAGCATTTTTCGATAAAGCCAATTCCAAAGAAGATATCGTTGAAAAACCGTTATTTACTTGTTACGATCTCTGGTGGTGGCAAAACACCATTCTTTTTTGAAAACTTTAGTTTACATTCCAGGTAACCCAAAGAACCTACGAAAAAAAAATTGGCGTCTTGCTGGCCTCCAAGAATAGAAGTCAGCCGAATTTCTGTACATTCCGACTGGACTAAAAGATATGGGATCGTAGCAGCCCGAAAGCGAAAGAACATTTGAATATGAAATAACTAGTGTAAACTAATGAATAATCTTACCGCGATGTTGGTTATCACAGGAGGTGGGGCGATATCTTGAACACTAGGATTTGAGTATTGGGCAATTCTCGTAAGTGGAACCGGGGGTATTTGCGTTTGCGTTTGTACCGTGGACGTTTGATTCTTGCATGTACCCGGCGCCGGAGGACTCAGCGGCATGGCCGCAGGTGGCGCTGTAACGGCGCTTTCCGAACACTGTGACAAAAGGGGAATGATTCCGTTAAAAAAAAACATATTTCATCGGCTTATCGAGTGATTAGAGCAGTCCACATAAACGCACCGAAATCGGACTAAAAAAATCATTATCGCCATTCTTTCCTTTCAAAACTTCTTCTCGATTCGCTGATAAGGACGAACACTTCGGTGTCCGCCTTTGCTTTTGTTGAAACTCGTGTACATGGTAGAGCTTCTCATGGTAGAGTATTTGACTATATTAAAAATATGGTTCATTCTCTTGTCAGACTAAAAAAATAGTGTTTAAGTATTTTCTATCATTTTCTTGAAAAAAAATATGCACTATTTGCGTTAATTTCAATCTTCAAATTAGATCAATTTGAACGTTTGGTCACGTGAACGAAAACGCGCCGGGATTGGTTGGATCTCTGATGACGTCACATGCCAGTAACCAGATTGTCATTACGAGTTCTGTGACGAGTAATGAGCGATTTTCTAGTTAATTTCAGTGTGTGTCCGTGTTTTTTCTGTTCATTCATAGTTGTTTGCAGTGGCAGTTACGACATTATCAACTTTTAAATAAGAATGGAGAGAAAAGTTGGCTGTGCGACAACTCAGCGGCGATCCTTTCCTTGTTTACTGGCATGTGACGTCGCAATCGTCACGTGACTACATATCTGACAACGGGAGCGTTTTTGCGGTCTGGTTGAATATCAAAATTCCATTGCCGATTTATATCGCAAATGCCGACATTCACGAAGATAACAAAATATTGTGAGAATAATATAAAATAATTAACCATTTAAGATGATTCCCGTCCAACAGTCAAACACTCTATTTTACCGGCTGATTTTGCCGTTTAAACCTCGAGCGGTCCACCGATTCCAGCGAAACAAAAACGCAAGTTTTTCGAACGTGCAATGATCAGAAATCTACTATGGGTAATATAACTTACGAAAACTTCGAAGTAACACTATTATCGAATATATTGACACTTGAAACAAAAATCAGTCTCAAAAAATTGAACGGTAACAAAATTCGTTCTTTCCAACAAAGCGGTAGGCATTACCATCACATAGAGAGCGGAGAACGCGCAACACGTCGAGTGACAACTTACAGTCGCAATTGGTGGGTTAGCACCGCTGACGATCTTCCCGCTCGAAAATATCCTCGCTTGTTCCTGGTACAACTTTTTCAGTGCCGCTTGTTCCGCCTGCGTCTTGGTTTTGCGGGTGAGAATGGACTGTATCTGTGCTTGTATGTCTTTCAACATGTGTTGTTTCTGCGCGGGCAATTGTATGAAGCGCGTTGTCCGCTGTATCATTTGGCCGTTGGGTGCGACAGTTGTTTGGACATTGGGCGCTGGCGTGGCGCCGAGTCTGCCGTTCCCGACAGTGCCGGGCTCGACTTTGATCGTCGTGGTGGTCGTCGTTCCTGCAGCTGCTGTCGGGATCGTCGTCGTCGACGTTGTCGTCGTCGTCGTCGCCGTCGTCATCGCGCTCGTCGTTGTCGTCGTACTCGTTGCCACGAAGCTGGTCGAAACTTTGCTCTCGGTCTTTATCATCGTAGCGGCAGTCGTCGTCACTACGGCCTGACGTGAAGCGATAGTTTTAACGCTCTGACCACTTGTCGTATTTTGATTGTTGCTCGAGTTGCTTTTCGTTCGCTTGACGATCTTTGCCTTTTTCGCGTTGGTCGGTTGATTCGTCGTCGTCCCTGTGCTCTGTTGGCTATTGGATAAATTTCTGATCTGCTGTTGATTCAGATTATCGATGAACTGACTTGGGAAATTGGAATTTTGTATCTGTATCTGATGTGGCATTTGCGAGGGTGCCGCTTGAACAACGATGTTCTGTATGTTGTTCTGTATCGTCGGTGCGCCACCCGAGCTGTTAACGATTATCTGACTCGTCGGCGTATTTATCTGTACACCCTGAAGATTCTGCGAATTTCCGTCGCTATCGCCGATCACGATTTTTTGCGTTTGATTTTGGCTCATGGCTGGCCTCGCCGCGTTCAACTGGCCCGTTAACAATTGTTGCAACAATTGCTGACTTATAACTTGCATCTGACCGTTTGCGTTGGCGATTAGCAGCTGATCGTTAGGATTCAAGTTGCTGAGCGCGTTCAATATTTCGGGTGTTATTTTCGGCGCGTTGTTCAGTATATTCGTAGCTGCGGAATTGAGCATATCGGCGTTTTGTTGCTCCTGTTTGAGCTGTTGCTCGTTGTTCGTACATGGAGCACCGGAAAAAATGATATTTTGCTGCTGCATCGTCTGTTGCGGATGATTCATTTGCTGGGAATTCATCATGATCTTTTGATTCTCGCACTGCTGCTGTATATTCGCTGAACTACAAATATTCGCAGCTGTTCCCTTGTGCTGCTGTTGCTGTTGCTGCTGTTGTTGTTGCTGATGTTGCAGAACCTGCTGAACGTTCAAATTTTGCTGTATAGCCTGAGCGGTCTGTTGTTGAATGGCACCGGTCGTGTCTTGATGTTGAACGCGATGTGGCTCGTTCGATAAATGCTGCGGGTTCGCCTCGACGTTCATTCCGGGATTGTGGTGAATGATTTGGTGATGAAGACCGTCGCTCGTTTGCACCAGTTGCATCGTCGTGTGCTGACTACCGTTGGCTGAGTTTTGTTGTTGCTGTTGCATCATGTTCAAGGAATTTGCCTGCACCCCGGAAACCGTGATTTTTTGAAGATTCTGTTGGGAATTGATCGACTGTAGCGTTTGCGCCGACATCTGATGAAGATTCTGATGGTGCTGATCGAATTGATCGTTTTGCGACTGTTGTTGTTGTTGTTGTTGCTGCTGCTGGTCCTGATGCATTTTGTGCTGCACACCGTGAATGTTCTTCGCTATCGCGACGTTACGATGCGTCCCACATTGTAGATTCTTCTGTGCTTGTTGGGCTTTCGTCAAGCGTCCTGCGCTTCCGCCACCACCCTTCTTAGTCGCTTGTCCAACGCTGGTCGGATTACTCGCTACTTTCGGACTGTGTATCTCGTTGAACTTTGGACAGGCGGTCTTGGGCGACTGAGGCTCGAGTTGAACACTGCTATTAGCCATCTGCATACCAGCGTTCAACGTTTGGACGTTCTTGGCTTGTTGCGGGCTCACCTGTGAGCAGAGCAGAGTAATCAACGAACGGTCAATTAGCATCGGTGGTCCTAGCTGAACCGTTTTTCAGATACGTGTACAGAGTGTACGATTTTTCCAAACGAAACGCCTACACTGCGCTCCTGACTGTAGAGCCACGTGGACAAATTTTACAGGCCACCCGGGTGGGTTAAAAAATTACGTTTTCCAAAAATATTTGTATCGATGATTTTTTTCATAGATTTTGTATGCTCGATTTCCAACTGTCGCCACGTCGTTAAAAAAAACGATTTTAAAAATCGACGGTCATCAAAGACTCGTATTTATCGTTAACTTGAATAACCCGTTTGGTTTTTAGATTTCAGATCGACCGTTTAAGAGTATCCATTACCAAACATCGCGAAAAATTTCATCTGGCGGCAGCCATGCTTTTTTGAATTGTTGTTGATTTTTTTACGCCTCTCAATATATGTACCTTTGTGTAAAAAAAGTGCGTTTCTCTTTCACCAAGCGAATCCGAGGGAAAAAATTCAGAATTTGGCCATGTTGCAAGTCAATGATCACTCACCTGCATAGTTTGCTGTGAATTCGAAGTTTGCTGATGCGATTGGGCGACATTCCGTTGCAACGAAACGCTCTGTGCTTGGCTCGCGTTGTTCTGCGAATAATTCAGTTTCGTGCATATCTGCACTTGCTGAGGACTAGTTGTCGCATTGGCTTGCGTTGACGCGCCCGTGGCGATATGGCCGAGGGTCTGATTGGTGGTTTGCTGTTGGTGCTGGTGTTGTTGCTTCGGCGACTTTCCACGATTGCCGATGTTGTGAGCATTCTGTGACAGGGTATGCGCGTGGCCAAAAAGCTGCGAGATTATTTGTGAATTTTGTCCACCGCCTTGGGTCAGCGAACGTATGAGGGCCTGTGCCGTCGCCTGATCGATTTCCGGCTGATTAGGCTCCGGTGTGTGATGAAGAACTACTCTGCCGTCCTCGCCCACCGCTAACCTTAATTGGCCGGATATCGCGTTTTGTACTGGCATCTGCAGTTGGGACACGAGGGGACTGCCGTAGTTATCGGAATTCCCGATGTGTTGTTGCTGATGATGTTGTTGTTGTTGTTGCTGCCGCTGCTGAATGTTCGTTGTATTTGCGGCGTTAACCTGGGCGACACCCTGGGCCTGACTACACGCCACCGATATGTGTCCAGTCATTTGATTGACATGCTGAACCTGATTCTGTTGCTCAACGTGAAGGTGCAACTGTTGTTGCTGCTGTTGTTGTTGTTGCTGCTGCTGTTGTTGTTGTTGCTGTTGTTGTTGTTGTTGTTGTTGTTGTTGCTGCTGCTGCTGCTGTTGGTGCTGCTGCTGTTGATGAGTCGGTTCGCACTCTGGCACGAGATCGTTGTCGAATATATCATCGTCGTCGCCGATACCCGAGATCTTCATTATACTAGCGAGATCGAGCTTCGGTGGATCCTCGTCCTTTTTCTTCGCTCTCTTCTTCTTCTTCGCTTTTTTCTTCGGCGGTGGCAAAAGGCTTTGATCGATGACCGGCTGATTCGTTGCTATATTTACGCCCGTCGTTGTCGTATTCGACGAGCTAACTTGGGCTATCTGCGACTGGGGACTTTGTACCATGGTGTTTTGTATCACTATGGGATTGTTGTTGCCGCTGTTGGCTGTTGAGGCGACAGAAAAATTCTTTGTGAACTTGTATCGTTGGAGAATGAACGAAAAATTAAATCACTGTCGCGGTGAAATGCAAATACGCCGGGTGCTTGAGTATTTTATTCAAGCGCTTCTTTCATATCAATTATTTGGAATTAAGGGATAACACCGCTCTGGGATTTTGTAAAAATCGGTTTTTGACTTAAACAATACTTTGGAGTCATAAAAACAATAATTGGTCCTGTAGCATTTTTTTAAACGTTCAATTATCGATTTTGATCGAAATTTTTTTTCAAACTGGGAGGACGGATTACTCGAACATCTTTGCATGGATCGATTTGAAATTGTGATAGTAACGTCACTATTATATTTTCTATGGGAGTGCGTAGACGTTTTTTGATTAAATGTAAACTTTTTTTTTATCAACAATCTACTGCTTATTTTTTGGGCAAAAAATCGATTTACTTCTTTCAAAGTGCGCCATTTTCTCAAAATTTGCGAAATAAAAATCCCTGCGTAGTCCCATGGCTAATAATATGTAGATTATTTTAGTTTTGAGGCTTTCACGGCTCGTTATGTAATCCGAAGAGTATGTGGCTTCCGTATGGAGGCCGTGTTGAGAATCAGCGTTGTGCCGACGTTTCGCAAACGTTACAGTCTGCATCGTCAGGACTGAGAGCTCCGATATTGAAGCTCCCGTGTCTCAGGTCCAGGCATTCCTTATATAGTCACAGTCATCGTTTCAGATCACTGCACCAGCCTTCAGCTATCAGTCCTGATGATGCAGGCTGTAACGTTTGCGAAACGTCGGCACGGCGCTGATTCTCAACACGGCCTCCATCCGGAAGACACATTCTCTTCGAATATATAGATTATATATTTTTTTGGTTGTTGTTCCAGGTCTTATACTTTACGAGAAAACCGTCCTCCCGTGAAGTTATTTGTAAAAAAACACGTTTTTCAAGATGGGCTCTGTCGCCCCAATTTCGTATGAAAATTATAATACATTTTTTAATACTTTAATATGTCCTTTTATACTCTAAATAAACCCTCTTCCTTTTTTCATATTCCCAAAGCAAATTGTCAAAGTTAGGCCTTATTTCCTGCCGCTAGAGTGGTGTTATCCCTTAAGATTGAAGGGTAGGGGTAAAAATGTCGAATGACGAAATATAGAACGACAAAGATTGCGAAACGGCAGAATTGTTAACTCTCAAAATAACGAAGGCTAAATTAATCGAAATTTTATCTTTCGACTGATAAAAAAATCGAATGACTATAAATCGAACCATTATTTATTGGAGAGCTAATTTATTCGAAAACGAATATTCAGATTGTCTGCAATTCGGAACATAAAAATACAGAAACGAGAAATATAGAACACCCACATCTCTGGAAAAGATAATAGCGGGTGCCTAATATGCGCAATACCGTCTATGGCGAAAAGCAATATATCGAAACGCAATATGTCGATGGCTTCAAATGTCGATCGCCGAAAGGTCGAACGGCCAAAATGGCGAACGTGGTGGGGCCCGTCACGTGGGATGACTGCCTTACGATGTTTTAGCCGACTGAGCGACAGCGCCATCTCGCAGCTTCACTCCGAGGCGCAAGTAACGTATTGCTCGATTCGCCATCCGGGCCGTTCTACATTTTGACCCTCCGCGATTTCGACCACTCGACTTTTTGGCCGTTCGCTTTAATGTTTTTCTGCATTGTGAACCATCGCCATTTTTTCTAATTCGGAGAATTGTCGTGTCGAGTTATTTGGTGTTATGCACACAGGCCCATCGATATTATGTTTTTCCATATTTTATTAAATCTGATTTTTGTTTTTCGCTATATATCAACTTCCGAGATGTTCATATTCGTAATTGTTATTTTCGACTTCACAGGCTCTAGTAAGATTGATCTATCTATATTCGTCATTTTCGAATTCGACATTTTGGCCCATCTGCATATCGATCGTTCGACATTTTTTCCCCCACCCAGATTGAAGTCGACTTTCAACGTCGAACGCTAGAAGTTTTAACAATGGCGGCATATTAGATTTTGTATAGATATGAATGAATTCGTTGCGATTATTGAGTAAAGTCGTTCAGTAATGATACTAACGGGGAGCAGGACTCGTGGGCGTGTGCCTTATCACAGGTTGAGCGGCCGAGGGGAAGCCATTCGGTACGGCGAAAAATGTTGGCGCGAGACCTTGAAGTTGCATCCCTTGGGCGGTTACCACCCTCACCAGTTGTTGCTGAGTCAACTGTAAAAGAAAACGTACGATATTCGACAATTGAGAACAAAGAAAAAAAACGTAACGAAGCTAGAGCCGTACGACCGACGGTGGCAAAAATCTATAAAAAATTTTGCAGCTCCTAATTCCCAACTTTTCTCCGGATCTGTAAGAAAACCTCGCAACCAATAGTTTTTTTGCCCGCTTCGTCATGCAAATTAAGAGATTCGAGAAAACCTCGCGATTGGGCTAGTCAGCCAACGGTTACGTTATTCTAGATTGACGTTGGTTCGTGACAAAGACGCGAGCGTTCGATTGAGAATAACCTAGAGTAAATCGGGTTAACGAGCAAGAAAAATGTAAAGAAGCAACGTGTATTTGATAACGGAGAAGCGATGATGAGATGATGAAATGAATGAAACCGTCACCTGTGCGGTATGCGTTTGTTGCTGGGCGTTCGTCGGTGTCCTTAGTATAAGCTGAACGCCACCAGGTTGTTGCTGCACGATAACAGGTCCGGACGACGGCAGGACCTACGTACCGAAACCCAATTTTCAACACCGTTAAGAGCGCCCCCCTGGCCGTGGTGCGTAATCGCTCATTGAGGGAGATAAACAAATACCGACCACCGGAGTCCGAGGACCTTAAGGCATTCCTTTCACGAACCCGAATACTTAAGGCGAATCAAGGCGGGATATACATTGACAATGATCGAAAAATCGATTTCCTTATTTTCTTTCACTCTAAACGATAGAACTATATACGTAGAATATTTTCTCAAAGTTTCAAAGCGAAATTCGAAAAACTCCAAACGTTACAGCCCGTCAACGCTGTGCCTCACCGTTCGGGTTCGGAGCGGGCGTAAACTTCAAACGCGTTTTTCCTCAAAACTGCATTTACGAAATTGGCGTGCAGGATTACGCAAAAACTATTGAGCCCATTGAGTTGAAACTTGGTGTAATGTTGAATATATTGCTACCGTCTACTTGACGAGAATTGTTGATGCAAAATTAGAAAAAAAAAGCTTTTTTTGAAACCAAATTTTACAGAAATTGTGCGTGAATCTACTTTGAGAAACAAATATTTTTTTCAGATAAAAAATGGCAGAGACGCGTCTGGTACCGCAAACGCCGTCAACAAAAACACGTCCCAGGAAAACGACTGTAAATTTTTTACCGTTTGAATCTTTTTAACCAAATTTTCACACTATGTAGACAAAATGTCATACTTCAAAATGTATATCATGGTTGTTCAATAAAATGTAGTTTTATACAAAAAAAAAATGTCTAAACATAACCTTACTTTTAGCCGTCTCAGGTGTATGTGAGCCCTTAATTTTTACCAGTCTAAATGTATATCCCGCCTCAACTGATTCTCGTCTATAACGAAGTAAAAATACATCCCAGTATACTGGTAAAAGTTCAATGTTACCGAATTTTTAACGAGACATTACGACTCGTAAAATCGTCTCACTTATACGGCGGCTTTATGGAGATGGCACGCTGGCCACATTTCCACTTAATAATTTGTACACTAAATAACTCTGAACGCCCTATATAAACTGCTCACACGTGTAAAGACAATCGAAAGATTTCGTAACGACAATAAAAACAAGGGGTCACCGAATGTTTAAAGAAAATATGTTTAAAGAGAATGTTTAAAGAATTTTCGTAGCCGCGACTTCTCAGAGGTACACCACCGGGGAAAAGTTTCCTGCCACTTCGCACATTAGCAAAACTTTCGATCACTTTGGACAATTGCAAAATTAAAATAATATAATTCATTATACAGAGCTATATAATATCTCCGTAAAATAATAAATGAAACAAACTATGATATTCCACCATTATTGGGCAAATATCCGGTGATCGAAAGTTTTGCATTTCTCTGAAGTGTCCGGAAACATTTGGCCGGTAGTGTACGAATGTCTAAATCTACTAAATTTGGGCAAAATTTTTAATTCCACCTTACCGTTGAGTATAATAATTCATTGTGACTTCTTTTTATCAAACGCCACTGTTATTTACCAATGATTCGGAAGGGCCCTTATGCCCCCATAATAAACGGCCCTCCCCAAAATGAAAAACTCAAGAGGATCGAGCTAGTAAAATGTGGCAGTAATTGAGTGCCAACATTTTTTTCACATTCCAATTTAAAGAAATGTCTCCGAATGTTGTTTCTAGCAGAGAGATGAAACTTTTGCGGCCTATTAGACTCGTAATTTTTTTGCCTTTTTACAATATAGGTGAACGGTTCAACCTAGTTTCTCTGATCTCGCTGACAACTCATTCTTGATTCACTGGAGTCCCCCACCTAATAAGCTCGGCACAATTCTATCACGGGATCATCCTAAAAAATTATCACTACGTAAATCAGATTCCGAAAGAGAGTTTTGTATGTTGAATAAAAAAGTTCAATTTTATCAGTATGAAAGTAAAAAAAAAAGAAGAAAAAGATTGCTGCGCTCGTCACGAAGCGTTCCCCTCTACTAAAGAAATAAAATTCAGAAGAAATCAACGCACTGGTCGGATGATTCGAATCTCACATCGTATTTACCGGAATGCAAACAGTATCGACTGATTTCACTGCAAAAATTTGAGCGAGCGGTTGTATGCCGCTTAATCATTGCAGTATTTTCCTAGCTCTAGTGCCTGTACGATCGTATCCAAAAAGGAGTGAACGTTGGGTAAAGAAAAAGTGTATTTACGAGTATAACGGAGCTGCAGTCTGCGCTGGGCCCAATAAATGCGCGGGAAATCCAATAAGGGTGTACAACTATAATTTTCTTGATATATTTCTCAATCAATTGCGATTATCCGAGCTGCTGATTTTCTATTCGATTTTTTCTTCTGAAACTCGTTGACAATGTTTGGGCTCTTATTTTACATGGCACGGTTTACTACACGGCATTTCTATGCCGTGGTGTATGGCGGGTGTGAATATGGAACACTATATACTGATTGAATCGTGTCACCCATTTTTTCAACTGTACCACAGCTTTACGTTGCGACGTTGTAAAATTTGTATGCGGACTATTTTTTACCTCCTCGGGAGAAACTACAGATAATTTCCTGAACGAGGACAAACGAAACCTAAGATCACCACGTCGCATTGAACTTAAGGGACAACGCCACTCTGGAATTTTGGAAAAAATGGTTTTTTTGCTTAAAAAATACTTCGGGGTAGAATACATCAACGTAGATGGACAAATGCATGGTGCAGGCATCGCAGATTTAAAGGTAAACAAAAATTTCGAGGATTTAAGTGCCCGTACAACTTTAAACGCGTTTTCCTCGAAACCACTTTTTCCAAACTGGGAGGACGGATTACTCGAACACCTTTACACGCAACGATTGGAAATTTTGATAGTAGCTCCATAATTACATTATCTGTGGGCGTACTTCGCCGTTTTTCGATTAAATTTAAACTTATTTGTTCATAAACAATTTACTGCTTATTTTTTGGGCAAAAAATCGATTTATTTCTTTCAAAGAGCGCCACTTTTTCAAAATTTGAAATTTTGATAGTAGCTCCATAATTACATTATCTGTGGGCGTACTTCGCCGTTTTTCGATTAAATTTAAACTTATTTGTTCATAAACAATTTACTGCTTATTTTTTGGGCAAAAAATCGATTTATTTCTTTCAAAGAGCGCCACTTTTTCAAAATTTGATAAATAAAATCCCTACGTAGTACCATGGCTAATAATATATAGATTATATATTTTTTTTTGTTTTTGTTCCGACTCTTATACTTTACGAGAAAACCGTCCTCCTGTGAAGCTATTTGTAAAAAAAAAAAAAAACGTTTTTCAAAATGGGCTCTGTCGCCGCAATTTTGTATGAAAATTATAACATTTTTTAAAATACTTTAATATGTGTTGAATAAACCCTCTCAAAAGAAATCCTATTAGTTTTTTCATACTCCCAAAATAAATTGTCAAAGTTAGGCCGTATTTTTTTGCCGCTAGAGTGTTATCCGTTATTCGACCTTCTTCTTCGTATCAAATTCATCTGCAGGGAACCAGACGCAACAAATAACGTATTCGGCTTGGAACGAAACTAGCGAAAAGTTTCCCCAAATCGCCGTATCTTCATCAGGATTAGCCTCGCCTCGGACAGTCCAAAAAACGTACTCGATTTTTTTCGTGGAAAAAAAATTCTGCCTATCTCGAGCGAGAAACGATAACAAAAATTATTCAGATCCGTAAACAAAATAATTATGCGAGTGGAGATGTTTTCAAAGCATTACATTTTTTAAATAAACGCGTACAATCCGACAATGATTGGGTCCGAATAGGACTATTTGTCATAATAATCCCTGCCCAGTTGTATCAGTCCGTCAGGTTAAGAACGGTCGCGACGACTCTCAAACCCCAATTTAAAGAAGCAGCTAAGCAGTATTACGGTGACAAACATGCGCATATAGCTTTCGGTGATTAGAACAAAAACAATGTCCGACGTATACCGAACAAGAAACCTCATTCGCGAAACGATGATGGTGAAGGAAACGAGCAGCATTTGTACAGCGGTATATCGTGGAAGAAAAAAAAATGACTGTGACGATGAATGTTCGATGCAGATGTGACGACAATTGTGCTCGAAATGTATTCCCTTTCGTTTGTCCGCCTAGCGTTCTTCGAGGAGTGCTCCAAAACACGTCAAATACCTGATTGAGCAGTAGGCCCTGTGCAGTCGGGATCATCGTCGCGGTTGTAGGATTCTGCTGAGGGCCAGCCAGCACAAGTTGCGGTTGTGTCTGTTGAGTGACCTGGCTCGTTATAGTCGTCGTCACTCGTTGCTTCTGTTGCGTATTGACGCCTTGCTGATTCGGCGGTTTTGGCAATATTTGCGGTGGTTGTTTCGGCGGTTTGGCGGTTGCAATTTGTATTTGCTGGTTGCCGAAGAGATGGGCACGAGTAACGAGCTGCGAGGACGCTTGCTGATAACTCTGCGGCCCGCCGTGAATTATCTGTAACACCTGCATGCCCTGCTGCAGTATCGGAGTGTTGGGTCGCACCTGTAAACGTCGGTGACACTTTTAGAAAATGATCTTACGGGAACGGTTTGATCGCGATATCTCACTGTTTCCAATGAAACTACAGCGAACAGGCTCCACATCCACATAATCTGTCACTCGAAAGGAGAGTATTACGATATCCGTGGCCCCTATTTCTGACCACACAGTCTTTACATTTGAACCAAAATAGGACTATTTTCAAGAATGGTAAAAATCGAACTTCGACCCTTAACGGGCTGAAACGGGGGTTTCAAAGTTGATATGGGCCAACTTGAAACTTGGTATAAATACACTCCAATACAAATAATCAAACATGCATTTCGGCAATTTTCAAAATGTAACCTTTAAGGGGGCTAAACGGGAGTGTTAAGCTTTGTAGAAAAAAACCCCACTTTTTTAAACCAGATTTACTTGAAAATTACCAAATTTATTTTATATATAACACTATACCATGTTTTCCTCGATGTCCGGTGCGTGTAGTACTTTTAACTCCTTAACTGTGTTTGCTACATATATGTGAGTATTGAAAAAAAAACATCCAAACAAACCCAAACTTTAAAACCCCTGTTTTACCCCCTTAGTGGTGGAATTTCGATTTTTACCACTCCTGAAGAGTCTTATTTTGGATCAAATGTGAAGGCTGCGTGGTTGGAATTAGAGGCAATATATATATCGTAATATCCCCCTCGAAAGTACTTTTTTCGCACGATATGATGGAGCATCTATTTTGGTACTGACTACCATTACTGTAACTTTCTTCACACTACCGTTTGCCTAGACAAATTCCCAAAATCATCAGCCGAATGTTTCCTAGTAGAATTGTCTTTCCATTTGCGTTCTTCGGGGCAAAGTTTGTCACGAGAGAAACGTTGTTCCAAAGTCAATGCTTTCCATATCGCAGGTCATGGTTGTTACGCATTATTGAATCAAATTCCCTGAATTTTCCCGGTTTTCCACACAGGTTTTGGAAATATTCCAGGGAGGTTGGGGTCGAATAAAGAACATAATTTTTTTTAACATAAAATATACGATAATGTTAAATATAAAAATTTAAATTTAAAAGTAGGTGAAATGCGATCAATAATTTAAACACTGTAGAGTGAAAAAAAAATATTAAAAGCAAATACCGAACCTGTTCTTTATTTCAAACCGAAATTTGTATGTCGGTGCCAATATATAAAAAAAATATATATAAACACGTATCTACTACAATGATACTCGTGTGATTGTGTATCGACTGCAAATGTGTAGAGTTTTAGAGTTAATTAGTTTTTAGTTTTTGAGATTTTTTACTGTTTGCCACTGACATAACTTTTTTTGTGATCGGACGTTGAATAAACTCGATTTCATTTTTCGTAATTGGAAAAAGTAAATTTTGGAAAGTTCCCCGAGTTTTCCGTCTTTTCCCTATGGGTAACAGCCATGGAGGTGTTTGCCGGCAAAAGCATCGGGAGTACTCACGACGGGAGGTCCGGGACTTCCACCGGGTGCTGGGCTGCGATTGTTGAGATTGTTACCGCCTCCCAGGTGATGAGGACTCTTGGCGGGCGGATAGGGGCTTGGTGCGGGGCTCTGTATCTGTCCAACGCTCAGCGGGCTCTGCATGGGACTCTGGAGTTGCATGCTGAAATTTCCAGTTGTATTGGCGACCGGACTGGGGCTATTGCGGCTCGACTGTATGGAATTCGAAGCTGGACTTCTGAGCAAGAGCCTGTTGGGACTCGGGCTCGGTGTCGGCGGTGCGATATTCGAAGCTGGACTCTTGAGTGGTATGGAGAACGGACTGCCGGGTGAGCTGACGCTTTGACTCTGTATATTCTGAACATTTTTCACGCTAGTGCCCGTCTGATTGTTCGTATGACTCAGCGACGTGGTCATTCCGATCTGTCCTTGATTCGCCGACTGGGCGAACTGTCGTTGCGTCTGAAAGGCCCCGGAGTGTCCGGTACTGAGGGTCGAGATTGGATCATTGGCGGCGGAGATGTGGGGTACGTTCGCCGTTGAGGCGTTCGGCAAATTCGTGTGCATCGTAGCCATGTGAACGCTGTGATTGTGGCTCACATTTGTCGGATGATTCGTGCCCGCGCTCGTCGACAATATCGGCGTACTCGCCGTGCTCGTGAACACGCTCGAGCTCAGAGCGAGATTGGTACTGTGTGATATCGAGGTTGAGCCCGGATGATGAGCGATGTTCGAGCTCACGATATGCGGGGCTAAGCTCTGTATACTCTGTATCGTTTGAAACGGAAAGCTCGTGCTGCAAGAGTTCAAACTGCTCGAGGGTGTCAGCCCGGTCGCAAGTACGTTGAGCGATCTGTTGAAGTTCTGATTCAATCCGGAATTAATGGTGGACGGCGTTAGACTCGAGTTCAGGCTGCTCAGCGAAGTTACACCGGAGCTCGTGTCGCTTATGTTTGCGTTGATGGTGGCAAAATTTTGATTGATCGTCGAGCTGAGGCTCGTCAGGTTTGGATTGACGCTGTTTATGCCGGAATTGATGCCGCCGAGGCCGGAATTTATGCTCGTCGGGTTGAGAGCGTTCAAGCGGCTTATGCCGGTATTAATGCCGTTCAGATCCTGACCGAGGCCCGTAAGACCGTTGCTAATACTGTTGTTTGGTAGATTAGAATTGAGCGCGTTCAGAGTATTCAGACCCGGATTAACGGCCGTGAGACCGGCCGGATTGAGACCAAGATTGAGCAACGGATTCGACGTTGTTATTACGTTCGAGGTTAGCGACGTGAGACTTGTGTTTAACAATGATAGAGGTAGTCCCATATTAAGGCCCACCCCGAAAGTGGGGGTGGCCGGGGGTAGGCCCATACCAGTCCCCGAGGGATTTATTGTACTCTGATTCAGTTGGCTCAACTGGTTCAGATATACTATGTGATTGCCGGTCGCCGTTCCATTGTTCTGGTCTTGTGGCTGTTGGGACAAATAAATCAATTTCACGTTACGCCCAAGCTCGCTCGGAGACGAATACACAGTAAAAGTCTCGCGGATAACAATTTTTCAATTCTCGTATATTTTCATTCGTGTTTAAAGATATTCGAGTTTTCGGCTTAGCACAACGAAATTTCCATACATTTTTATATTTTTTTCTTCTTGCCTTGTAAAACATGGATTATAGATCATTTTTACATTCAAGTATCATCCGACTATTTGAAAAACGTTTAGTCGTCACATACGCAAATGCCATACTCAACAATGTGGATTTCGTTTTCATATTGAGGGGGGGGGGGGGGGGGGGAGGCTACACCTAGAGGCCCAAAAAACAGCCAAATTCCGATTTTTTTCTTCTGGAAAACGGTTGGTAAAAGAGAAGCACATTTTTTTTAACACAAAGCTACATATGTTGAGAATCTTTTTAAAAAAATCCCGAAGTATTTATTGTTAACTTGAATAATCCGTTTGGGTTTCAGATTTCAGATGGACCGGCAGATGAAAAAAAATCCATCTGCCGGCGGCCATGTTTTTCTGTATTTCTTGGTGATTTTTTTAAGGCTTTCGAAAGAAAATCGGAATTTGGCTATTTTTCGGGCCTCTAACTAGATGTAGCCCCTTAAATACGTGTGGATACAGAAAGATAAATCTTAGACTGACAGACCCTTAGTTGTGAGAAGTTGAAATACAACAGTGAATACGAATTTGAACAAATGCAACCTACGAGACTTTTTATTCAGGCAAATTTGTGGGCATTTTTCGAGGACGGAAATACTCACATTATTCGACGGCTGTTGCAGAGCGAATGTCAGTGGCTGGCCTGTCGAGTTTTGGAGATTTTGTAGTTGCTGCAACTGAGGGAAAAACGTATGAAATCCAGATCGATCGTGAATGAAGAATCTTCTACAAATCGCTAAGTCGTGGTCACTAAGTCGCGATACTTTGAGCGATTCGCCACGGGGCATTCCGATCCCAACGACGCAAATAATTGAGCTGAAGAATAGATGAAACTTGTGGATGATTACCTGTTGATGAGTGAGCACAGCAACGGAATTGGTACGTCTTGCGTTCGGGGAAGTTGTAGAGGATACAGAGTCCCCGAGGAGCGGGCGTGTCTGAGGCTGCTGCATGCCCACGCAGCACCTCGTAATCCTAGGCAGCGTACAGCCACCTTTTCAGCCTCGTCTTTCTTCGTTTTTGTTTCTCGATCACCGTTTATTTACCTGGCGACACGAGTTACAGGAATAATTGGGCTTCGTTGCTCTAACGAATCGTACAAATGGCTCGTATTCGGGGGACAATTAATCCGTGACTTACGTTTGCGAAAGAAAAGTGAAATGCGGCGTGGGGATATCGTCGTGCGAATCATCGACCTCTATTGCGTATACGAACGATGGACTTTTTGCGCTACGGCGCCACTCAACGCGGCTGCGACCAACGTCGCCTGCTCCTGACATTCATGTAACTTCTCGTTTCAACCGCGCCCCGTTACGATTGACATCTCTGTTCATTTACATGCGAAAATCTCGTTTCTGCCCGTTTTATTTGGATTTTCGTGCAATCGCTCGATTCGACAATCTCCTTGCTGACTTTTTGACGTTTCTGTTCGTCCGCCGGTCGTAAACTAACATTTGCCTGATGCAAATGTCGACTTTCTGAACATCCTCCGCCATCAAGCACAATTGTCCGCTTCAACAACCACGCGTCGAGTAGAACCTCATACGTTTCGCTTTTTCGTGCTCTCTTCTGATACGGGAACAGGAGGCGAAACGCAAATCTTAGCTTTGTCCTCGTCTCCTTCTCTTCTCTCGATGATCTTCTCTCTCCCTCTCTTTCTCCCTTGGTATTCCGATCCGGTCGAGACGGACGTCGGAGAGCCTATCCTAAATCTAAAAGCGAGAAGTAATTCGCTGACATTGTTCGATCTTTCAGTTGACCGTCGACACTTTGTACATCTTGAATAACATTTGCGCCGGGTTTTTAGTTCTCGAACGAATTGCCCTTTCCTTTCAAATTCCTGTTCTCTTGGGCGATCAATTCCCTTGGGTGGACTTCCTCATTGTTGCGAGATCTGCAACATAAAATCGGTTGGCTTTAGGTGATCTGGTTTTCACGAGACTATGCGTTTATGGCGCCGCTGGCTTACGGCAGCGAATAACGGAAAGTCTATCAGAGGGTTTTTTCTACATATGTTTGGAGAGTATAAAATTCTGGCCATATTCAAATATCGCTTCAAAAATGAACATAGGATAATCAGTTTTTTTTATCTCCCTCGATTACTATGGGGTTGAAGTTTGCATTGGAATGCAACGAAAATGAATATTTCTGCGTTCCTTCAATTTCTTTTGACAGATATTGCCTGCGACCATTTTTTAAGATATTCATTTCATGGTCGAGGATATAAATATAAAAATAGAGCTTCTATAATAATAAAAATATGGAAAACAAAATGTAAAAAGGAACTTTTGTGGCATTCCAACGATGCGAACTTCAACACCATCGACAACTTAGTACCGTAGAGATCTTTATCTCTACAGTATTGAATGATGTGAACACTTTCCAACGCTCTTGAAGCAGTATAGTCATGATCGAGGCTGGCTTGTGAAATGTTCATATTTTACAAGTGAATTAAGAATAACGGAGTGCACGCTATGTTCATTTATCGAGTAACAATCGTTGACCGTTCTGAAAGATTTCGTCGGTTTATTCGGTATTTGTGGAGAGTTACGGCAGACTAGCTAATCCAGTCTTGTTCGCATTCGCTTGGCGTAATGAATTACGAAGATTAGGCAAAAAGGACTGAAAATATTGAGAAACTGTATACATAAAACGTTGACGTTTAGTCGTGAAATGTTATTCAGCTGCCTGAGCTTTGAACGAAATTACGGACTCAAATGGTCTGGATCGAAAATTAAATGCGTGGAAGCACGTAAGGCGAAAGATAAAAAACCTGTAAAAATAGAATAATACGATCGAACGTTAAAGTCCGGGTTGTCCCGATAATTCGAAATACTAAATCCAGAGGGACATAGAAACGCACACCATGCCTAAATGAAATAAGAAATCCCCAAAATCCCGAATTATGGTTAGAGATCTCGAAAAGAAGAAACTGGAAGTGTCGGTGAAGCGCCTCTGCCTAATTTTTCTCAAAGGTCCTTCAGGCGACTGACGAGAGACTAGAAGCTTGTCTTCCCACGGTGTGTATTTCGTCGTATCTCCGAAATATCAATCAGGCAGAATAGAAAAAAATTAGCGGAAGAAGCAGGCGTCGCTCCCGCTACTGCATTGGCTTCCGACAGTGTCCGTCTTGAGTGTAACAAAGACCCAAAAACGATGCACTCCGATTTGAGGTTGAACCATGTGTCTTCGCCTCCAGAAAAACTTTGGCGTTGATGAAACGAAAGGAACAGTCTTCTTTCTACAAAAATAAATCTTCCGCTTGAGAAAACTTGACTCTCACTCGCGTTAGAAGGATCGGCAGATTTTCGGCCTCAAAGGAGTGCGCCGCTCGGCTGGATAAGCTCACCGAGAGCGTATGCAAACAAGATGAACCTCAAACGAGAAAATACTTGGAAAACCACCCAAAACTTTCGTCGCAAAACAAAACCAGGAAAAAAAAAAGATCATATGCACGAATTCTAACGCGTGGACGCGGTAACCATCGAGATAGGCCTGATCAATCCTTTCTGTGCTAAAATATCGCGAGGCGCACTTTCATTTTTCGTAGATTGACGATAATAAAAATTTCCTTTTCGCGACGTGACCTTAAATTTGGATCGCGGGATTTCAGGATTCTCGAGCGAATTACTTTGACTCGAATTTGCGTGGAGAAAAAAATCGACATCTGGAATACGAGTAAACGTTTGAGGTTATGCACAGAGAAGCTATCGGTGCTCCGGTAAAGTTGTGTGGGGAGTACCGATACTATGTATATATATATATATATATGCGACGAATCACGTACTTGTGTGTTCACCGTACCCGCCGTACGTACACACGCATATATTTATATATATATATATATATCCATGTATGCACACATAATACATTTTAGGCATGTATATATACGTATATATATTTATGTGTGTGTGTGTGTGTTTGTATGTATCGAAAATAGCGTACGTGCGAAAGATCAGCGACTGTGTATTCGACTATATGACAGCATACTCGCACAAAGTGCACACACGCGCAAACAGGACGCACCACACGGGCTCGCGCTCACAAACACACAGGCACGCACCCGCCCGCACACGAAAACGCTCGTGTATTTGGCCGTCGGAGCGGCGCGCGGTTGCACACAACAGAAGCCTCCAAGTGACAAGGCGTAAACAAAAGAATATTTCGGCTCTCATTGATTCCCGACGCGATTTAAAAAAATAATGAGTTTCCAGAGATCGCGATACACGCGCCCGACACGTCCCGAAGCTAGTATCGGGGATAGCGTCTCGATGAAAAATTCGTCAATATTACCTCTCTCTGCTGAACGCGCTATTTAGCCACCCGTGTTTTTCATCAATCCTCTCGCTCGCTCTCTCCCTCGCTCTTTCTCGCGCTCTGTCTCTCTCTCACTCTTTCGCTCTCTCTCGCTCGCTCTTCGCCGTGTTTGCTCCACCGTTTATCTCGCTCTCAGCATCCAACGTTTTTGACACTTTGTTCACAAATACAATGAGCCGCACTCTCCACTTGAACTTTGCGCGACGTGTTTGACGTTTAAAAAAACACCAAAAGCACGGCGATTGTTGAAGAAATTGTCGAATTTTACTTTTCACAGAAAGTTCGCGGACAGATACGCGTTTCACTGCTAGCTGGCAACGGCCATCATGTATTTGTCATTGCTGACAACAAATCGTTTGAAAAAACACTGGGAAAAAAACGCGACTCGAATATCCCTAGATGAAGAGCGCCGCGGCGAAATGCCTAGGGGCACTAACGCCTCGATCGAAATTATGGCCACATTTAAACACGAATAATTGATTTCGTGTTTGAATACCTGTGACGATAGTTTTATTACGATTCGTCGCAAGAGTTACATTCTTCGTATTTATTATCGATGGAAACTCTGACTCTTTTCTTGCAACGCTTTTCATCGAAGCGAAAATTACTGTTGGATATTTTTTAAAATGTATTTTCAGGGGAAACGATACGACGGCCATCTTGACATTGAGTTACGTGAAGCAGGCTCCATTTGCATGCGAAAACGTGAAATATGGGTTCGCGAATTTATATGTTGATATTTTAAGGTATTCCTTTCGCGAAGTGCCGTATTGTGTGGGGGCATAGGCAGGGCGCTTTTGAATTATTGGCAAAGTACAGTGCGGCTTAATAAAAATAAGTCAAAATCAATTATTTTACACGAGGCTAAACTGGAATTGAAAATTCCGCCCAATTTTAGTAGATTTAGGTATTTTTACAGCTTCTCTGAAAAGTCGCGGCTACAAAAATTCTGCTACTAGTCACATTTTTCCATGTTTTACTGTTAATATATTCTTTAAACATTCGGTGACCTCCTGTTTTTATTGTCGTTACGGAATCTTTACATTTTTATACTCGCGGGAGCAGTTTATATTAGACATCTTGAGTTATTTAGTGTATAGGAGAGGGGAGTTAAAAAAATTATATTCGCGTGAGCTTTTTTTACATATTAAAAACGAGCGATAGAAAAAAATTAAAAACTTACTTCGTACTTTAAAAAAACATTAACCGAGCTTTTTTATTACGCAAAAAAACGCTCGAGTAGAGTTTTTTATTAGATAAAGATTTGGCCAGAGTGTCATCACCGTAAAACGCCGTATAAATGAGACGATTTTTAGAGTAGCAATTTTTCCTTTAGTTCAGTAACTTGGCATGAAATCTTACCAGTATACTGGGATGTATTTTTCCTTAATTATAGATGAAAATCAGTTAATTGTTAAATATTCAGGATCATGAAAGGAAAACCTTGAATCTTTTCACGATCTCACAAGTCCGAGTGTAGTAGCATCAGTAACAACAAGTCTTATTATAAATATTTTTAATCATGCGAAGTTTCTTTATCCCATTGCGTTTTCGGAAGATCAGGTGTTCGTCCGATTCCTGTAGCGCGATTCTGTAACTCATTGTAACTCGGTAGCGCCAGTTTTCGTTACAATAGATAGTAACAGCCAATCGCATACACGTTTACAGAAGAAAGGAGGCCTCTCATTGGCTGTCACTAGTTAACGATAACGGAAACTGTCGCTACCGAGTTATAACGAATTACAGAATCGCGCTGTAGCGAGATTCTTTAACTACAGTTCCCGACAGTTTTCGTTATCGTTAGCGATAGCCAATGAGAGGCTCTCTTTCTCCTGTGACCGTGCATGCGATTGGCTGTGCTACCTAAGGATAACGAAAATTGTCGGTATCGAGTTACAGAATCTCGCTATTGCGTTGAAATCTTCGAATCTTTCTTTAGTTTATATTTAGATTATTAATATGTAGGTTATAATATACTTTTTTTAGATTATATTCTTTAGATTATATTTTAGTTTTTAAAAAGATTATATCCTGCAAAAACAACGGTGACACAACAAAAGCACGAACGATGTTTACATTGCTACATTAGGCCTATTCTGTAACTCGCTAGCGACAGTTTTCGCTATCGTTAATTAGCGATAGCCAATCGCATGCACGATTACAGAAGATAGGGAGCCTCTCATTGGCTGTCGCTAGCTACATTAACGAAACGTGTTGTTACGAGTTACAAAATATGCCTACAGTGCCGGATTCATACTTTCCTCAAGTAAAGGCCACTTGTTTTTGGGCCGCCCCTACTATCTAATCACGTATTGACCTACGCCTTTTTAGGTGCCTCCAAAATTCGCCGCCCCCTAAAGTCTGCCACCCCTAGGTAGCTGTCTATACGGCCTATTGGCAAATACAGAACTGCATTGCTGTAGCGAGATTCCGCAACTCGCAAGGAATATCGCTTAACGTAATCCTATCGCTAGGCTTTAAGTCATAGGATTTTGATATTTTTTTTTTAAGCTGCACTAAATATATTAATACGCTTTTGAAATTAAAGGACGATTTTCGAGCAAAATTTCTCGTCGAAAATAAGCTATAATTTTTTTATTATTGAGATATCGAAAAAATCCAATGTACTTCTTTAGATAATCTAGTTTTATTGATGCAGTCCAAATTTGAAGTCGATCGGATAAAAATTGCTCGAGTTCTGCTGCGTGCCGCACTCAAAAAAGTGGTTTTGAGAAAAACGCGTTCAAAGTTTTAGGTTTGTTAATTTATGCGATAAATTGAAAAAAAAAGTTTTACCTTTAATCAGCGATGCAGCCACAATATAGCTGGCCTTCAAGAAGCAAATCATTGTCCCTAGCATCTTTTCTCGAACTTGTAGAGGCTCTTCTTGCCTCTTTTGCAGCGTCTGTGAGCGAGCGCGACGCCAGCTCGATCCGCGCTGTGTCGGTTTCAACGCAAAAATTGAAACCATTTGGGCCGATAGTTATCCCCAACGTCTCCAAAACTTTCATGAGGCTTCTCAGGACATCATTGAATAATAATACCGCGATATCAGCTGCAATATCGACGATTTTTTTTCTCCCGGACTGACACTTGGGGGCTATTGCCCAAACTGATTTGTTGTAGCTTTCGTTGTTGTTTTGCGTGAAGCCGCCCAAACAACGCTGCAGCAAATCGTCTCTGCTCAAATTTTCGAAGACTGGCGTAATTGCCTCCAATACTTCTTCAGGAAGAGGCGGCTTATGGCGATATTCAGAAATATTACCGCTTGCGACCGCTCGCTGCCACGAACACCACGACTCGGCTCCCTCTGGGCAATCGTCATGTTGTGGCTCACTATCTGTGGATATTTTATGTTTGATAGTTGCCCAAATTGCCTTCTTAATTTTTTCAACATCATCGCTGTTCCTCCGAATAGCCAAGCCGTAATATGTGCTCAACTCGTCAATCAATTTTCCGGTGAGCTTTCCTCTGCCAAACTATCCTTTTTGTTTTTTCTCGATTTAGCGGAGGCGCGTCCCCATACGCTTTTGGACATGATCGATGCACTCTTTTTTTTTTATCTCGAAACCGTCGTATGGATCGCTATTCGATATACCTGCTGACCCTGAGGCGCGCAGTTGCGCGGGACCCCGAGCGTCACGGAGCATTGCACCGCTCCACAAAATATTCAATATCTCCGAAAATAATTATTTTTTCGACCTGGGTCCAACGGCATCTTAATCTTAAATGTATTTTAGATTTTTCTAGATGGTTTTCAAAAAATCGATTTTTTGAAGCCGTCACAGTGGTGTTGTCCGTTAAGTGATGTTCCTCGTCGGTAACGAGTTTTCATTATCGTTAGCCAGCAACAGCCAATAAGAGGCTCCCTTTCTCCTGTGGTCGGGCATGCGATTGGTCGTCGCTAACTAACGATAGCGCAATCTGTCGCTACCGAGTTATAACGACTTGCAGAATCTCGCTACCTGAATCGGTAACACCAACGATGGATATTTCGTAGCCCACTTCACGGCGAATTCAATAAAAGCGCTATCTGCCGACAAGAAGGCAACTCAGTCCCGCTGAGAATGCTCCGCCAAGTCTGCTTCCTTTCTCATTCATTTTTAGTACAGGGCGCGCTGCAGTGTCGAGTACAAGTTTGGCAACACTGCTCGCGGTACTCAAATCCAAAATTGGGCATTCGCAGCCCAAGTAAGCCTCATTTAAGTTTAGTATCATAATAAGTGGACCGAAATTTCAACGATTTCGGTTCTGTCGAAACATTTTTCTGGCGATCGTTTAGTCGCTCTTGTAATCCGTTCATCCTCCAACCTGCCGCTGCAAACCTGTCGGTGTGTAATGTGAAGAGACGCATCTGCGTTTCGACCTACGGAGAAACAAAAGCATCGTGCAGTCTTTGAATAGCAGTCTAATTGTAAGTCAACTGTTTTATCCGTACTTCGAGGTTTACAATGAAGAACGAAGGAAAAATGTTCAGAAAAAGATTGGAATACCATGAAGCAGATAAAATATTTACTTTCGATCTCGAAATCTTGTTGTCTAGTAAGCTATAAATGGAGTTGAGAACTCAAGTGGTATGTATTGTAAATTCACTGAACCGAGTTGTGAAAATATAAAAAATAAGTGGGGTCCTGCTATACAGGCTAATTTTCTTCAAGGATTCAAAGGAACCCAATCAAACCCAAACAACCCCAACCTCAGGCCACTTCCGAATATTTACCAAATATTTTCTAAAATTACACATTTTTCGACTGAATTAAAAATTTTGCTTCCCCAAGAGTTCTGAATGTTGAACTCACGATGAACGTAGCAACGAGTGCCCAAAGAGAAAACATTCATGAATAAAACTTTCCCGGGAGACCCTAAACAGTTTGATAGCAGGTCTACGAACAAAGTGGAATTGTTCTAAACTTCTCAATGATGCTGAACTATGCATCATTGTAATGCAATGGAAATCAATTTTTGTCCATTGCTGAAATGTCTTATTCTTAGTGAAAACAGGCTCTAAAAATCACTTTCACGTTTTTACAAATCCTCGCTAGAGATTCGAGACCTCAGTTTACAAATAAAAAAGAATTTGGATGATAATAACATAGAGAGTAAAAAATCGTTGCATTTTAGCGATGCAAGCTTCAACGTCCTACTTCCCAGGAGAACTGACGTTTCTTTGGTTAAATTCCTCCGCACAGTTTTTCTGAATGATAAGTCAACATTGTACATGACAAAGTGTCAATTTCCATAATTGACTTCTGAATATGAGCATTTAAAAATTGTGTACCGCAGATGAAAAATCTTAAATGCGATACTCGATCAACAGTAGACCAATATCATATTGAACAAAGATATTTGTCTTATGGTATCTCATTTAGGAAAAGATATTCCCAATGCAAAATGATTTGGCGATTCGCTGCTGATTTTTTAAATTTACTTGTGTTTAAATCTATTAGGTCGAGATACCATGCATTAGTCTTCACTTATTTTCTCTATAAGTTACCGAATAATTTGGAAGGTTGGAGACTCTACGAATTCGAATTTATTATGATGTTAAAGTTTGCAGCATCAGAAAGCAATGAAAGTAAACTTTCTTTCATTGATAAAATGACTTTTTGCTCAATCTATGCTATGACAATCATTCGAAAGTAATTTACGTATTTCTATTACCGATTTATCCCTTCGGGGTGCAAAAAAATATTTCAAATAATAATAAAAATGAAAAGTTAAAAAAAATCGTTGCAATTCAACGAGGGAAACTTTACAGACGTAATTTATTAGACTCGCATTTTAGCCTTACAGGTGCCTGCCGCTAGATCTTCCATGTTAGATATTCGTTTCAATTAGGTGTTTCGCATTTATGTCCAAACATGTAGCAACAGGTTCAATGTAACTACCCAAGTAAGAGTAACAACCGCAATGGATCTGAATAATAAGAAAAACCAGTAGAAGGGCTGTTAACGGCTGGAGGATGATTAATTTGTTATTGAGGACAATGTACTCTAACGATGCTCGCATTCTGCTACATAGTGGACCCAAGTATCAAGACGGGGCATGGCCCCCGTGTGTGGGTCAAAGCAGAGATCCGTTGCTGGAAGACGTTTCTATGATGATGGAAACATTCGAATTGCAAAGAAGAAAAGTGGACAAAGGGTTGAGGTCTGCAAGAGCGAAAGGCTAAAAAACATGTAGATTTTCGATACTTTTCTTATGACGTTGAAGTTTGCATCGTTGGAATGCAACGAAATCGATTCCTTTTGAAATTTTGAATCTCTTTTCTGCCGATTTAGGCTGTAAAAATCATTCAAACGATATCACGTATTCTCATTAGAGATTCATGACCTCAGTTCGTGAAATAATGGCTTTGGATGACGGTAAAAATAAGGAAATGAAAAATAAAGGAGAAATATTCGTTGCTTTGCATCGGTGCAAACTTCAACGTCATTTTTTTGCTGATGAACGAATTGAGATGACGGGCGGGATTTCACGCACGATCAATACATAGTCTTGCAGAGCTTGAGTTTGTTGAATTGAAAAATATTGATAAACAGTTAAGTTATTATTCAAGCAAAGTGTTAGTTCTGGAAACTAGGGCGACGAAAAATAAACGAAATGTCTTTTTCGTATAATGATAAGAATTATCAATGACTGGATGCTATTTCGCAATTTTTACAAGCTTTTCTTTAACTTGACTTTTTGGGAGATGCGAAACGAAAAATCGACATTTCGGCCACTTCCCGACTACTTAGAGTTCTGAAATTTTGCAAACGTGCATCTAAAAGGTAACAATGAATGATTCAACCTAAAAAAGACATCCATCCTTAGATTTCTTAAATAAAAATCCTAAAGCTGAGTATAAACGTGTGATAATAATTGCTCTGATTACTATTGTGCCAAATTAAATACGGTTAAGGAAACTGAATTGATCAATTTTATTAAACATTTAAAAAGTCGAGTGCCCAAAACTTTTATTCATAGCCACATATAGGTGACTTGGTAAACAAAAATATTTTCTACTTTTTATTACATTAAATAAAAGCTTGTTTTTTGAAAGAGTTTTCTTATATATAATTTTTTTAAATACGATGAAGGCACAATGCAGAAGAAAAAAGTTCGAATTTCCAACACCAACGGAGTTGGAAGTCCAAACGACTCGTGAGGCCTAATTTTTGTTTCAACTATTGACACTTTGTTTTATTAATATTTCATAGATACTTTTGTCAATATCTACACTATCGCTATACCGAAAATAAAGTAAATCGCGTTAGTAGTTTTGTGGAAATTAATTCTGACAGGCTTTCTATCCTGGGTCGTTGCTTTAATGAATGTTCATATTTATTTCGGAAAATGAAAAAATAGCTATTCCAACGATTCGCGTAGTATTTCTAGGTGCGATATTTGACAACATTGGTTCTATCTCCGTCTCTGTTTACTCATTCAGGCGAGTTTAACCTCCATGCCTTTCAACGTCGATCTGTCAAAACACTGTCAGGTGCGTGAAATGTAAAGCATTGTATTCGGGCCACGACTAGTAAAAAAGCGTGGAATATTTGTGTCGGCGAAATATGTCGGTTAAAAATGAAATATGTGTGGAAATTCGAACGAGTGAGATGAGGTTACGACTACAGTCAGCTGTTTCCTTGCTGTCGCGTCTCTTTATCGTAGCAAGTGGTAATAAATCAAATACCGGAAGTTCAAATTAAACTTGATATTACATGAAAATTAGGTCAATAAGCGTATTTTTTTCTGAGAGCTTTGGATTACTACAAGTGTTGAGTATGTAAATCTGATTATTTTTAAGAATCTGACGGATTCTCACTATTGTATACGCTTTTGTAGTCACCGGAAACTGGGTTTTTGTGGGTCGTCTCCGGATTCCTTTATAAAAGTACGTAATTTTTATATTTTTTCTCTGCAATAATTTTTTTTGCAGAGAAATTTTACAGAGACGATTATTAATATATTTAGTGAGGCTCAAAAAAAAATTATGAAAATCCTATGAATTGAAGCCTGCCGATAGGACTACCTCAAAACTGTCACTCTCTTCCTCGAAATTCTGTCGCCATCACCGCGACGAAACGTCAAACGATCCATCGTACAAATCTATCAAAGACGAAACGTGAAATCACAAAACGCTTGATTCGGTTGTACTTGAAAATAAATGTGCGATGAATCGGGAAAACGGTAACGTCGAGATTGAAGAAGTGCCAAGGAACATTGACGGTGAAGCCGATGGCAGCGAAAATTGCACAGAATCATTTTCCAACCTGAAATCGCTGAGTATTCACGAAACATTCATAAAAATTGTTTGCAATCAACTTGAAAAAAGAAAAACTGCTAGAAAACTTTATTTTTTCGTTCTTCATCCACAAATGGTTCTTCGACCCCGAAGGCCTCAAATTATCGACGTTGAGAACGATGCGAAACATCATCGACTCGCTGGAAACGAGTTTGAAGCTGTCACGATCTTTGGAAACGAAACAATTTTCTCGTTATTCGATGTTGAAGTTGAGAAATTGGAGTCTGTCGGACGAACTTAGAGACGCCGATAAGCGCAACAAAAATATGCTGAGTACGCGAGGAATCGTTTATTCACAACCAATCATGGAATAATTGATTATTAATAAATTAACGGGGTATTCCAGTCTAGAGACCTAAATTTCAGGCGTTTTTTCGGGCTTGATAAAAAAATATTTTTCCTATCCAATTTTTTAGGTCTTTTTTATTGATGTTTCAAGATATTAGAAGTAAAAAATGTTTGCAAAAAGAAAATAACAATTGGAAAGGCTATGGGCGTCTCACAACAGCCGCGAAAAAGCGAGTGGTGAAAAAGGGGACATAAGGATTTTTTTATGTAACCTTAAGGGCTAACACCACTGTAGAACTTTCAAAATATTGATTTCTTTCAAATTGGCTCAAGAGATATTTTAAAGCATCAAGTTTAAGGGGGGGAAAAGTTTGCTACCTGTAAAACAAAGGTTCGCAGGCCCGTGTGGGTCTGCGGTGGCCGTGGCTGACCCGTGTGCGAGGCGTCGACCGTTTTTCTTGGAACACAATTTTTTAAAACGGCACACAGCGTAACTCCTACAATTTTCATCCTTTTCACTCCAAATTTTGAGCACAATTTTAAAATGACATTCCGAAGTGCAATACGCACGGGATTTTCCATGAGTTAATTATAGCATCAGTTATTAACAAATGATTGTTCTTTTTTTGTCAAAAATCGAGTTTTTACTTTAAATGCTTGCCAATTACACCAAAATTTATATTTCGAAAATTCCCTACGTACTTCACTATATTCGTGTAAATTAGTAGAATTAAAAAAATTAATTTTTATTTTTTATTGAGACGCAGAGCGTCTTTAACGAGTAAGGCCACTGTAACGGCCCAAAAAAAAGGTTTTTTCACTAATTTTTTGCTCCCGAAATTGAAGGTATTTGAAAAAAAACTTTTAATGGTGTTATCGGGCATACATTAAACTTTATTATTAAATTTTTTTACAGTAAAAAAAAAACAAAATGGCGGTTCCACAGCTATCTTCCCGGGACATGTTTTGCTTCCAGGGCTCCGCGGCACGCAGCACCACTGGTGCACTTTTGAATCTAGAACAAAAAAAAAAAAACCATTAATCTAGAGGGCTATAGCTAGAGAATGTCGATCGGATTTTAAAAAGTATCAATTTTTGTGGATTTGGCGTGCGTTTGAAAAAAAAAATTGATTTTTGACGAAAAAAACGGCAAGTTTTTTGTTAATAAAAAATCAATAAATAAAGTTCTTGAAAATTCCGATCGAAATTCTCAAGATAATGTAAATGTTCACATCTGGTTAAAATTTCAAGTAAAAAAAATGAAAATTGTTCGAGTTATGCTGCGTGCCATTTTGAAAAACCATGTTTCGAGAAAAACGCGTTTAAAGTTTTGCGAATAGTTTTTTATTGGAAAAAATTAAAAAAAGAAGTTAAAAAAAAATTTTACCGTTAGTCTGCAATCTCAGCACCATACATTTGTCCTTCGATATCCAAATTTTCGTCTTCTTCGTCTTTCCTGGTTGATTTTTGGAGCGCGCGCGCACTTTTGGCCGCGTCGCTCAGAGATGTCTCCGCGTGCGTGATGCGTTTGGCGTCGGCTTCGATGCAGAAATTATATAACTGTGCACCAATTTCCACCTCCAACATCTTGAATATTTGCAAGACGTTGGTAAGGCCGCCATTGAATATGCAAGCAGCGATATCCGTCGCAATATCTAGTACAGTTTTTCCGCTTGAGGATAATTTGGGGGCCAAACTCCAAACGGTAGCGTTGAAACTTTCGTTATTGTTTTGAGTATAGGCCCCCAAGCAACGCTCCAGCAACTCGTCCTGGCTCAATTCCATGTAGATGGGTTTGATGGCTTGATAAACCTCCTCACTCATTGGCTGATTGTGATGATACGCATCCAAGGCATTTTCTGCTTTCGCTTTCTTCCAACTGCACCAATTCTCCGAACATTTTTCGTGCTGAGGCTTTTCATCCGTTGACATTTTGTGAAAAAGGGTTGCCCAGATCTCATTTTTCATATTTTTGATGGAATCGGAATTTCGACGGATTGCTAAGCCGTAATAAATGCTTAGTTCGTCAATCAATTTGGCAGTGAGTTTTCCTCTTCCCCCGAGACCTTGTGTTCCTTTTTTTAAGTTTCTCAATCGAGTGCCCATATTTTTTTGCACGTGATCTATGCACTCTTTTTTTTTAACATCAACATTTTCATAAGGCTTCGAATCCACGATGCCTTTGAAAGTTTTGGAATCGCCATCTCCGATATAATTGCAGTCGTTTCGGAGCAAGTTTTGACACGCTTGGCGGCGACCTTCATTTCCTAAGGACAACAAATTTTTTTTCGCACAGGACCTTTTTTTTTTTATTCTAGAGGGTTTATACTATTTTTTAAGCCAATAAAAAAAAATCGATTTTTCAAAAAATTTACAGTGGCCTTACCCCTTAATTCAACATGTCTCAATATAAATAAATTCGATGGATGATGCAAAACCGTCTAATTATGTATTATTATTTTATTTGTTAAAAAAAAAAAATTTCATTCATTTAAAAAATTTTTTACTTTCCATTAAAAACAAAATGATTTAGTATCATTTTATTTTTCACGCAGAAAAAAAGAGAGGAAGGAATTATAACATCTTTCACAAAAAACTGCAGTTTATTATTTTTCATTACAATATGAATTTTAAAATGGTCGGGCCGTTATTTCAAATTCAAAGGTAAATTCAACATGTCTCGCGAGAATGTCCCCAGCGTCACCAAATTGTATAATTTTATAAAATAAATATATTTTTTATTTACTTGAAGATATGACCAAGAACATCCTTAAATATTATTATCCTCTTACTTGTGCTTCCACTAAAAAAAAAATCGCGAAAAGTCACTCAATTTTAGACGTTTCTTGCCGTTCTTGCCATTCTTGCCTCGTACAGTGTCCATTCCTCAACTTCGAAACTACGGTTTTCTGAAGCTCGTTTTTCCCTGAAGCAGTTGTAGCTTCCTTAGAAGCTTCTGAATTCGTAGCTCCTACCGGTCGTTCTTATTCCGCTCTCGTTTGATGGCGTTAACATTGGCAATTCCGAAATTTCCTTTTGATGACATGTTCTTAAGAGTCTTAGAGATTCTCAGAGAAAACGATTTTTTTTCATTTTGACCAGACTACTACCTTAATATTACAACAGTCAACTAAATATTTCGAGACGAATCAATAGAAAATCCAATGATCAGTCGCAGGAGATGATTAAAGACTTTTTCGTAACGACCAAATTGGAGACATTGACAACAATTGATTAAAGGAAGATACCTTTAGGCTTTTTTTAAAAGGAAAGATCTTTTTTTAAATGAAAGGTCAGAGTTAGGGTATTTTTATTACTACTTTTGGCTGTCACATGGCATTTTCCTTCAATCTTTAAAAATGGCGGAGGTATGGTACGGTCTTCTAAACGGATTGTGGCGGACGTTTACTGACGGCGTGACAGAAAACGCCGGCGGAATTATTCTCAAAAAGCACCAACGAAGATTTTCCTTTCATTAACATTCATACGCAGAATGGGAACCAAGAAAAAGGAGTATTCAGGTCTATGTTTTAAACAATGAGGTTAGAAAGATTTATACCAAATTTCTTCCGAGTCGGTCGATTAGTTTTTTAGCTATACCAGACTGTGCCATAACTTCGGCATTTTCAAAGATTAATAAAAATAAAAAAATACCATGTAACAGCCAAAAGTAGTGAGTCTAAAAAACGGTGAAGACATATTTCCTGTAAAAAACAAATAATGAAAATCAGTGAATTTTTTCCTCTTCTAAACATCGCGCATCTCCCCCATTAAATGCCAATTGTGTTTCTACACTGTTTGGCTTCCTCTACAGATTTGTTTAGAAGCAACGTGACTGATTTTGGTTGTGAAAACATCGACGATTTGCCGTGGAACGTGAGAATAGAAATTCAACGTACCTGGCATCAAAAGTAAACGCTGAATAATAAAACGAAACAACACAAATTCTATGCACCTTTGACGGTCACCAATCGACCATTGCACGTAAGCAGATAGCGAATTACAATAAGCATAAGTGATATTCGACGAAAGGTATGACGCGATGTTGAAGTTGACGGAGCAGTTGAAGAGCGAAATGTCAATTAAAGATACGTCGTTGAAAGAAAAGGACAAGCAGGTATGGCACAATGATGTCATTGACGAAGAATCAATATGATCCCCAATGCCAACATCAACGAATTTCGAATTTTAGATCGACGCTCTTGAAAAACGACTGTTGAATTTAGCCGAAAATCTTATACAGCGCGAAGAAACGATGACGAATATCTGCACGAAATATTTAGCACTGAAGAAACGAAAGGACGAACAAGAATTTTTGCTACGAGGCTCAATCGAGACCCTTCAGGTGAAAAGAAAAAGAAACATTTTTCACAAAATAGCGTTGAGTTTCACGGGTTCATTATCGTTGCTTCGACTCTGCTCAGGACGCCCTACAAAAGGCCAACTCCAATGTTGATCCGATTAAATCATGTATGGCATTAATACCGAGCAAGGAGGCACTTCTTGCCCGCGAGACCAGAAGAAGCGATCGTTTGGCCCGTGAAAATTTGGTTCTCCGAGGACTTCTTCAGGAAGCCAGACGCGAATGTACCCGCTCGAACGAGAGTCTCGATAGTTGTGGCTCAGTTTCGCCAACCGAAAATCTCCCATAACAGGATCCGTTATCAATGTTTCGTTGAATAGAAATCTACCCGACTACTTGGAGCTCTGAAATTTTGCATACATGCATCCAAGAGGTGATAATGCATGATTCAATTAAAAAAATATAATAACTTGACTTTCTGTGAGACTACTTACGGCTTTGAAATTTTGTAAACATGCATCTAAGAGGTGACAATAGATGATTCAACTTACACAGAGATAAATGTATAGTAACTTTAACCGTATTTCAACTATATTTTATATTACGCTGAGAGGACAATAATATTTTATAGTCATGGTTACTGTCGAAAATATAGTACTGCTTATGATATTTTAGCAGTTGTGTTAACTATGCTCATATGTTAACCGCAACCGTCAATCTTTCAAACATACGTTGGTTGTCGATGCTATATAATATAGTAGGTTTTCATAAAATGGATATTTCCTTACACGATCAAAAAATAGTAGGTTTTTACCACATTGAATGGTACGTCTACTAAATGTATATAACATTTCATAAATCCAAAAATTCAAAAATTTTCAATTGAGAGTACTAACCTGTATGATTATTTATCATGATTTGTCATTTCCTGACCTCCTGAACGGAATCCCATCGAAGAAAATACTTCACCTACATGGAGATTCGAACCTACGACCTACCTATCCATATTTACGTATGCTTCCACTATGCTACCGGGCACTTATGTTATTTCGATCGTAGATTTGGCATAACGGATAAAAGTATTTCCAGCTGCAATTCCGAATAGCTGTTACCTCTGATATAGGTGGAATTTTGCACAGATCGCCTTTTTGATAATATATGTCACTGCTTAAATGGATTTTTGTCGCAGCCCAATAGTTTTCGAAATATCGAATTCTAAAAACTAATAAATGAATGAATATATCTGTATCGATCATAACGTTCCACCGCTGTCTCTACTTTATTGACACGTTGGACAAATGATTTACGTCTTCACTATAAGATTACCATAATGTTGTTCGTATAGTCACTTTTCGTAAGATCTTGTAACAGTTTATACTCAACAAGTGTTAATGTTAACCATATAAATAGTACAAACTTGCACTGAGAAAAATGTTCATAGTATTTATTAAAAAAACGTCCATGGTAAAAGTGGGCATAGTAAAATTCATATAGCGTATTGCTACCGCAATTATAATATGGTTGACACAACCATAAGCGTCTATCTAATCATGCCGTTTTGGTAGTGTTTTTAAAATCTAGTATCCCTGAAATAACTATTAACTACAGTGAAAGACTGTACAATATCGATATAGTTAATTCAGTTAATATTTTTACAATAGTTAGTAGTTCTTTCGGAGTTAATAGATAGTCGAGCACGCCACCAATGTTACATGTTTACGTATACTTTTCGCTTATAGTTGCGTTCACCATATTATGATTGCGGTGACAATAAACTATAGGGAATTCGACTATACTCTCTTTTTCCATGCGCGTTTTTTGTAAATACTATACACTTTTCTCTCAGTGTAGAAAAATAAAATAAAAATAATCCGACTTCCTGTGATATGCGTAACGGAAAATCGATATTTCACCCACTTCCCGTCTACTTATTGGCAATGGAAAAATAATTAATTAAACTATATATTTTCAATCAAATTAGATTACATTGAAAAATTGCTCATATCCGCGTACTTACGTGTAGATTATCAATATTAAGTGTTTAAGGGGTTACACCACTGTGGAATTTTCAAAAATTGATTTTTTCGAAATTGGCTTAAGAGATGCCTTGAACCATCTAGAATAAGGGGAAAACGTTTGGCACCTGTAAAAAAAGGACCTGTCCTTCCACCAAAAAAGGAACGAGAAATTGCTTAATTTTTGACGTTTAGAGTGGTACAAGCCTTGAAATAGGATCAGTATAGATATAAGATTAAGAAGAAGAAAAAAACCATTTTGTAGCACCAAATCGACTGTTCAGCTGTGTAATTTATGTCCGACGTATAGAAGTTGAATGAGACGTTTGGGTTTTGGATGCAACTTCATCAACGATCAGAATTTCTAAGATATCACAGGGGCGGGGATGAAGGTAGGTAGGAATGGCATGCAGAAATGATATAATTGAAGCGCAACGCTAAGGGGCTCTGCATAAAAGGATTAGCAAGCCGCGTGACACTGCTCGAGCTTCTTCGTATAAAAGCCAAGTTGTTCGGAGGCAACATTTCAGTCGGTGCCCTGCACTAATTGTACCATTCCTCGTGCTCTGTCCAGAAGCCACGTAAGTCCAGTGCATCACCATCCTAGCTTTCTCTACATATCCCGTATACATTACGTATTTATTTTTATACATTTCAAGTATACTCCATTAAAATAAAAACATACTTACAATACTTTCAACCACTTTCGACCTAAAGATAATACACGTAGGACAAGTCCGGACAAGATGATAACGCTAAGGTCATGTCGAAATGAAACAATACATATATGAGTCAGTCAACTTTAATTATTTTTCAAACTATCCAACACTTAATAATCTTTTAATTTCCGAAGCAAATAAAGCAGTTTTTCTGATTTGTACCATACTATATATATGTTTTATTAACAGCTCTGTGATAATGATGGGACACGAATTATTCCCGGGATTTTTTTTTCATATATAAGCATATATGATTATATATCAATTGCATATGATGATACATAATCATACATAAAAGTACATGATCATGTGTGAAGAAATATATAATAATATATCATTATATACGAATTTCCTCGGAATATAATTATTTATGGGTCATGTTATATGTGAATATATATAATCATATATTGAAATACATTATCATATGTTATCATACGTAGTCACCACTATTTCTACTTAAAATATTACATATTATCATATCCGATGGTATATATTCATGCATCAGCATCATCAGCATCCATGGTCATACATGTAAATGTATGATCACATATTTTGTCGATATTTAAACTACGCAGAATCATATATAACTTCGTATACGTATTGTTAAGACCAAAATTAATTTCATACAAAATATTGTTATTAATTATAAAAAGTATTCAAGGATTTGAAAAAAAAGAAAGAACTAGTCATAGTTTTATAGTTTAGCACAGTCATTTTATTCAAATAAGATCATTGTTGATTCACACATAACCAAATTGTATTTACATGACTTTTTAAAATAAATTCGGCCGTTGCATATATAATTGAAAACTCGGATAAGGTGGCACATTTTTTCAATTTCTTAATTAATTTTTTCTTTTCTTAACTAATTTCTTAATTAATTTTAATTTCTTAAAATTTTTAATTAATTTCGTTATGTATCGATCCAACAATAAAGCGGCAGTAAAAGACACTATATCTAAATACTTGCATTGCGTCTCATATTTTTACATTTCCTGAAACAAATATTATTACTAATCCTAAATAAAATTATATGCAACCTGCCTGACAATATTTCTACACATATACCAACATGTAACAACAGACAATCACCAAAATCTCAAATTGAATAAATAAATTAAAAATACAAATATAATAACATATGAATATATTACTACATATAAAATTATATGTAGTAGTATATGTAGTAATATATTTATAAACATAAAAATTATATGTAGTAAAAAATATATATTTATATATAGACAAAATTCATGTGACAATTCATAGACAAAATATGTGATAAAATCGTATATGATCATACATAATCATATATGAAAATTTTTTCCCGGGTTGGCATGTTTCGCATATAAAAATGGTTTCATTCTCAATACCATCAATTTGATAAGGCAATCGTCTAAGTTCTGTAGGATTAGTCCGGATAATCTTGCTTCCATATCATTTTGATCATTTGTAAGTTCTTTTTCTTCCCCTGGTAAAAACACCGGCTGAAGAGCAACCAAATGCTTTACTAGTTTCATTTCACCCTTTCTAACGTAAATAGTGGTACGTTGTAAAAAATTCCGGGTTTGCGATAGCTTGTATTCATCTTGCCCCATTACAATACAACGTTACATTACATTACAACGGTTAACAAATTAACAAAAAATCGCGCAACAACTTTGAAAATTTCCGACAAACCGTTCTTATTATATTGATAATTAGTACTTTTATTGTGTTTACCCACCTGCCTCTGATCAATATCAGAAACTCAAATAAACTGAAACGATGTTAAACTTTACCAAATATTACATCGTATTGTCAAAAAATCGATATTGTTTTCTCACTCGAGACGCGTGCTTCCGCCACAGTTGATACTTTCACACTCATTCACCCCCCCCCCCCCTTCAAACTCCACAGGAGCACTGTGCTCGCACGCACTGTTTGGTGGTTACGCTTATGATTAATCTTACCCCGCGTATTCGCCTTGCCCCGAGTTCCCCTATATTTTATTATTCTCGTGCGATTCCAGAATGGAAATCTCACATAGGTATTTATCCAACGAAACGTGGGATATCGTTTGGCAAACTTTCGCCAACGTTTCCCTCACTTACGACCTCGTCTCGTCGCAGAATGTCACCGACAACGAAGAAAGCCATTTTGTTTACGACCATCCAGCCAAGTTAGGAATAATCACGGGATTGTTGATAGCTTGCCTGGCGGATTTTCGCATCGCCACTCCCAAGGTTTGAACAGAAATACCGAAAAAAAACTAATCGAAAGCAAACACAAGAACGGCGGACGAATCTTGAAGGATGATGAAAAATTGTGGGATCAGTTTCAGTTGGACGTTAGTCTGGAGGCGAAGCTCAAATCCATGGCGATCACGATCGTCAATATCGCAATTTTTCTTCTCCTCGTTCCCCCAGTTGGCTCGTTACTCGTGATTCTCTTCGTCTATCGAAAAATCGTAGAGTTCGCATTGATGATCAAGCTGAGGAATGAATTCGCTGGACTTTTGGAGGGCACGGATTGCGTCTGGGCACTGGAAGAACCCACAGCTCTCTCGGTCATAAACGTACTTGGAGTTTTCGAGAAGGACGACGCGACGACGAACGACGATTTTTTGTCAGACTTTCGAAGCGTCCTGGAGCAACGTTTGTCGTCGTCGCACTTTGAAAAACTCAATTGGCTAAGAGAAAAGAAGTACGGTTATCATTATTGGCGAAGAAGCGGGGAAAAAATGTGCATCGAGGAGCGGGTGAGATGGATGGACGAGGATGACGAACATGACCGAGAGTGCGACGGCTCCTGCCACGAGGTTGACGGCGATTTTTTGAACAATATTTTGACGAAATTCACGAACAAACAACTTCCCGGTGCCCACGCGACTTCGTGGGAAATTCTCGTCGGTCGAAATTGCACGAAAGCGTCCGCCAGACGGTTGGAAAGAATGGAGGAAGGCCTCGTTTCATTTGGGGACAAATTTGATCAATGTAAAAGCTCGATTCCAGTCTTGTTCAGGGTGCATCATTGCGTGGGCGATGGTGTGGCTCTTCTGAGGCTTTTGCTCGAATCCATAGCAGATTCGAGGAATCAGACAGCCGAAGATGCAGGATCGAGGGTCGAAAAAAAACTTTGGTTACCTCGTCTTCGGAAGAGCACCTCCGTCTCTGGCATTGTCAGTAGCGAGACCGAAATCTTGTACAACGAGGAGCAATTGCTGAAGTCTTCGATGCCATTTACAGCCGGAATTCCGATCCGTCGAGTAGTTGGAAAGATTTTCGGTTATCTCGATGGCAGATGGAAGACGTTGAAGAGCCGGGCCTCGGAAGATCCTCGGAATGAGATTAGAAAAATGTTGGAGTACATGTGGAACATTGTGGAAGCGAAGTTTCTCGAAAGAGCGAGAAAGATTACGGACAGGATGTCCATAGTCTTGGGCTTGATTATTTCTGCGCCCAACTGCTTATTCCAACAAGCCTTCCGAAGCATGGACAACAGCGCCCTTCACGGGCCTGTACTGAGCGGTAAAAAATTACTCTCTTGCTATATGGAAACGGAACTGAACGATCCGCGGTATCCGAATCTACTGGAGAAGATTAGAGACATCAAAAATATGACTGGCAGCAGATTCGGCGATGTCGTACTTGCCGCTTTGTCCAAGAATCTTCAACGTTATTTTTCCAAGGTACTGGTCACTGCATATACGCTACGAAAAAAATCTTTAGCCACTTCAACGAAAGGCGTTCATTAGGTATCCTCGAAAGGCCCTGTGTAAAAGGCCCTTTGTAAAATTTCCAACTTTTTATCAGGACGTTGAATAAGTTCTCGCTGGTTTCCACCAGATGGTGTACCAGAACTGCGTGCGTGTGGTTCAAGATGGTAACGCATCTACAAAGCACTTTGAGCAAGCTTGAAGTTCAGTGCATGTCCGTTCGCCGGAGTGCCAACAAATCATGTCAAATTTCGTGGGAAAAAGAGCATTTGCGGGGAATTTTACTGCACTATTTTATTGCCAAACAACGGTAGCTGAAGCGCACAGAATTCTGGTTAAGTTAGTATGTGCACGAACCTCCTCATTAGAAAGAAAATTGATTTTTTTAACGGACAACACCACTGTGACCCCTTGTTTTTTGCCATTTTTCAAGAATTTTTTTTTGTGGGAAAAAAAGAGATATTCGAAAATTTTTTTTTGTTTTGTTCATTGTTTATTGAAGATACGTAAAAAAAAATGTTCAAATTTTTCACGCCCCATGGTGACGCTGGGGAAGCTCCCGCGTCAGGTACTGTTGCCTCTGCAGTGGTTCGCGGCACGCAGCAGAACTCTCTTCAAAGTCGATCTGAAAAAAAAATACCGAGTGTTTTCGTTAATAATATGATATTTTGAAGAGAAGTACACAGGGATTTGAATAAATATTGATTTTTTAAAAATTCTGCTCGATTTTCGAGCAGAATTTCTCGTCGAAAATAGGCTATAACTTTTTTTATTATTGAGATATCGAAAAAAATCCTATGTGCTTCTTTAGATAATCTAGTTTTATTGATGCAGTCCAAATTTGAAGTCGATCGGATAAAAATAGCTCGAGTTCTGCTGCGTGCCGCACTCAAAAAAGTGGTTTTGAGAAAAACGCGTTCAAAGTTTTAGGTTTGTTAATTTATGCGATAAATTGGAAAAAAAATTGTTTACCTTTAATCAGCGAGGCCGGCACCATATAGCTGGCCTTCAAGAAGCAAATCATTGTCCCTAGCATCTTTTCTCGAACTTGTAGAGGCTCTTCTTGCCTCTTTTGCAGCGTCTGTGAGCGAGCGCTCCGCCAGCTCGATCCGCGCTGCGTCGGTTTCAACGCAAAAATTGAAACAATTTGGGCCGATAGTTATCCCCAACGTCTCCAAAACTTTCATGAGGCTTCTCAGGCCATCATTGAATAATAATACCGCGATATCAGCTGCAATATCGACGATTTTTTTGCTCCCGGACTGACACTTGGGGGCTATTGCCCAAACTGATTTGTTGTAGCTTTCGTTGTTGTTTTGCGTGAAGCCGCCCAAACAACGCTGCAGCAAATCGTCTCTGCTCAAATTTTCGAAGACTGGCGTAATTGCCTCCAATACTTCCTCAGGAAGAGGCGGCTTATGGCGATATTCAGAAATATTACCGCGCTGCACCGCTCCACAAAATATTCAATATCTCCGAAAATAATTATTTTTTCGACCTGGGTCCAACGGCATCTTAATCTTAAATGTATTTTAGATTTTTCTCGATGGTTTTCAAAAAATCGATTTTTTGAAGCCGTCACAGTGGTGTTGTCCGTTAATGCTGTAGTGTAGACATGCAGAATGACGTCCGCGAAAACTCTGCATGCCTTACCGGCTAAATACAATAGTAATTAATTCACGAAATCAATGCATCCAACCCGCACCTTATAGGGAATCCGTGGGGATCAAACTTTGGAACGGAAATAATAGTAGTTTGCGATTGGATCGGAGCTATGCAGTACTACCTTAAAACTTACGGCGATCATGCTCTGTCGGAAACAACATGCAGAGATTGGTTTAGACGCTTCAAAACTAATGAGGCATTTCTTCACGAAGACTTATGTCAGATTAGCTAAACTTGCAGACTCGTGAGGAGTTGATCACACAGCAGTTTCGAAACGTTTGAAAGCATTAGGTATGATATTTTCAAATGAAGCATTAATTTTCATGAAAAAACAGCGAGAACTTATTCAACATTTCAAAACTCGATATACATCTAGAAATTCACTTCCTCTAAGTTTCAAGCTCGCTTACGGATCACTCGAAAGTGTTGATTTGTCAATTTTCAGTGCATTTTATTGATTTCTTTGAAATCCATGACAACGTCTCCATATCTTGGATCTCCATACCGAAGACTAGCTTTTGGCCCGCGCTCGCGTAGACTTGTGTCGTGTCCTCTTCACTGAAATGTGTGCCTGAAATGTTTCATTAAGGAACACGTAAAATTGTGTTGAAGAATATTAAGACTAAGTTTCAAGTCAATCTGAGCAGATAGTTCTTTCGTCATACAAACTTTGCTACCCCCCCTTTTCTCCTTGAGGATTGAATTTCCAAAAACCCTGACATTTCTTTATTTGTGTCTAGGAGCAGTTATACAAAGTTTCTACCAAATTTTACCCGATTTTTTTAATTTTCCGTACAAACTTTGCCACCCCCTCTCGTTTAGGGGTTGAATTTCGGTAAACGCTAAAATACGTATTTTATTGATTGTGTTGAAGAGCAATAATACCGCGTTTCAACTAAATCTACTGACCAGATGCTTTTAATTTTCCATACAAACTTTGCCGACCCCTTTTTCCCTTTAGGGGTTGAATATCTAAAAACGCTGAAATACTTGTGTCATTAATTGTGCCAAGAAGCACAAATACCAAGTTTCAAGTAAATTCTAGTAGGTTTTTAAACATTTCTATACAAACTTGCCGCCCCTTTTCACTCCTTGAGGGTTGGATTTCGAAAAATTCCTTCTTAAACGGTGCCTACCTAATAAAATCAACATGCCCTCCAAATGTCACTTTTCTACATTTAGCGATTTAGGCTGGGCGATGACGAGTCAGTCAGTTAGTCAGTCACGACTTACCCTTTTATATATATATATATATATATATATATACTTGAAACTCGGTACAAATACTCTTTGAGGAAAATAATTAAACACGTCTCTGAGGATTTTTCGGAACAACCCTATTTAAGGGGTGAAAAAGGGTGTTGAAATTTCTATGGAAAAAAATCCTCGTAATGTGTATATATATATATTACGAGAATTTTTCCCATAGAAACATCAACACCCTTTTTCACCCCTTAAATAGGGTTATTCCGAAAAATCCTCAGAGACGTGTTTAATTATTATCCTCAAGGATTATTTGTACCGAGTTTAAAGTAAATTGGCCCAATAGAATAAAATGTCCCATACAAAACTGTAACAACCCTTCTTATCTCTTTAGGGGTTGAATATCACAAATTCCTCTCTTAATGGGTGTTTAGGCCATAAAAGGAAACTACTGGTCAAATTTTACGTTTCTATCGACCGCGATTTGGGCTGTTCGTTGAGCAGTCAGTCAGGACATGTCCGTTTATAGATATCGATAGATTGATGCGTGATTGGTTGTTCTTTTGTCGAAGATCGGGGAATCGGCGCCGAAAAGCATGACGGTCGTGATCCCAGCGAGAATGACCGTGCCGAGCCGGAAGTTGAGTCTACAGAATGATTTTTCCGTCGGTCTCTTGACACTCTGCTGCACGGAAGTGAACGGCCATATGTCGAAGGACCGTTCGGTCGTAGACGGGTGTCTCTCCGAGCGGGTCGTTGACGTTGCCAGATCATCGAAGAGGTTGAGGAACGATCCGGATTACACGATCAATTTTTGGGTGATGAAGTGGTTGTCGGCGATACTTCCGGAATGCTTACTCAGGCCGGTTCTCGAGAGTCGCAGTACACTTGTATTCAGCAATTTGCCCGGGCCTCCGGAAATTTCGATAATCGGCCATAGATTGAAAAACGTCGCTTTTTGGATTCCTCATCGCGGCACAACCGGTTTGGGATGTTCTTTCTTGACGTACGGCGGAAAGGTTCACTTTTCTATTGCAGCGGACAGCGCGTTGATAAGCAGTCAGCGGCATTTGGATGAGATCGTTTGCAATACCGTTGCCGACATTGAAGAACTCTACGACGCGATGTCAGTCTCCTACCTGGCCGCTCGTACTTGAGGGCAGGACCAGCACGCATGGAAACTGGCAAGTTTTTAGGCTTGAAAATGTACATTCATTCTGCTGGATGTTACATTTAATTATACAGGGATGACCACCTAACGCGACCAGCCCAAATATCTCCGTTGCCTTTAGGGTGACGGAAAAAATGTCACGAGGTAATACGATTGATTTCGAAGGGCGCATACAGGTGTGAAAATATCATTTTTGTCAAGGTCATAATTTTAGCGTTCTCAAGGTCATCAATGGTTTTTCAAATGGGAATATTTCTTTTTTGTTAAGACGTTGTAGCTGATATACAGACGAATCCAACTACCTATGATATCATGACCATGAAATGGTTTTTCACCAAAATATTTTGCGTTTCGATGGGTTTGTTTGGGTTTGTTTTCGTCACTCTAAAGACAACGGAGATATTTGGGGTGGTCACGTTAAATGGTCCACTCTGTGTATGTTGAGAAATTAGAGTATTCGGACTTCTCGAAAACGTATCTGATTTTCAAGTGTGATTTGTAAAAATAAAATCGAGAAATTTGCAGTGTTTGTTCGGGTTTGTTCGGGTTTAAGGCAATGGCCTTAATTATAGGGTAATTCCGGGGGAGTTGGCCAATAGAAATACAAGCAAAAGTTTGGCAAAAACATTTTTAAGTAGGTAAAATCCTTTTTAATTATTCTGGCTACTGCAAAAATGTTTTGAAGGTTTCATGTTTTACGTTGTGGTGATGTTGTTTTGTAATGTTTATTTTGCTTACGAACCGTATCTGAAAATTGAATACGTTTTCTGGTCTGCACTGTATTAAAATATTTTTTAATTTTAGAAAAAGGTTTTCCAATTTTCTTCCTAGGAGTCGAATATAGAAAAAAAGTTTGAAGAATCTTTTCTAATTTTAATGAATCTTTCCAATTATCGTTTTTCTTTTATTACTTCAGTAATGCCGGCTCCAACAATTTCTTCTGGCTTGAAGGCATTTTCTAGATTATGCTTTTTGGGGTTCCGCAGCAATTAGGTTACACTTGTAAATTTTTCACGTCCGGTCGTTTGCCACCGCAAAGCGCCCGTCGAAGCGCCCTCGCTCTCTATTCTTGTAACCTTTTGATATAAAAATCTGAAATAATTCATGAAAATGGCATTCGTTGTCAGATAATGTATCCTGAAAAAAGAAAATCTGCGTTTAAGGGATGATCGCAAGGTCAATTCTGCCAATTTTTATTATTCGAAAAAAATCGGTATCGGAATTTGTCGTTTTCAATTTCAACGACATTCGAAATATTCGATATTCGCAACACGCCAAATATTGATAATTATCGGTATTTCTCTGGTACTGTAAGGTAGTCCTATCGACAGGCTTCAATTCACAGGATTTTCATCATTTTTTTTGAGCTTCACTAAATATATCAATAATCGTCTCTGTAAAATTTCAGGGTCGGTTATCGACCTTATTACAGAGAAAAATAAATAAAAATAGCGCACTCTTGTGAAGGAATCCCAAGACGACACGCAAAAACCCCATTTCCGGTCGCTGTAAAAGTGTATACAATAGTGAGAAATACTACGCGAATCGTTGGAATAGCTATTTTTTCATTTTTCTAATTAAATGTGAACATTCATTAAGGCAGAACACCACTGTAACCTCCTGTTTTTTTGCCATTTTACAAGAATTTTTTTTGTGGGAAAAAAAAGAGATATTCGTACTTTTTTTTTGTTTTGTTCGTTGCTTATTGAAGATACATAAAAAAAAACTTTCAAATTTTTCACGCCCCATGGTGACGCTGGGGAAGCTCCCGCGTCAGGTACTGTTGCCTCTGCAGTGGTTTTCGTTAATAATATAATATTTTGAAGAGAAGTACACAGGGATTTGAAAAAATATTGATTTTTAAAAAATAGGCACGCTTTTGAAATTAAAGGACGATTTTCGAGCAGAATTTCTCGTCGAAAATAGGCTATAACTTTTTTTATTATTGAGATATCGAAAAAATCCTATGTACTTCTTTAGATAATCTAGTTTTATTGATGCAGTCCAAATTTGAAGGCGATCGGATAAAAATTGCTCGAGTTCTGCTGCTCGCCGCACTCAAAAAAGTGGTTTTGAGAAAAACGCGTTCAAAGTTTTAGGTTTGTTAATTTACGCGATAAATTGGAAAAAAAATTGTTTACCTTTAATCAGCGATGCCGGCACCGTATAGCTGGCCTTCAAGAAGCAAATCATTGTCCCTAGCATCTTTTCTCGAATTTGTAGAGGCTCTTCTTGCCTCTTTTGCAGCGTCTGTGAGCGAGCGCTCCGCCAGCTCGATCCGCGCTGCGTTGGTTTCAACGCAAAAATTGAAACAATTTGGGCCGATAGTTATCCCCAACGTCTCAAAAACTTTCATGAGGCTTCTCAGGCCATCATTAAATAATAATACCGCGATATCAGCTGCAATATCGACGATTTTTTTGCTCCCAGACTGACACTTGGGGGCTATTGCCCAAACTGATTTGTTGTAGCGTCGTTGTTGTTTTGCGTGAAGCCGCCCAAACAACGCTGCAGCAAATCGTCTCTGCTCAAATTTCCGAAGACTGGCGTAATTGCCTCCAATACTTCCTCAGGAAGAGGCGGCTTATGGCGATATTCAGAAATATTACCGCGCTGCACCGCTCCACAAAATATTCAATATCTGCGAAAATAATTATTTTTTCGACCTGGGTCCAACGGCATCTTAATCTTAAATGTATTTTAGATTTTTCTCGATGGTTTTCAAAAAATCGATTTTTTGAAGCCGTCACAGTGGTGTTGTCCGTTAAACAGCTTACAAACGGAAAATCTTAGTTATTACAAATAATATTTTTTGCATATATTAAAAATGTAAATTGTACAAGTCTCAAGTATGACCAGTGGTCATGCACGACCAGTGCGAAGCGATAGAACTACCTTAACAAAACAACAGATAGATCTACAGTTTTTTTAAAATTCGACCCGGCTTAATTAAATATTCCAATTAAGGGCTCACCTGACAAACTGCGGAAGCCAGCCGTAATTCGTGGTCCGACACGCACTTGACGGCTTTATGTTTTTTTTTCTGCGTAGGATCTCGTGTGCTGACATTGCTGACCTCGTACTTACGTGACTGTCACTGCCATTCGAGTCCGCAATCACGTGGACGGTAAAAGTGAAAAGAAAAAGAAGTTCTATCGCACTGTTTAAAATAGGAAGTATCACGATACTTTGTTGACATTACTTTGTACAATAGTTCGTAAGCGACTCAAATTAATAAATTTTCATCGTTACAAAACTGCTGCGTTCTTTTCACCCCGCCCTTGAATAATCACTCCCATCTTCGTGAATTCACACCCTCGTGTCCTGGAGGCGAAAAAATTATATTTTTCACGTCGAATGCACGTGGTAAAAACAAAAGGTGCCTCGTGTATATTTTCACGTGTAAAAAAGCTCGTGCGCGTCACGAAAAAAATCGTCGATCCAAACAGTTTTAAAGCATAGAAAACAACACAAGTTGCAAAATTAACGATCGTTTCGAAAAAATATGAACGGCCAAAAGACAATATCGAAGAGAGTATCGAAGAACGAAAATGTCATTCGTGATCTGCTTCTCAGTCTCGCGGTTGAATTTTCAGCGATGCTCTTCTTCGCGACGATTCCAACGGGTCTAGGTATATCGGACGCGGTTCCCCTCTTCGTTCTTCTCATTCTGCTCGACTCGTAACTACTGAAATCCGTGGTTTGCTCGACCTCCGATTCGTCGCTAGTTTCGTCGATGAATCCACGACTTTCGGACACTTCCGGGAGTCTCCTCGTTCTGTCACAAGTGAAAAAATCGAATCGTTTCTCTCGCCAATCAGATTTTACTTCGCAATAGCGAAATGGTATAAATATTTCGCTGGGGTGCTGTAAATAACCGAGGAAACTATTTGTAAACAGATTGTTGATGCTTAAAAATATTGGGGTGAATAGATATTGATGAAGATTTTACTAGTTGTACCGATCTTCTCGTACTAGTTTACTAGTAATCTTCTCGATATTTTGCAGGCTTATTTAATACATAAAAATGTAGTCTTTAATCGTTCGATTTTTTTTTTCGAAAAAAATGGCCGTTTTATAGCCAAAAAACGGCCGTTTTTTTTCGTTAAAATCGAACCAGTAACTTTGACTGTCCGCCATTTTGTGAAAAATGAATATTTTTTAAAATCCTTCGATCAAAGACTAGTTTATACTTATATTTGACTAAATCCATCCGCATTTTTTTTTCAGATATTCCACTTCGCCGCAATGTTGGTCACCGCAAACCGTGTATATAAAAACATTATTTCATTGACGGCCATTTGCCACTAAACAATGTAATATTTTTCAATAAAAAAATTACTGAAAGTTCTTCAAGATGTGTTCTTTAAGATGGTATATTGATCGATTAAAAAAGTTTTGTAGTTTTCTTTTAAAAAATTCATGATAAAGGCCTTTTTTTGCGCTACAAGTGGGGGTAACGCCTTTAAAAGAACAATCCGATGCCGACTATATCTATAGGATATAGGAATCGGAGAATGCAACTGCATTGTTTCTAAAAAGGAAAAACAGAGGTGGCTTACTTAATCCCAGCGATGATGTAATAATCTGCAAGACTGCTGAAAGGGTAATGAGGAGTACAAGTAACATTCTTACTCTGAAGAATGTACTGCCAGAACTAGTCATTGATGCTAATCGTTCGCTTCCAAATAGTTTATTTCCTCCACTTTATATGTATCCTGAAGGGTCGTTAGTTATGAACGATCATAGAAATGAGTTGGTGGGGAAAATTGCCACCAAATATTACAAACTAAGATTGCACCACAAAAGTCGTTCGCTACAGAAATCAGTTCAACGACAAGCAAGGAACATCACTTTGGTGTCCTTCGATTTTGTTGAAACTTTTGTTGTGGAAGAGTATCAAAAACTAAGAGACACGTATTTTTTTATCGGCGGAAAAACGGTTTTTCAGGGTTAAACGTACCCTTGGAAGTAGGGGTGTTTTTTGTCGATAACGTTATCCTTCTCATCTCCAATGTATAGCACACGAAAAAATAAACATTATTGCGATTTGAATTTTTTTTATATCTCGTACCGTTAAAACGTTATCAACGGAAAACGAAAAACATCCCCATTTTTAAGGATGCGTTTCACCCCTTAAAACCGTTTTTCCGCTTATAAAAAAAATAGGTGTCGCTTAGTTTTCGATACTCTTACACATAAAAAAGTTTCAACAAAATCGGAGGAGGACACCAAAGTGATGTTCCTTGTAACACGTTTCCACAATTGACTCATTATCTTTGCTAACCAGTCGTTTTATTGTAGTAAACTTGGTTTCTTGCAATATTGTAAGATTATTTAAATAAATTTGTTAATCTTATCAATCATTTACAAACTGTTTCTATATGGTATTGTTATGCATGCAAACAATCATATATTTTGTTTATAAACATTCGTGCTATTTGGACATTGGAGTTAGGTTGATTTACATCAATTCATAACATAAGCGCGTGATTTCTCCTCATTCTCCAGTACCGCCCAGGTGGCTGGCACTTATCGCTCACCGTATGTAAAAATGTTACGCTTTTTGACCGCTTTATTTAGTTCTACCTCTCCCCGTGGCGCTAGTAGGTTACTTACAATATTCTTATTGCGCAGGCGCGAGGCCCGCACGGCGTACTTAACCACCCCGCGCCGAATACGACTATTTTGACGTTTGGACTTAAGCCGCGGTGCGGAATTGATTGAAATTACCGAAATTTTACTCGTACCCGCGTAATCCTGAAAAGGTGCATTTTTCATCATACGAGCCGATCCTCGTATTCGAAGCTATGGAAAGTCTATGAGTTATATGTGTGCGTGTGTGTATATATACATAGCCTCTACGCACGCGTCAGGGTTGTAGAACAACTAGCGCTGCGAGTGGCAGAGTTGGACACTACAAACAGCGGACAATTCGCGTAGCAAAAATTCCAAAAGATGCCAGACCCTGGTACCGCCTCATCCACGCCACAAATATCGTGAGACAGAAAGAGGAGTACTCCTGACATATTTTTGTCGTTTATATGTTGGCTTAAAGCGGCTCGTAAGAGCACTCTGTCTATCTTTTAAGTCTGCGGTTGAGACGTATGTATTGAAATGTGGCAACGCCGGAACTATGGGAATACCAGAACCAATTGAAGTCATAGCGCGCCAATTTCAAATACGTTATAGTCAAATGCTAGAAAGGGGAACTCGCATCATCTTACTATTTGGGCACAACATCGAAGCGGTTTTTTTTTCGTTGAAGCATCTAACGATTGCTGAGTGAAATACGAAGAGATGCAGTGTTTATTTTTTTAATACTTTGGAAATCCGTTTCGCCCAGAGTTGGCGTATCGTCCAACTTCCGGTGAGCTCCTCGAATCCGTCCAAATTTCTGACTTGACTCGCTGTTCCGGAAGTTCCGAGATTGCATCATTGCAAGAACGACAAGCGCAACTTAGTTTCGAGGCTCGGAGCATGCACGAGATAGAAGAGTTTCCTTTATTGATTATTCTGCCTGGCGAATTATCAGTTGACGTTGTGAATTCCTGATCGGCATCGAGCTCCACATCGCCGTCTATACCGGAGCATTTTTCCTCGGAAAAAATGCTTCTGTGGCAAATAAATTGATCGAGTACGCATTTTTTTTGTTTCTTTCGATTATGACCTGATAGCGTCTTACTTGGAGTCGGGGACGACGAGTGTGACGTTATAATCCGACAAAGGTTCGACCACGATTGGGTTTTCCGGTCCTTCACGCGTTTCCATCGTTCTCTCCACTTGTCGAGCTCCACCAGCTCTGCACGCGAAATTCATTAATCGTTCTTTAATGACATTATCGCGGAAAAGAAACCAGGGAAACTCTCCGTATCGATGACAACTCATTTCATCGAGCGTGTATCGTGTTGAAGTTTGCACCGTTGAAGTGAAACAGATTTTTATGTCTCCCTTCATTTTTATTATTATAAAAACTCTTTTTTTTGCGGATTCAGCTTGCAATTATCTAACGAGGATCTTGAGAAACGTTCAGGTGCTTACGCATAGTTGACATTTTTGGAAATATCGATTTTTGGTTTTGGACGGGGTCTCAAAATACTGATATCTTCGTTGGCGTTTTACAGATCTAGCCTCGAAACTTTTTTATACCACTATAACACTTTTTTATATCAGCATATGATTTCAAAAAGATTGTCTGAAAATTTTAAGTTTGCTGGTGAAAGATTGACGGAATTATGGGCGTTTATAGGTAGGTTCCACGAACCGGCAAACTTTGAACGCGTTTTTGTAAAAATGAATTTTTAGAAATCGGTGACCACTATATCTCAAAAATCATTGCACCAATCAACTTATTTTACGAGCTTCTTTTACGTATCAAAGGGCAGTTCTGGAGCAATTTTTTTTTCGATGCGTAGTTTCTTTTTCAGCGAAAATAGAGGGCTTTTTCCCCAATAATCGATACTTTCACTTTGTTCGGCAGCCAATTTGTCAAAAGCCAATATTTTATTATATTCTTCGTCCAGGCACTAGATAATTTCATGCAAAAACTAAATGCACTTGATTTTTTCATTTCGGATGATTTGTTTGCGAGCAGGCAGTGGTCAGTGAGCAGTGCGCAAACTATCATATCCACCCCATTTATGAATATGTAAAAAAGATACTGAAAACCCGTACTCTTTAATGTAAAAGAAAAAAATTAGAAAATCAGCACTGATTCAATGATTTTCAGAACCAGTTCAATGATTTTCGTAGTCTAAATCCTCCAAACGCAATTGGGAGATTAGAAGAAATCATCGTTCATTGAATCCCAACAATGCGAACTTCGTTATCATGTTCGTATAACATTGACTATTTTATGCCCTTGTGTATGATGCCCAAAATTGAATTGCTGCATCAACCGAGTATCACTTCGAAGGAAGAAACTATTTGGATTTTCTGGACGATATTTTGAAGAGATTTCACTGACAGCATAAAAATGCGCTCCCTGTCCAAACTAACCTACAAATCCATCTTTTCGAATTTCGTATCCGTCAAAATTCGGGCGAAGACATTCTTTGAGCAGGACAACATTATGAACTCGTACTTATGAGTATTTCATTTCGCAACATCAAATATAGCAATGACACGAATCGATGATGAGTACATCGAAAAAAAAATAACGAAAATTCTGCAAAAAAAAAAAAAAAATACCAACACAACAGATTTCGACTTCGTGGTGGAGATTTTGCCAGTTGACGGTTTTTTCGCTCTACTTCTGAGCGGCAGTCTCGTGAATCCTGCGCATCGGGCTCTGGGTATTTTGCTGGTCTTCGAAGACTTGCCAACCGACAACTTTTCGCCGCACTTTTTTCCCTCAACGGGCTCGTTCTTTCGGCCCAGCGCTTGATCGCTGTCAGTCTTCTTGCTTTTTTCCATCTCCACTTGAGCGAATTTTTCCGAAATTTTCTTTTCCGTCTCGAGCTTCGTTGGACCAGTCGCTTTTTCGTTGACATCTTTTTGGCAATCCGTAGTCGCGTTGACGAGACTTTGCTTTTTGAAAAAAGTCGTGAGATCGGGTTGACTGAGAGTTTCATCGTAATCGCACGATATCGTTTCCAACACTTTCGCGAATTTGGCGTTGTCGAATTTTTCACTTTTTCCGATGTTTCTCGGCGTCTTGTTGGCGCTTATCTTCGGTAGTGTCGTGCTCATGGTGCCGTCCTCAGCATCACGACGACGATGACGTTTCCGCAAAAAACCCTCGTCAATCTGTTCTCCGATGTGATTGGTGGTTTTTCCACGACTTTTCAGCCTGCTCCAAAAGTCAAGAATCGTTCGCGATGTTTTGCGAAAGTTTCGCGCAAGTACGACGCGATCCTCTCGGGGATCGTGTCTCGCCGAGAGTCTCGCTTCAATCCGGCATCTTCGATCGAGCTTTCCTCGTCTCTTGGTGAACGGCAGCGAGGCCGTCACTCGGTTTTTTCTGTTCGTCGCGAGCTCCGAGCACTGCACACGGGCAATTGTGAATGCTTTCCACCTTTCTGCAGAGAGAACACGAGGTAGCGGAACGGTCGTACCGATCAATGGGTGATCAAAAATATTAAAACAGACATTTTATTTTTCGTATCGGCGACAAATTCACACGGTTCGCCAATTTTATTATTTTCATTTTCACGATTTCGCGATCATTCTCTTTTGTTTCGGAGGAACACCACGGAGTCATGTGTTCCGATGGTGGAGAAAAAAATTTCGAAAAACTAACTTAAGGGGAGTCTGTTTAGATCGATACTGAATTATCCTGATCGTTTTTGACGTAGATAAACGTCCAATTAAAGGTTAACTTTGGTGGTCCCTGCTGTTCCGTCACGTTGTTTCCGAGAGGATGAAAGTATCGATATTTAGCACGCTTTTTTGTGAATAATTTTCTCTCGCAGACGCAATTCTAACGTCAACAGGCGTTGATGTTGGAATTTCGGCACAGTTTACGAATTTTCGTAAAAATCTGTGCTCAACCGTCTAATTTTGTGTGCACTTCTTCTCGGCAACGCCGTACTGGAAAATATGGGAATTTCGAAGGCGAAGCTATATTGGATTTATCTCCGTTCGAGAATCTACGTTCTTCGACATTCATCGGTGAAATGGACGATCTTCGAAAAAAAAGTACACGGAGCTGTCCGTACTTCTTCGCGGTTTTGATTCCTAATGCATTTTTCCATCGCGATGAAGTCGTACTTTGCTCTTGAAAAGCGATTTGCGTAGTTTTTGTTCATCGGAGAATCGGCCTATGAAGCAACAGGCGAAACACGAAACGGGATATCTTCTCGTAGGCCAGGAACATCAGGGCTGCGGTCAACACAGTTTGCAAAAGTTTCGCTTCCATTCCCTTGAATAATCCGGGTATTCCTTTTTTTCTGATAACACACAGAAGGGGCTTTATTTTTAACACGTCTTTGTCGAATATCGTGTTACTTGTGCCTAAGAGCTGTGGCGGTCGAAATTGTTCGATTGACGATCAAAAATCTTTTTTTTTTCGTAATGCAACAATAAATTTATAAAGGCAGAAAAGGCAGACTGAATTTTTTTTTGGCTCTCTCTCTCTCTCTCTCTCTCTCTCTCTCTCTCTCTCTCTCTCTCTCACTCTCTCCCCTTGGTCTGACTACAGTCAGTAATCACTGATGAAAATCTATAAATTATTTTACCAAATTTCTTACAAGTCGCTATTTATAACTCGACAGAAAAAGAATATCGCCTGCTAGGAACTACTTCGATTTCATCGTCGATGTTGTCTTTAAAAAAAAGTAATAAAATCCTTACTTCAGTATGTACATGAGGATCTGTACAGTCCCAGCGTTCGGTGGCAGGTCCGGATATTTGTGGCCATGCTGAGAATAAAAATGATAAAAACGTTGGTCTCATCGATGGAATTAGAGTCTTTAGATACGCCATTGAATCTTTTTCCTCCAACTACGAAAGAGGCAACACTTTTGTAACGAATATATCGTTTGCTTTAGGCGGGACAACACTGTGACGATTAAAAAAATCGATTTTTCGCATTTCTATAAGTAAACATATTCCAGAATATGCGGAAAAAAAATCAAGTTGAATTATAGAAAATTGACAAAGTTACAAACGACTTTTCTCGACCTGGTCGGAATCTAGCTATAATTGGCCGATTTCCCATTTTTTTAAAACCAAGTTTGCGTAATTGTAGTAGGTATCGTTGTACGTAGACCTTTTTTTAATTGAACATGTCATGAGCCTCCGAATGTAAGTAAAAATTTCACGAAAATCACACTTTTTTTCGAACACATGCCATTTTGGGATTTTTTTTTTACGAAAAACGGCTACGCTCAACGAGAACTACATTTATAAAGATCATAAAACATTTTAGTTCTTATTTTTCAGACCAACAAACATTTTTCAAGCACCCGCCCTATTATACCTCAATGACGTTAATTTTTAATTTTTTTTTAACCCTTCGACTGCACGCCGGGTCATTTTGAGCCCATAAACTTGTCCGTGCAAGTATGTATTTGTCAACGCATCTCCCACTTTGACCGAATGGTCGGGCGCCTCATTTGGTAATTTTTTAGATAAGTGACTTTTCTGAATAATTTAGAACTTTTTTAAAACTCAAACAAACCCAAATAAACCTAATATAGGCGTCGAAGTTTTTTTTTATCACGTGTTTCTGCGAACTTTTAAACCCCATAATTTTTATGGGGGGGGGGGGGGGGTGAATATCAGCTCCCCCCGAATGAATATCATCATTCATAACCCAATAAATGAAAAAATAGCAAAACAATAATTTTAGGCTCATTTTTCGGAAAAGTCACTTATCTAAAGAATTACGCCTAATTTTTGTTTTTCTTGAAAACTAAATTTTGGGCCATAAAATAAGGATTATTGATTCCAAAAAACGTCTCTATAAAAAAATTCTAGTTTATCGAAATACAACGACCTAAAAACATCTGGGGTCCGATCGACCCCACATGCAGTCAGAGGTTCGTGGCGGAAGTGTGCAGTCGAAAGGTTAAATCAAAATGTAGACAAAATAAGTCCAACGTATGCTTAATAACATGCTTTTTTTCCAAATCCCAAATAAATAATCTTGTAGGCAAAAAGTAAATCGCAATAAAGACGGTAATGAACGAAGGTCGTGAATAGTGTGGCACTCATAGCAGAGGAACATCAGCTTGTCTGATGCTTCCAGCAAGTTTCGGTAAATCCAGTAACTATAAGCCGACTACATAAAAATATGAATACAACGTTACCCTCAGTTTTGTTTGCACCAGTTGCAACGGATACGTCATCGTGGTTGCCAGAGTTTTGGCAACAGCACCGATGGCGAAGAATAACCAGGCTGGTGGCTGATTAGTCCCGCCGTAGAAAGGGCTGATTCTTCTCTTCATGGTCTCGTAAGTCATAAATTGAATTGCTGGGTTGGCAACGAGCATTAAACTCGGCAGGGTGCCTGACCACAATTTTTGCAGGCCCTCGTATTTCCATATGTGAATCAATCCATCTGCGGGGTTGATTTTCATTAGCAAAAACAAAATTAGAGCGAAATTCCTTTTTCCGAGGTGGGTATGTGAATTAATCTGATTTTCTTTTAAATAATATCTCTCCTATTTTTTCACCAGCCTCGTCAATCATTATCCTCTTCATTATTTTTCTATAGCATCGAACAATCGAACAATTGTTTGACTTGACTTTCTGGGAGATGCAATTCGTACAATCGTTATTTCACCCACTTCCTCACTACTTAGAGGTCCGAAATGTGGCAAACATGCATCTAAAAGGTGACAATGAATGAATCAACTTAAAAAAATGTATATCCATAAAATGTTCAACTTTTCATGTAAAATTAGCAATATCTAATCATCCATATAAAATCTCACTAACACATACAAACCAAGTTGGTACTAGTAAACTACTAGTACCAACTAACCAGTAAAATCAATTTAGGGATAACGGCACTCTAGGGTTTTGGAAAAATAATTTTTTTCGGCTTAAAAAATACTTTCGGGTCATGAAAACAATACGCAATTGGTCCTCTAGCGATTTTTTTTTAAAGGTTCGATTATCGATTTTTTTTTAAGTTTCGATCATTATTTCACGTAAAATAAAAATCGATAATGGAACCTTACTGCTTCACGGAGAGAATTAAATGTTAAAAATTACCGTGCAGTAACGGTAACCAGATGACAACCCTGAAACTTCCCTTATTATTGTTGGGTAGAACACAGATTTTCACGAAAATAAAATAAAATTTCTTTTTCAGATAGAAAATTTTACCAGATTTTCTAGTAAATTTCAATGTGTAACAAAATACGCAAAACTTAAATTTGAAAAATATATAATATCAGCGAAATTTTACTGTGCATTTTAGTATTTTATGCCTTTCAGAAATGTCTATAAAAAAGTATCGTCTTTATAAAAGTTATTTTAAGATTTCTTATAAAATTTAATGAATGTTACAGGAAAATGTATTGTGCTCTCGGTAAAAATTATCGTGCGCGCTTGGTTAAAATTATCGTGCGGTACGGTACGGGAATTTTGAGGCACTGCATTGTAAAAATTCCCCTTCATTCCTTTCACTTCAGAATGGTATGGTGGTGGGGGTGAGTAGGGGAGCGCGATTTCTTTATGGCACGATGGGACTTCCCAAAAAAATTTCGTCTAAGCTGCGTACATCGCCGGTTCAGTTTAGCCTGAAGCCTCAGTCGCATGCAGTGTCTCGCTGCGAGAAAGTGACACGGAGCGATCGTGTTAAATGATGACGAAGTAATATGTGCGCAAATTAGTCACATCACTCGAGCCTACGATGGTACAAAATGTATTATAAATAAATGTTAGTATTAAACGAAAAATAAATTCTAATGATTAAATTTGTCTCCTGATCCGTTTGTTGACTATACCAATTTATATGGAAGAAAAAAATGTTCCCAACAAAAAACAAACAGCATTAATTTGTACCAATTTTTCAATAGTAAATAATATTCATTATTATTATTATGGTTATTGTTATTTCGGTTATTATTATGATTATTATAGCACCAGTTTTTGAAGAAAAAATACATTTTACTAAGGATTTCTTCAATCGAAGAATTTAAATTTTACCAGCCTTATAGGGAATTGTATTTGAGGATTCGGCTTCGACCCGGCCAGTGAAGGTTATTCCAAAGTCAACAGTGGAATTAGAAGATGTTTACGTTTCGGCCCTCTGGTTCGGGTCCTCTTCAGAAATTTTATTTTTCTGTATATAATATGATACACATTTTGTCATAATAATGTTTTTACATTATTATGACAAAACAAACATTATTATGACAAAATGTGTATCATATTATATACAGAAAAATAAAATTTCTGAAGAGGACCCGAACCAGAGGGCCGAAACGTAAACATCTTCTAATTCCACTGTTGACTTTGGAATAACCTTCACTGGCCGGATCGAAGCCGAATCCTCAAAGCTATCTTGTCATCTACACGGCCGCACACATCTCTGACTCACTTATAGGGAATTTTTCTTCCGAGGTTGACGCAGATAAATTTTACTGTGCAGCACCGTAAAAATAACGTACGGCGCGGTTGATAATTTTTAACCGACAGTAGGTAAATTTTCGAACATACATGCTAAATTTTACTGTCTCCAATTTTTACCCTTCTTGTATAGTAAAATTTGAACTACGTATTTGAAATTTTCTGTAACGTGAGTTAAAAAAAACTTGACGCATACGAATTATTATGTTTTTCTCACTTGTCACCACATTGAAATATATCACGGTAATTTTTACCGTGAAATTCACCACAAAAATTACTTTTTAATTCTCTCCGTGTTATTTTTTGAGCAAAAAATCGATTTATCTATTTCAACGTGCGCCAATTTTCAAAATTTGAAAAAAATCCCTACGTAGTCCCATAGCTAATAATATATAGATTATAATTCTTTTTTGTTTTTTCTTCCAGGTCTTGTACTTTGCGGGAAAACCGTCCTCCCGTGAAGCTATTTGTAAAAAACACGTTTTTCAAGATGGGCTCTGTCGCCGCCATTTTGTATGAAAATAATCACAATTTTTTACAAATATACTTTGATATGTAATAAATAAACCCTTTCAAAAGAAATCATATACCTTTTCTCATACTCCAAAAATAAATTGTCAAAGTCAGGCCTCATTTTCTGCCGCTAGAGTGGTGTTATCTCCTAAAAACTAAAAAGTAGAAAATAATATATATATAAAAAAAATATTTTCAAAAAACAAGTGAAACTGTGTATAACATGTGACAATAACTTCTCTAATTACGATTGTGCGAAATGCAATACCGTTGATGAAACTGAATTTATAAAATTTATTAAACATGTAAAAAGTTGAACAGCCCAAGCTCTTATTTATGTTACTTATTATTTGTATAGGTTAGCGTAAGCCCCATAGGTGCCTTAGTAAAAAAATGATTTTCCACTTTTTAGTAAATTAAATAAAAGCTTTTTTTTTTTTTGAATATTTATTTTACACATAATTTTTCATTGTCGTCATAATGCTTTAAAATTACCGACTCATTGCTCAAGTGATTGTCTTCGATGTACAGTAATTAAGCAGGCCAATTGGAATTTGAACTGGTTAATCGCGGATATTTGAAAAATGATCTTATTTTTCCCAATATGTCTTGTAGAAATGAAGAGACTCACAACGACCGCGATTTCCATTTTCATTTAATTGTGTAGCGGGTGATTGCATTGCAGAATATACACTACTCTTCATGCACAAACGAATGAGACAATCTCGAAATCTTTTGTCGTTTTTTTTCTGCATATTCTCGCTCATTATCTCTAATCGAGTAAATAATTGCGCAGATCGGACGAGAATAAATTACATTCGCTGGCTCGTGCAATAATCGCTGCACGACTTATTGATTCAACATTGATGCACCCGCGGCGACCACTTCATATCTTGCAAGGATTGGCAAACACTCGCCTAATCGTTCACGTCGTGTACAAATGACAAAGTTCGCGTGCTCCTCATGGAAATTAGCGCGAATTATAAAAAGCGAAAAAAAAACACACGACCACGTCATCGTAACATCACAAAATATATGCTATTATCCAAAATCCATGTCGATAGTTTCAAGCATCGCACTACAGCGACGAGCAACGCAAAGTTCAAAGGTGAAGTAAGTTATGATTTTTTTAAATTCAACTGCTCATTCCTCTCGGAAAAAATGACAATTATGCATAACGTACCTACGATGTTGTCATACTCGTTGTTGTTTCTCTCAGCAGCTCCACCTATGCCCCTCATTTTCAACCTTGTATTGACAACCCAAAGAGGTGTTGTACTAAGAACGTTGATGATTCCTAAAAGAGAAAGCGGCAAAGCGTCAAAAGTTGATTTTACGACGTGCTGTCAAGCAAGCTACTTCTTGCTAAAAAAAAAGAAATTCATGTTGGACTCTTCCTAAGGAATTACCAGCTATCGACGCGACCAACAAATCATTGCCGGCCGTTTGATTTCTCGAGTTTCTTAGCAACTTGAGCCCGTGAAACGTGTAGAAGTACACGAAATTACTGGCACAAAGACTCTGCAGGACAGGAACCATTCCTCGGTAGAGTGTGTATCTAAAAAATGTGAATTATAATAATCTACCGTATGTTACGATTCCCCTTACTCTAGATGGTTCAAAGTATCGTTTAAGCCAATTTAAAAGGAATCAATTTTTGGAAAATTTTGCAGTAGTATTAGCCCTTAATCGCTGAAATGTTTCCGTACGAAACGTATGATAGGCTGAAGCCTAAAAAGGAAAAAAAATACTCTGAGATAGGTTCGTCAAACGCCAAAATGGCAGAGGACATTTTTGTTCAAAATGAGGGCATGTATTCAGAACTCAAAGATCGGGCAATTGACCTGGCACGCCCTGTATAACGGGAAATTTAAAACGGTACCAAAACCAAGTATTTTCGGAAATAAATGTATTTCATTATTTCGTTTACTTGAAACACGTGTTCCGTTCTAATCGGGCCTGTGGGTCGACAAAAAAAATATTCCGTTAAGTTTTTTTGCATACCGCATGCAAAAGTACGAACAGAGCTTTTAAGGATGTTGAGTCCCAAATCGCAAATGATAATAAAATTCTGAAAATTTGGTAGGTTTTTGTATGAAGTATTTCAGAGGTCGGGTAAAAATTTCACGACATTTGGTAAGCTCGTTACTGAACAATTAACATACACAAATTAAATGTTGTCTTATGGAAACTGATGTAACTTTGCCATAAGTTTTTTTTTTGACCTCTCAATTTTGTATTATCTACAATATACTGAAAGCAATGGAAACAAAACGAAGTTTATTGATAATTGTTTTTGTTATTTCTTTTAAAAATTGTTCTTAACACAATGTTAATTTTTTAATAACGAGCTTCCTAATCGCCGTGAAATTTTAACACGAACTCTTAAGGTAGTACGAGCGCGCAATCTTGATTTCTATAAATTTTGTTCAAATTTTAACGAGACATTGGTCATATCATCATGCATGTTTGAGTGAAATTTCCGAACAGTCGACTATTTAGATTGGGAGATAATGGGTTTTAAATTGCAACTTTTAACACTGCAGGGTCTGCATTAAAATTTCGACAGATTAATTTTCCGTAAACAATATTTGTCTATATTGTCTACCTATAATAAGAAAACATACGGCAACACCGCATCATCCCACGTATCCAATGACGTGAATTTGCGCGGTATATTTAAAATAATACTGCAATACAAATTTTAATTTCGAAGTAATTTTTGATCGAACAAAGTTTCTGATTAGTTATGAATAAACCACCACTTTTATTTGTTAATAAAGATAACATAAACAATATAAAATATTGATATTTATGATGCAAATATTTTTTTATGACGAAATTTTTAACTCGAGGAACACGATAATTATTTTTTTCTCGAAATATTGAACCATACTGTTCTGCGGTGTTCCCATATTTCTTCTTATTATAGGGGACAAATATTTTTTACGGAAAATCATTCTGTCTAAATTTCAATGCAGACCCTGCAGTGTTGAAAGTTGCAATTTTAAAACCCTTCATCTCCCAATCTAAATAGTCGACCGTTCTGAAATTTCACTCAAACATGCATAACGATATGAACAATGCGTGGTTAAAAATTGAACAAAATCTATAGAAATCAAGATTGCGCGCTCGTACTACCTTAAATACTTCATACGAAAACATACCAAATTTTCAGAATTTTCTAATCATTTTTTATTTCAACCCCTAAGGAGGTTGAAGTAATGATGATAGAATTCTGAAAATTTGGTATGTTTTTACATGAAGTATACAGGAGGTCGTGTAAAAATTTCATGACGATTAAGAAGCTATTTATTGAACAATTAACATTAACATGTTTCATAGGGACGCAACATCCTTAAGAAGGCAGAAATGAATAAACGAAGTGATCCAGACGGCGTTAGAAAATTCTGGTAAACTTACGAGCCTTCCTTGGAAATAAGTTCCTTAATGGTGCTAAGGGTGCTCTTGGATTGCCGGCCTTCTTCCACTGCAAATATAAATAGAAAACATGAAAAGGTGGAAGAAACAGAGGGAGGAGAGAGAGAGAGAGAGAGAGAGAGAGAGAGAGAGAGAGAGAGCCTACGGGGCGAGGGGATGCACAACTTCATCTGCACTTCATTGTGCAATATTGTCGAGTGTCTTGATTACCCTTTTTCTACGTTTGGGAGTGGCATTTGGGGCCTCATAAACCTTCATTAATGTTTTCCTCTCGTTTATGAATATGATAAACCGCTTGCTTGAATATGTCTACTACGTTTAATTATATACAATTTTCTTAATCATCATTCAATATTACATACGCGTTACAACACGGTCGAAGACTTCTCGTATTTGATTCAATACAATTGCCAGGGCCCCGAAATTACCGTAATTGATTCCGGAATTGTGGAATAATTCAACGATGCATCTTAAAACAGGGTTCGCATTTTGCCGCGGCAGATAATTACAAATTCAAAACATTACTCGCGATCGTGTGCCACGCATGTGCTCAACATCATCGAGATAATGAAGAACACAAGGCATAACCGAATTCAAAATATAAATTATTTTTACGAGTGGCTGTAATATAATAAATATAAGATAGTAAAAATAAAAATAATAAATATCAGATAGAAAGTAGAAATACAAAATATAAGATAGAAAATAAAAATACAAAATATCGAATAATAGAAAATAGAAATAATAAATATAAGATATTCGATAATAAGTGAACCAATTCTGATATGGTAGTGGTAAGTGAGAAAAACATGAGAACACATGCGATTGTAGAATGTGGGTCGTACGAATCCGGCGACCAAACAAGCACCGTGAATAATCAGTGGCTGGGAGTTTACAAACTGCCAACGTTCTATTTATCTGGTTTTGTATATTGTTAGTTATGGCACGCCGTCTTATCGACGATACTTCATATCCCTTTTTTCTTGCACATTGGAACTATTGTTCGAATGATTTTCAACAATTTCCACGACAAAGTACGATATCGCTAATTGTTATTATGTTTACTTTACGCAAGTGCAATACGCTTTGTTCTCGGCGATAATCGATTCAAGACCGGCTGAACACGCTATGGAACGAGAGAAATGTCATTTGAAATAATTGACACTCTATTCAGTATGACAACTAAATATCATCGAACGATATTGTAAGAAAAACGTGTAACTGGAATTCATCAAAATAATTGCTTTTACGATCAATTATAAATGACACTGCAATAACATTAATTTGCAACCAATCAACCGTGTATTATTCCTTTGGCTGTTTATATGCTTTTACAAAAGGACTGCATATTTTTGCAAGTGACAAACGATCGTATATCGCAGGAGAAAATTTCTTCAACGCGAGTACAGCAACACAATAACAAAGGATTATTAATGTACGTAATACGCACTTACGCTGCAGCCTGCTTCGCACGGTATCGAGAGGAAAGAAGGTTGCCATAGCGACGACGCTGCCCTGAAATTGCCAAAGCCGCAACCATAAATTAATCAAATTTTCGTTTCACAATTAATTCCATTATCGACGAAATGAAGAGAAAAAAAAAGCTGGAAAAATGGAAGAACTCACCGCAGCTCCGGATATGGCGTGTACGAGGGTCTCGTAACCGAGTATATCCCCGTTATTGTTGCCGCCGGTCATTTTTGTATTTTTATATCAATTAATCGTCAGCCATACAGATTTTTTCAGTTCCTCACTCCTTTATCTGCGTCGTCTGCATATTCAAACCCATATCGTTTTATTTAATTTAAAATGTGATTGAGTCGTTTGATTTAATTACATGTAATGTAATTAATCGTTTGTTTCAATTATATTTTTCACATTTAAACGACCGGCGTAAAACATCAATTAATTTTTAACGACTCCGCTACAAGTTTTACTCCGTTTTTTCGAAACTGCGATGTGTGCAAGATCGTTTTTTTTTCTTTCGCACGATCGCGAAAGTAGCGGCGAGCGACGCAATCGGCTCGAGAGTCACGCCATGTACTGAGGATATCTCGACGAGCGAGCAGAGTCGCGGGTATACGCGATTCGCGATTACATAAGTGACTATAGCCAATCGAGACTTATTCACACCGGAGCATGGAAAACGCACCGCGAGGAAGTACAATTCTTGCGGCCGCGGGCCTCTATATCGCGACAATTAAATTCGCGCCGGGGAAAAGTTAAACATATCTGCTTTGCATTTTATTTTCCATGTATTATTTCTCCAATCGCTCGATCATTCAATACGCATTATGCGGCAAGCGAAAGAATGCGCTGAATAGACAAAAAATCGAAAAAATTTCGTCGCCAAGGAAAACAAACTTTTAAGGGGTTACCCCCACTTGCGATTTTGAAAAAATCGATTTTTTTATTGCATTTTTTTGAAGTATAAGTATCTGAGAATATGTCCTGAAAATTTCAAGTCGATCCGAACCAAATTGACTGAGATATGAGCGTTGAAAGAGAAGAATCCGTTGTGTGTGAAACTTTAAACGCGTTTTTCTCAAAATGGCATTTCTGAAGTCGGTGACCAAGATTACTCGAACACTAATGAACCGATCTTCTTGAAATTTTGCAGGCTTATTTAATACATAAAAATGTAGTCTTTAATCGTTCGATTTTTTTTTTCGAAAAAAATGGCCGTTTTTTAGCCAAAAAACGGCCGTTTTTTTTCGTTAAAATCGAACCATTAACTTTGACTGTCCGCCATTTTGTGAAAAATGAATATTTTTTAAAATCCTTCGATTAAAGACTAGTTTATACTTATATTTGACTAAATCCATCCGCATTTTTTTTCAGATGATCCACTTCGCCGCAATGTTGGTCACCGCAAACCGTGTATATGAAAACATTATTTCATTGACGGCCATTTTCCACTAAACAATGTAATATTTTTCAATAAAAAAATTGCTGAAAGTTCTTCAAGATGTGTTCTATAAGATCGTATATTGATCGATTAAAAAAGTTTTGTAGTTTTCTTTAAAAAAATTCATGAAAAAGGCCTTTTTTTGCGCTACAAGTGGGGGTAACGCCTTAAGCGGTTACATGGGTTTTGGAATTTCAAAAGAATACATGAAAAAAAAATTATCTAATAGTACATCTCAAGAGTTTTTCCAAAAAGGGCTAGAGTCGACGATTACATGTGAGTAAAAAAATTCTCCATCTTATTCCTACTTAAAACTTTGATCGCTTTTTTTTTTATCAAAACTGTATTTTCGAAGTCGGCGAACACGATTTTGCAAAAAAACTAATGCACTGATCTCGCTGAAATTTTACAGACTTTTTCTAGATAGGATTGACTAGTGATTGAACGAAGGCTTTTGTTTCTTTGATCACAACTTATTTTACAAGGCATCACATTGTCTAGATTTGATCGAAAATCGTACTGTTTTGCATACAACTCTACCAAAAATTCAAATTCCAATTTTTGAAAAATTTCTTTGTTCAATAACGAGCTACCTTCTCACAGAAAATATTTGGGTTTTTTAATTTTGTATAAAGCTATCATGAGTTATCCCGATCACCGCGAGGATACTTTTTTCTACGGGGTCTCCGAAAACCAGTTCTCAATTTCTGAACTTTCAAAATTTTCGGATTGAAATTTCATAAAATATTGTTCAAATGTACTTTTTTATGCTTAAAGCTCACATAAAATAATTCTTTTATTATATTTTCAAAAAATGAGAGAAAATATATTTTTTCCCCTTCAAAACCCTTGTTACCCGTGAAACATTTATTGGCATTCTAGTTATCGTTGGAACTTTGTTTTTATTTGTTGCAAATGAATGCGATTTTTCAAATCTTCCCAATACTCGATAGTTTCGGAGATTTACAATCTTTCTTTACAATTTCTTCTTTAGAAAGCTAAATTGGAATTTATCCTCTCGTATTAAAAAATTCCAGACGAAACGTTTTGCAAAAATGTGAATTGAATCCGGACTCCGCCATCTCCCGAATTTTGGGCTCTAGATATATCCGGGTGAAGAAAATTCTCTTCGGTCCGTCGTGAAAAATCACGGCGAGAAAGAGAGCAAAACTGAGAGGAAAACTTATGGAGAAACCGAGAGACAAAGAGAGAGAGAGAGAGAGAGAGAGAGAGAGAGAGAGAGAGAGAGAGAGAGAGAGAGAGAGAAGAGAGAGAGAGAGAGAAAAAAAATGAAGGGCTTTTGTTGTCGCAGCGAGACATAAAGCGATTTACTACCTGAACTTTTATTTCGTTAGCGGACGTAGTCGTTAGTCAAATACAGGCATAAAAAGATTTCTTGTCCCCGACCATAAAAAATTGAGAAAAAGAACACGATTCATCTGTTATGAAGTATTTGCTTTCAGCAAAATTTTCTTTCTGTTTCTTGCACGAAAGACTTTCCAAAAAGCATACACACTCCGATGGTAAAAATGGGCCAAAAATTGGAGTGCATAGCCTAAATCGGCCAGTGAATGAATTAAAACTGATTTATATTTTAAATAAGTAAAAATATGAATAGTCGATGGAAACTCGAATCACTATAGTTTAGCACAAAAATCACAGGTGTCAAACCGATTTCTCAGTTTGAAATCGCATTTTTACGTCACACGGAATTTTTCTAGTATACTTGCATACTACATAATACATTTTAGTACTTGCATAATACATTTTAGTACTTGCATACTGCGCAACTTATTCGTTACAATACGGCTATGACAGTAGGCATTCTAAAGGCGAAAATAAAAGGTTTTATCAATTAATTATCAAATAATAAAAATAGATTGTCATTACGAGTCCTGTGGCGAGTAATGAGCGATTTCAGTCTATTCCTTTTAGCCGTTTGTTCTTATATATTGCGGTTAACAAAAATATTTTAAAATAATTTTTCAAACATAATGGTGGATTATAGCACTTTAGCAAAAACCATTTCTTGCAATGTACCAATAGGCACGCAGTAGACGTGATGAACATCGACATGTAGCAGGAAATAAATTTTGTTTTCATTATCAAAATGAGTTTTGTCACAGAAGTACACAGCGATATTTAAAAATATTGATTTTTCCGAATTTGGCATTAGTTTGAAAAAAAATAGAATTTTGACCGAAAAAATCGATTGCAATTTGTTTATAAAAACCAGAATTGTTAATGAACCATAAAAACGCGTGTACTTTGGTAGACGATGTATCTGAGAAGCTGCAGTTAAAATTTCAAGTCAATCTGATAAAAATTGTTTTAGCTCCACGCCGTGCCAATTTCAAAAACAAGATTTTGAGAAAAACGCGGCTGGAAATTGCTTTTTTTACGCGTTACATAATTAGCTTTACTTCCTTTTTTGTTCATATACACTTTATCGCGCACTTTTCAAGTCCTGACACCAGCATAAATAAACAGAAAACTGTTTACAAAAAGCGAATGCACGAACAGTGACACGTGTCCGCAATGAGAAGCCGAATTTATCATGTTTGAGCCATCAGCGGTCTTTCGAAATTCAGCGTTTACGAGTGTTAAAGAGAAATGGTTATCAAGAAATTATTGTGAATTTTATCCTGGAGATGTTTTTACGTAATTCAAGCAAACAAAGAACAATTGAAAAAAAAATTCAAACGAATATTATCCTTTAAGATGGAATTAATCTTTGATTTTTGGAAATTGTTGTAATAAATTCGTAATAATAGGTTAGGCTTAGGGATGTTTATTCACTGGTGCCGTATTCTAACCTCTTTTCAGTCAATGGATATATGGGCTCTGTTCTGACAATTTCCAAAGCCGATGAAAAAATTTTGCTCATCTATAAATTCATTTTTTTATTTCTTGGTCGAAACAAACCAGTCGTTTTTTGAGAATGTCACGTTATGATGCAAAGAAGCTTTGCGTATTTTTTAAATAATCTTAATAACAAATATAATACTCATTTGCATAAGAAAATGATAATTCTAATGCGACACAGGGGTCTTTAAAGCTAGCATATAATAACAAAAAAAATAATAAATCGTTATCCAATGAAAAAAAATGAAAAAATTTCTATTGTGAGAAAAAGACATGAGAAAAAAAATTGAACAAAAAAAAACATAAGAAAAAATTCACATCCCTTAAGATAGCATCAATTCTTGATTTTTTGCAAAATTTTGTGACAAATTCGTAATAATAGGTCAGAATCAGAAATGTTTATTCACTGGCGCTCTATTCTAACCTCTCTGCAGTGAATGGATATATGGGCTCTGTTCTGATAATTCTCAAAGCAGCGTAAAACATTTAACTCATCTGCTGAAAATTGAACATTTAATAACTGTTAAGAATTGACAATGTACATTTCATTAAATGTTCTCATAAACGCATTAGATTCGATTAAAAAATTTTGAGAAAATTTCATTTTTTATTTCTTGGTCGAAACGGAGTAGTCATTTTTTGAGAACGCCACGTTATGATGCTAAAAAGCTTTGTGTATTTCCTACAAAACCTTAACAACAAATACAATACACATCTGTATAAGAATATTATTATTTTCATGCGACACAGTGATCTCCAAATCCAGCATTTAATAAAAAATAATAATAAATCATTACGCTTTACAGTCTTTATCTACACTACACGTCCGTTTAGTGGTGGTCGAGTGTCTACAGGTAATTTCATCAATTCACCGGCGATAAAGTCACTTCGCTGCTCATTCGTCAATTCCATGAATATTATTTGTTGCACTTACTTCGAATATTTTTTTTCTTCACACAGAATAACAACTCTTTGTAGCTATAGCAATTGAAAAATTTGTTTCGATAAGTATTTCTATTTACCGTCGTTCTGAATCCTAAAGTGTCGTTCTTCGTCCATTCACTGGTCAGTTTACCCTATTGGACACTGCAAAAAAATGTCCAATGTAATGAAGAATTACAAGGCGTCGGATGATGATTACACGTGGAAGTTCAGACTCAGCGATAAATTATTGCTCTAGTTTATTCCTCGAGGATGTGTCAAAACTGAGTTCTTAAAGTCGATGAAAACAAAAAATGAAAAATTGAAGACAAACGAGATGCAGTCGGAATCAATATCCACGTGATGTAAATTTATTGCGGTACAAAGCTCGGTAGACCGCGCACGTACCGCGTTGTACATTCGGTTCAACGAACTTTTTAATTGGTAATCTCGGAGTAGCGAAAGATTAAGGGGAGCAGACCGTGCAGAGCAGACGAGCGACAATAACATCAACCGAAACGCCACGAGCCACGAAGTCAATTATAACTATATGCCAAAACCGTACATTGCATAGAATCGTGATTTTGTCGCTAACGGGATCCGGACTTCATCGCGTTTGAATAAACGTTGATTCAGATTAATTTTGGATGATGAACGAAGAAACAGCGTCGTTGATGACGACGGCGTAGAGAAACATGGCGACGACGACGAGGCAGAGTCGTCGCATGGACGACATTGCTTTCCACGCCTGCGCGAGTTGTTCCACTTCCATATATTATCGACTGCAACCGCTAAAAGCATTACCATTTCCTTCACAATTAGGAAAAGCTCTCCCCCCCCCGTATCATTGGAGGCCATACGCGTACGTCGAATTAATTACGTGGCGCATGCTCTCAACGCGAGAGGCGTTAAGGCAAACTTTGCAAAAATTATATGTACATTTTTTATAAACAAGCTTTTAGTAGTATCGAGTTTTATTTGCACAACGTTTTCCAAAAGTTTTCTACAAGACATGACAATTTCACATGCATACTTTTCATTTATTATCTACTCCCTACATTCCTACATTCCCCATTATTTTCACATTCTCCCTTTCTTCATTTATCCGAAACGAAAAATTCGCACGGTTTTAGATTCAGTGTGTTAATGGCTATAGCGCATATCATACGATTATTGATGTATGCAAAAATAACAAAATGGCGGACATTTTTTTAAAGAAAAAAAAAACAAACGTGTTTTTTTCACCGTTGTGGGCAAAAAATAGTAAATATCAAAATTTAAAAAAAATCCTTGATATGCAGTATAGCTGGAGTTGTAAAGAATATGTGATTAAAATTTCATAAGGATCGGTTCAGTAGTTTCGAAGATTTTATGAACAAGCCGCCACAAAACGGTGTTTCGGAAAAAGCGCGATTAAAGTTTGTTTGGGTTACATAAATACATGAAAAAAAATGTTATGTATTTCGAAAGTGCATTTATTAGGTATAACAACAATCTATAATATATACCTATCAAAAAAAATTCAAATATCCTATCAAAACCTTTAAAAAAAATAGGGATGACGAGGTTTCAATTTTACACACCATTAATAGACCGTTTTGCCATGTTGAAGTTGTTTCAAAGCGAAAATCTTGATAAACAATGTTTATTGATACATTTATTGATTTATTTATTTACTTATTATCAATAAGTTTACTATTATAAAACGTTTACTATAAGATTTACCAATGATATTATAAGATATTATAAGATTTACTAATGATAATAATCAATCAGTTTATTAATGACCAATATTGATAAACA